>OY754960.1:30877741-32089880 GCA_963576555.1 Ferdinandea cuprea
ATCAGGGAATTTCAACTAATAAGTCAAAGGCAATAATTGGTAGCCAAATGGGAAGTACAGGGTGTTTTTTTAGAGGTATAGAACTTTGAATTGAAATAAAACACGAGAAAATCGTCTTAATGTCTATCAATTTGACTTTATTGGAAGTATAATTTTATGCCATTAATGTTAAAATATGATTTCGGGTATGTGGCCGCCGCGGTTCGAATAAAGACAAGTCTAGAGGTCCAATTTTCAACCACTTTTTCAAGCATTTGGGGCTGTATGTCAGCGATAACGACGCCACGAATGTTGGCTTTGACTTCACATATCCCCAAAGAAAAAAATCCAATGGTGTCAAATCACACGATCTTGGTGCCCAATTGACAGGTCTATTCCGCGAAATTATGCGCTCATCGAATGTTTCCTTCAATAAATCGATTATGACGTGCGCTCTGTGGCATGTAGCACCGTCTTGTTGAAATTTCATCTCATCCACATTCATGCCATCCAATTCGGGAACAAAATAGTCGGTTATCATGGCTCTATACCGGTCTCCATTAACGGTAACTGACTCCCCAGCATCATTTCGAAAGAAGTATGGCCCAATGACTCCACCAGCCCATAGAGCACACCAAACAGACAGTTTTTGTGGATGTAAGGGCGTTTCAAGGGTCTCATGTGGATTCTCTTCACTCCAAATGTGGCAATTTTGCTCGTTGACGTAGCCATTCAACCCAAAATGAAAACTTTTTTCAACTTCGCGAACTGAACCATTATTTTCGAAATAAATTTGCACGATTTGTAAGCGTTGTTCATTTGTCAACCTGTTCATGATGAAATGGGAAACCAAACTGAACATAAATGACATTAGAGTAGCAAGATTTGACCATAAAATGTTAGTTTTATCTCTATTCGAAAAACCAACCTTTTAAAAAAATACCTTTTATTAAAAAGAAGAAAAGCTGCTCCCTAGGCTTACTTAATGGCGATATGAATGCTGTTGTCGATATGATAGCAAAAATATTACACACTTAATCCCTTACCGGACTACAAAACCTAAGATAAACTTAAGGGCAAAAAAAAGTAGCTGCCTGAGGTAAAAAAGATACAGTCATTTAAGGCATCCGAAGAGAACCGCAAAAACGTTTAAACGAACTCCTAGAAATGAGCGTAATACCAAATTGTACTCCAACCAAAAGTTGAGCCAATATTGCCAGAGGAATATTAATTAGATTCGCAAGGTATTCCCGCGTATAATAATATGTCACTTTCGTACAATAAAAGCTCGGGAGAAACAAGATCCACTCGTTTTTAATGATAGGATTTGCTGATTGTGTTCCCCCGGCAGGCGTGTAGGTTTCCTCCGCTGTTTCGAAGAATCTGTAGAACATGTAGAGTCCTTTACTGATTCGGTACTTCTCTCTAGCTGTGTCCTTGAACGCTGAGGCGTTCCTCCGTGTACTCTCCTCCCGGTATGGGGTGAAGGATGAGACTAAGTAGATTTTTCTGTGTTAAGTTGAGCTCTGTGTCTATCTACAAGCAGGAAAGTGGTCAGATTCGACGTTTGCCCCTGCCCCTTGGAAATTGTACAAGATGAAACACAGCACCGTGTTACTTATTTTTGTATTACAAGCTGCTACACAATCAATTTGTCGGTAAACATTATCTGTTATCGTTTCGCAGAAGATCTGCTTCGCAACTAACCCGGAAAATGGTATACACATTTGAAAGCCTTTTGGAAAGTCTTTCGGTTTCAGCAAAATTCCTGGTTAACAGCAGCGCATTTTTCATTCTCTTTACTGATAGACGACAAAGGCATATGTATATACTAATATACTAGCTTAGTCAGATGTCTCTAGTAAGGTCTATAAATACACGTATATATCCATAGAGCTAGTATGGGACTACTAAGAGCCTAGAGTCTGCTAAACATCCTACCAGAGAATGTTTGTGGCCTACGAGCTTCTTACCACATATAGAGCACAAATGAAAGATTCGGGTCGATGACAATGCCCAAATACCTCACTTCACTAGATAAAGTGAGTTTATTACCCAAGAAAACCGACCGCCTTGTATGCATAAGGTATGCTTTTTCTGGTTGTAAAAAGCATCATATCCGTTTTCGTTGGTTTGCCCACATCAGCTGTAATTTCTATGCTTTTAAGCATCTAAAGGATCCATTCCACCAATCCATCTTAAAGCTGAATCAATTCTACAGAAACTGGGATTGTCGAACACACCCTCAATATCCAAAAAGACAGCAAGAGAGTAGAACTTGCGTCAAGTGCTTCACGCACTCTGGCCGTAAGCTCCATTAATGCCATCTTGGGGGACTTGCCTTTTTGAGTAGCATGATGGCTGCCATTTATACCCTACGTAGGTTGACTACGCAGCTGAATCAAGGCTAGCTTTTGAAATCCTAGTTATAGTATAGGACAGAAACCGTCCGGCATGGGTGATTTGAAAGAAGAGAATGACAAGATAGTTGCTTTCGTTCTTTCCATCGTGGGAACTTTTGCAGCAGCCCGCCACTGTCAGTGTGCACACCACTATTTGTGACCTCGTTACAGGCAGGGAAGTGGGTGTCTATCAATAATTGAGTTTATCGTTGGTGTCAAGTGTTGTTTGAAAGCACTTTCCGTAGCCTACACCAAAATCCATCAGTTCACCACAGAACCTGTGCTCTATTGATTTGCTCCTTGAAATCTCTCTGTGCATGCGCATGAGATGAATTAAATAACTTACTCACTGTTTTCCTGCGATGAGATAGGTTATAATTCCACCAACGAAATATTTTAACTCCTTCTACCTCTCTCTCAGAGCAAGCATAGTGGATATCACTTTTCAATCTACTCTGTAGCGTGTCAGCAGACATATTAAGGTCAGCTTTACTATGGATACTAACAGGCGGTTTCTCCTATCTATCCGCAGCTCCAATGGCTTCCTAGTCAGTATATAGCACACCTGCATAAGCAACCAATAGGCATATTGATGATCAGATGCAGACTCCTCCCTAGAGACCTCGAACCCGAAACCATACCGGGAACTCCAGTACTAGCAAAATTGAAATATTTTTGCTGTGAGAAACCAGAAAGTATTCAAGACTTAAGTTATCTCATAGTCAGCGTTTTCAAGATCTCGAAGAGAAGGCAAGTGCAATTGATCAGTAGCAAGAGGACGACTATAATTGCCTTTTTTGGGAAGAGCTCTTTTTCTTCACCTGGAAAATACTTTTGAAAAATAGGGCATATAGAAAAGCTAACGCCGTTGTTAACCATCTTTAATAGCGATTTAATAAATGTTGAGATCTTGAAGTTATGTTGTCGCTGCACCATTGCGAAAAGGAATTTCGCGCCCTCAAGTGTAGATAAAGCCCAATCTAGTGAGCAGCAAGGAAAGTGGTTTTATTTAAAGACTGGTGTCGGATAGTAGTTTTACCTACCAGTAGGAACTCGTAGTATTCCTTACCTCAACTTTTGGTCATATGAGAGTTTGACACAACTAATGTGGACCTAAAAGTCGCTATCGCCTATGCTTGAATGCAACATCTCAGAAAAGCAACTATGTTTTCAGCTTTTCTTCAGTAAATTAAACAAACATTCCTCTATTGTCTTCTTCTTACAACAATCTACAGTTCAGCCACATAAATACTATGTATGTATGTGTCTCCATATCACGATTAAAATATAAAGAAAAGCATTCGACTTCTACATTTAAATTGTTTTTCTTATTTAAATTATAAAATTGATTAAAGTGAATGAATCGACCGTCGGAAAATCCGCCACGGAACGCACCCCCAAATTTGGTCATAAGAAGCGCCTAACATAAGCAAACAAAACAAAGCGATTCGTTCCGCAAGCAAATGTATACATAATGTGGTTGCCATGCGTCCGCATCAACCGCACCACCTCCACCACGAGCAAGCCCAGCATCAGTCGCAGAACCCCGGTCAGCGCGAGATTCAAGTGCGGCTGAATAATTCCACATGGTAATTGGGATATTGTAATTCGCCGGACGCTTGATGCGACCAGCAAACAGCTTACAGGATGGCAAAGCGTCTGTGAAAAGCCGTCGCGACAAATATAGAAAATTGCAATTTGTATTATTTTTCCGAAAAATGACGGCACAATAGCTGCTGATGTGGCCACCACACTTCCTGCCTGCTGCCTTGGCTAGCCAACTGTGTCTGTGTCCAGTTAGCTTCGGCCAAATAGCCTGTCAACTGAAATAGAGGGCGGTAAGGTGTCATCGATTGCCACCATTATACCCATCGATGACTGGGTATGGCATGCTTGGCACAAGTTGCATGCCATGTGCACCAGCATTGGGATGTCTCGGTATCCTCTGCTTCGGTGCTACAGCTACAGGCTACAGGTGTTCTAGAATGGTTGCTCTCTCGGAGCGACAGACTTGCTCGTCGTAATCGTCGTTCGTACCAAAAAGGTGACGATTTTGGCGAATCGCCAAATAAGTACCTCAGTTGTAGTCCTTTATATGGAAAGCGTTTGCTGATTGCATTCCCCTCTTTTGGTGGGAATCGCCTCCCCATCTCTCTCTCTCTTTCACTTTGTCTGTGGATCGGGATAGCACTTTGGTTAACGAAGAAGGGAATGCAATTTTAAATGCGATTCGATTTGTTTAGTGAACAATTTCAATGGTTAACTCGTTGTTTCGTCGTAGATATAGCAGATTGGTCGGTCGGGTGGTTGGTAGTACATCAGGGTTTATTTATGCGCCTAAGTGATTTGGCAGTTTTTTTTTAGAAGTAGGCTTGGAATCGTTTGATAGTGCAGGAATACGAGGGGGATTGACCATACATTAAAAAAATTTGAGTCAAAATGATAGATTGATATATATCTACATTCTAGAATCTATAAGGCCAACGAAGCATTTTAAAATGTATTTCTTAACAACGAAACTTTTTTATTATGTACTAGACTATACCGGCGGCTTCGCTCGTATGTTGTCCTTAAGTAAGCTATACTGATCCGAAGAGTTTCACTTTAAGACGTTGAAATTATATTTAAAATCGCCCAAGAAGTTCCACATATTGCCTCCCTAGGGCACCTCCTTAAGTAATTTATACTTATCGGAAGGCATAAGCATTACAAGGTTGGAAGGCTTTTTCAAATCGGCCTATTTGTTTCAGTGATAGCCCCGTTTCCTCTTATTCCTACCCCGCTGCAGTTGAAACGTTGCAAACATCTTGCAATATATTTACAAAGCAGTATTAATTTTTTTAAAAAATTTTAAAATATTTCTTTACGGTATTTGGGAGCTAACAAGAATAGACAAGTGAACTTCATCCATTTCGAAGGTAGTCTTCCCAGGTTTAGTTTCTCCGGGTAGTTCAATAAGCTAGCAAGAGCTTGGTAAGGTCAGCATCACGTCGTTATGCAGGCTTGTAACACGTTTGTCAGGATGAGAATTTGGTTGATCACTTAGGAGAACTTGTTGTAATGTACATATCTGTTTAAATATATGGTCGTGGGTTCCATTACAGATGTGCTGGCTGTCAGGTTTTAGATAAGATAAAAATTCGTACAAAGATGGGACTTCTTAACCTAAGCGCTTTGGCTGCGTTGGCCTTATTGTGATGTCGTCAAGTAAGAGTTTTTTAATGAAATGCATACTCTTTTTGGTGCTTGGCCTGTTAAGGCAACACCCTAAATCTGTTTTCGCACAGCTAACATAACTGGATGGAATAATTGTTTGAAGTAAAAAAGTGCACTGAACACTATCATCAAAATAAATAGACCAAGAGCCCACAGCGTTAAGATATAACCAAAAGTGGTTTACATGAGTATGAAGCCCTCAAATAACTAATAACAAATAAGGAAGTCTGGCAGCATTTTTTTGCAGCTAAGATTAATAATAGTATGCTAAAAGTATATATTTTTCCAAAATGTGGATCGTAAGTTAACAACTTGAAACTACCAATAAAATAAAGAACAGAATGCACTGAATACAAATAGATAGGTCCCAGACTTTTTAGATACAGCTTTCCTCTTGCCATACGTACTAATAGAGTAGTAAAAATTAAATTATTTCATAAATATCGTACATTGATTTTTATTGTATGGTAGTTACGAAAGAAAGGAAAGAATAAGGAAAGAATTCTATTCTATTCACTGTTAGACTAATCGGATGATTCCCAAGTATGACCATAATCTTCATTATCGAATGCATCCACTTCATTCTTCAAAATAACTTCCAGTTTATCAGGGGCTGTATTGCCGTCGAACCATTTCACTTTATACATATTCAGCCTTATTTATAAACATATTTTAAGCCCAGCGTAATTTTACGCAATACTTAAACTGTACTTACGCAGCAAAACATTATTTATAAAACTTAAGCAACGTTGCTTAAGCGATGCGTAACCTAAACACCGAAATTTGCGTTTAGAGGCTGCGTAAAGTATGTGTAAAATTTGTTTTTGATTGCAAATGTCATTTTTATATTTTCATCAAACAAAAAATTTGGAAAAAGGTTTAAAAAGATATAAAAATGCCATTTGATTTCGTGGCTTTTGTGAAGGATATGGATTTAATTAACTTCTTCAGCCAACAAAGTTACCCGAGACAATGCCAATTCTATAATTGATTATATGTGTGCCTTTGTAACATATTTCATAAACAAATTGTAGGACCTTATCAGTGGAATCCCAATTTTCCGACATTTTTCTTTTATTTTGGGAGTTCATCATGCTACGCAAAATATTTCCAGATAAATAAACAAAAATCTGTCAAATGCAGCCGAGACTCTTAAAGCCAATTGTAGAAGAATTTTAAGTTTTCTTACTTATTTAGACACAAACCTCGTTTAGTCGAAACACAGAGGAAAATCGTTGATAAATTAGAATTTCAGCAAAAATGCGTAAAGGTTGCGTAAATACTTACGCGTTGTTTAACTAAACAACCTCTGAGAGGTGTTTTAAGGAAATCTAATAAATACGGCTGATTATCTTTTAGTAACCATCCACAGGTGACCATCAATGGTGATAGTTGGAGCGGTTCATTCTTCAGGGCATACTTCCATAAATGACATATATAGTTGCATCGATTTACTTGCTGCAACAAAACTGTTTAGTTTGGAGGCAAAAGACTTCCTTTAAAACCTAGCAGAAGCAAATTAATATTATTTTATGTAGGTATCTTTTATTATTAAAAATGTAACCTGCTTCTGATATTTTTAAAAGTTTTCTTGGTTGTGGGATTTAAAAAATATTTCATGCTTGGCTTTGACTACGTTTAAAGCCATTGTTTGATACATATTATAGACAGCATTTTGAATCCGGTCAATGTGTTCGCCAGCAGTATTTAATTCGTTTTCAATTTCAGAAAAGTGGAGAATTTTTTAAAATTCAAAACGGATTGATTTTCCCTCTCTTAAAATAATAATTAAATATTTGTCAAATTGCTGTAAGCTTACTTAACACAAATAGATAAATGCAAAACACTTTCAAAGTTTTGACGCTCACTGTATGTCATGTATTAGTACGTCTGGCAAAAGGAAAACTGTATCTAAAACGTCTGGCACGTCCGTGCATTCTGTTCTTTATTTTAATGGCAGTTTCAAGTTGTTAACTTACGATCCACATTTTGAAAAAATATATACTTTTGGCATACTATTATTAATTTTAGCTGCAAAAATATTCTGCCAGACTTCCGTATTTGTTGTTAGTTATTTGAGGGCTTCAACTCATGTAAACCACTTTTGGTTATATCTTTACGCACAAAATTTGCTGTGGGCTCTTAGACTAAAATGGATAACAACGCTAAAAGGAAACATCAAATATGCCAGTCTAGTGGCCCAAATACCTTTTTGCGATTAAATGAGGTAGTAACAAAATTGGTTATGCCTCTCACCATCAACTTTTGCTTCCTACCTCCGCATTGGTGTCGCTTGGGGCCTAGGGACTCGATCAACCCCATGGGAATTGGTTTGCTTTAGAGAGAGAAGAGTACAAAACCAGGAGAAGGGAGGTGCACAAGATCGTATGTATAAGAAATATAGTACGTGTTCTCCGAGCTCGAACATGTAGAAGAGTCTCGCGATCGAAACAACACCCAGTGGTTTTATAAGAAAGCCAAGCTTACTCACTGCAAACTTTAAGACTGGAATGCAGATTCTTCGAAGCAGCAAAGGAAACCAAGTCATTGCAACGCAGGAAATTATGGAAACATCAGCAACAGCTTCTCAACTGGCATCATTTAGAGAGAGTAATACGGATATATTCCTACGTCCACATCCAGTCAATGAAGACCCTGTCTCGCTATCGCTGTCTCGTATAAAAGAGTTTGGCATAGCTATAAAAAAGCTTCAGGGCTGAAATAAAATTAGTTCACCAATTTTTCACACTTAGACATATTAACGATTTTCAAGGTGGGACACACCATTCATCATCAGGAGCTGGTGTAAATCTAAACTCTTCCCGACATGAACCAAATTTTGGCAAGACTCGCTATTTTACGGGCTGAACAAAATGATGTATCCCATCTTCTCGGATACAGCCCTGAAGAACAGGACAGCTTAGAAGTACACACCTTCAGCATGATAGGTGAAATACCATTTGGACCAGCGGATTTGTGTATGTTACATCTTAAAGTACTGCTGCTAATGTACAAGTGCCGAAGTGAATTTGTCCCATGGAACATTCTACGCGCTCGAGTACTGGGGGAGGTAAACCACAATCTGGGAACGTTGAGCTAGTTGCAAAATGACCTGCGATCAGATTGAGATAGATGACGAAGTCGAATTCTTAATGTTTCCCACAAATGACCAAAAGTTTGCACTACCGATGGGAGTTTGTATTATTTTTTTTCTCAACTTTTTTTTTGACCGTAGAAAAATTTGACACGATTAAATTAGGCATAACAATCATTTCTGGCTCTTTTAAACTTTATTCTGTTTTCCTTAATTGGGTTGGCCTATGACTAAATATGAATAGAGAACACAGAAGTCCTGTTCCGGTTTAGAGAATGCAAAGGAATGCATTCATGCCGTTTCTTAACTTAAAGAGCTCGCTAAGAACAATGGCCGACTTAATCGAATATGCATAAAGTCTACTACATATGCGATTTCCAGTAAAGCATTTCAAATTTAAACCGTAATTTAAAATTAAATCTTTTCCAAAAGCCATTTGCATTCAACTCAATTAAATCTTCAAAAACCGACCTCATCGCAATATTGTTTCACTTTAATGTGAGCAAGTGGATGTCCTTGTCACGTAGCTAAATTAGCACAATTATATTCCAATTCATATATAAAATCGGCCTGCGTACGATTGGCAATATAACTGAAATCAATAACCGGCAGCAATATTCTGAACACACATTCTCTACCGTAATTACCCACCACAACAATTGTCGTCGTCGTCGTCGTCTGGTGGGCTCATTTGCATTCAAAGAGATAACAACGAAACAATTGGCTACCACACATTCACGGATGACGCCTGACACTATCTGCTGCTGCAACAACTCCCAGCCAGCCAAACAGCCATTACTGCTGAACTATTGACGTTGCTAATTGGCAAATGAATGCTTCGACAAACACAAGACAATAGCCAAGTCGGAGCACCTTGCACTCTCTTAAGACCTGTGTCTTTGGCTGCTGTTCCTTGGCCCAATCTACATTCAGAGCCGCCGCAGGGTTAAATTTGATCTTAAATGCTCTGCCAGTTTGCAGTAAATTTTAAGCAAACACATATATGAATCGGGCGAAAGGATTGCATACCTTAATTGAGTGGGAACCACTCGTGCCAAAGTATTAGTTCATTTTATCCCCATCGACCACCTCGAAAACATCGATTACATTCTTACTATCGATAGCTCAGCATCATGCATGTCCTGACCTGGAATATTTATGGCCTAACTTCAGAGGCGATTAATCTCAATTACCTCGTCAGTGTTAATTACTGCATCACACTGCTGCTGGGCCGAAGAGTGTCATTGCGTACAACACACGAATCTGTGCGGAAGCCCTTCGAAAGCGGCGGGCACAACACCAGCAATTATTTCACTCACTGCACCATCGCATCGTTTGTCGTCGTGTGAGAGGGTGTAGGGTGTAGGGTGTATAGTGCATTTGGGTGGTGTGTAATACTGCAGTCTTAATTCTCACACTTTGTGTTGGTGCCCCTTGTTACTTGTTACGAGCAAAGTCCGGTGCAGAGAAACGCCTCAGAGACGAAATATCGCGTGATTTACACGTCATGTCCAACTTATAATGCCGGATGGTCTCCTCTGCTCGTGTTGTTGCATCGTTGCTGGTACCGGTGCTGGTGCTGCTGCCGCTCCTCCATGTGGTGTATTGGACTGGCGTTAGACCGTCCATATGTGCCACATCATGCTGCCTGCTGTTGACGATGATGATGATGATAATGGTGATGGTAATGCTTTGGAAAAGAAATTGAGAGCGCTGCCAGCAGTGTTGTCGGCTTGCATAGGATTTATACATTGCAGCAGAATGCGGTGGGTCTGATGTGAGTGGAAAAAAAAGAATAACAACAAAACAGATGTGTGGCTGTCTGGCCTGATGATTGGCGCAACCCAAAAGTGTGCCTAAAATTGCCATCCCAATGAGCGATGGGTGTCGCTTTTTGTTTTGTTTCAATGAAAGTAAGTTATTTTATGGCTACTGCGGGGCTTTATTTTTATCTTGGAAGGTTTTTGAAACAAATTTTAGAAAAAAACATTATTAGTGTGACTCGACACTTTTAAACCTTTGCACTAGGTTAGGATAGTTCGTAGCTTTAAGTAGTGAGGAGGGAAGTACATCGGGGAATAAAAACATAAGGAAAGGCTACAGTCCGCTTGGGGCGAACAGTATGATACCCTATCCATATCCCTATATGCCCCAAAGAAAAAAGCATTAAGAAGATGATGGCTAGCATTTTATTTCATTCTATTAATTAAAAAAAAAAAAAGTTTTTTTGAAAAAACGCCCCCAAAAAGTAGGCGTGGCTAAAAACTTTGTACGGGCGATATGTTGGAAAAAATATTGGGTAAATATATTGTTTAACATTTTTTTTCGCTTTCTATGAAAATTTTCGAAGAAAACAGTATTTTAGTAAAAAACGCCCACAAAAAGTAGGCGTGGCAAAAACTTTATATGACAAACTTATAAAGCAGTGTCTACATATCTTGTGAAGGTTGTAACACTCTATCTCTCTAACTTAAGCTTTAAAACGATTTTTTCTAAATTGTGGGCGTGGCAGTGGGCGTATTCAAAAAATTTTACACTTAACCATTTCGGAGCCCTAGGGAATATGTGGTCCAAATTTCAGCTTCTTAGCTTAATTTTAAAGGCCCAAAAATTGCGTACGGACGGACGGACGGACATTGCTAGATAGTCTTAGGATTTGATCCTGATCATAAATATATATACTTTTATGGGTCTTCGACGAATATTAAGGGGTGTTACAAACTATGTGTCAAAATTAATATACCCTTAAGATAGGGTATAAAAAGAGCATTAGAATCTTGGCAATAACGGCACAAGTGGAAGGTGACCCCAACCAATTGGAGGACGCAATTGGAGCCAGTTAGCCAAAGATCACGCTTATTGGAGAGGCTTATTGGTTAAATTCACCTCAGACTGTACAAAGAATGTCAAGCCATTTCGACTAATTATAAGCGTAAGGGGATCTATAGTCATGTCTTATGCGCAATATGGTTTCCAAGTTATGGAAGGATAGGACTGTTCTCAAAATTATTCGGAAAGCCTGACAGCTACTAGAAAAGCTAAAGCTAAAACCGAACTTTCGAAAAATTAACATTCAAAACTTCTTATACAAAAAGATACAAATTTAAGACCAGACATAACAAAGATCTTAAATAATGTGCAGATCTTTCTTACTCAGTGATAAACAACTCTGATATTGGATACTCAGTACTAGTAGTAGTGGTCCAATATTCAAATCCGGGTCGTTTACTCTAAATATTAATTTTTCAAGCAGCATCCAGAAATATTGATCGTCAGTGATTTATTTAAGCAGCTGGTACACATCCCCTATCACTTCCACACTCAGTGGTCGTGAGCATGCGATAACAAGTTTAAAGCCTGCACAGCACAACCTGCGAACACACACACGCTCCCCTTCTTGTTTCTCGAAGCCTCAACAGTCAATCGAAGTCAAACAAAATCGAGTTTTCATTTCAGGTCAATCAAATTTTTTACCCCAAAGCAGCTCATCCTTGTATATACAGATTAAGTTAGGTCAGGAATCCTATATTCCACATCTGGAGTGACAATAGGCATTCAGAAACGATTATTCCATTTAAATGCTAAGGGAGAAAATATTTCGTAGATTGAATTAAAAAATCAACCTGGAGGGAGGCTATATCAAAATGTGTCTTCATTAAGGGATTTATTTAACTAATACAAAGAGTAGGTATAAATGAAATTTACATTTGGACCGCCATTAGTGTTTCCTTTAAATAATTTTATAAACTTAGCTGGAGGCAGTCAAAAAAGTAATCTTTCTAACTTTCTTTTAACTTTAGGTACAGACTCTTTGCCGCCAAAGTACAAAGGTAAAGGCATCATGCAATAGGCAATCACTTTGCTCGTTCTTCATTTTAGGGAAACATTGATGATGATGCTTTCTTGTTTTTCATTAAATTTCTATAACGAAGAAGTAGTTTAAAACAAGTCAACAAAATAAAAAAAAACTTGACAAAAATCAAACCGCAGCTTTCTCTAAGTGTAAGCTCTCAGTATCGTTCTATCCAACTAAGATTTTAATTCTGATAAGGTATTAACTTCGGTTACGTACGAAAGATGAACACTTATTGGTTTAAAGCTGTATAGATGCTTCCGCTTCTATTCCATGTAAAGAAATTTTTAATGTGGGCTTCTTAAGGCAATGTATAGAAGCTCAACCCTTCTAGTTGAATCTTCTGTTATGGGGAAGTTAAGCCGCTGTGAAAACTTAAACTTGATGGAGCAAATTTCGATAGTTATTGCTCATCCTAGCGAGAGCTCTGATTTGTTCTTAACGTTATCATCTTCAGCAGAACCAGTCTCGCTTCCAAATATATACGAAAACTTAGCTTAAAAGCTTAAGGCTTTGGGGTCTTCTATTCTACAGTTCTCCATGCCCCATCTACAAGTAAGGTGAATCTAAGTCCTGAAAGAACTATCATGGGATATTCCATCTACATTTATGAAATAGCGGATATCGTTGTCGATCCGAGTATAAATTTAGATAACATTGCCAGGCTGTTGACGGGGAATACCTTGCAGAATCTATTTGACCGAAAAAGGCCATCTTTATGCGACTGTCGGACTGAAGTGCCAAAAATATAGCTTTGCATATGTTTTGCCATGCATTATGCCCCTCTTTCAATACCTACCCCACTGATACCACTGATGGAGTAGATTTATGTTTTCTAGTCATTTTCATGATTTCACAGCAATCTTAAATGTTCGTTTTAAAACACCATCAAACGCAACGCGCACCCAATATGGACCGCAACAACGCACGTTTTAGTCCAGTTTTGTAAGCTGAAAACATTTTTCTCTTGGCAAAACAGTGTTGCTCTCCCTCCCCCACTATCATAGGTGAATAACATTCGCAACAGCAAGTCGCGCCACTAAGAAAATGTCAGAAAAACCCGCAAGACACCAGCCAGACACACACGATTAGGCGAACAGTGAAATCCTCGGGGAATCCATCCAACTTAGAGATGCGTTGCGTATGCGTGCTTCGTCGTTCCTGAGATTTAGTCTCGTCCGAGAACTTCCATCCATCCATCTTTGGTTCCGCCACCGCCGCGCTCACCGTATCGTTGTTGTTATGCTCATTAATTTTTGCATCGCACCGGGCAGCCGCATTTTGCTTACGGCACCATGGAATTTGTCTCCATTATACTGGGCAATGCGAAGCGTTGCTTCTGGTTTTGTCGACCAGTATCCCGCACCATTCAATCAAAAAAGAAACAACAACTCTGCCGCAGATGTGTACGGAAAAATTTTCGCATGTAACTCGCGTAACTAATTAAGCGATGTTTTTTTTGGTTTTTTCATCGCTGCGTCGATCGGTCGCATCGTGCGTATCCAAAGCGTGAAACAAAGACGATCGCCCGTCAATGTCCTTTTACGCGAATGCACAACTAGTTTTCGCGTTCAGAATGACAGAAATTTGTATCATCGCACATCACCTGCAGAGAGTGAACGCACTACGACAAGTTCTCCGTATCCCCTCTGTATATGTTCAGAGGGGATTGCTTTTTGTCGCCGATGAGCTATTGCGATGCGAGCCAAAGAGAAGATTTATACTGTTTGATAACGTGTGGGGTAACCTTTCACCCCTTGGGGCGGTACGATTTACGAGCGCCGGCCTCGGATCCTAATTAGCCACGAGATATGCGCGGGAATCTCACATGCGGACATGTGAACGCGCACACAACCTAATGGCGACCATTCGCAAACAATGAATAAATTTTCACCTCCGATAAGATCGCCATCAGGGACGGGACATCAGTGGGTATATATGAAAGTTGTCTCCCGGTGAGTCTTCTTGGGTGGAAGTATGGTATCGTATGTTTAGTGGGCACCTGCCCGTTAGGTGCGTCGTCGTCTTTGCATTTGTTTCGCTGTGCGATCTGTCGCGTTAACAGGTGTGTTCCTCCTCCGCCACCAACCATGGCTAGTTTCATATGTGCTCAAAGAGGTATTCTTCTCCTCGCTGTCGCTCGTTGAGGTGTTGATTTCTCTTCTTTTTTTTTTATTTTTCGTGCATAGTTTCACGGCTCATTGTTTGTCATTTTAGCACGTTTTAGTGTTTGGATAGTTAGCATGAACTCGGTCATTCCATAAGGTGATGATGGTATTTGTGTGCATTCAGACATGACATGTGAAATTTGTGGCACATTCATCATTTATCAAGAAAAAAAAGAACAAACTTCGACACATGTTATGGGCAATAGGCTGAGGGTAAACATCTTGCTTGGCCATGTAAGAATTATTCCTTTGCTGTAACAGGCAAAAAAATATGTAATATAGTGCTATTACTTACCTTTTGCAACTCACAAAGGCCTCAAATACTTGAGACGTGAGAATAGCAATTTTTGAACTAAACCCCAAGGGATTTTCTGGTACAGACAGTCTACCCGACGAACTATTTACTAATGAATTCGAAGAGAGCAAATACGGACTCAATATATTTCGGATCGATTTCAAAATATCAGCATCGTTTGCTAAAGGAGAAGAACAAAATTGCTCCAATTTTACAAGATAAGAGCCTCTAGACATGGCGTATAAGATATTTTCAACGAATCTATAGAAACAAGCTTTTCAGTTCCATGTCTAGTTAGCTTACAATGTCTTTAGTGGGCTTAAGTGTTTGAATTGTTTCCGGATTGTTGGCATAACATTGGGCCTTCGCCTCTCGGCCTCTCGCAGCTCCGAGAATTGTCAAAACGGCAGATAACACGATTTGGGAATTTGGTGGCATAAGCTGTGTGGCACGGAACGCCATCCTGCATGAACCAGAGAACCAGAATCAGTAATAAAATGTCGGTTAACATGGCTCTATAACGCCCACCGTTGACCGAAATGTTGTTCCCAGCCTCATTTTCAAAAAAAATGTTCCAATGATTGGGTCTCACACTCGCAGCTACAGCAGCCACATTTTCGTTTATGCGCACACTGTACGACGACGGGAACCCTGAATGTTGTCCACTAGTATACCACTTTTTGTAAAAACTTGCGTACAGCAGGTACTTTGGAAATAAGTTTTCAATATTTCCCAACATTGTTCAAGCGTGAAGCGGCTCATTTCGTTCCGCGGAGGTATGATACTGACTTTCTGTCAAGTTTTCGAGCGGGAAACAGCAGTCAGAGTCAAAATAACCTAACCACCACTAGGTGGCCCGCCCTTTATATTCCAATAAAGGATATCCAATATCAACGATTTCAACAGAACTTTACTATCGACAGGTTTAATTTTGAGTTATTAACGGACGTTGTCCACCTAAGGTCTGCTATCACATCTCTTCGGCTGAGAATGCAAGTAAGGCTCTCGTCTGAAGTAACTACTTAAGTAACTCTATATATGATCTTAATAATCCTAGTTCTGCTGTATTGATCTGAAGCATGGACTCTCTTTAAAATGGATAAAATTATCCTTAGTACGATATTTGCGTTACGTTTTTCCAGTTTGCGTTAGAAGTTTCTTGAGGACACGATTCTTCGACGAACTATACGAGCTACAAAGTTTCATACAAATGGTCAAAAAAAAACTGAAATGTTGGACATTGAGAACTAATGAAAACCTTCAACTCAAGCGTTTAAATCTCCAACCATTATCCAGAGCGACAACGCAGTGGAAGGGAAACTCGAAACTCAACTATCTTATGAAGTTCAGGTCCACCTACGACTGTGGTGCCTCAAAGTAAGAAGGTTAAACGAACGTTATAAGGGCACGACCGCAACAGAGACTAGGACAATGAGGGTTGTCAATTTTTCTCATATATCAAAGAATGTTGCGGTACTCATATATAATGGTTCTGCAGCTGCCGGATCTACAGATGAGCTAATCACATGCTATTCACTTTACGGCTAGCTCAACACTCCCAAATTGTGCTTTATTTTCTCCAGTATTCGAGCGTGTAGAAACTCGTACAGTGGTATAAGTACTTAAAAAAACAGTCACAAATCCGAGGTATGTAAGATTTTTTAACCTATTTTTCAGGGCTTTTTCTGAGAAGACGTAAAACAGCATTTGTCCATCGCTTTCTAATAAAAGAATCCCCCGCTCCCTCTTACTGACCAATCGTACTTATGTCCCTTCTTTTCAAGGTAATTGAAACTCCGCAGTAGTCTGTTTTGTAATTTTTATCAATGATGTCCTTCTAATCCAATCCATTTCTTTGTTGATGACAGTAACCTTTGCATCTCATTTTAGGATCTCAGATTTGGATTAAATTCCACATGTTCAGCCGTGAAGCGGCATATTTAAGTGGAGTACAACCAATAGAGTAGAATTTAATGCTTAGAAAACACTTTTCTGTCTTCTGTCATTAAAGCGAAGCCTTAACGCCATTGTCAATCGTCATCGCTAAAACCAAAAGCCTTTCTGACTTTGGAATGTGCGTTACGTGCATCGTTATCTCTCTTTCTTCAATCCTCCACTTCCATAATTTTCGCACTTCATCCAAAAATCCCTTTGGTTCGCGTAAATTATAAAAAGAAAAATGTTTTGCTAAAGTTCTAGATTTATTTCTGCAACTCAGCTTACTTTGAGCTTTGCTTAATTCTGATTCTCAGTTGGTAAGACTCCACTTAATGACAGAGACAGAAACTTTACCGAATAAATGAAGTCAAGCTGCATTAATTAAAATGATGTGCATATTGTTTCAGGAAAACTCTTCAATTTATATTTTTTTTTTATGTTCATCTGCCTAATTGGTAATTGCTAAAAGCGGAAGGTATTTATTCAGATAATAAAAATACTAGTAAACTTCTAAAACAGTTCTTGATTTTCATTTCTTTACAAGCGGCATTAACTCCTATTTGATGCTGTGATTATTGTAATATGATAATATATTACAAAAGATACAGCCATGGTCACATAAATAGCACAAATTAGACTTGTAGTTTAAAATTCATATATTTCATATTGTACTTGTATTGTAATAAAAAGGTATACACCGTTTGAAAGCTGAACTATAACAAAAATAAAATTAACTTTTATAGAAAGATTTATTAATGTCCATCGAAAGTTTAAAAAAATTTATTTAGGGAACATGAGATTTCTTCTGGACACGTAAATAGCACACAATTTTGCCTGTAAATAAGTAATGAAAAACTGAATATGTTGCTCAGTATTTCTTTGATTTTACTATCACCTCATTAGTATTTTGTACTATGGCCAGAATTTTGAATTACCGCCAGACATCGCCTTCCCTTATCCTCTACGAGCTTCTCGCATCTATTTTTTGGAATAAAATACCAAGCTTCTCTTATTCCCCTCCATAGCTCATTATTATTTTTATAATTTTTTTCCCCAATCTTAAGCTTAACGTCGTGTCATTCATTTTCAATAGGGTTAAGACCAGCTGGCCAGTCTAGAACGTCAACACTCTCCCGAAAAAAAACAATATTTCACAACATTTGCTGAGTGCTTTGGGTCATTGTCCCGCATAAAGATCCAATTTACTGGCATGGACTCGGAATCGTAGGGCCCCATTGCAGTTGTTAGTATATCTAAATACTGGAATTTTTCCAATTTACCTTTTATCCTTACAATGGGTCCAACTCCATGCCAGGAAAATGCACCCCAGATCCGTTTTGCTCTTCGGTATGATGGTTCTATCCATTAGAACAGTAGTTTTTGTTGGTCTTGGAAGGCGTTTTTTGTTGCAGGTTAGGAGCATCTGGTCTTTTTTAACCAGCTGAATAGCATTGTACACCATTTTTCTGGAACACTTCAATGTTTTGGCTATTACAGCTGCTTACCTTTTCCCATTGTAATAAAAAACAAAATCAAACACTATCGGATAATATAATAAAAAAATAACTGTAAGACTACACAAATTATTTCAAGAAAAATTCCAATTACAGCGATTTTTGCTATTTTTGTGTCCAGCCGCAAAGATCACATCACAGAATGAAGCAACAAAATTGACATATGAACTCATTAATAACGGTAAACTTTTTTCTCCGTAATCTACTGGGTCATAGAGGTATACAATAACATACATACATGATCGCCCATATCAAGTAGCGAAATTAAAATTTGAGGAGTACATTTTAGTTAAGGCTTGTGCTATTTATGTGCCCATAGCTATTTATATCTTAAATATAAGCTTAAGCTCTATGAAATACGTTGCTCATTGATATAGAGTAATTAAAACTTTTACAAAAAAGGACGGTTTTCAACCACTCCCTGCACCACGGCAGCAAGGAATGACATAGTAGAGCGCAGTGTAAGTGAATGCATTCTTAGCATATTTTGCGAAGTCTACAAGAACGGACACATCTGTCTTCTGAACTTTGTTCTGGACATTGTTCTGCGTAGTGTTGTCTGAGGCCTGGTAGATGCAAAATTAATCAAATATTTACACCACAACAGATCATGGATACAACCTAATAATTAAGGTAGATCAGTTTTAAAAACGCATACGACAGAATCAACAGAGACGACTTTTACAGAGGCTTGACTTGTTTTAGCTTCCTTGCCAAACTCGTCTAACAAATAGGGAGGAACTAAAGTGTAAACAGGTTTCACAACAATTCGACCAATGAAAGTTTTTGCCATACCACCATTAGGGTGTTTTTAACAAAAATGTTTCTCCACACCCATTTTACAATTAATATTAATTTGAGTATCTTTTTGTTTAGATAAATAATAAATTCATAAACTGAGAAGATATTGATCTTATTTATTTATTTTTCTTGCAAACAGTAGGTACTACGTCCACATTTTAAAATGATGTTGATGTTCTTCTATTAAAGATAACTATTAAATTTTCGACTCTATCATCAGTGATGCACTCTAAACAAAATCTATCATGGATGCACCTTAATCGAACCTGTTACCCATGTATCAGATCATCCAAGAGACCTACCTACCAACTAATTTTAATTAGCAATTTAACTGTCTGCTGATTAAGTTTTCAGGTTAAAGCGAACATTAAAACCAACCTCTATACCACTCACTCATTTAAGAACGGTCGTCGCACAATTCCAACAGTAGCTTGTCTCTTTATCCATCAGCGCACCGATTACCACCGGCATCGATCGACCCAAAAAGAATACCTCCCAGTCTTTTGATCAGTACCGCGCTCTGACAACCGAGCAACAACCATCAAAGACCAAATTGCCGCCACTGCCACCACCACCACCGCCGTCCGCCAGACTCCTACACCGTACTACGCCGATTAAGCCATTTTAAATCGTCTCTGACAAAATATTTCGATTTTCATTTAACCATTCGATGTAGCTATCGATGTATCCCTCGTGTTCTGTTCGTGTGCGTACAACTTAATTCCCTTGCGTGAATATTCATTCATCTGTCAGTCTCCGACTCGATGCACTCATTCACTTAGCATAATTAGGCTAAAAAAAAAGTGACACAGGTCTTTTTGGTGTTCCCACGTTCGATTTTTGTCGCTACACCCCGCATCTGTATCGAATCGGTGCAACAATGCTCATCCTAATCGTTACCCGACTTTACCCACACTCGGAAACAGTGACATTATGCCGGCTCCTCCGGTGGCATTAATCGATAAAAAAATTTTAAGAAAAATAATAAAAATTGAGAGAATAAAATCTCGCACAGCGCAGACGCGACACAGCATATTGTGGTGTTATCTAAAAACGATGTTATCGAGTTGATGTGATTAAAATATTATAAATCGATTTACATAATACAAGTGATTTGGTGTTTCAAAATCTCCCACGGAAGAGAACAATTAAATCCTAAAAAAAAAAAAACAAAAAAAAAAATTCATTCATTCACCACATGGGGATCATTGTTGGCACGATGGTTTTATTGGTTGTTATCGATTGTCGTCATCGTTTGTCGTGGGCTAACCAATAAAAGAATATATAAAAAATAAAATGTAGAACGTTTTGTATTGAACTAGTTTTATTGGGTTTACACAGTGAAATTAGGTGAAATGTTTTTTCTTTGTGTCCGGCAAGGTAGGGCTGGATAGGTGGGCAGAAATGACTATGTCTCTGTGAATGAAACGCTTTGGCCGAGACTTTATTCGATGCGAAGGGTCATCAAGGCTGCTTTAAGTTAAAACGAATGAACAAATTGAGTATATGTATAAAATGGGTTGTAGGAAGTAGCTGTTACCCGCTGACCTGTCCGGAGATCACAGTAAGCATAGGAACACCGTGTCGAAGCCACTACGCACGAGACCTTTAAATATTTACAACAAAAGCTAAAGGCATATAAGGAGGTTAAAACAACCAATTGGAATTAAGTTATCTGACGAAGTTACTTAAATTTAACAGTGAGATGTCAAGTCATGTCAGGTCAAGTCGTCGAAAAACGGCTTGCTTAGTAGTCGAAAAACCTTGAGTTATATGTGTCATAATTTGCAAAGAGTGGAGCAAAATGTGGGCAGCTCTCTTAATGCCCTCAGTATTCATATGGCCATGAACCCAGGGAAGATTGATATCCTCGTGACGGCTAGTCAGGGGCAATATCTTCCTCCAGTCCTCGATAAACTTGATCAGGTGAGGTGAAGTCAATGGAATTTGATCGAAAGCTGGTGGTGAGAATAGGATTTAATTATGTCCGTAAGGTGTTTTGCGGTTCTTAAGCCAGATTTCTGAGTTTTACTTCATTACAGCTTACAATGGTTTTGATATACAGGTCAAGGAGTAGAAGATTGAGCATCAAGTTGGGCGCTTCTGTCGGACTTGATCTAGGGCTCAAGTAGTTGCGTAACCCGCTGTCATTTGTACTCTGCTGGGCGGAAAAACCAGGTACCCATAGGTAAGGATAGGACGAACTATGCAGTCGTTGTCCATAGAACCAGCAACTCCAGGTCGGAGTAGGAACCCTTCAGCAAAAATGGGGCTGAAAGGTTCCTATAGGCGTAGTATGCTAGGTTACTTTCCGCACTCGATTTTCAATATTTTCGTTCAGTTATGCCTAGAGTAAAACCTACACAGTTTGTGCTGAAGAAAAGAAAGTGTTATTATCTTTTTAGGCAAGAAAAGTTGAAGGTTGATAGGTTGAAAGTTTCGTTTTGGTAAGTTTAGTTATCCTTGGATATATGAAAGCCAAACTTCGTAGCCCAAATGCTTATCTTATCTTATCAATCTAACTTGATATTGTATTGTATTAAGATGGTACAAACTACTTAATAAAGGACTGTTGCTGTTGCCTAGCCCTTGAGGAATCTTCACAAGCAGGACCTAACTAGGTACTTCCTTATGTAACGGTCAAGTGTTTTAAGCACGACAGAGGACAAACCACAAGTGGGATACATGGTTTAGCAGGATAGAGCCTGTAAATGACCACTAGCTAGGCAACACTGCTTCTTAAGCTTTTCTAGAAAAATGAGTACTATGCTGGCCACGGCCGTTGGTTTGTAAGGTAAGAAAAAGGTAAAGGTGTTGCTCCTTCGCAGTGTGCAGGTTCCAATGATTCTTGGACCTTTTATTCATTCTCTTTATGAAAGTCGGTCTTGCCGAGTATAGCAACATCTTCTAGAGCTTCCATAGACTGGCAGTATTCTAACCAAGATTGTGTCTTGCTTGATCGAATTAGTTTTTTAGAGAACTTGGAAGAAGACAATTCCAATATCATCCTCTGCAGCCGCAGAGCTTAAAATGAAAGCATAGACAATTTTTAGAAAACTCGTACACCCGATGCCTTTGCACATTTGCAGGTTTGCAAGAATGAATCCAGCCCTACTGTATGTTTGAGAAGAGCACCGGATGAGTTTTTATTGTATAGCTGTCGCCTATCGTCGGCTTTTTAATCGTTAATAACAATATAGGGGACGTAATTGAGTGTAATATTTTCTTAGATTTTTCATTTCAGCTTTGGACAGACAATTACATCTCTAAAGGAAGGAGGGGATAAATCAATTGCTTTAAACTGACCCTGCCAGGACATCGGGACCTTTGGGGAAAAGTTATTCTTAACCACTTTCAGACCATGCAGCCCTCAGCTAGGGTACATCAAATTCTTGGCTTAGAAGTGGAATTTTATTCTGCGGGCCATACCGATCAGTCTGTCTTTTGATGCGCCCCGCGAACTGATTAAAATAAAGGTCCTACGTCCTCGCAGCATTTCTAATGTCTTCGCCAAGGAGTCATTCCAATTGCGAGAGCTTTAGAACATTTCAGTAGAGATATTAACTTTGAAAGATGTCAATTCAAATTTCATTCTCCTTTGCACTTTTATTGTACGGTAGTTAAGATGGCATTTGATCGGTCTTAGCTAGAAAATATTGTCGCTTGAATCAAGACGTGATTTCGTCGACCGTTCTTTAAAATGAAAAAAAGTACTAATACGGGCAACTCGAATGGAACTGTAAAATATAAATCCAGCTACATCTCTAAGCGGCAAGTGGCAAACTGCTGATTGTGATCTCATAAAATTCTGGGAAAATGAACTTCCTTAACTGACGGTTATGGTAAGAAGATGCTGTTTGGAACTGAGATAGTTGGAAAGATTAAAGAGTCAAAGAGTTTCAAGCGTGCTTTTATTCAATTCCTCATTAACTGTCCAGTACGTCTGACATTTCTTTGCCATAACCCGCCCGTTAAGCAAGTGCATTTTCCACGAATTTTCTCAGATTACAATCATCACTTCACCGCTCGCCGTGCAGATGACAAATTACCGAGCATTAGTTTTGCATCAAACGTTGATTATTTACCGCAGTTTAACCTCCGGGCGCAACATCCCTTCTCACTCACAGACAAAGCCAGATCTCCATTCATATCTCTTTCGTTGCCTTGTTTGAGTGCATAATGCGAATCGAATTCAACAGCTCCATAGTGTGCCGCACAGACCTCCAACGCGATGGACAACTCCATAAAGCAACAAAATTTACGATGAGAAAAGTCACAGGTTTCCAAATTGCACACCCGTTCCTTCCACAGCAATGAAAAGAACTACAAAAAAAAAAAAAAACAGTCCTTCACTTGCTTTCCAACAACGGTACCCTACGCAAAACGCACTCTTGTATGTGGGAACACACTCCGCCGCAACTCACACGTTGTTTGGTCGCCATCATCCGCATCGTCATCGTCGTTCCGTCTTCTGTGAAATTTCCGGAATTAGAAGACCGTCGGAAAAGACACAAGACACGAAACTGGTAACGCAGAAAAGTCGCCGCTGTAATGGCTCCCCAATGATCATTGTGCATCGCGATGTTTATGACCGGCACACACCACACTACCATCATACGATGACCATGAAGATCACTCCACCACCGGGTGGGTTGTCCCATCCCAGTCCCAATTCGTTATTAGCCGAACTACAGTGCGATGTTTGGCTATAAATATGCATATGACCAAGTCGCACAACCCTAATCGATCTTGCGAAATTGGATACCTGTCGTGCTGACTTCATATGCGCGAGGTGAGATGGGATCCCAGTGATTGTGGTGGAGTGTGCGCGTGCGCGCGCGTCTTGCAGTGTTAACAATGGCACTCGGCAGGGTGCCCTTGCATGATTGGATTTCTCACCACGAGCGGGCACAAATTGTCAATATACAATGGAAGACGGCCTTATCAGAATGCAATCGGGTGCCTTTATCGACTGACCCAGAGGTGATTCATGGCACTCCCCTAATCGCGCAGATTTCAAGCAGAAATTCGCCGTGTAATACTTGTTGTATCTCGTGGAATGCGGCAGTTTGTGTTGCATCAAAGATGCGCGCAATGCGCAACAACTACGAAAAAAATAGTTCGCTCCTCCGCATCGCCAGTGAGAGAGTAGAGATTCCTTGAGTTGTCAGTGATGACGTCGGCGACGATGATCGCTGTGGATGTGGAATCGGAATGGAATCTGGTAGTCGCTGACATCAATTTGGGAAATAGTTCTAGTCTAGTCGCGCGCACACACACTTTGTCGCAAACGGTGCCATTTACTGTTGCCAGTTGTTGGCAACAAGGAAAAGAGTATGTCAAATGATTCAGTGACAGCTTGTCACTCAATGGACAGACATGACTGCAGCGCCGTAATAACTTTAATGGAAATGCAATTAGAGCCTGCTTCTGGCGTTGGGAATTTGAATTTGTGTTTCTCAATTTTGAAATACTTACTCTATGGGCGGCAATTTGTTAAATCAAATGAGAGAGAGTTGTGATACCTTCCAAACTCCATTCAAAATTTACATCGAAACAACCAATAACCAACTGCATTTGCTTAAGTCGCATGAAAATCGCACTCAATTGTCACAATCATGAGAAAAGTCACCTGAGCCTATTTTACATGAGAACTCCAATCTAGGACACGGCGCGACGATGGCGATGTCGAATTTCACGCTTCGAGCAGTAACACAAACGCACTCGTTCATACCGCAAAGAGACATTTCACTTCGATAACCCGGCTAATTGCGTGCGCACACTTACACGACTATGCCAATTATTTCGCGCGGAATGTGTCCATGTGAAGGAATCTCTATCCATAGTCCCGTGTCGCTTTCCACTGACACGAACTTCAATAGTGCGCCTCACTCTCGCCAACACCAACACCGACTACGACCGGATCATCTCAACAGTCGGATCCAATTTCATCACATGCACTCGCCGCAGCGCGTTGATATCGTTCTCCCTTTCTCTGGACGGCGCGGCGGATAATCGGATCGCAGCACATGTCCGGACTGCCCGGCTCCGGTCGGTGGTGGTAGTGGAATAGCGCAAATTACTCCCTAAGTGTATCGAATGCGTTTAAGTCGCAATTTATCGATTTACGCCGATATTGATTGATTTAATGACCCCATATGCCCGCTGAACGAGAACGAGCGCCGGCCGCCACAGTGCGGGACAAACTGAACCGAAAGTAATTGCTTGCTCGCATTCGATTGCCGCTGACACTAGTTCGATGGATGTTCATCGATGTCGGGAAATTAATAGATTTATTATGTGATATCTGTTGACGTTTAAATCGTTCTCGAGCAGAGTCGTCATCGTTATCCTGCTGCTGCTGGGAGAGCGGCATTTCCTTGTTCGAGTACGAATTCGCAATTAATGTGCCGCTTGCCACTCTAATTCTGTCATATTGGGTCAAACCGTTGTTTTTTTTGCATTGCTGTGGTGTAGGTCATTTTTCTTGCTGATGATTTGTGACAGGGATTTTAATGAGGAGCTTTAGGATGCTGAACTGATTGAAGCGATGTATCATTGTCGGTCCCTTTTGACTGGTCCGCTTTCCAAGCGAAACAAACAGACTTGTCAATAAAGTGACACAATTTTGTCCTCCACTGTATTGTCGAGTGGGCATGCCCTGCATCGGCAGACAAACTATAAGGACCTAAAACGATTACTGTCTACCGCGTGCCGGCCAGCGGCAAAGATCAAAAATGACTCGTGCTCTCTCCTATTGCTGGAGGTTTAGTCACGCGGAACTAGGTATTGATTTCGACCGGATAATCTGTGAACAATGAAAAACCGGTAGCATCGAAGCAACAGAAGCTAAAAGTCATCGCTTGATGCTCACCAGCCTCCCTCAAGTTATGTATGTTAAACCAAGGATAGCCGCTTCTTTAAGAAGATTCGAAGACGGCATTTTATTACCGCCTGCCTAACGCGAATAGTTCAAGTAGACAATTGTCAAGTGCAGATGACAAAACTGTTGACAGTTTGCGTCTCTTGAATGCCGCCGCCACCGCCGCAATGGCCTTTTGGGCCGCCTGCCGTAGGAGGAGGACGATGCGATGATGTGACGATCGGAACGGAATACCCAATGCCAAGTGATGCCAATGCCACTGTCAAGTGGTGTGCAGCACATTCGTTCTATAATTATTTGTGGAATCTGATTCCGTATATGGGACGGCAGACCATCCAAGTATGTTGCAGGTTCATCTGAGTATGTGGGTTGCATTGCCAAGGATGGTATTGGCTGGCAGTCGTCGGTTTGGCATTTACCGGCGAAATGCGGTATTTCTCAATCTATGATTGAGATTGGATTTGGACAGATTCTCTAAATCGCTACACAAAGGTGATGTAGGTACGTGTATAACAAAGTGCTTTATTGTATTCATTGCATACGTGCATTGAACAAGGTTTTCGCGGAATTTAAGACAATCGGCAAGTTGTGACATTTAATTATGAAGATTAATTAAATCACAATGGAAGTTCTCATAAAAATTCAATGATCGCAGCGTAAAATGATATGTGAAAGAGAAGTCTCTATTTAAATCTTGTTTACTTGTTGAATTGGAATACTAGCATCTATCAGAGTTAATTTACATCAAGACTAGTGTTTCAATGTACCGGATATTTTGGATATACAAATCGGATCCAAGGGGTGTCGGACAGTGTCGAATGAATTGTTCAAGCAGCATACATACTTTCATTCAGGTTTGATTGGGGTTGATATTTTTGTGGTATGCTGTTGTTGACATTGTCAACCCAAATCAATTTTGACACTTTCAAGGCACACGCACTCTGCTGACCAAATCAAGCTTGATTTGTTGGCTTATACTCAGTTCGGAATACAACTCTTTTATATATTGCAATGCGGAATAAAATAAATACGCAACGTACATTTTGCAACAAACACAAATGTTTTACAAAGATTTTCAGAAGAAGAAGAAATAAATACACTGTGGAGCCGTTTTTGAGAAAACGAATTTAATTTAAATTTAAGAAAATCGTTATATGAAAAAAAAAATGTTTAAACAAAATTATTTCAAAAAACCAAATATGCAAATTTGTTCATCTTTATAGTAAAAAGAAAACTGTAAATTTTAAATTCCTTTATTAGTTTTCGAGATATTGCCAGTTATGCAGAATTTTTGACCCCATCCTAAACATCCTTAGTACAAAAAAACACCGAAATCCTTTGGACCACTTTTGAGAAAAATAGTGATAAGTGATTGTCACAAAAAAAATTGTATGGCAGGTACCGTTATTACAAAAGATAAAGTTATTAAAAAGATAAGCATAAACCGAGATGTAACTCCAAGAACCTTATATACGAACTTTAAAGCAAATCCGTCGAACCGTTTCGCCATACGGCGCCCGGACAAATAGATAGACAGCCAGACAGCCAGACAGCCAGACAGCCAGACAGCCAGACAGACAGAGAGACCGACAGACCGACAGACAGACAGACAGACAGAGAGACAGGCCGACGGACGGCATTAGCGGATCCACTTTTTTTGACTTCTCTATAGTCGTAATATCATCCCTCATACTTAGTTTAAGTTCGAAATTTCCGCACGATCGCAATAACTTTCTCTTTAGTATACTAATGTATACGAGAATGTTACAAATAAAAAAATTTATATAGATATTAGGCGAAAAAGGGCCACACATGACCTGAAAATGTTGTAAGAACCTGTTCGTCTGGTTGTAAGAAGTTTAAATAAATCGAGACCCCAACGAAGCCCAGAGGCGCTATTTAACTTAGAACTCATTGAGCTCTTTATAAAGAACGTGGTGATTCGAACACTCGAGCATACTCAAAATCCCTGATCAGAAGGGACTTATATCATTATGATTACGAAAAATGCTACAGATGTGACTTCGACAAAAAAGTTAAAAGTCACTTTCCCTCGCAGACAGGACTCAAATTTATCTAGCACTGTCAATAAATTTACCCATCTTCACGACATTTATTGGACTAAAAAAGCAGCATATGCTGTAGCAGCATATACCAGATATGGAAATAACCATCTGTGTTGATAGTAAAGCAGCACTAAACCAAGCTTGTAAGCACGAAATTCATCATAGAGATATACGTTATCTTTCCGTTCTACTCTGCTAGGTTCCCGGGCACGTTGGATTGGAAGGGAAGAAAAAGGAGCATGAATGGCTAGATACAGCTCTGATCTGAGCATAATACTAGCCAACGCGGACAGGTTTTACCGCCCTTTAACACCGCTAAGAGTTTCATCAAAGTTGTCACTACTATAATTTGGCTTAAGAAAAATGGAGGACACTAGCGCCCGAAGTCTGTGGCCCAATATTGAAACCAAAATATCTAAGTACTTTTTTTATTTTCCTCAATTTTTTATATAAATATTTGTGTTTTGTAAAACTGATGTTTCCGCCACATCACATTTATATTTGTTTGTTTTTAATTAAGGCGCTGTAACTTACTTTTAAGTTACGTTTTGTTCTCTACGAAAATAGTTTGTATAGTAGATTTAAGGTTTAAGAAAAAATAAAAAAAAAATTAAAGCAATCGATTGGCAATTGACCGAGGGTCGAGACAAATAGAGCTTAAAGTCATCGGCGTCTTACACATGTGAGTGTTTGCATACAAACGTAAAGGTCATTTATGAATACACAAAATAGTATCGGTCCTAAAATTAATCCCTGTGGTACTCCTTGATTGACAGCTTCCTCCAGGAACTACATCATTTACCTTGATGAACGCCATCAAATAGGCAAATACACGATTTAATACTCCTCGTCAACCTAGCTCTTTATATCATCCAGAATTCTTACAATAGTTGTGGTTTGCTCTTAGGAGTTTGTTTATTTGGTATAGCTATAAGTTTCTCAAAACACTGTAAAAATTTCTTTTAGGAATCACAACCTGTTTTTATTATGATCCTTGTATGGACTTTGCCTTGCACCTGTGTTTGATTTACCCGCGACAAACCCGCACTGACGATCAAAGCTCCACGATCTTCATTATATGTGATATCAGCTTTCTTTTTGCATCTAAACCCGATGTCTGCCTTCTGTTTCTAAAAATCAGAGAGTTTTGGTCTGGCCCAGCCTGTTCCGTTGTAATGTCGATTACTCCCTCAAAGTAAGGGGTAGCTCGTAGAAAGTATAGCCAGGGAAAATGTTCGTTTAAAACCCTTCCCTGTCGCCACCTAGCTAATAAACTTCGGCGAACGAGTATCCTTAAGATTTATTCTTCCCTAAGGAGCCTTCTTAGAGATGATTAATGCCCTCATTGGTTTACTTGTTTTACAGCTTTTGGGTTTTCCATTTTGCTTGAATTGAAACGTCTGTAAAGCAATTTTTTACGTCTCTTTTAAGGCTCTTTTGAAGCTCCGACAAACATAATCCTGTGAACTGCACTATTGATCTTTACAATTGTCGATATTGTTATGAGAGTAGCTGTTTCACATGTTGGTTATAAATGTTTCGCCTTCTCGCAGAATGTTTTCGTGGTTGCAGTGGCTTAGTGGTTAAGTGCGTTCGACCGCTAAGCAATGGGTCACTGGTCAAATCCCGACCCTTACGAACGTCTAACAAACATCTAAAAGTACGAAATGTAATGAGAAGCTTCCCAAAAATAAAATTGGCGTTCGGAATCGGTATTAAACTGTAGGTCTCTTCATTCGTGTCAAAAATATATCTAAGCTAAGCTTTAATACTTGTATGGGAGAAAGTTATTGCGATCGTGCGGAAATTTCGAACTCAAACTGAGTATGAGGGATGATATTACGACTATAGAGAAGTCCAAGAAAGTGGATCCGTCATTGCCGTTCTTCGGTCTGCCTGCCTGCCTGTCCGGGCGCCAGATGGCGACACGGTTCTACGGATTTGCTTCAAAGTTCGTATAAAAGGTTCTTGGGGCTATATCTCAGGGCATCTTTTTATTTTTTGCTATATCGTTTGAAATAACGGTACTGCCATACAATTTTTTTTGTGAAAATCACTTATCACTATTTTTCTAGAAAATGTTTACAAGGATTTTGGCATTTTTTTGTAGTAAGGATACTTGGGATAGAGATAAAAATGCTGCATACTCAGATTTTTGGAAAAAATCGATTAACGGCAATTCATAAAATCGCAAATGTCTCGAAAACTAATAAAGGGATTTTTTTTATACTATAAAGTTGAATAAATTTGCTTACTTAGATTTTTGAAATAATTTTCTTAAAATTTTTTTTTCAAATAACGATTTTCTTGAATTTTAATTAAATTCGTTTTCTCAAAAACGGCTCAAGATCACTTTGCAATCTGTAAGTCTAGGCTTCATGTACCTGACCTCAAAATGGTAATAAATTTGGGTTTCATTGCCGCCACTGCAATAAGCTACTAGGTGCAGGCTTTTTTTGACGAATCCTGATAATACATTATGGCTTAGGATACCTTAGCCGTAGCCTGTTACTGCTTGGAAATCCTCATTGCATCCGCTAGACTTCCAAACAAAATGTCTTCCTTTGAGCTTGAGAGACAACAAACGGTCACAGACATACCTTGTGTTCAGTCAATACCTCAATATTTTGGAATTGAAACTAAACGTTTTCCTAGGTCGACACCGGCCCTCAGTTGCTTGGACGGTATTTTACTTCTCTAGATAATTTTCCACAATAAAAATCATTCGATGACAATACAAAAATATTTTATAGTTTTTACGCCTCCACTGTACCTACACGCAAATGAGTCTGTACCTTAAATCAGTAACTATTAAATTTATCCTCGCAATCAGCAAAGTAATGTCGATCCTTTTTGAAATTGCCAAATTACCCAATGAACTGTGTGATGCCCCATTTTTCCTCTCCTGCAGCAGACGATTAATGTAGTAAAGTATAAACTCAACCGGATATTGAAATTGCACCAAATGAGAGGGTGCGGACGACTCCACTGAGACTGAGAGTCAGAATGTGCCTTCTTAATTTTGTTTCCAAAAAACATAAGCAAAAAAAAACTCATTCTCATGTATATATACGCGGCCATACGCAACGTTAAGGATGCAGCAGCACCAGCACCAGCCGTGATGCCTTGGGTTACCTGTGGCGGAGGTGGAATGTTCTGCGCAATTCAGATGCACTGCGGATAAATAATTTCGCAGAAGTTCGCGGCTGCACGCTGCTTTTGCTGCTGCTGCTGCTGCAGAAGCTGTTGCATACCAACCGAGAAGACATCAGCTCCGACAGCCTTTATGCACTGTTGTGTATGTGCTCGCGCTGCTCCAGAATCAGCAAGCAGTCCATTAAAACACCACATTTGCCCTGAGGCATCAATGCCTTGCGCTTACTGCCAACTCCCTGCCCTTTGTCTGGGCGCACACACTCGTTTCGTACTGAATGTGCATCCTCCCACTTTGGGTAAATTTGTTCTTGTTTTTTTTTTGCGGTTACTCGTCTTGATTAATGTCCATTGGAGTGGGAGATGTTCACGTGATGATATACTGTGAGCGAACGCTCGGTCAGTGGAACTGGATGGACCTTGCCATTTGCGGTGGTGGTGGTGGCAGCGGCGGAGCGCGGGACTGTGCTGCTGGTGGAGGCGATGTTGTTTGGGACATGATCTGAATTATCGATTCAGTTCGAGAGAAAGCGCTTTGTGCACCCGTCATGTAGTCAGGACTCAAATCGCTGCTACGTGAGGTAATTTGCAATTTTTCAGTAGTTTCGCCCTCAACTTTTGTCTTTCGACCGACGACGATGGAGTGAAGCCATTGTGCCCGATGGTGCCCGATGTATTGAACCACATTTGTCCGTGCGGCTGTTCCCAATATGAATGGTTCCTTGTTTCTTGCTTGTTTTAGCTCGAATAGGTTCTTGTTAGTGTCCGGTGTTTTTTTTTCGAAAAGTGCTTGAAGTCCACATATGAACGCCCGATGATGATGTGATGATCCTGATGGTGTGGGTTGGCACGGCACAGAGGCGATTAAAAATTCAAAGCAGGATCTAGGGTTGGTCTAGTTAAACGATGCACTTCCATCATAACCAACATGAATTAAATTTCCGATTCCATTTAACCGGAACCATCCCCCAGGGAGGAGTATAAACGGGCCGAGGTGCAAACTACTTATGTGCGGATGGGATGGAATAAATTTTAATTTTTAATGAACCAACTCTGAACCTGTATGTGGAAGCGATGTAAAATTGTGTTCCCACAACTTTGGGTAAACAATTTAAAATCCATTCTCGAGGCGTGTACACCCCGTCGTCGGCGTCGGTCGGTTGCCACAGATAAGAGTCGTCGATTTGTTTGCTCACAATCGATATAAACCCCATATATGTATGTCTTCAAGGCAAACATAACGTCTTTCTGGGTAAATAATTAACATTTTAGCAGTCTATCTGTTATCAGTCGTGCTGCTGGCATGGTAGTGTTGTAATGACTCCCACAGTTGCTTATCGCTGAACGTAGTACAAATATTTGGCAATGTTTTGATGTTTATCAAGAAGAGTCTTCGTTCTTACGATTGGTGTGGCATTTTTTAGCAATGACTTCTTGGTGTGTTCCTTGGAAGTGAATAGTTGCGGTCTTGCACACACATGTCACACCAGTTGGGGGAGATTCAGCACAACGAAATGGAAGAACTAGAAAACTGGGTGACATTTCGGTGCTGCAAAGAAAATTGCGCGGCGCACAAGTGTGTGGTTCTCACGAGTAGCTGATTCCCACGATTCAGCCCACTGGCCAACTGTGTAATCAAAATTATATGTTTCTCTCTCGGCTTGTTGTTACCTATATTTAACACGTGTAGCAATTGTGACCTGTGAGGCGCTGTGAAAATTTGAATTCCTTTTCTTTTTCAGTGAAACAGTTGAGTGGAGTACAACTCAAGTTTATGCTGTTACAATTTGGGTCATTCGAAATTTTGTTGTCGAATTTTATAGACTTATATGAAAGGGAGACGGTTGGAGAGAGCCTGGAGCAATGCATTAAACATCATGAGATTACCATAAGAATCTGTGGGTTGACACAACTTAAAGTGTTTGGGCCTGTTGAGTAATGAAATATTGGACTTATATGGGATGTTTGCACAAAACTCTTATCTACTTAGCAACTCTTATCTACTTAGCCACGGCTGTTGATTAGGGTCATAAAAATACAATGTTGAAGTGGTGGTCCCTTGCTCTTCAGCTAAGCTGTTTATAATGACACCAGAAGTAATGTTTTATATTGGACCCTGATTCGTGAAAGAGGAGTCAAAAGCGGCGTTCTGTTATTTCCTTTTAGCAGCACAAACCTCCAACTTAATTGAACTCTGATTATATGCGTAAAAAGCATGCAATAAGAGACAGACATAAAGACAGCTCAGTAGCCTCTTTGATTGGCAGTGGACAAAGTTAATAAGGATGGAATCCACGGTGGTATTTGCATTCGAACTATACAGTTATCCCTCCCTATATGACCTGATTGGACGATTTAAATTACAGGAAAGAGTTGTTGGCGCGAACTAAGGGGTATCAGAAGGTCCTGGCCATCCATGTTGGGGATTGTGCTTGCGGTCAACTGCCCACTTATGTAAATAAAATTATTGTTACAAAGCAACCGATATGACGGCGGTAGGAGGCATTACCTGTTGATGACCCTGCCAAATAAATGAGGAAGGAAACTTTCGAATGTTCGGAAAAAGGACGACGCTTATACACAAGCTACAAGCTCCTCCTTCGCAATGTCCGAAGTATGGCTATAAAATCGTCCCAGCAATTTTAGTACCTGAATAGGAGAAAAGGTAGCACAACAGTATGGCAAAGCCTGCGGAACGAAACGTCAATTAACATGGTCTCCTCACCTCTAAATTAAAATTTTTTTTTTATTTATTTGTCAATTTGAATACGTTGCGATCGACGACTATGGCAGTATTTTAAATGTCCGAATATTCCGAGTAGCCAGCATACACTCAGACTACTACATAGTGCCAGGCAAGGCATGTCTACGGATATATCTGGTGCCACAGCAGTAGGGAAATACTGCGAGGAGATTTAACGTTTAACATTTCCAATTATAGGAACCCTTAATAATTTTTGCCGACCATTTATTCCTCTCCGGATGTCCTTTGTAGCTAGCAGCGAGTACTAACGACCAGAGGCATAAAAGCCGAGAAGCTCTCAAAAACGCTGTAATTAATGTGCCAGATTGTACCCGCCCACCAACACGAAACCAACGAAACGAACGGCCTGTAAGCTCTACGATAAAAAAAAGGAGAGAAGAACATCGGCTTTCCCGGAGGAAAAATAAGGAGCAAGAGAAACTCGCGACAGAGGAAATGTGGATGTGATACTCTAGGATGTTCGGAAGTTCTACAAACAGCGAAAAAGAACGTGTTATTGGGCAAGACCCAAAAAGAAACCTTGTTGTGAAGTCACAGTCGGTGCTGAAGATGTATAACAATTCTTTTGCAAACTTCTTAACGACGTAAAAGACAAGAATTCCACAACCAAATTAAATTAAGGATAGAAATGCAATACGACTGCTGTGACGAACCTGCTACCAGGCAATTACTGTTTAAGACGATGACTTGGTAGAAATTATGAACCAACTTATTCCAAGATGTGGTTAGCAGAAAGTATGCTTGATGAAAGGAACCTCAGCATCATTTAACTATACAAACTATTGCAACTATGGAGGCGTCACTCTTGCATATTTAGATCTATAAACCATCTGATTAGACTGTATCAGCGCTGTTCTAGATCAGGTAAGTCCACAATTGACCAAATATTTACACTTCGTTAGATCCTGCAGAACACACAGTAAGTTTAGATCGATACTTACCATCTATTTATCGTTTTTAAAAGCAGCATTTACAAAAGCTAGCTATACAGAGCCATATGTTATGTTGACATCCATCCAGTTTTAACTGACTTTTTTGTAAAATGATTTAAGCAAAGCGACGCGCTTCGTATGACTTCCTTAACAACTGTTGAACAGACGAACACGCGAACAGACGAGGTACGAACTTTAAGAAAAACAAGAAATGTCTAGCTGTACATGAGGCAAAAACAAATTATAATAGATTGCAAATAAGAAGAGACACCCAACGGCAATGAAACGGCTAAAATGACACAATCGACAGGTATAACTTCGAAGTAGAAAGGGACTTTACCTACCTCGACTTCAAAAGGAGAATAACCCTTGCCAATTGCATTTTCTTTGGGTTAAGAAGGCAACTATGAGTAAGGTCCTCTCCCGATCAACAAAGAGATATGATATATGAGTTAAGAGCTATACTTTCTTAACACGAGGTTTCTTAAGATTCTGCAGGCAAAAAGTCATATGTTACAGATTAGATCCAGGCGAAAGTGGCACACTTCTATATTGGAGACATTTTTAATTGATTTTATCGAATTTTAGGTCGAAAACTATCGATCGCCTTCAAAAAGTAGCTTAAAGAATAGTTATATGGCACCGAACTTCGAACTATTTAACAAATAAACAAGGACTACCATAATCAAGCGTATTCTAGATTAAGATTAAAAAAAACAAGATTCGAAAAGTGAACAAGTAGGAGATATATTTTTTCCATTTTTTCCATATATTTTCTGTTATTTTAAAGTCAGACGCACTAAAATCGAGACTAGCACAGTTCGAAAAGTGGAACTCATTTGGAATCAAAATAAATTCCAAGCTTATCACTTCGTGTGACATACAAACAGCACTAAGGCAGACGACGTTACTGCCCCAATGTCCTACATTTAAGTTAATTTCCATCCATCAGCGGAATGGTGTAAGTACGCAGTTTACAAAGTATCCAAAGCAGAATTACTTTACACATACCACCATGCATGTAAAATGTATCTATTTTTGATAAAAACGCCTTCTTACCTTGTCCAATGCCAATCCTATTCAATAGATAAAAGTCGTGTCTATCCAATTCATTATGCAGGTGAATTCTCTTTCAAATGGCGTCCCTTTGCTCCTCTTTTTGCATCTAGCAAATCCCAAAAGTGATTATATTATTCTAGGAAAAATCCCTCTCCCACCTTATGTCTGCTTGCACGGCATGATTAAATTCCCACATACGCCTCCAATGGCGTATGCAACCTGTTTGTCGTCAAATGCATCATCTCTGTGCGCGGTCCGATCGGCGAATGTCATTACTCTGCTTGCGATTGCAAAAAAAAATAAATGAAAATATTTTTATTTAATTTTTTTTTCTCTGCTTTTGGTTGAGCGAGGAATTAATTAAATTGCATAAACAAGTATCCCAACAGGACTTGTGGGCAGATCGCACGACCGCAAGTGAAAGAGAATATTCAACCTATACCACCCTGGAATGCGGTATGAATAATGTGTCTTTGGCTGCCATTCTGTCTGTCAATGTGACTGCTGTAGCTGCTGCTGCTGCCGTTTCAGCAGTGACCGCCTTAACTTGCTCTCTGTTGATCGGACCGGATTTTGTTGTTGATCTCTTTGAATTAATTGCAAAATCTTATGAATTTACCATGTGAAGGAGAGCATTAGCATGAAGCCGAACAGGGTGGTTAGGGCAAGAGAAATTTGTTTTCTTAAAAATTGGGTCAGGTGAAGTTGGAGGGTCTTTTCTGAAAGTCGTTAACGTTTGAATTTAGTTAAAAAGACCGTGATATCAAGTAGCCAAGTTCGAAATATGTGACGACTTGCAGCGTCATGCTAGCGTATTGTGTTTCTCTACGAGTCAAATGTTTTAACTTATTGCAAAGCCTTACTCTAACTTTTTATGAGTATATATGCACTACTTATTTAAGCCTTTTCAGCTTTCCAGTTACTCACACCAAGTTAGTTGCGGTGCCTTGCTTCCTCTGTCACTTGTAATCATTTTTGGAGTTGTCACTTTATCGTCTATTCGAGGGATTCTGACCATATCGACGCTTTTCCACACTTCATCATGCGAAGACTGAATGCTTCCTGCAGTTGCTTTGTCCATATACCTGCGACATATTATCTTGGTCTCATTGGTCTTTTGGAAAAGGGCTTATCCCTTTATATGCCATGAAATTTCTCTCGTCTTTGGAGACCTCGATTCAGATAGTTTGACCTTAACGAATTCCGATCTTCCTTGTCTCCCAAAAATGTCCTCGAACCGAAACGTGGGTGCAGTGCTTTGGAAGGGGGGGGGGGGGGTGTTCTAAGGTTCAAAGCCCTACATCTGGCGATATACTGGCAAACACCCAAGAGTAATATGTCATGAAAAGCTTCTTAAAAACAAAATAAAATTCAGTCTTTCAAGGCTTGATCTTCCTCATCATCTCAAAACTTGCGAGCCTAGGATAAAAGTACGCGCTTGTACGAACGAACGAAACAAGGAGCTATGTGGCGATGTTGTAGAAGTTAGTGTGTTGGATCCATTAACAGAGACGAACAATAAGATTTTAACAAGTCCTCTAGGGTTGAAATTTCCTTGTTCTTAAACTTGTTTTACTATGGAATTTCACGTCTGAAGAAAATTGTACGGGAAATTTGGTAACCACATCACATACTCACGCATTAGATCACCCTGTAGTCATGTAGAAGAATAAAAAAAATTAAATAACCACCAGCGTGGGTACACTCATGGGGCAAATGTTTTTCGCAATGCGAAACATTCTCTTATACATCAAATCAAATTTTCCCTTCCGTCTAATGTCTGACACAAATCTTAGAGAGCTCACATTCTGGACCATGGGAAATATAGGACCCGTTCAATGGTTGCAATGATTACTTGCTTGGGGTCTAAGTGTATTGCCTACACATATATATATATTTTTTATTTGACGTCTCTTCTGTGTTTGTTTAGCCCGGTTATAAGGTTTCAATTACAATGACCAATGGCCAATCAATTAAGTGTTATCCAATCTAACACTTAATTCAACCTGAACTCCATTAAGCTGGCACTTAGTTTCGTTGATGTGAACGCCTTAACATGACGTACAATGTTCGCGATTCATATGGAACGAACATAGGTAGATGATGGTGTCCACGTTGTCAATGGTCATAAATCACAGATATAATCGCACAGATGCGCAATGGGGCGCCACCATTAAGGATTTACACATAATTTTATAATGTCGCATCTTGTTACCATTTTCGGATTGTTTGTGTGCGGAATTTATCGATAAATTCGACTGAATATGGCTTTACAGTCTTGTTGTGTTAGAGAAGCTGTTCCGTGAAATATGGGAATGATGAATTGGAACGGCATTTGAAAGGTGATACAAATGTGTTAATGAAACATGGTCAATGACAACGCAAGCTTGCTAAGATTAATGAAGATCTTCGATGTGATTCGTTGATTAATAGGGGATAAGCCAACTGGATGATGAAGATGGTCCACTGTGATCATTTAATATAGCACTTGTTAGAGCTTGAGTTTTGATTTAGGTGTTTAAAAGTTTAAGGCCGATGTGTTGCGGCATTAAATTTTATTAAGAATGTTCGACGTCATCCGACACTCGAAGACTTATTTAAGACTTAATATAGAAAATGTTAATCCATAAGAGTGGTTTCTATTTAAAATTTAACTGAAAAATTTTAGCGACTAAGGAGAGTCACCTCAATATTTTTTCAGTAGATGCACTACAAGAAAAACTTAGTTAAGACCTATTGGATAAGCCGAATTCCACTCAATCAAGTAATTCTCGGAACTTTTTCTGTTCTTGTTGATCATTCAAATTAAGCTGGTTGGCGAAAGGTTGTGGTTGGTTGTTCATATTCATTGTTCATAATATTGTACAAATTTCGTTGTTCTTCTTACAAATTCCAGCTCCCAGAAAAATTAATGGAGCTGGACAACTAGATCGCAGTGGATGGTTGGCTGCCGCCTAGACTCAGGCAGAAACTCTTCACGATTCTGGAGAGCCCGTTTGGTACGTGGAGTAAGTTCCAATAGTAAAATACACATATTGAGAAATTCTGAAAAAGATTGAAAAGGAAAAAAAAAACTGACCTGTGAAGCTTCTAAAAATGTGTTGATCCAAAGCGTCATTCTATTGGCAGCAACAGAATGTATTTCTTCGACACGAAATGAATAGAAAAGGCTCTTGGCTCTCTATAAAACTCATATTAACTCCCACATATCCAACATAAAAGGTCACCTCGGCAGAACTTATAAGGCAACAGCCTAGCTTTTCAATTTTTATCTCTAACTCTTCAATGCAATTTAGGTAAAACCTCTCAGTCGACGTCCATATGCAATTCTAGAATATTCGGCCCTATTAATCAAAGCGCTCAAAGAAAGAGCTGGATCACAAAATTTGGGGTTCTGCGGCGATTACACGTCAAAAATTGGAAAATACAAATAATTCCTATCCAGTTAGTTGAGCGCCCAAGAAATGCCACGCCTGGTGGATTAGGGAACAACTACTTCCTTGGCTGCCTCCCGTCATAGTCGTCGAATCTATACTACAGTGGGGGCTGAACTACGTATGATTCTGGCCGAAAACCCGTCACCGTGGGTTACCTATGTATAAGGAAGACCTACGCATTTAGACCAATATATGGTTCGTTGTGATACCACAGGGATCTCTGACAAAGCGAATTAGACCCCTTACATCACTCATATATTCATAAAAGAAAGCTCCGAGATGGGTCTATCGGTTTCTAAAGAGAGTAGGGCATGTACTAAAGATGTAGGGGATTCTCCTCTTACTCCTCGAATGCACCTTGTTGAATGCTTTCGTTTGAAACAGTGTCCAGTAATAAGATCTTTTGTAATGATAATGGCTAGTCTGCTTTGGCCAGATTTGCTTGGTAGTTAGACATGAGATTCGACTTTGTCCTCAGTACCAGCCAGCTTACAAATAGCGATTGACACAACTGATGGACAGAAAATAATTTCGGAACCTGATTTGCTTCCTGGAATACTCTTCCGTGGATGCAAAAGCCTAGAAAGTCGTCCTTAATATTCCCCCTTTACCTAAGGACGAAGAACTGACTCGATTTTTTTTTAGCATGAATAGCTGAGCCGTGTCCGGATGGTGTGGTAAAAGGATCGTCCCATTGTTTCAGCCAATTTTAAACTGGGATTTATTCCTTGATAGTGGAATAAGGTGTAAGTGAGGGAACAACGATAGAGGACTCTCAGCATCAATGACTCGAACAGAATGTCAAGATGGACTGATACGACTTCGAAGTAGGTAAAGACTTTGTCTACCAGGGCTCTACTATCTCTTCGCAAAATTATACCGGCATAGAGATCAAGCGAAAAATCACTCCTGTCAATCGCTATTTCTTCGAACTAAGAAGTGTAAAGTCCTCTCTCGTAGATCCAAGGAGATAATACATGCCGGTCCTGATGTATTATGCAGAAACATGAACTCTGTCAAAATCAGATAAAAACCAGTTATATACTTTCTCCACTTTGAATGGACGCAGTGTGGAGAAGCCGATTTAACGACAAACTTTATGGGCTGTACAGCGATGCTGACGTGGGCAAAAAGGTGAGGATACGATGGTGGAGCGCATGGGTAGCAACGCATCAGCCCAAAGTGTCTTTGAGTTCATCCCTGAGGGACAACGCAGCAGAGAAAACCCAACTTGGCGTGTGTAGCTGAAGGCAGATAAATTGGCACCGCGTAGTACTTATCCCCAAACCGGTGAAACCTTGTCAATCTACTGTCAGGATTTTTTCTGAAACATTTTACGTTTACTGCTGTTAACCCCAAAAACAACGAACTCATCCTGTTTACGAAGAAATATAAGGTACCAAAATAAGTCTCAGTCTCTCAACCGTGACAAAATACCTAGATATGACATTCACCACCAAACGAATTTGGAAACGGAATACGGCAGTGATCGGCTGAAGAAAAGTTTTCGGAAGAAGAAATCGGACTTAAATAGTACCGAACATAGTGTATTCTATCTTTTGGATCAGTCGTTTATGGGAAACGTTTAAGACTAAATCCTATCTTATAAATTTGAACACTGCATCATTAGAAACATTTTGTATTAAGGCTAGTGATCTTTATAAATGACGGAAAGTCAAAACTCTCATCAAAAGTAGTTTACCCTGCATTGAAGCACTCTTCTCTGGCAGCTTTGAGACTTAGCAGGGGTGGCTTAATCAGAATTTAAACGATTGATTAGTAGACCTCAACGGTACCTTTGATTTTGTTAGCCTCATGTGTCACCACGTTTCTGTCCTTTGGGTGATGCTCGCACATTCTGCATACAACCCCCTAACCTATCCTAATTTAGTAGTGTCGTTATGACAAGTAAATGAGTCAGCAATTTATTGACAAGCTCTTAGCAACATCAAAGTTTCCAAATGACAAACCATATCCACCGCCAATATCCAATTTTTAAACTACATTCGAATCTACGACACGCACGAATATCCTTCCTGCTACTAATAAAAACCACATGCTAGAAATAAATGTTACGCTGATTATTCAATCCATTGGATTACTAAAAGTAAAACGCTTATATCTATACACACACGTTCTTTCCTGCAATAAGTAAAAAACAAACAAACAAACACTCATAACCCTTACCTCCGATAGCTGCTAATCGTATGCAAATATGCAAAACCCAAGCCAAGTGGAGACTGCATAGCCACCACCAACGCTATCATCTGACCTATGGCACCCTGTTTTCCTCCCTTTTGAGTAAATTCGATTTTACAAATCAACGTGAATGCATAATAGCTACTACTCAACTCAGTTTACTAGTGCCTCTGCCAGCCGCTAAGACAACACCGTACAGCGCTCCGGCCGACCGCCATGCCGCGCCGCTGGAATGGAACAAATAAACATTGAAATGAATTCCGGTGCGTTAGTGGGAGTCTCGCGGGCTAAAGGTGACGGTTACGACGGCGGCGGCGTCGGTGGTGGTGACGCTCGAATACAATTGTTTTGTCACCTTCGATGTCAACTGGAATTTGCATAAAATATTCCATTTGAAAGCGTCATTTAAGTTGCGACTGTGGCGGCGTTTGTTGTTGCTAGTGCGCCAAGAAGGGTTGTTAGTAAGTACCCACTCGTATAATAGGTACCGTTCAACTAACTCACACACGTGAATGGGGTCAACAATGGTGCATTATGCAATCGAAACTAAACGCACAGACTGGGTCAATGAGATCCATAATTCAGGCTATTGCCGGATAGAACGCATGTTTCCTGGTGTGTTAGTGTACCTACGTATACCTAACCTACGACTTGAGGGTGGCTATAATGAAAATACACAACGCAGTAGTAGGCCTGCTGCAGTTGTTCTGTAAGACTTGTGACTTTTAAGTGCGGAAATTCGATATTAAACGACGGGGAAGGTTAGGGAAGTTCAAGTAGTAGCTACGACTTGAGCACGTTACTCTGAGGGTCTTAGGGAAATGTTTGCTATGTTTTTGTCGGGTAAAGTAAGTTCAATTATAAATAGAATATTTAATATGGGCTAAGGTTTTCGTTAAATTTCGTTATCATCTAAGTGACATTTGAGTGATTCTGTGGTGCAACTATTGAAGTAGCTAGACCTAGATGTGGATGTATTCCTAAAAGCGAAAATGAACCAGTTGAAGCCAGACAATAGAAAGAACATCTCCTGTACAGTAGATTTTCTTCTACTATAGTCCTCAACAGGATAACCGCTTGGCAATTGCTTCAATATAATCTGCTTTTGCTAGTTACTGAATAGGTTCTCTTCGCTGTTTCGAAGAGCTTGTGTTCCGATTTTAAATCTTTTCTAATTTGCATGTTATTATGGATGTTGTTTTTATCTCCTTAATCAGAAAATGTGCACTTTTTGTTAACCGATACTGATTTATTTGGTTATGATACAGACTCTCCGTACTTACTTTGGTCAGCTCAGGTTAAGGCTTACAACACCGAAGCTCATATTCTGGGCAGTTCGTCCCTCTTTTCCGTTTGCTAGTTCAATAATTGAATTTAGTCGGAACAAGAAAGCAGATGAACCATAAATATTAAAAGCCTGCGCTTGACTATTACATGATAGTCTCATTTAGGTTTTCTGCTCGACTCGTTATCGACTGTTTACTGATAAGGACAATTAAGAATAATTGATCCTTTCCATTGCCCTTCCCATCTGGGGACCTGTGCAAAATAAGAATCATTGGGAGTTGCTCCGTTACTTCCGGCTGAAGAAATTGCTATCATGGGAGTCTGTACAAGCAAAACACAAAACAGCACGGGCTCTTCTTTCCGTCCTACTATAGAAGTCACCGTGTCCGGATGGTTTTACACCTGCTATGCTACCAGAAAACTGGCTACGACAATCTCAAAAGGGTCATAATAGCATATTTGGAGACAGAGTGATTGATTAAAACGTAAATCGCGGAAAACCTCGATAAATTCTTAAATCCCAGACATTATCAGAAAGTCGCTTATACAGATGACATAGAAGTTGTTATAATAATAGAAAAGTACTTTGCCACCATTATAGGCCTTGGGACCCACCAAGCCCAATCCTTTGGAAAGAAATAGCTTATAACCGAACATTGTGCACTGGTGTATACCGCGGTCGTGAGACCCATTCTAACCCACGGTTCTGTTTTTTGGTTGAACGGTGTAAAGAGCCTAAGCAAGGTGCAGGGAATACATCACAACTAGCTCTTTACAAAGAACACTCTTAGACTTAATAGAAAAACCCATTTAGGAGCCCGGTATTTTTTTTGACAATCAAGCATACTCGAATTCTTTGATCAGAATGTTAGGCACTTACGTAACTAACTGATTACGTGAAACCCAGGTATGACTTCGACAAAATCTTAGGAGTCATTATACCGGAAAGATAATATTGTTCCTCACATACTCATCTGCACAGATGGTTCAAAGGCAGAGAAAGTTCCAGGAGCTGCGTCTTTTCAAAGGCACTTTATTAGTATCAACTGACTAATCACTGGAGTGTCTTTAAAGCTTAAATTTATAAGGTTGAAAAAAACAGCAAAGACCGTCCTATCGACGGAATTACCAGCAACGGAAATAACCATTTGCGTGGACATTCATTCTGCCCAGAAAGCAATCGGCTCCAACCTTGTTAACGCGATATCAGTAACAGAATGTCTTATTGCATCTAGTGATATAAGTCATCAATCGGTTCTAATCTGCTGGGTTCCCGAAAACGTTGAAATTGAAGGTATGATACGGCTCTGAGACGCTACTATTCGACGAGCAGTTGTACCTCCTTTTAACACCGCTAATAGTTATATCCCCTTTGCCCGAAGTCTATGGTTGAGTTGACATCAAAATATCAAAGTCTATTGACATTCTTGATAGAAGCCAAATGCTCGTCAGGGAAGTAGCCGGACACTTTATAAAACAGATTGAAGCGGTTTTGCTAGTCCCGTGTCATTAAATATTCAACTCGGGTTACTCATCTCTATTTTGGGTGAGGAAAGGACTTTTTGTTTTTTGACTATTGGGACTTCTTTTTAGAGTTTTTTTTATGGCACAGATCCCAATGGTGTCAATCTACACATCCTTTTACTACTTTTAAAATGATCCAATATTTACAATAAGTGGTTCAAAATCCGTAGAGCCTCCCTCTGAAGGAGGTAGATTTTGCAGTAGAGCTCGTGTATATAAACAACAATATTGCAAGGGGCTAGGAACACCGGATCTCCATTTTATAAGCAAATTCATCGAGGAGGCCAGTGCACTTAATTTGTTTAACTGCAGCCCGGGATCATATCCACTACGCTGCAGAGATGGGAATCATCTCAAGTAAGTACGGCCTACGCAATAGGCCACTGCTGCAGTTCTCTGTCAGAGAATGAACTCCCATCAACCGACTAGTCTTCGAGCTGTGGGAGTTAACTATAATATCTACATATATCAACCAAAACCCACATACTGCGCATGCATCTATACCAAATACCCTTTCTATCGCAATGCGAACATCATTAAAATAGTATCCGATGTAAATTCCTTTACAAATAAAGCCTTTTATTCCAACTTCGGCGAAATATAATCCTCCAACAGCAGGAAGTTACCCTACCAACTACAGAGACGCAGGATAAATGTTCCGTGTTAACGCCATTCACCTCTAACGCAGATAACACACGATTATTGTTTCCTTCAAGCTTGATGCGCGAGCGTATATTTCCTTGGTGTCGCATCAGCTTGACCATAAATCGATCCCTAATCTTCAGCGCAAATAAGTAACAAGCTTTACTCTTTCTACGCACAGACGCAAATAATTCCTCTAGTCCTATGATGCTGGCTTGTGGCGATTTATGCCACATCACACTCCATTCACAAACACCACAACACCTCACGCGATGGTCATCTAAGAGCAGTCAGCGAGGCATCCAGCCAAGAACTTCCAAAGGCCAATCGTTTAGAGATCCCAATGAATTGTGAATATGCGTCTACTAGCAGCAGCACGCACCTGTGCCCATGCACAATGCCCTAGCTGGGGCTTATCAGCCACATCGTGGCCTATACATTCCCCAGTGGATGTTTGGCACGGCCATATGTCCGGTGTGCGCGCGCGTTAACATTGATCAGAGCCTTATGGGCACGCGTATGCCTATGCCTAGGCGAGTGTGCATTATGGGCCACATTGTATCCCCTGACAAACGACATGGTGGCTGCTCCTTATTTGAGCGAGCAACACTTGACCATCATCACTCCGGCCGGCCGGCGCGGCGCGCGGCAGAGCTGCCGCTAGCGATAGTGTAATTGCGCGATTGTGATCTTCACAGCTCCAGATGCCTAATTAAGAGCCAGCTAGTAAATACGGTAAACCGACGACGACGACGGGGCCAAAGGTTAGCGTACTATGCACCATGTGATGTGCCCATTAGTCAAGCGAGAGAGGTAACCACCACGGACCAGCAGAGTTGTAGAGTGGCTTCCTGGCTACATGGCAGCAGAGCAGCAGCAGGTGGAATTTACACAAACATAGCTGTCCATTGTTTTTGGAATAATTGCGATTAGAACTAGTTTTGCAAATTGGATCGGTTGGATACCGTACAAGTGCGATTAAGGATCTTGCCATGGAGATTCCGCTGAGCAGATAAATTGAAACGCGCATCGCAACAACTAATTAGGCGATAGCTCAATTAAGCAAACAAGGCAATTAATGAACCGGAACTGGAGAAACTAGAAAGCGTTATCCGCATGCATCGCAATTACATCTTCTGATCAATTAGGTGTTGACAACCCCTTATTTTCCTTCGATTAGGTATATAGCTAAGTTAGTTATGTGACTTTCGTCTGCTGGGCAAATATTTGTGATAATTCCTACGAATCCCACGCAAAAGATCAACAATCAAATACTGAAAATAATAAATTTCGCACTTTTCTACAAATCGGTATTGTTTGTTTGTTTGACTTGGAATTGAGCTCGAGTCGCGACGCCACTTTGATAGCCTGCAAATGGATGAAGGAATTTCATTGTTTATCTTTTGTATGTATTCCGTGTTTGATTATACTTGTAAATCAAATAAGAGACATATATGGTGTAATTTGTATCGTTAAATGATGAGCAAGTGTGACAGGGATTTGATAAAAACGCAGAATAGATCACGCACTGTAGATTCAAAAACAGATAACTAAATTTTGGTTGCGCACAAGTATGTTAGGAGTAAATTAAGTAAAAATATTCACTTCGGAATCTATATACAGTTAATGTGAGAATTTTGATTCACGTATCTTAAGCGATTATCTAAAGAACAACAAGTGAGAACAAAAGTGGATTTACCCAAAACTTTTAAAACATACCTATTCAGTGTTAGCTGATCAGGAGGAAACTAGACTCAGTTGTCACGCAATTTAGTTTTTTTACCGACTGCAAGGCGGCATTGCTGATAAAGCTTCTATTTTGAATCTGTTTACTTTTCAAAAACTCCTTCTCGACTATTGGCAAATATCCCTGAAAGAAGAGGTTTCTTAATCAATTAGATGGTCACCGATAGTTTCTAGCAATGTGCATTAGATTTAGCTAAATGTGTAGTAGAATTCGGGGTCCCGTGAAAACTGATCACGAAATTTGCAGTTTGGCAGCAGCTTATCTGAACTCTTTCAAACATGCACCGGATTTCGGCAAGGAGATGAGCTGTCGTGTCATTTCTTCAATCTTGTTCTTGAGCAGATAGTGCACAGGTGTCAACACGGAAGGCACTATCTTCATCTGTTCAACTGCTGGGGTATGCGGACGAAATAGACATCTTCAGCCGATCCCAGCATGCCATATTAGAGGCTTTTACGGCTATTGAAGAACAGGCGAAATTGAATGAGGACAAGACTAAATATATGCTGTCAACAATAATCAATCATCTGTCCACAGACTAGGACAAAATGTCACTGTTGACAGCAGCAACTTCGGGGTAAACATCAATACCCTAGAAACCTCTGCTACTTCTGTTTGGCAAAACAAATGGGTTTAAAACTCCTGATTCGAAGGACACAGTGCATGCTTTACAGAACCCTTATCCTGCTAGTTCTGCTCTACGGCGCCGAGTGCTGGACGATAAGCAGGAAAGGAGAGTTAATACTGGGATCCTTTGAAAGAAAAATCCTTCGACGGATATTTGGTCCTGTGTGCGAGGAGGGCGAATGGAGGAGAAGATAAAGGGTGATTTTTTAAGAGGTTTAGAACTTTTTTTAAAAAAAAAACACAAAAAATTCGAAAAAATGAATGAAATATTTATTTGAATCGATAGTTTCAACCTTGCAATTTAATGTTTAAAGATAATTTCATGCAAATGTTGACCGCGGCTGCGTCTCAGGTAGCCCATCCGCTGAGTCCAATTGGCATACTCTTTCACACATATCGGCCGGTATCTCACGAATGAATGCATGGATGTTGGCTTCCAGTGCGTCAATCGAAGCGGGCTTGTCCCTATACACATTAGCCTTGGCATACCCCCACAAAAAATAATCTAATGGTGTCAAATCGCACGATCTAGGCGGCCAATTGACCGGCCCGAAACGTGAAATTAACTGTTCACCAAACTCGCCTCGCAATTGCGCCATTGTTTCGCGTGCTGTGTGCCATGTGGCACCGTCTTGTTGAAACCACATATCATGCAAGTCAAGAACTTCCATTTCGGGCAAAAAAAAAGTTTGTTATCATCGCTCGGTAGCGTTCACCATTGACAGTAACGCTGCGATTCGCATCATCTTTGAAGAAATATGGCCCAATAATGCCGCCGGCCCATAAACCGCACCAAACAGTGGCTTTTTCGGGATGCATTGGTAGCTGTTGCAATGCTTCTGGCTGATCTTCACTCCAAATGCGGCAATTTTGCTTATTTACGTACCCATTCAACCAAAAATGAGCCTCATCGCTGAACACAATTTTTCGATAAAAAAGCGGATCCTCGGCCAGCTTTCCAAGAGCCCATTCACCAAAAATTCGGCGTTGTGGTAGGTCGGCTGGCTTTAGTTATTGCACCAGCTGTATCTTAAAAGGCTTTACGCCCAAATCCTTCCGCAAAATTTTCCACGTAGTGCTGTAACAAGGCCTAACTGCTGGGAACGGCGCCGAGTCGACATTTCGCGGTCTTCTGTCACACTAGCTGATACGGCCGCAATATTTTCTTCAATACGCACAGTACGTAAACGTGTTGGTGGTTTAATGTCCAACAAAGTAAATTTGGTGCGAAATTTGGTCACAATCTTCCGAATAGACTGATCAGAAGGTCGAGAATGCCGATCATAAAATGGAAGCAGCGCGCGATGAACATTTCGAACCGAGCACGAATTTTGATAGTAAAATTCAATAATTTGCAAGACGATCCATGGTTAAATTGCAAACCAAACTGAAGCTGTTTGACAGTGACACAAGGTACTAAACACACGTCAGCTGTCAAAACCAGTGTTGCCAAAACCAAACCAGCTAAAAAATCACCCTTTACAACCGCGAACTCTTTGAGCTCGGTCATATAGAACGAATGGACAGCAGCGCTCCAGCCAAGAGGATCTTCGAATCCCAGTGCCCAGGTTTGAGACGACAAGGAAGACCGAACCTCCGTTTTAAAGACCAAGCCATCGCGGATGCCAGACCGCTTAGTCTGGATAACTGGAAGCGGTGTGCCCGGGATCGCAGAGTATGGAAGGCTACCGTGTCTCAGGCAGGGACTCTTCACGGGTCGGGAGCCCGTTAAGTAAAAGTAAGTAAGCAGTTAATTTGTATTAATTTGACAATTTCTTAGTTTATCTTCATTAAAACTGTACTTCCATATCACACCTAACGAACACTTTTATTTTAATGGCGTGAACATTTTGCGTCATCTCCTGTAGGTGGTGCTGTTCCGTAGGTAGGTAGGTAAAGTGGCCGTTGCCTGGCATACTTTAAGACATGCAATTAGCGCTATAGCGCCTTTTTGATGCCACCACTCATAACATCTTTGGAATAGAGGGTTGAAAGTGTGTCAGTGAACTCAGATTCACCCGGTGGAATTGAAGAATGTTGATGATATCATTGAGACCGATATATGATGTGACAGAAAGGTCATGAAGGAATGGTTTAACAAGTCTGGCACTTGAAAGAGCCGCGAGGTGAAATACGGTTTTATTTTCAATAATGTCAGCACAACTAAGGCGCTGAATGTTATGAGGCATTCCGAGCTTGGCAGCGTGGGTGACTACTGCCCAGTGGCCTGTACTTACGCCCATCAATCTAGCGTCGTCCACACGCGAGTGAGGATAAGAGTCCTAGGTTGAGGCAATTCATCAGGTTCCTTCACATAGACTCTGCCCTTGCAGCAAAGTGTGAGGAGGTTATCTCCTTAACAAAACCTAGGGGAAAGGGTAAGTCGCGCAAGGAAGAAGCCGTTTTTGGCCAGCTTGTCGGCTCTCTCATTCACATCTATGTTCCTATGCCCGGTATCTCCTTCCTGCACTCCTCAGCGAGCTTCGACGTTTTCTTGGTAAAGATGAGGGCTTTAATCGCAGCCTTGCTGGCGACGAAGACAGCTGTGTTGTTTTGTGTTGACGAACTATTTAAAATAATTTTGCCTGCTTCCCTTATCGCTAGGACTTCTGTCTAAAAGACGCTGCATGACTTAGGAGGCCAGAAGTATAAAGACATTACAATTCGTTCTGAAAGATGCTCATCCTCTTCATCCATGCAACTTCTGCATGCAAAGAGAATCGCACCAAGCCTTGTTGCATGCGTGCCTATGAGAGAGTATACAATGAACAAAAATTCATTGTCAATAAATCGTAGGCAGAATTGGCAGCTCGATGTAGTCTAGTAGTTCGTCAGCGGCTTGGAGCCACAGTCAAGAGCCATACTTAAGTTCTCTGCTGAGTTTGAATACTGAACTTCGTTATATACAGGTAGAATGTTTTATTTATTTTTATTCGTAAAATGAACACGAACTGACATTTAATTTTATTTGAATTTTTTTTGGTAAATTTAGTGCTGTTATTTACCGCTCGTTACTCCCTGCGTAGTTTTCAGCAAAAATAGAAGAATCATCTGCAAATATGGCCGCAGTAGTTTCAACACTTAATGGTAGATAGTTGGCTTATAACAGGAACGATACAGGTCCTAACACACTACCTTGCGGAACACCAGCTTTTATATGTTTTAATTTGGAGTAACAGTGGCTGAGATATGTAAGACTCTAGAATTTCCAAATAGAGTTTTGTCATATACGTTTCTATCTTATGGACTAATCCTTTGTGCAACAATTTATCAAATGCCTATGTTACATCAAGGGAAATGGTAGAGTGATTTCTCCTCTCTTCTTGTGCTTCAATTCAATTCTCACAGTTATTAGATGTAGCTGGTCTATATTTGTGTACCTATTTCTAAATAGGTGTTCATGTTTTCTCTTCTATGATCGGATGGAGACGCTGTACAAGAAACACAACAACAACTTTATTTTGTTTTGAAGTGCAATGTATAATTTTACATTTTAACAAGAATAAGAGAAAAGACAACAAACTACCTTCAATTCATTTATCAGTACATGCACGTTGGCCAATGACCGCGATTTTACAATCGTCTCTTATCCTATTTTCATCTCCCTAATGAATCAAACAGTTAATCACTAACACTATGCGCTCTGCTTAAACAATCGAGTTAACTGTCATAGATAATGGCTTCTCGAATACTGACCCAAAACCAATAGGCCCCAAGGGAAAAATTACATTAAACGCAAAACATCACCCCGAGGAAAGGATGCAATGATCACGCACGAAAGAACGCACACACTTTTCCATGTTCCGCTGTCATATAATCTGTCATAAGCCACCTGACGTGTTGGGCTCGTAAAGAGCTGCGGCAAACTTGACACGAACATTCACTTGTGACATACACACAGCGCGCAACCAAGTAACCAGCATATTATGATAGCCACAGGGAAATTTTCCACCAATCACCGAACACTTAATCGTGTTGCAAGTACTGCGCGCAAGCGTTTGTCCAAGTCCATCTCATTAATATGCCAAAGCGTTGAGGTAAACTATTGACATCTCTGCACCGGCCACAGCCGCCACGCCGGTGGCATAGGCCATCCATTCCGTCAGCAGCGTTCAGCGCTGGGATAAAAATCAAAATAATTTTCATTAATTATGCAATTAACGTTACTGCCTGACAGATTGGCGCAATTCACCGCTAATTTCGTTGAGTTTTCATCGTCGATTAATTGTTTTTTCCCCCGTTCCATTTGTCGGCGATCAGTGTTGCCGTTTCAAGCTTCGGCAAGAATTATTTGCTGTGAATTTGTGGAAAGTATAAAATCGTGGTAATTCCGTCGAGAGGATGCAGACTATGAAAATCGCTTCCATGGAATCGCCCAAGTAGCTTAAATATTTATGTATTACGAAGAAGGTAAGTTAAAAGGCAACTGATATTCAGCTTAAAGCTAAGTCTTTTGAAGCTCGAATAGGTCACCGTTTAGGTATTACTACTAACAAAAATCCATTCGACAACACTGTTCAATGCTGAAGCTACGACTATACCGACTTGAGCTTGGGGAGTCATTCTTCCATCGTATCGACTCCAAAGACATAGGACAAAGAGAGTGTGTAAGAGGTGTGCACATTCTAATAGAATCTAAGATATGTCTGGCGCTTGTCACGGAACTACCTCAGAATAGCAAAATGTTTTTTTTTTGTCGAACCTATTCCTCTTCCTCGTATGCCCCATCATCAATGACGCAGCTGGAGAGCTTGTCATCGTATGATTTGAAAGAGAAATCTTCCCAACATCAGCATGGCATGGTGGTTGTCGTCTCCTTTGTTGCACCTCATGCAAGGTTCATGGTACACACCACACAGCGAAACTACCACTATGCCAAGCCAACTACCAGAATGCGCAAGCATTCTTTGTCAAACACGGACGCGGGACGACTCAACGCGATGTGGTCCTCTCTCATAAATATTTGAAATTTTCTCATCGAAGTGAACCCGAGCGTGTCATATATACTTTCTATCGATTGACATCGGCTGACAGTTGGCAAGATTTATCCTAAATTCCTGATTCAGATCGAAATAGTTCAAGTCGCACTTTGGAGACGCGCAACTCTGGGAAATGCCGAGAATTGTTAACAATCAAATGAACCACAGCACCGTTTGCTATGGGAGATGAGAGACTTTTCTCACAAGACTTGTTGTCTGGCAGTTAATTTAGTTTAATTTGATTTAATTGTTTAGATAGCGGGTTACGTTTTGGAACGGAAATTCAAAGGATCGTTTCTGAAACAGAAACAATTTAGCTAGTTGGTTGTGAACAATAATTGCTTCAATTAAAACAGGTGATAGCTAAAGTCGTCGCAAAGGCACGTTTCGAAAAGGCCTGAACTATGTCCCTGAACGGAAGAGTAAAAATAGTATGTAAATGCTTTTCTCTGTGCTGAGGTCGTGTACCTTTCGAGAGGTTGGGAATGACTATAATTTTTAATCGATTAAATTTGATCCATTATTATGGGCTTTGTTACATAATCTCGATTTTAGTACCGTGAAATTAAAAACTAATCGATTTGTATTTGCATATGCAATATAAACCCAAACTAAATATTCATATATTCGATAAATGCTAGTGTAATAGATACATTTTCTATTGATTCTTAAGTAACGCTTCAAATTACTCCATCTACAAGAGTTTAGAGTATTTATGAAATCATGTTAAAAACGCATAAAAATGTTAAACGGGATTTGCCTCAAATATATGGGTATCATTATACAAATATCGAAGGCATTAAACCGACTTGAGATACGTTTATTCTGATAATATTACCTAATTTGAGAGACCATTAAATAGCAAGCATTTTTATTAGCATTTTTACTGCGTAAAAAATAAACGAGTATTGATTTGTTGAATGTCGAAGGGGTTTATTGGTGGCAGACAGGGAGCCACCCCCTTGTGGGTTGCCATCAGGCGCGCCGTGATTTGTAGTATTAAAATGTGTTTGGATAGATGAGTGCTGTGTTGATATAAAAATTTTAGTAAAACAACAAAACACTCAATAATCGTTTTGCTCTTTATTATCAATTAAATTTTTTCAATCACTGTACCGTGATTGTCTGGGGGTTAATATAATGCATTCATATGCCATTACAATTCATGTTAGGCTCAAAGATTCGACCCGCAGTGTTTTAGTAAAACGGCAAAGCGGATGTTTTGTGTGTTTTGGGCTTCGTCAGAAATGGATATTTATTGTACTTCACTTTTACTTCAAGAAGAAGAAAATACAAGGACTCCAATTAAAAACAAGGACTTTAGATTAGGAACTTTTCGGTGACTTGTTGTCTTAGCACCACTCTTATCAGATCTTTTGGTTGTCTATTGAATGCTTTTTCAAAATCAACCTGCACGCAGTATGTGCATCCTTTAAGAATCAGATGTTTTACCAATATGATTCTTAATCTTTGGATTGATTTAATGTTAGAAAATTCGGACACAAAGTTTTAGGTTTGTTGAGGTTAAAGTGAAAGTCGGATAGAGATTCGACTTACTTAGACCTATGTAAGGTCCATTATAATACCACTTGCAACGGAAGTTCCTGACTGCTCGTTTGAGTTGCATAGGTGAATGTTGAACTCCTCACTCATCTCCTTTAGAAATGGCAATCTAGGGCTACTAAAGAGTTAATAGAGACAGAGTTCAGACACTTGATGGCCGCCTGACTGTCCGAAAAGATTCGAATATGCTTTACGGATACCAAGTTATTCGTCATAATTTCCGCCTACACTGAATGTTTTCTGTTCATTGAATCAAAAAACTTTGTTAATTAATTTATGTATTTTATTCATTGTATTCAAGAACTTTGTTCATTATTTAATGAATTTAATTCTTTGAATCAATGCAATTTGTTCTTTAAAACCCACGAATTAACTTTTTTTCCTAATTTAAAATACAGCTTTTCAGTTGCTATATCTGTAATTTAAATTATTGAAACCGAAATATGCAATTACTTGTTTTTTTTGTCTTTATTTAAGCTTAAAGGGATGTATGTACATTGTATGACAATTTTTACTAGAAGTTATGCAGCAACTTGGTTACCTTCTGCCGATTTGTTTCAATGTATGAGGACGAAATCTGTGCTCTCCTTAAAAAAAAATACAAAATTTGGAGTTTTAATAGTGTTGATTCCGTGATTGGAGTTTTGTACTTAAATAACGTTGTTCCTATCTTCCATTTAAGAATTCCTGTCGATAAAATTAGATCCGTTTTGTTAAATATTTTTGAAGCGACGAAATATAATAAAAATATGATGTACTTACCTCTATACTTAATCCGTTCTTTTTCATATATAGGGTTTACATTTTATTTGGTCAACATTTGCAAATTACCTTAAAACTTTTAATTCACTTCCATTATATTCAGTCTTTATTTGTTGAAATTTACTTATAGAATGAGAATAATATTCAATTATGACTGGTGTTCATTATTCACCGAAAACCATTCCTTGATTCGAAGTATTTTACATTAAGTTATGAATGACGTTCATTATTCAATGAAACCATTCTTTGTTTCAAATATATGTACATTAAATATGTAAATATTTACAATCAAAATAGCTTAATATTTACAATTCATTAAAGCATGAACCCGTTCATTACAATTAGGAAGACGTTTTCTAGGGGAAAACGTTAATGAACACTCATTCATTGAATCAACGAATTGTTAATTAAATAACAATTCCTTTTAATGAATCTGCACATTAAACTAAAGAATTCGTACATTGAACCATTGAATTACTTTTAATGAACGAAAAATCGTAAGTTTATGAACATTTTTTTTTCAGTGTGGAAAACACTACAATGATTAGGGAAGACGGAAGGAGAGACTAAGATTAAGTCTGTCTGAAATAAAGAAATGGATCGATTGTTCCTCCAGCAACGCACCATCCTCCCGAATGGATCTGGGGGCATTGTTTAGCTGGAAGTTTTTATCAAACTGCTGTTGGCGTCTATATTTTTTAACTAAAGTTTCAACTTTATTCGAATTCGTTTCACAATTCAATTGTTCAGTCCAACTTACTTGCTTTAATTCAAATACACATTTCTGCGGAGAGTCATTAGTTTTTTCCGCCAACTAGTTGATAAAATAATGATAAAACCCATACGACCCATACAAGATCTAGAGCGATTTATTTTTGGCAATTTTTAAAAAGCTTTTTTATAATAGTTTTTATTCTTGGATGTTTGTCAGCCCTTCGCAAGAGTTGGGGCAGCGAATAAAAGCTTTTAGGTGGTACGCGGCGGATATGAACCTGGGATCGCTCCAACGCATTTAATCCCTAAGCCACGGAATCAACCACTGTGCTTCACCTTAATATGACATTCCCACAGTCACAAACATTTCAGCAAAACAAGACATGAACAGGGAAACCATACTCGAACTATGTCTAAACTCTAGTAGACTAGACAAGTCGAATTAAAAAATTGCTGACATACGATTCTACGTCCGAACTCTGGAAGTATATTTTTTCAAAACGTGTGAAATATTAACGTGCTCAGGTGTTCGAATTACTAAATAGTCATGAGTTTCCGTAGTCGTGTTGTATTTCAATGTTTTTGAGGTATGTATTAATTTTCACAAACTCCTTACCACTTTGAAAATCACTTAACAATTTACTTGGTTTCAATCAACTAAAATACATTGAACCAAGCGGCAATAATGTTCGGGAGAAAAAATCGCATAAAATTGGTTTTAATTTGATGACGGAAATCAAAAGTTTTTGTTGTTTCATTCAACCTTTCGATATGTAATTGAGTGGAAGCTTGGCAGCATAAAAAAACTGCGTATATTCTGACTGTTCTGACTATTCTGACTTATTCCAGCATCTAAGAGCCCTGGAAGTATGGATCGGCAGAGATCCAAATATATTCTTGCCCGTTCTAGAAAATCAATTTTGTTGTGGTAAGAAAGTTGAAAGTTTATTTGTATAATTGCCAGTTATGGGTTACGTAGTTAGCTAATCCGGCTCCCTATCCTCTCTTCTGAAAACAATTTAACAATCCGAGCAAAATGGGCTTTCACTCACGCATTCGCGGCGTCTTCAAATGAAGAAACATCTAAAACACGCTCAAATACAGGATAATGGCATTCCGTTAGTCGCATTTCTTCCTAGAGGGGCTATGAAGGGGTGTGCCGCTGGACGTGCTAGCCAGGTTACCCCGTCTTCGCTTCGTCAGGTTCTGCATCTCCGTTCTGCTCCCAGAACCGATAGCAGCATGAGTAGTGTCGTGGCAGGTCAGTTAAGTCCCGTCGTGAGAATAATCAAATAATGTTCGTATAAGTGTCTGTTAAAGTGCATATCCCCACTCTAATTTTATTCGTTTCTGTTGTTGTTTCTTGGGACCGCCATGGGGAACTATTTGCGGAGGCCCGATACCCCACTTTTTGTCGTATGTTTGACGCAAACCGCAGAATTAACCGCTTCTGTTGTTGGCTGTGCGTCGTTTTTATTTCTTCCTATAGTTTTTGGGATGAGCAAGAAAGATTACAATAGTCTAGTCTAGTGAGAAAAGTAGTCGTTTGGCAAATATGGCGTATTGGTTGAGGTTCGTTCCTAAGTAAGTAGGTATGAAGTAACCAAGTGTGTCCAAGACGAAGACGCAGGTAGCATCTGTTCATGAAGGCCGTGGTATCTGTCGGATATGTTGTTGAAGTACCTTTTAAGTTGATAGTGATGCATATATCTGCTCCAACATGGTTTCTTTTTGAGAAGCCAATTTGCATTAATTAATTTCTCCAAGTCTTTTTTTGTGGGGTGGTAATGGGTTACATTTGTTTTGGGACATATGGAGATGGCTTTCGCTTCTTTTCATTAATATTTGAAGCAATTATTTGAAGAAAAAAAACCTGGATAAGAACTCCTGCAATGGAATATTCCCAATTGCCTTATCCAAGCGGCGCACCCTGTTATACCATTTTCTAGTACCTAGTTAATAGTTCTGATTTTAAAAAATTATAATGAGCTTTTCCCAATTAGCTAGCCCTTAAAATGTATGACCGTCTTCTGCTGCTGAAATATGTACCGACTAGGAAGTAAGAAAAGTTTCCAAGTAAAATATGTCCAACAGGTACACAGAGCGAGAATTGGTCGCAAGAATTGTGTCCTCATCCTACTAAGGCCTTTTATAAGACAAAAATACTCTTGCTTTCTTTGCTCTGTCATTGTGCTGCAAAATACGCATCCATTCTAACCGCAACATTATGCATACTGTGATTAGCCATAAAGTGTTGTTAACAACTTTCGTATTAACTTAAGCATTACGCATAATTTAATTGATGCAGAAAACCGGCTTTGAAAACAATAAAAAAGAAAACTCTAATCCTTTCTGAGATCTAACAGAGTTCAGATACTTAATAGATAACAAACAACGCATGGGAAAACACTTGTGCAATCAGTGAGGTCTTCCACATCCCAGCCGAGAGAATGCGTAAGGTTTTTTGCACTAATTTATATTCCACATAGTCCTTGTGTAATAATTAAAATCCATCTCTCTGTGTTAAGTCATTGTCCTGTCATGTTTGACCATGCGAACCACCTCTCATGGTTGTCCATTTGCTGCGTATGCATACGTATTATATGCAAAAGAAGTCCACGTAAAAGAGCGAAGAGCGAACAAAAATGGGAGCACTGACTAGAAAGGGCAGAAAAGTGACAGGACACAGGAAGTCCCCACTACTTCGCGCACCCATAGAGTCCAAGAAGCGGCTCTGCAATAAGTGTGTATGTTTGGGCTCTGTCTGTCGTCTTTGTGCGTCGTGTGTGGTCAGCACCAAGTGTAACAGCTTGTGCAAGCGCGCGCTGCCGATCAGCATAGGAATCTCAGAATCCCACAGACGCAGAACCACACCAAAGCGAGTGGTGTCCCACAGAGGCATGTGAGCAGGCTGTTCGCAGCGTTGTAACCATAAATCGTGTGAAATATCGCATTTCGCATGTGAATCTGAGTCGCTATAAAGGAGTTCCCAGTGCCCATTGCCCATTGCCCAGTATTCGCATCTAAATTTATCCGCAAGATACCTACTTTCAGTTGTGATATGTATGTGCCTTTGGCTTGGGTTAACCACCCGCCCACTAAAAGAGCCTTCTTCAGTGGGTGCATTCTCCCCCCACATCTGCGTTTGATGATGCGATGACAAAACATGATCATGTGACCGCAACTGATAACGCGGCCAGTATCGTAATCCACACAATGCAAACGCGCGCATGGTCATGTTGGTCGCCCACAAAGTTGTGTCCCATGTCAGCGGAACAATGTATCAGCCAAGTTAATGGCTGATGCCGCGATCGAGTGCTGCGGGAATATCATCGAAGGATGTGCTGGGTACAGGACCACTACCAACGCATGCACCATCGTGGAAGACACATGCGGACGGAAACAAAAGCCACCACAACAAACGGGGGACAAAAGACGAATAAATCTCTTTGGCCCTTGGTGCTGTTTTTGGCCGACCGCTTTGCCGGGGTGACTTAGCTAGGCCAACGAAGACGAGCGGTTGTGTTGCACGTCTGGTTGTCGATACGATTTGCAAGCTAACACGACGGACGGTTTTACATGTGATCATGTCCTGCCAATAATGGAATGCGTTCGTTCTCCGCCGCCGCGCCGTATCACATCAGTGGGGAAAAATGTGATCTCTGGTGCTGTACCTATTTCGTGGTTTGACAAATTGTTACACGATGTCGGAGCATGTGTTCGCTGTTGCGTTGCTGTTCCTGCGTGCGCAACAACATGGGTGGATATAGTGGGTTTTGTTAGATCACACTCACTGGATAGAGAGGAGATTCCATTTCATTTGCGCGTTAGTTGCGCCGGATTACATTTTAATTAAACGAGCTTATGCTTTGGAGCCTTGTTGTTTTTAGTCCAATGCCTCTGAGATAACTCAGAACCCCTTCGAGATTTGTTCAAACACAAGGTGTTGCCCAGTTTTTATGCGGTTCAATATTAAAAGTACGACCTCCGTGCTTGTTTCTTAGAAAAAGTGTTCGTACATTTTTTTATGGACGCGATTCCCTACAAGTTCATTTCTAATTGGTTCGGGCTTAATTGCATTTGGCAAGTGATTAGACATCTGCTCGCTGTTCGCGCTCATTGCCTCCACTAAGAGCTCTAATGCTAGCTACATTCCACAGTTTGTACCATATTAAAATAATCACTTGCGTGCCGCCCTAAAATGGGCCGCAATTACATGTGTTTACATCAGAGGCGATTTCCAAGTGTGGCCAACGAATTCACCTCCTCCAGCGCATATCCGGAAGCCAACTAGAACATCATCCATCATCCGATCCAAATGGACATTGTCCAAGCTGATGTGAATCCTTTTAGAATGTGCGCATATTTTTATCCCGTGATGTTGAAACACTTACGTGAATGTTTTATGTCAGTCGCAAGTCGAAGGCCTCAAGTCTTGAGTCACCTGCTGCATTCCTCCGAGAATAGTCGCATGGCAAGGTAATTTTTTTTTGTTTGTTTGCTGTTTGTTCGCAGCCTAGGTACGATTTCCATGCAACGTTTGTGCAGTCAAGTCATTCATTGGCCAATCCATCTCTGCCAAGTGCAGATCTGTGCACAGTGGTCATCGATTGATCTATCACACAAAAAGCCGCACACACTGACTCACTCACTCACTTACTCACGCACGCATATACGGTCATCCTCAGTTGAAAAAGAATGATCATTTTTATGGAGGAGTTTGCGTTGCTGGTAATGAGGCTTTATTGAAATAATTGAACCAACATGCTAGGATACATCACATCGTTCGTCCGTCCGTTCGCGGATTTTGTCACATGGCTGCATGTAATCCGCATGTAATCACAGAATTGGAGCCGCGCTCCGTCACTTGGCCTTCGCTGTAGCCATTTTTGGTGTGCTCCGTGAGGAAGCTCATTAACAGCGCACTTTAAGGCAAACGTTTATCGCATTTCTCACACACCGATGGCTGCCCGATGGCTATAATCGGTCTTGAGCAGACCTCTGCCGTCGCTGCTCCATTTATATTTGCTTTCCTTTTACTTATGATCGGTATTATGCAGCGTTCACACTTTTCGTGACATGCTGCTGTCAGTTCGGTCAAACAGTCGACACAGTGTTAATTAAGCGATTGCATTTGACTTTTATTAGCAAGACAGTGACTCAGTGTCTAAGGATAATGGTGTGCCACCGCCTGCCGCCCGTTCATTGGGAGAGAGTTTTTTTGTTTTGTTTTTGTTTTTTGCCATTCCACTGGTATCCCATGATGGACGTGGTCCGCTAGGCGTGCGAGTAAAAACCGATAACAACGCTAAACAAGTGACACAATGTGTTCAAATTGTGACCATAAATGGGGTAGGTAGTTGCGCGCATCTGTAGCAGCAGCATAGCGTGATGTGTCTGTCGAATGTGCTGATTAATGTCGGTTAATTATCAATTAACAGGATTAATGAAGGTACATGGTTTCCGTGGCATTGAGCATGTTAAATGTTTGTCATCCTGTTTGTGCGATTTTTTTTTTTTAAGTTTAACATTAATTCAGACCCATTTCTTCTTCAAGCAGCAGAATTCAATGAACTAAAAAAAAAAAGGGATAGACATTTCATTTAAATTCCACTTGATCGTTTTTTCTTTCTATAGCAATCCATCAACCAGTATAGTACTCCTCTTTTCCACTGAAACGATCCTTTGCGTCCTAGTCGTCGTCGTAATAACAATAATTAAGTCCAAGCCGTTGTTTTCTTGAAGACAAAAACACCCCCTCTTCCCTTCGTTTTGATATTCAAATTTCGCGAAATCTTAATCCCACACCTCGACGCAAATGTATGTAGACGATCAGGCCGCAAGGGCTACGATGATGATTTTCCTGCGAATAATTTTGAGTCAGCGCTCCCGCACTAAAGTCCACATACTGCGACCGGTATGCATAACTGACAGCCATGGTGTGGGCGTTGCAGAGCAACATCTTCCAAAGTTTCCAGCGAACATGTATGTAGGTAGGTTGCCATACCAGCATCGGTTACTACGAAGGATTCAATCCGATTGCCCTGCGGGTGGAATTTAGATCTCCTCCTGTACCAGTGGTATGGAATCATTTTTTAATCGCCGCCGAACTAAAATGAAAATAATTAGAATTGACTTTTTCGCCCTTGGCACGTGGTGGCATCAGCGGCGGCATGCAGCAGCCACAGCAGCAGCTTGCAAAGAGTACCAAACCAACTCAACAGCGGCGGTATCGAATGAACTTGATGTGGGTACAAAACTCCTCCATCATCTTTCTCCTCTGCCATCACGGTGCGCACTGGTCCATGCTCAAGGGCTAATTGGTTCGCAGTGGAGGAGTTGCCGCTACGGCTATGCGCCTTCGATAACAAATGATTTTCATTTAACTGCGTGCTTCGTATGACTGTTGGAGATAGTTTCCATTGGCGATTAGGGATGTGCAAATGAGAAGGTATTATCGATTGGTTTTTGCTTAGAAAAAAGTTTTCGCTTCAGTGATAAAAATGTTGGTTATTTTATTTTGTTTTTAAAGAACCAAAGAATAAAAGTCTTGCGTCTATAAGTTAGACATAGAATTTAACACGTCTAGGCTTCTTTAAAGCTTCTGTAAAAGTTTAGAAGACATTACTACTTCATTTATACTTTTCAAAAAAAAATAGGATGAAGCTTTAAGGAGTTATCAATTCATAGCTTCATTACCTGAAAGCCAGGTTCAAGCTTCCAATAGTAAATTTTACGGAAGTACCGTTTTTTGGCTTGCATTATTTTACCAGCGAAACTGCCTAACTACAGTTGAATATCAAAATTGGTGTCTAATACCTTTTAAGGTATCTTAACTGATTTTACCAGATATGGCTTCATATGGTTCCAACGTAGCTATGGTCTAGATGACAAAATATATATATTTATAAAGCTCCTATATAAAATAATTAACAAAATAGAAGCCGAAGCACCTGGTAAACCTGAGCTATTAAAGTCAAAATAGTAAAAAGGCTCATGATAAAAGGCTGTCGAAAAGTGTTCGCTTCTAAGACCTAAACTACGTTTATAAGTCAACTGGAAATATGAATAGTTTCCTATTAAAGATGATCGAAAATGTATGCTGGTCAGCGATCTTTGGTGCATTCTTTTTTGTCTCCATACAGTCAGGTTCTTATGGAAATTATAACCGTCAGAAGTCTAGTAAAAAAAATAAGTCTAAAAAAAGTATGGCAGATGAATTCACTAGATTGGATAAAGGTTGTTCTATACAGTCATAATGGCAGATACCTTACATGAGCTACTTGGACATAGTTGGGGATGAGGTCGGGAAAAATGTTTCAGGACTAATCGGTAGAGCTGCTGCCATTGAAGCAAGTAAATATGGGAGATAGTATGCTTGAACTTCTTTTTCTTCTTTTTTCCTCTATGTATTTCTTTTAGGACTTAATTTCAACACCATCGGGACATAAGTTCCAAAATTTTTTGGCGAAAATAGGACATAAGTCCCAAATTTTCTGAGGGATAATAATATATACATATGTACACAGAACATACATATAAAAACAGAAGTATATAATTATTTTTTTCTCATAAACATAGAAATAAGCACTTTTTCCCATTGAAAGTTATTTCAATAACTTGTTAGATTTGGAGTAGACGCATGTTGACGCGCAAAGATTTATTGGGTATAAACAAAGTTTGCATATACCCAACCTTGCGCCCACAAAGGAAATAAAAGCCGGCGGGCCTTATTTCGCGGTAGTCATTGCATACCTCATGGGGTCTTATTTCCTATTTCCACTTAAAAATGGAGCCAAAAATTTGTTTGACAGGCTATACATTCTTGTTGCGTGCTCTTCATTGAAAATTCTCTAATTCTGGAGGACTTATGTCCCTGCGCCACCTGGTTAATGCATCAAGCGGTTGGTTCGGCAGGTTTAAATACCAAAAAGTTTCGGCAGGTTGGGATAAATCACTAAAGCTAATCATATGCTAATTTCTGCTACTCCCCTGTTAAATTAAAAATGCCATGATTTGATAATTTACCTTTTTTTACGACAAGCACAAGTTAGGGTGGCGCTGCACTGATTTTTAATTTTTTTCTGTGACCATCGTTCTTTTTTCAGAATTGCACTCTTTCCCATGCGGCTAACACTTCGACCTTAAAGATCTTTTGTAGTATTACCTCCCTTATGCTAGTATGCAACTCCACTGATAAACGTATTTCCTTATGGAAAATACGTCTTTGTTCATAGAGAGATTCATTTTTTTAAAATATTATCTCAGTATCAGTTTGATACGGCAGAACAATATCGTCGAAGGAACCAGATGTAATGGGTTCAGGGCGCTTCTAGATGACATGCCTGGTCTTAGAGGACGGTCTCTCGATTTCATGTGTCCAATATAGATTGTTTAGCCTTTGTTGGCCAACAACCATCCACAGGATGCTGCATATCAATCCACTAAAGTGAAATTATTGGGATTTTACAACATACCGAATATTGGCATGATCACGCATCATACACACAATGAAATCTGTTGATAGACGGTCCAAAATTCTGCAGATCTTAATTTCTGCTAGGACTAAAGAGAAGTAACTCTATAGATCCTCAACTGGCGTTGTCACGCATTTTAAAAATATAAGACAGGTTAGAAACTCCGGCCTTTAGTAAGCGTTGTCTGGACAACGCCGGAACATGAATCTTCGGCTTTACCTGTGAATCTCTAGCTTTTGCAAGAACCCGACTGACTATCCCAGGCAAACATTTCCGCATTAAAATTATCTCAATTAGATTAAACTAGCCAACTTCGTTTACCTTGCCCAATGCGTCAGCAGGTACAGCAACATAATTTCGGAACTAACAGTTATGTGGTAAGTCTGGGCAGTAAAATGGAACACTAGGCTCTTGTCTTCGAATAACCCCTTTCTAATTACAATACAACACAAAGCGCCGAGACATTTTCCACTAGGCTAGACAAAGTCGATGCTCCCAATCGTTTATCGGTCTTAAAGCGGCAGTCCAATTGACTGTGCAATTCCGCCCGGATTCGAAAGTGAAATGATTGAGCGCATATTCTTTGCCTACAATCACCTGGTGGTCATCCAAATTCAACTTGTTTACTGTGGTAAAGTCCGCTGACAATGCTTAAAGTGACGTTTAATGCCTTTTATAAAGTTCAATCTAGCGCAGACCTCAATGATATAAAGGGTGATTTTTTAGCTGGTTTGGTTTTGGCAACACTGGTTTTGACAGCTGACGTGTGTTTAGTACCTTGTGTCACTGTCAAACAGCTTCAGTTTGGTTTGCAATTTAACCATGGATCGTCTTACAAATGAACAACGCTTGCAAATTATTGAATTTTACTATCAAAATTCGTGCTCGGTTCGAAATGTTCATCGCGCGCTGCTTCCATTTTATGATCGGCATTCTCGACCTTCGAGCAGTCTATTCGGAAGATTGTGACCAAATTTCGCACCAAATTTACTTTGTTGGACATTAAACCACCAACACGTTTACGTACTGTGCGTATTGAAGAAAATATTGCGGCCGTATCAGCTAGTGTGACAGAAGACCGCGAAATGTCGATTCGGCGCCGTTCCCAGCAGTTAGGCCTTTGTTACAGCACTACGTGGAACATTTTGCGGAAGGATTTGGGCGTAAAGCCTTTTAAGATACAGCTGGTGCAAGAACTAAAGCCAGCCGACCTACCACAACGCCGAATTTTTGGTGAATGGGCTCTTGGAAAGCTGGCCGAGGATCCGCTTTTTTATCGAAAAATTGTGTTCAGCGATGAGGCTCATATTTGGTTGAATGGGTACGTAAATAAGCAAAATTGCCGCATTTGGAGTGAAGATCAGCCAGAAGCATTGCAACAGCTACCAATGCATCCCGAAAAAGCCACTGTTTGGTGCGGTTTATGGGCCGGCGGCATTATTGGGCCATATTTCTTCAAAGACGATGCGAATCGCAGCGTTACTGTCAATGGTGAACGCTACCGAGCGATGATAACAAACTTTTTTTTGCCCGAAATGGAAGTTCTTGACTTGCATGATATGTGGTTTCAACAAGACGGTGCCACATGGCACACAGCACGCGAAACAATGGCGCAATTGCGAGGCGAGTTTGGTGAACAGTTAATTTCACGTTTCGGGCCGGTCAATTGGCCGCCTAGATCGTGCGATTTGACACCATTAGATTATTTTTTGTGGGGGTATGCCAAGGCTAATGTGTATAGGGACAAGCCCGCTTCGATTGACGCACTGGAAGCCAACATCCATGCATTCATTCGTGAGATACCGGCCGATATGTGTGAAAGAGTATGCCAAAATTGGACTCAGCGGATGGGCTACCTGAGACGCAGCCGCGGTCAACATTTGCATGAAATTATCTTTAAACATTAAATTGCAAGGTTGAAACTATCGATTCAAATAAATATTTCATTCATTTTTTCGAATTTTTTGTGTTTTTTTTTTTAAAAAAGTTCTAAACCTCTTAAAAAATCACCCGGTATATTTCGCATGAAACACAGTCGCATGAAGAACCAATATTCTGCTAACAATATTAGCCGCCACTGAAGCTGATATTCTCTCTTTTTCTCTATTTCGCTGATAGAACATTTTGTACAGAAAATATGGCAAACTGAATAATGACTCAACGTGAAACTGCAGCATCACTATTGATAGTTTTCCTAAAAATGTATGTCAAAATAAAAAAAAAACACCATCAAACATCAGTTTATCGTTCGATATACACTTATTTTTCTTTCAATATCCCATCTCCATCCTCCGCCGACGATAAATACCGAGGTTTCTTGAGTACACGCGTTCACTTGGAGTTTTGAAGTTTCGAATATCACAAGTCTATAATTAGAACCAAATTTCAGTTTTCCTTTTTTTTTGTTTTGTAACTTTTAAATGTCCCTTTGAGGTACATTCGAATTAGGTAAAACGATTATAATTGTTTCTTATAGCAGCAGTGCGTGCATTTGTGTGTGGAAATAATTAAGAGGTATGCATGCAGTTATGCAGGGAAAAGGTTTAAAAACTCATTTTAAAAGACATTCATCAAAAGTGTGAACGAGAGGAGGTACATGTGAAAATTGCGTGTATTTTAGTTGGAATTTCTTGAGGTGGTGGTGGTCTTTAGGTCTGCTTGCATTTAATTTAACGAATATCTATCAAGCTAAGCTTTTGCATAAACATTCCTCAACATTTTACGAAAAGTTGCAAGCAGAACAAATACCTACGCAAGAGTGAACGAGTATAAGACACACAAAAAAAACACCGATATTTCAGTATCAATTATAGTTGCCTACATATTTTATCCTTCAAATCCTTCCCACATTGAAATCCTTTCCAATTAGAATCTCGAAAGATTTATTCCCAATTGTAAATGCAATTCGCATCCATCTTAAATTAGTTCACATTCCAATGGGATCTAAATCGCCCCATTGGGATCATCCATCGCGTGGCAAGGGCCAGAATCTGACACTTTCGCGTAGGATAAACTTAACATTAAACTGTTCAGTTCTGTAAGCAAAAGGTGTGGCAATAGTAATGGTGGTGTGAAACAAAATTTATTTGTTCATCGTAATGTTAGAGGCTCGCTGCATGGACACCAGACGCGGATGACACGAATTACATGAGTGTTATTCGCCTGCCACTAAACATATAGAGCTATTACTCTGGTGTGTCTGTCCGGCTAGTTGACAGCATAATCGACGCGCGCGCTTTTCTCTGCTGCTGCTGCTGCTGCTACTGCCGCTGGCAATGTGTGTGCATTACACACCGATCTGCGTCCAATAAAACAAATTCACGATGCAATAATTCAGTAGCGGATTTAACCCATCACCGAGACCGCCACATTAGAAAATGGACACTTGAAATTGTTGTATATGTCGGCGGGCATGAAGTTGTAACTTTGGCGCACTTCGAGATTTCCATTCAAATGTCCGTCATTGAGACACTGGCTCTTTCGTATCTAAGAATAAAGTTTCAATTCACAATCGAACGCAGCGGATTGCCGAAGGTGAAACATGTTGATTCGCATTCGAATGAGAACAAATTAATCCTGACGCAGGACACAAGACGGAAAAGTTACCAATTGGATTTTCTGATTGTGAATGAAATTGTTGTTCGAATTCTAAAAAGAACCTAAATCTGCTGAGAATGTATAACATTATCCACGCCTCATAAGGGGTTTGTTTGAATAAGTGAATGTTTAATTCTGCAGAATACGAATAATGTTTGTTAGGCGTCGCTATACTGTCCGAAATATGTAGACCTGGGCTCCAATTGGCGCGGTCTTTAGCGAAGTTGGTTGAGGTCCCCTTCCATTTGCGCACGGAGTGGCCTTTTGTGCCTCCGCAAAGTCTAAGATTCTGCGGGCTGAAGCGTTGGTGTTAATTCGCTCTGCATGTCCCAGCACAGTCATCTTAAAAAACCTAATGCGTAGATATTTTTTTTATGGTGCATGGTGCATTCTTTCATCTCCCCAGAACCTGTGAACGCATACGGAACTACATAATCTAACAAGGAATTTTTCTTTCGAAACAACGAACAACAGAGTTAGGAATCAGAGAATACTTGCAAAAGGGATTGTTAGCACTTTTATATTGTTAATACTAACGGGCTTTAGGGAAATGGATACTTATAAGATATGATGAGAAACCGATGCACATTGATTTTAAGTGTTAAAAAATTGCAGTGGTTATGAAAATCAGAGTGCGTGTATGATAGATCAGTCAACATTCGTAATGTGCGGCATAGGCACGAATCTTCATACGTCACTTCAGTTCAAACACAGGCTTAAAGTTGCTGGCATGCCAGGTTTGCAGTTGATGTGTTTTTATTTCATTCGAGCACTAGCTATAGAACAACGATAGGCAGGAGATATTGCGACGATGCCAATAAACTTCATATCAGGTTTTTTTATCCGGTCAAGTGGCTTCAAATATGAAATTGGTGCACCGGAACAGATATGGGAGTTATACTCAAGTTCAAGACGAATGGATAAACATCTTACAAATTCAAGCCAGAAAGTATTTCTTACATCGCTTAAATAAAGGTAAACATTTGGCAGCTATCTTGGCGACATCGAATAATGTGGTCGTTCCAATGAGTGTTATGATTAATGCAAATACCGCGAGGGGAAAGGCTTTCGGTTTCAGAGATGCGACAGGATTCGCTTCAATGACAGAAGATAACATTGTATTTTTGAAGCATTAAAATCTGCTCTATTGGTTGTGCTCCACTTATGCTGTCTAGGTCAATATTTAATGAGCCTTAAATATACGGTTGCCGTTCCAGCTTAACGGCCGGAGATGGGGGGCTGAGAAGCTGTGGATTTGGTTAAAACTAATAGACAGGAGATAATTGATAAGAATTAAAAAAAAAAATGGGAGATAAAACGGAGCCTTGGGGGACTCCACCATTTATTTGGCGAGTTACAGGCTTGAGGGTCATTTATAATGCAGCTCTGTAAAACTCTGTCAAATGTCTTGAAAAATCAAGTTCAATAATCTTACGTTCACAAGCACGGTGAATTGATTGGTTTCACTTTTCATTTAGATATGTCCTCAAATCACCAGTGGACCTGTTGCTGCGAAAACCGTACTGCCGGTCATTAAGTAGTTTTCGGGACGGACGATTCATCAGCGTCTTGCTCTTGCCGTTACTAGTGTGAAATGGGATCGGGCCATAGAATACATACTTGAGGCGCTCGAGTGCAGGGGGTGATAAAGCACAATCTAAGAGCATTGCGCTAGTTGCAAAGTGAGCAGCAATTTTAAATGAGTGTCTGAACAGATGACCAGACGAGACATATTCTTAATGTTTTTAAGAAACGATCAAAAGTGTTTACTACACCTGGGTTTTTTTATTTTTTGCTTTAACTTTTGATCGTAAGCGAATTTAACTCAATTAATTCATTTCTGGCTGGTCTCCGTTCGGGTTTTGTTACACCGAATTTGTAGAACTTCCGAAAAACCCGATCTATTTTTCTTGTCTAGAGAGCACGAGCCGGCCGTCCTTTTGTGAAGCTCCGCTTTATAGGCATGTTATTTTGATGCATGAACTTGCCGGCACTCGTGGAGATTTTATGGTGGTTGTCGCACATCCAGCTTCCGATGGCTTGATAAATATGCGATGGGCAAAGTTGCTAGTGGCTTCCGGCAATCTTTTAATGTTAAATTAGGCTGAAACTAAGTAGTGGTCGGAGTTAATGTTGGCCAGAATGCTCGGACATCTTAAATACTGAATGAGTATCTTTCGCCGATCGTAACATTATCAATTTGGTTTCTGATGGCGTCGTATTCCTTTGTGAATACATATTGAGATTAGCAGACCGTGTGAACTCAATAAGACGTCGTTTTGTGTAAGCTATGTTCTCCATTAGTGCTAACAAATATGTAATCCGTAAATCTTTTTTGGCATTAAAATCGCTTAGGACAGTTCCAATGTCATACCTCAAAATTGTATGCTCTGTTGAGTCCTGATCACATATTAAGCTGTAATGATTTTACCATTCATACTGATAGTTATAAAGCTTCACTCATGCTTCGAAAGCTCAAGACTTCTTGCCTAAGTAGATCGCTTACAACAAATAACACTGACCGTTTTACTATTACCGTGGAGGTCATCTGTCTTTGCTAGACTCTATGGAGCCCGAAAGCTCATTCAGCATGCTTCTCGACGACATGCTACCGAAATAAGGCTTCCATAAAAACTTCTCTATCGTCGTCCCGCCAAGGGAGAACTGGGAAAAATATAAACCTAAACCATCAAAACATGATCTCGTTTGTTATACCGACTGATCCAAGATGGAGTCAGGGACAGGATCTGGAATGCATGGAGAGTCGCCTCAAGCTAACTTTTCAGTCAGCCTTGGCAAGAACTCATCCATATTCCAAGCAGAAGTCGTTGCCACTAACTAGTGCGCTACAATTAACTTAAGTTCTAACACACGAGGTAAAACTATATTTATCTTTTCAGATAGCCAAGCAGCCATCAAAGCTCCTGACTCATCTGTCATAAAATCAAAGCTTGTTCTGGAAAGCTTCATGGTCATCTATGAACTTGCTACGAAAAACTTAGAATGACTTCACTGGATCCCAGCCCACAGGGGTTTCGCTGGCAACGAAGCGACTGACTCACTGGCTAAAGCCGGCGCAACAACACCACTTGTCGGCCCTGAACCTATCCCTGACCGAATCCAATGAAGTCTGGCTCACGGTCATGGTCAGAACTGTACCAAACATTTCTTCCCCAAATTATACCCCAGGAAATCCAAATTCCTAACTAACCTGGACAGGAATAGTCTAAAAATCCTGACAGGAATATTCAGTAGTCGTTGTCTCTTGAAAAAACACCTTCACCGCATTGGCCTCTCACCGGACCCTACATGTAGACTCTGTTTAGAGAGTGAAGAATCCTCTCTTCACATACTCATGAAGTGCCCGGCTATCTTTCGTCTTAGGAAGGACATCCTTTGGTGAGGAAATCATATCACTAACATACCTTGCTATCCTGCATCCAGAGAATATTCTCGTCTTCCTGACCTCCTCCGGAGTCAAACATTTGCTCTAGGACCCCTCCAGGGAAGGCACAATAGGCTCTATAAGGAACCGCAGTTCCAGGCTCTCCCGACTTGGCATCTATCTATCTATTACCTCATAAATTGAAAGATTGAAATTGATATGGGACTCAAAATGGCGTTAAAACTTAAATTTAAAAATCATAGTTCTTTCCTAGTACTTGTAGCTAGCTCGTTCTTTTTTTATCTCCATCGCATTGTTAGTCATTTAAAGTTTTATTCTTTACAAAAGGAAACCAAATATCTTCAACACAATTACGCTGTTCACTTTAAATAATTCACCAAAATGAACAGTATTGAAAGTAATTTATTCAAATTATATAGTTGTTTTTCAGATTTCACTTCAATTTGCATAAGACTTCCTTCTTTGGGAAAAAAATCGTATCCCAAATCACCCATGTGCGAACAAGAATGCCATTATATTTTCCTTCTTCACACGGAGAAGACTGACATCTCACCTTACCGGATGTTAACTCTTTTTTTCCTGCAGTTTTTTTTTTTTTTTTGTTATCCTCCCTATTCGTCGATGTAGAAGTTGCAGTAGATCACATTTCAATTTCACGCCCATTACCACGTGCGGAGAGGAAAGTAAAACAACAAAAAAAAAATTGCAACCAAATCTCTAAATCTCTGCACCCACAACGAAAGGATTCAAGCACACACAAACGGGTAGTATTTTTTTTGTTACTCCAAAGAAAAAGGCGCCAATTGGAATATGAATTTTTTTTCTACATGACACGTGCTTCTCCATGTTATTTCAGGTTATGATAACGATCGTACTCTCCTTGAACGGTAATCTTAACTCATCACCCTCGCATCTTGTTCAATTCATCCAAACTTGAGATTCAAAAGATACACACAATAAAGTACAAACTGCTGCTAATGCTTCTGTTGCTCGATTTCAATTTATTGCCGAAGGGGATTTCGGTTCAAAATCAGCTGGTATCGTACCGTGTGCCATCGGATGAGGAGAATTGGCGCGCTGTCAGATTGCATCATTATGCATTGTTAGTCATTTCAAATCCTTAATCACACAAAGAAAAAATATATATAAATAGAAGCACGACAAGGAACGTACCTATATAGCAGAAGAAAGGACACCCGCATACAGCAATTCGTATCTTGTGTGTAAACAATATCAGAAAAATGACATTTTGTTTCGTCACAGGGATCCGGTTTCTCGTCGTCGTCGGCCGTACGAGAGAACGATAATTTATGGACTTGAAAACTATCCTCCGTGGGCTACAATTTCTTTCTTTACCGAAAAGGTTAGTACAGAAAAACATACGGAAGATGATTAAAGAGGAATTTCTAGATCGAATTTCATCGGAGGAAAGTTCAGTGAGCAGTGATATTATTTATGCATTTCATGCAAAGTGTGAAGTAAGTAATTAATAAGCATTATCGATTATTGGGAACAAACAAGGCGATTATTGCATTAAAAAAAAAATTCAATGTCACAAATTGCATGCTTCACTTGATACTTTGAGTGTGACGGAGGTGAGTTCCTCCGAAATGAATCCTTATGAATAAATAATAAGCGGAAGGTGAAAAAAGAAGGATCTGGCGGGCAGTTTCGATGCACTTTTTGTGGGTGTTCCGTGGGGGAAGATGCTTTAGTAATGTTTTTTTTTCTCCTATGCTATAAGAGGAGGAATCTAGTGTTATTGACGGCAATGAACTCAAAATTCGAGTTAGGGCTAATTTTGACAATAACAACCTTACATGCGTTCACGGTGGCATAGAGTAATTTTTTTAGTTTACTTTAGTGTGGAGCTAAAGTAAAGTAAGAAGCTACCAGAAGCGCAGCTAATTTTATGCCTTTTCCACCCACCTTCCGCAGCGAACACCTGATTTGAATAAGAAGATATAAAAAGAATTGTGTGCCCGGAATAAAAAATAAGGGCATCGAGCAAGAAGTTCAATAGTCACTTTTATCGATTTTATATTGCCAGCATTTATAGGGATGCTGTCCTCGACTATCTGTACATAAGTTGTTCTTGAATGTTTTACGAAGGAATCGTAATCGCCCAAAGAGGCTGAGTATCTGTACAGCCCATTCTCCGATCCACTTCCACTTCCAACTATTCCAGACTATGTATTTGAACGGAAAACTGATTTGTGTGAAGAGGACAAATATATGGGATCTATGATCAATAGCGTTGATCTAATAAAAAGTTCCAAAATCCGAAAAAGCATTCACGTCAAAGAACCCTACGAATTCCGTCAGAAGGGCAATGTCAAGCAATGTTCCTATACAAGCGCGAGAAATAGCTTAAAACTCCAGGATCATACAAAAGCAGCAACGCCATCATTTGATTGGAATCAGTAATAAGAAAAAAAGAAGAAGCATTTAGAGAGATGAGTTGTCCCCATAGAGCCTAATCCTGGGTGGATACAATATAATGTGATGAATAACTCTTGTTGATACGTATATAATAAAATACTATCTGCTATTAGACGTTGATGATGACTTTGAATTGAAATAAAACGAGAAGAAACACTAAGCGCGGTTTTTTTTACTCGAAAAAGACTTCAAGTTGGGGATTTCTGTTTGAACACGAATCCTCATCCTCAAGACACTCAAACTAGGCTATCTCAACTTTCGGTGTTTTAGAATGTAATTCCTGAAGTTGACAGATCAAACTTGTTTACTGTTTAATTTCTGTTCATTCACTCTAGTTATTCTCTGTGCGCTCTTGACATCGGATGCCGAAAGAAAATATCTTAAAATTAAAATATAAATAAAATCTTAAGTTGGAGAAGACGAAGAAAATGTTGTCCTTGAATGAGGCCAATGAAAAAGATGCCAACAAATTCAAATTCATCTATATTTTTATAAATTATTCTCTGCCGTGGGACTTATTTAGAATTTATTTTTGTTTGATCGATAACTTGTTATGCGATTTAATTGTGATTGCGGGCTTCACAAATACGAGATAATTTGCATTTTCTTTCCTGAATGTCACAAACAGTGATAGGAGTATGTATTTATATGCAATGAATCGCAGGCTTGCACTCGCAACTTCGTCGAATGGAAAAGGTGATTTTCAGTGTTGGTCAAGGTCCTTCACAAAAACCCATCGATAGACATCAATCGCAACTCCCACCTAAAGTACCCGTGTTCGGTGATATGCTAGTCGCCTCACATGTTTCGTGGGTTACATTTCGTTAGCAGTCACTAAAATTCGCTACTGAAATCAATCAATTCAATATGCAGTTGCAGTTAATTTTTAGAAAAAATTAAAATCTTAAGGGAAACACAAGCAATACAAGCTTTTTTCGGTAACTCTGTTGACGCATAAAGCTCAATTACGGGGTTAAGACTGACACACACTTTTGGAGCAAAAAGTAGGCTTTTATTTTATAGTTAACCACGGAATTCGAAAATAACACATTGTTTTTTCGGCAAGTTGTGAATGGAGTGGTCCTGATCCAAAAAAAAAAAAGCATTTCTTTCAAGACCTGGATAGTTATTAAATCGTAACCTGGTGCTTTTTTATTTGACAACTTTTACTGACACATGCCTTACTTCTCTGAGCGTGACAAAGAGATTTCAGCTTCATCATATTTGTTCATTTTATCAACAAACTCCAGATTTTCAGTAGCTGCTTTTGACGAGAATGGTTTAAAAACGTTCGACAGATGTCCTGCGAATAGATCAGCTTTTTGTTTCAGGATTCCGATCCATTTACCGTCTGGTGCTTTCTTTATAGCGGATTAAACGCAACTTACCAATTCAGTAATTTGTTCGGGGATATCTGTTTAATTCCTCTGGTTTCCTTTTGCGATTTTTTTTTAAAGTTTTTATACCAGGTTAAGCCTTTTTAAGCAATCAATCGAGTTCGTTTGTCGTTGCAAGAGACACCCAACCAAAGCAAAATAAACCGAACACACATATTAATGGTTTATTTATTTTCTTATTCAAATTGTATTTTCACACAATAAATGATTATTATTCCCGAAACAAATCAATAAAAATCAATTTCCCTTTTTTCTGACCTTTCCCCGCCTCATGTCTCATCGTTCAGCCTTGGATTTCATCTCTCTCCTCTGGGCTTAAGATTGATTCTGATTTCCGCAGCTGCCACCCATTCGGAAATGCCTACACAGCAATCCATCCACACACAACAGTCGAAAGATTATTATTATTAAAAATCCTTAAGAAGATATTAAGAACGTAACAGACAAAAAAAAACAACCTCTGCCTGGATGGATGTAACTGCCATAGCAACAGCAAACAGAGAAACCATCTTCGCATTTTATGTGTAGGAAAAATCAATTTTGCGTAAAGGTACTACAAACATATATGGAGGGAAAACCTTGAGGTGAGAGGATGAAGATCACTTTTGACGATGTAACGAACATCTGGGCGCACAATGAGCACGTACCCAACGAAGCACATACCAAGCAACCACTCCGCCTGAGCGCACGAGTTCCATCATAGGTAAAAATGCGGAACGTAATATCTTTAGGGAGTAGGGAGTTGAATAAAAAAAGAACAAAAAAAAATGAATTAAATCAGTGAAACGTTATTTTTTTTGTGTAATTCAACAACAGTTGATCACTTTTTTAAGAGGTACTTTTCTTTGGATTCCTGTTCCTTACCTGCTCATCAATCTTTGGTAAGAGACAACCCCATTTTGAGCTGGAATGGAAAATTTACGGAAGGGTGGAAATCTTATTGTATCGTCCTGATTCACCCTCCAGGCGAGGATATTCCGCAAAGCTGCGCATATTCACGAAGACGTAATTACGGTACCCGCATGAATTGTAGCAAGCGATAACTTGATTTTTGCCAGTATCGCCAAATGGGACAATCTTCAGCTGCTCTGTAAAAGTCTAAGAAAAAGATTCTTTCGCAGGGCTTATGGGTGGACTCTTTTGTTGCAAAGCTGTATATGGAACTTAATTTGATTTATTTGCGCATTCTCTGGCATATGGGAGGGTTCACATTTTCAATTTTATTCAAGTTTTGTTCTATTATTTGCGAGTTATTAATGGCTGACTTCCCGAGAATGGCCATTGTGCCGAAAGCAGGATATCCTGTTTATAGATCCTCTGGCATATTGGTTCTGCAAAGCTATTCCGAACTTACTTGGCAGGGAGAAGACAAAAGGCATATATTAATGTCAAAACTAAGCAAGTTGCCTAAAGAACTGCGTGTTTCAGCCCTCCCACGTTCCCGATATTATAATTTTTCTCTGTTCAAATCTTTGATTCCAACTCATCATTGTCTGCGTCGTTTTTTTCGTCCTAAATATCTCCTCGATTTGAATACAGAAACTTTTCTCAGAATTCACAGACAAATGCCTATCACTGTGAGAGAAATCTCTTAACAATTTAACGGTTATTTAAATGATATCCATTCCCAAAATGCATGCAATCCTCAATACTTATCCACTCCCGTTAACCTATCAACTAATCCGTAACCCAGAAGCGATCACCGAACAAGACAAAGAAATAAACAAAACAAAAACCGCAATTCCAATCTCCAACGCAAAAAAAACATTAAATAATCCCTTTCGCATTCGCAACTAACTTTCCCCCACACCAGACTCCAGACCAACACAGTCAGGCAAAACGTTAAAGGACAATTAAATTTGCATTTAGATAAATGCCTAGCCAAAAAGATTTATCACTGCACAAAGGCCTGAGGCCAATGCAAGCAGGCGCGGTGCTGGTAGAATGAATTGAACTACAAAATGAAATAGCCAACAAAAAAAAACTTCCACCCGAAAGGCTTTTTTTCGCCCCGTTTGCGCCCAGGATACCACCACGCGATTAACTGAAATTACGTTATTTGCAAACGCGAGGTGTAATGATGGGCTCTCGCTAAACGAATGCGATTAAAGTTAATGACATAACCACAGAGGGCGAGCAATCGAATAAATGGACTTGGCTATTCATAAAATTGATGTCTCTCTGTTGGGGCAGCAAGTGCTTGTTGTGGTGTTGGTGTTGGTGTTGGTGTTGTTTCGTCAAGGACGAGATGCGGCCGGAGATGGCAGACATGTACATACATTTTTTTGGTAGCATTTTTTCTTTTTTTTTGAAAGAAAAAGACTGATGGTCTTTTCTTTCACATAGAGTTATTAGTTTGATTAAGATGGACATTAATTAAAACAGAAAAGTGGAGGTAAGAAAAAATAAACATTATATAAAAGAGTTGTTCAACGAACTTGGTTTCTGAGGATGCCATTTTTTAGACTTGGATAGAGACAAACTGTTAAATCACTCTTCTATTTGATTTTGTGATTTGTTACACAATCTATAATCTCATTGACAGATCCACCCTCTTGTGTTCCACGATTGAGTCAGCAGATGTTTCCAATGCAAAAAAAAACAAAAAAATACAAGCATAAGCAGAGTCACCCTCGCTAACAAGGGAATTTGTAGCGCCTAATTGTTGCTGCTATAGAATGTGATGCTGCACAGGGCAACGAACGAAACGGGTATTGTCCTTAACGAAATATGTTGCCTTCCGTATTTTGGTGAACTGCATGAAAGTAGGTAGCGCGGCGGTAGCCGATCGATTGGAAGTTGTGATAGGAGTCCTTAAGGGCAGATTGCCGAAGAGGATGTAACAAAATGTAGGTTTGCGACAGTAAACAACCGTAATATTGCGGTTTTTACTTTTCACTTATCGGAGCATATGTTCGTTTGTTTGAACAGAGTTCATCCACCTTTAATTTTGCAACGCCAGGCAGACGGGTACCTATTAGACTTGTTTTTTTTTTTTTTTGTAATTATGTCTAAAATGGATTGATTCGTACAAACCAACAGTTGATAACAAAAAGAAGAAGGGCGAGTAAATTATGCTCTAGGGTCGTGCAGAATTTTATAACTATCTATAGGTTGAAGTAGCAGCGGGTAATGCCGACTCACTTAGACCAGAATGGGGTCCGTTGTGATACCACGTGGATTTATCTATTTTGGTTTAATACTCTAATCGTAGCGCGAGAGACCATTAATGTCGATTGTGAACAGATCTTTAAGATAGTCATGGATGAAGGTTTCTAAAGTGCAAGATGGTATTCTCATCACTGTAGTATCATCATAGACACCAAGCCTTGTTGCATGAATGCCATTACGTCCTGTTGATGACACCATTTGTAGAAGCGACGTGCAGTCTTTTTAGAGATATCAAACACTTAGAGCATTTCAGATCCGCTTTGTTGGAAAAAAGCTGTGCCAGTAGTACGACAGTAGTACGACGTGCACCATAGAAAGCTGATCGCTGAATTTGCTCAGTCCACCAGACGACCGAACCGTACATCAGTACCGTCTTACAACCGATATTATACCGCCAATGTGTAATGTGGGGTATTTCTTGTTTAAAAGGAAAAGTTCGGTTTTGTGGGAATTAACTGCCAGCACATATAAAGATACTCTCCTGTGACGCCAATAGCAACGTCATCTGATCACTATATGCCATGGCGGACCTTTGCCTCAATGGCCAAGGCATGCGCCAATGGCCACATCTTCTTATTTTAGAACAATAAATTGATTATGTAAAATGCTTTCATAGGGAGGCCCCTGAAGAAAAAAAGACTTTACGTTGGACATGGGTGGTAGTGAATTAAATGATATCAACTTGGTAATCAACTGTGCTGAATTTGTAGTACACATGGAAATAGCGTACGTCTTGAAACGTTCTCCATATAATAATAGTCAAGTCAATTTGCTGTCCTCTGGACTGCGCTTATGTATGTTCGACCCAAAATCATTCGGTAACTGCAAGGCCTACGAAGATGATCGGAACATAGGTAGATCATGGCCTGAAAAGGTGCAGGAGTATATTTTTTTTCTCACTTTCAAGGCTAATTTTAAGCAGTATAAGTTAACAGTGTCATCTAGATTGGAGAATGGATTACTCAAGACTCATAATAGTTGTGACATAGATCAAAGTTACATATATAATATACCGCCATCTACATTGGAGTAGATGATAGTTGATAGTTAATTCAGTTACTCCAAATGTAATTATAATAAAAAAACGAGGCTTAATGTAGCTCGTGTAAAGGCATCTGAAAAGCGACACAACATTATTGATTTTCATCCAGTTATAAAGGAAGTGCGAAATTTTGTAATAGGTTGAAGATAAGCAAAATATTCGATATTCGAAGTTAGTGCGAAATCAGTTTGAAACAATTTAGAGTTTCAAATTATTTGTGAATTATTTACCAACATTAATGACGAAGAGACTTGTGTTAAGTTACATGTAAATACATAGTTAAAATATTCGAGAGGAAAATTAAGTGAAGTAAATATATATAAAAATTATTTAAAAGAATAACTTTTTATCATTTTTAACTTAGCATAGAGCTATAATGCGTCATATCAGGGAAAATGTTCAACATATCGAAATTTTGAGTTTTAGATCGTATCAATAATGTCAGCACATAATTTGAAATCATTTGAAATGCGAAAGGTTCTGTAAGAACAAAAATATTAATTTAAATATAAAGCAAAATGTAGGGCAGATTCGAGAATTCTTTTGTTTTTGGGACATTCGGGATAGTTACACCACTGCCAAACAAAACATGCCAGATTAGAAACGAAAATCATAGTTTTATATTAAAGTTTTTGACGTAAAATAAAGTAAGCCGTTAATATTAAGTTGGGTAGTAAAACTAATTTCTGTTAACACGGGTTACGCTAAATATTAATCTCTACAGATAAAATCTAATCAAGGAGGAGTTAAATGAACTTATTGACACGCACCTTTTCGGAGTACGATATCAAAATCATACTCGAGGATTTTAACGCTAAAATCAGTACAATAAAAAACCCTGGCGGAATAGTTGGTTAGCTATTTCTTCATGATTACTAAGCTCCACGACACTGCAACAGATAATGACTTCCAGCTAATAGTACTCGGTTTTCCAATCTGTGAATCATGAAAGCAACCTGGCACTCACTATGTGCACACATTCCGAAGAGCAGACGTTCTGGTCGCTTTCTTGTAACGGATAAATTTTAGAGCTGGACAAAAAGAAGCTGCGAAACACCAGTAGCCAGGAGCCTAGAGAGAAAATGTTCGATAAATTGTCCGCTGAGCACTCCCCATCTACAAACGCAAACGTCATGTGGATCTTAAGCCAATATAAAGCATATTAAGATCGGCTTCAAGCTTCTTGGCAGGATCTTAGAAAATATGATGAAAGCCTAGTCCCAGAAGTGAGTATTGACCTTTCTTATGACTGTTTGTAAAACATTTTGCATAATATTCGAGAATTTATCACAATTTGTAACTACTGAATTACTTACTTATTCGTTGACCCATTTAGTCTACAGAAGTAAATTTAGAATTCATTAAGCGTATATGAATACAGAAACCAATTGCATTTTTAAGTATAGCCTTGAGTCGTTTTTATTTTTCAAACTCTTAAGTTTTAAGCACGTGTGGTAGAAAATAAAACAATAAAAAGGTATTCTTTGCAATATTTTAAAACGCCGCGCCGCCTAGTTTGCATAAAAGCTAAATAGCAAACCGATTCACATATCTATAATGTCCACCTGTGATTTCGTAATTTTATTGATATCTGCTGATTTCTAATGAATACCGCCCAGCCGACAAAGACAAACAAATTTCCCTACAAAAGCGATTGTTTGCCAAGTTAATGAACTTCAAATTAGTGTTTTGAGTTGTATTTTTTTTTGTGAATTTTAGACAAATTAATTACAATCAGCTAACCAACCAAAAACCCACTTGACTGAATCACACAGGAAGACATTGAAAAGACTCACCAGCTACCAGAGAACATTTCCGCAAACGAACATTAAAACTTTGCATCCCGCTGAGTGTATAACTTAGCATCACACTTATTCCCACGATTATCAGGGAGCTAATCCGGCAGAGGAACACCATTTAATGAATTCGTCAGGTTAATGGCTGAAGTGATCTGAAAACCAAATCAGTCTTCCTGTCTGTCGTATAGCTGCGACGGCGGCGGTGGAGTGACTGCTGTTGTTGTTTTTTTCTTAATGGAAGTATGCCACCGCTCTAATAAAGCCACTGAGCGTTGCGATTGTTGTGACTAAACCTAACCATCACCGGAATATTCATCAATGAAAATGATGTTAATCTCTTGGTCTTGAGTCTTCTAAGATATAGCTGTTCCTCTGTACCGACACTCACTCGCTTCGTATCTCGTCATCGGATATTGTGGATTTTTACTATATAAACGAAGAGTAGTCCGAGAAGTAAGACTAAGCCGGCCGGGCGCTGAACAGTGTGCCATAAGCCCAACGAGAACTTTTCCCACACTTTTTTGGAAGTCGTGTGGAGATTTCTATCTCAAAAGCTAATTTGTGGTTAATTGAAAATGCTTGGCTTCCAACAAACACTGAACATTTATCGATTTGGTTATCTTGATTTGTTAGAGTTGTTGTTTCTTTTGTTTCTGTTTCTGATTCAGCTTGCAGTGAAGGAAAGTGGGAGTTGCTGCTGGGAAAGTGACAGACAAAATGGGAACAGATGATTTACATAGAAAGATTGCTGGGAATCGAAATTGGAATACAATCGTATTTGATTAGAATTTTTTCCCTCTGATGAGAAGGGAAGTGATGGGCGTGTTACTTTTAACTTGTAACCAGATATGTTGAGTTGATAAATATGCCCCGTTTTGGTTATGCGAAAACAAAGTCTTTCCTTAGTTATTAGCCAATTATGTACTCCTTTTGAAACGCTTCGCAGATGTGCTTCAATCTTCCATTAAAGTAGATTCATTTATAAATGTAGTCTAAGCTCACCTGAGCGGGCAGAATCTAGTTTTACTGCTGTTCCTGCCTCTATCCATTTTAGTTCGATTCCGCTTGATAGCTGAATCCACATGATCATTACCCAAGAAACAGGTAGCTGTGCTACCCATTGTCTTTTCATTCGCTGTAAATTTTGATTGTTAATCATTCCGTTTTAATTTGCACGTCCGCCACCAGTTAGCTTCCACTTTATGGTCTTCCACTGGACGCAATCTGTGAATGTGCTTACTTCCGCTTGGATCCGACCACCGCTGATGAGATGCCTCGGACTTGAATTTCTATTCGACCAATTCGAGATAAAATCTAGATTATAAGGAAAACGCAGAGGAAGAAAAAAAAATAACAAAAAACTGCTCAGATCTGGTTAGTGTCAAAATTGGTACATTAAAGCAGTCATTCGCCTCTTGTTGGTCTTGTCTGTCGTCGGTCATTGTCGGTTAGGGAATTTCAGTAGCCTAATAAAATTTATCGACTGACACCATGTTAAGTGCTATAAATTGCACAAGGAATTTGCATACGATCATCTTAATTGGCATGGTGAGTATTGAAGATCATAAAATGGCGAAATATTCAGAGCACGTAAGTAATTGGTAATACGGTAACAGGTGCCGCCGAATTTAAATAAATTGCACATTGCTCGTGCAGTGAGGGCAGTCTTAATGCACAAGGAAGGAAACATGTTGTATGCATTGAACTGTTATCGTTATTCCAATCTCATATAGATGATGTTAAATTGGCTGCATTCTGATCGGTGCGTTCTGTGAAACAAAAGAGTTATGTCGCGAACCTGCAAGGTGATGATGGAATCGAAAGATTCTGTTAAAAATACATTGTTGGTACGTACATGATTTTAGGTATACGAGATGCCATATTTATGGGTTTTACATTAGTGTAAATTATTTAATATTAAAGCACATGCTCTGGATGGTGCTTGTCGAAGGTGATAATTGGTTTGTTGTGCACTTTAAGTGCAAGAAGTTTGGGTAAAGTTGTATAAATATGAAGCTACATCTCTGGTACAGCGGTGTGTTGTACTATAAAAGCAACCGAATGGTACTTAGTGAAGACTGAGCAAATCAGATGACCTTTCCGAAGGTGAGCGTGGCGGATAGTCAGGATATTTCCAAAAGACCAGGGAGCCAAATGGACCTGGTGGCTTTGAATGCAGTTGCCTGGCCGATAGTCAAAAGCCTATAAAAACAAGTTAATGACGACGGCAGCAGAAGTAGCGGAGTTCATCATGGGGATGGCGAAGTACCGAAAATATCTCAAAAATGCCAATTGCAAGGAACTGCATTGGTCACGGTACGGAATCAGGTTTAGTGAGAGAAAATATGAATTGCTACTCCGTAATTATAGCATCGAAGGAGCAACAAAGGAGTGTGGTCGAATATTGCATATCCTTAAAAACTCACTCAGTAGCACTGGGTAATATTATATTTAGCCATAAAACCATCCCTGAGCAATATCTGCCTACTGGAATTTAACCATGAAGCAGCAAACTTTGAACCCATACATTTGGGGTGGAGCGAACAGGGTACTTGTATGAGGCAATATAAGATGACTGATGGACTGTCAGATGAACCATTTCAAACAGCGATGACATCAAACGGAAATATTTACGGGAAATTCTAACATTTTTTTTTACCTTGTTCGTCCTCGGTAGCCGAAGTTCATTCGTTCTCAACGTTTCTTGATTTTTATTTCTAAATAGTTTCCCTTTTTTTTCTACTCTTCAGTGGGTTCTATTTTAAATATTTTTAATTAAGTTGCTGATTTTGCAGCGAAAATGCATTTTATTTGAAAGGCAACGGGAAAGTTCCAATCAAAGAGAAATGGAAAGGTTGACTTAAGTCGGTCAGAGAATTCACTACTAGCTGACTTCTCAGTTGCGGTAAATGTTCTTAGAAGACTTGAAAGGGTAATGAGGGCAAGTGCACAGCATTGCATAGTTGCTTTGGAGTAGCTGAAAGATGGCTTTCGTTGCGTTGAATCGCATAGGAGATTGCATTAAACCATATTATCGCGTTTAATTAAATTTTCTTTTTGCCTTATCTTTTTTATTTTAGAGATAGAAATAGAGATGTAGTGAATATCGATCTTACCGCGCCCAAAACCGCACTGACAGGATCTTCTTTATTGGCCTTGAGAATTGGTAAGTATTAATATCCAGCACAAAACAAAGGCAACAAATAATGAGTAGCATTCCTGTAGCACTAAGTATAACGTTGTATTACATAGATATAATAGAGCACGCGCAAAAAAAAAATATTTAACCCAGTTTAAAGAATGGTAGATGTATTAAATCAGCATTTACAACACCTGCTTTCTTAAAAACATCAGGTGGAATAGCACATCGGCGGAATCAAGCGTTGCAAACTGCAGTTTGGTTACTGCGCATTTGAACTCTTTCAAATATGCAACGGTTGCGCCGTTATGTGACGTGTGATGTGATTCAATAGATCTCTTTGTTTTCTTACCCAGCCTTCCATCTACCAAGTAGGCGTAGCATCATCAAACTTCGGGGTAGTTAATGCGTCAATTTACGCCACGAATGAAAACTAAATGGAGATCTTCCCAAATCTATGTTCAAATTGCATATTCTACCCGACCCTTAACCTATCTGTTGTGCTCAACAATCGTAAGAATTGCGAAATAATAGTTAACAAAAAAAATTTACAAAACTCTCTCCAACCAGAAATTGGAATTATTTGAAATAAAACTTTCTGTGGATTCAGATCAGCGGTATTGTGTTTCTTTCGATATATTTCTTCATTGGCATTTTCCACCCGCCCTAAGCTTCATTTCCCTACTTTACTGAATCTCTCCAAATCTAAGTTGATTTGTTCTTTTTCTGGTTGCCAAATTTCGGATCATTCTTGGGGTTGACACTTTTGTCATCAACATCCTTTAAGGGGTACCATGTTTTCTCGAAAGCCTGTCCAAACCATTTCGTATGGCAGCAATTAGCGGTATTTTTCACTCATTTTACACAACCGATGCTCCAAATGATCATAAACCAACATAACCCGACTATTGTAAATATACAAAATGATCGATGTAAATTTACAATGTTTTGAGGGAAATCGGCTTTAATTTGATAGCCTGCTTATGCCATTAGTAGATATAATAAGTTCCAGGTGGGATGATCATTTTGCCTGAGGAACATAAAGCGTCATAAAACCTTGCCATAAAAGAAACAATCCCAAATGTTCCCACTTTAACCAACATCTTAGCACTTCAATCAACGATTGTAAAAAAGTATCCATAAATTTGACACCCAGCAGTAGGTATACATACGAGTTTATCCATATCTCTCTAATCAAGCGTAAAATAACTTTAATTGAATCACGTTCAGTCTATCTCTGTTGGCACATTTGGGAAAGGCCAAATTATACCCCTTTTAAACGTGTAGGAGTCGATAGATGCTCTCTTGATAAGAACGACGAAGACGACGATGATGAGGAAAAATGGTACTCAGCACCTTTTCCATAATCAAGTAATCAACAACATAGAACCAAAAAAACAAAACTCTCTGACAACATAAATCAAAATTAGATACTCGTAAATATCGATTGGAATCTTTGGTAGTGCAGGTGACATTTCTATACCTCCATCCACCTGTCACTAAAACTGGACGCAATAAATCTCAGCTCGTGGGCACTGTCTGTCTGTCCACTCTTTTGTTGTGTTCTTTATTAACCTTTCTTGTATCTCATCACACACAGAAGCACAGTTACAAATCTTATATTCCCATTTCTATAATCGATCTGTTAAAATCTTCTTTAAGTTGGCTGTTCCTCTGCGCGCGGAGAACCAACCAGCTATGAAATCCCTGATTACGACTCGAGTGGTACGATCCGCTCAGATATCCACCTTATCGCCCACCAAAATCAATTTCCCCATCGATTTCGAAATTAGGATTTAAGATTTAAGATTTCAGCTTTTAGCTTTGTTTAGAGATGTGGGAAACACATACAATAAAATCAAAGCAACCATCTTCGCTGGCTAACGCATTAAAATAATTAAAAATTTACGATCAACTTCCTGCGCAAGCAAAGCGCCTGCCAATCAAGTTAAAAGAAGACAAAACAAAAGCAGCAGAGAACATTATTCATGAATTTGAAACAAATTGTTGTAATTTTATATTCTTTATCTTAAGTTTGTTGGTTTGTTGTGTTTTTTTTTTTTTTAGGAAGCTGGAGATGGGAAGTGTTATCAGGACGACAATATCGTAACCGAGACAGTAGCAACCTAAGCGCCATCACTACAAATACTTTCAATTATAGATGGCACCTTTAAAATAAAAAATTAACGCAATGCTCGACTGATTGATGTTTAGCTTTCTTTCAGAGGTGGCAGATGGACTGTGAGGTCCGCGAGTGGCACAAGTAACGCAATGAAAATAATTTACTCTCAATGATGTGATTGTCTATTGCGAATTCAATCGAAATAAAGGGTGTTTTTTTCGAGGTTGGTTTTTCGAATATAGATAAAACTGACATTTTGTGGTCAAACCTGTCAACTCTAATGTCATTTATGTTCAGTTTGGTTCGCCATTTCATCATGAACAGGTTGAAAAATGAACAACGCTTGCAAATTTATTTCGAAAATAATGGTTCAGTTGCCGAAGTTTACCGCAAGCTCATTTTGGGTTGAATGGCTACGTCAACAAGCAAAATTGCGCATTTGGAGTGAAGAGAATCCACATGAGACCATTGAAACGCCCTTACATTCACAAAAACTGACTCTATGGGCTGGTGGAGTCATTGGGCCATACTTCTTCCGAAATGATGGTGGAGAGTCAGTTACCGTTAATGGAGACCGGTTTAGAGCCATGATAACCGACTATTTTGTTCCCGAATTGAATGGCATGAATGTGGATGAGATGTGGTTCCAACAAGATGGCGCTACATGCCACACAGCGCACGTCACAATCGATTTATTGAAGGAAACATTCGATGAGCGCATAATTTCGCGGAATGGACCTGTCAATTGGCCACCAAGCTGGTGTGATTTTACACTATTAGATTATTTTCTTTGGGGATATGTGAAGTCGCTCGCCTACGCCAACAAACCAGAAACGTTAGGGGAGTTGGAAGCCAACATTCGTGGCGTTATTGCCGACATACAGCCCCAAATGCTTGAAAAAGAGGTTGAAAATTGGACCTCTAGACTTGTCTTTATTCGAACCAGCCGCGGCGGCCACATGCCTGAAATCATATTTAAACATTAATGGCATAATTATCCTTTTAATAAAGTCAGTTTGATGGACATTAAAACGATTTTCTTGTTTTTTATTTCAATTCGAAGTTTTATACCTCTAAAAAAAACACCCTGTAATTTACATCATCAGTAAATCGAAAAAGGGTTTTTTCAATTAGAACAACTTTAGAGTTTCACTGTAAAAGCACTCAGTTATCAAACTGTCAGGACCGAAACATTCGGTGAAGTTTACGTTTACGAGAGATTTAAATTTACTACCAAAATTCCGAGTCGATGACAGTAACTTTATTGGTCAGGCGAAAACTCTCATGTGCTTCAAAGAACAAAGCTTTATCCACAGAAAAATAACTGTATGGAGTGGTTTCCATGCTGATGGTGTCATTGGGGCGTTATTTATTTGTCGTTGATGAAAAATACCGTCACGTTACAGTCAATGGAGATCACTACAGAGACATGCTGCAACGTTATATCATTCTGAAGAGGTGTTCTTCCACGATGGCAAAAATAGAAATCAGTACCTTCATTCCAATGTCCTGGAACGCTGATAAATCGTCAGCTTACGAAAACTTCTTTATGCCCGGCAAAGAACGCCATGCGTTATTTCCATTTTGTTGGGGAAATAAAATCCCATTTTAAATGTGACGGTATTTCGTAGGGCTCGATTTCACGTGACCTAAGAAGTTTACGGTGATTTGACAACAAATGTAACCAAAAAGTAAAACGAAACAAACTAATTGCATTCGTTATTTTAAAAGTATTTAACTGAGTTTGAAACATGCCTTTCTTAAATATACAAAAAATTAATTTTTGCGGCATATAATCCAAGTTTTCTGGCCAGGACAAAATAAATGCTTGTTTTGTTTTGTCTCTTATTGCATCCGTTCCCAACATTTTAATGATTACATATTCAATGTCGTGGCAGACTTTCTATGATTTCTGAAGCGATTCAAGAAATACTTCTTTTCTTTTGGTATCAAACGCGAGTACATCTGATTCCAAAAAAAAGAAATACTAGGCGTAAACAGCCCAGCACAGCCCATCCAACTCCAACAAAAACAAGCGATAAAACTTGCAACATAAGGCAAACAATTAATCCACTTCAACATCGTTGTGACGTTCTCAGTCTACCCTTATTTTGTCTCACACTCAGTGCTCAGTGGAAATAGCCCGTTACATTCCGCTCCTCAACTAAAAATTCTTGCTACATGAAATGCATTTCTGAATCGCCTCAAACAAAATGGAAGCATTTCTATTTATTTAATTCACGTTTTTGAATCAAAAAAACCTTGGAACAATTTTAGAGATGTACCTAACCCAAAAAAAAAATTATAAATATATGAACTTTGAAGCAAATCCGTCCGACCTTTTCGTTCATCCTCAGTCTGAGTTCGAAACTTCCTTACGGTCATGATCCCAATAAAAACGAAAAATAATAAAACACATCGGAGATCAATTAATGCGTGACCCTCTCAGTAAACTTCGCAGTATTTTGTGTTTGGCTATGTTTTTTTTCTGATATGTTCATCATAAGTGCCCTTAGACAATTTTTCCGAAATATCCGCCATGTCGGGAACAGAGTTGTCACTTCAGAACATAAAACTGTAGTAGTTTAACAGAAAAAAAGAGTGATAGATTTTAAAATTTTATTGCATAAGCTATTTAAACTGTCTAAACATTTAAAACAAGATTATTATTTATAAAAGCAAAGAAACGGAATTATATTCTATTCGGTTAAAAAGATGAAAAGGTGACTCGACAAATCTGGCTTTTCAGGCAGACATGGAATTTCATGCACTCCTCATTGAGCTACGGGAACAATATATTTGCGGGAATTGAAGTTCTTCACATGGTTCTGAAAATTCAATATTTTGATTACATTTTAACAATTTAAGAACCAAAAGGAGCAAGCATTAAGTAGGCTAAGAAACTTTTAACAAAACGCCATGCTCAGTGAAATTTCTAATATTGTACTGAATAGAGATTAAAATTCCAATACACACAAAAGCACAGTTTTTCCTTTACAAAATTGTATCTTAGGCTGATAGAAGACATTTTTACTCTTTTTGAACGCCTAGACTCCATGACTCATCTTTCGGAAAATCAACGAAATTGGATTCGACCAGACAAATTTTAATTTTCTGGGGCTTATACTGCATTCGTCGAATACTGATATAAATTCTAGGGATTTAACTTCGAATTAAAAAATTTAATTACCTCATTTAACTCTTTATGCATAATCTACTTCACAAGTAAACACACGGGAAACTGACCTCGCATTGAAAAACGCAGAAATGGATTTATTTATCTATCTCTGTAGTGGGCTGTGGGTTGAATTGTTGTCGTTGAGGCGGATTGGTGTTATTTGTAAAACAATCTGTGACCAAATAATATTGCGCATTAATTTTAGTGATGGTAAGATATCACTGCTTAAGTATTTAGCTCCGAATATAACTAAAATGCTAACAGATACGAAAAATTAAAAACATTGAAGAGGTTCGAGGTGGACAATTTAAAAAACCATTTGGATGAGTATTTGTTTTATTATTTATACATTTTCGCCATTAAAATCTCAACATTGCCCCATAGTAGCACATACACTGAGAGAATGTGTTTTTATAAATCTTTACAAATAAGGTAAAGTGGCATAAGTAGATTTTCTACATTTATCAAGATAGCCGTTTTAAGTTCCAAAAATAAAATTGAATTGTTTCAATAAAGTTTTCGGTATTTTAATAATTTGTTTTGTAATAATAGCTAATGTCGACATAACATTTTAATATAGAACAACGGCCTATGTTGACATAAGACTCTATTCTACAATAATTTTAAATTTGGAAAAGTATACGTAAGATTTGAAAATCGACTTAGGGCATTGCTAGCAACAAGTTGATAATTGTAGCCAATTTTGGTTTTCCTTTAAAAATTAAACCTTACTTTGACCAAAAATAAACAAATCTTGTTACTAAATTTATGTTGTTTGCACGAAATTATAAGCAACTAGATAAGCTGGCTTCCTGACTCGAATTAAATTAAGCAGTACATAAACATTATTGATAATAACTCGGTATCATCTCTAGCTTGAATATTTTTGTTACTTAGTTTTTTAAGTTAACTTGTTTTTTGTTAAGTATGTATAAAATGATTAACTTATATTTTAATTATATTTTAATAGACGTTACGTTTGTTGAATTGAATTTGAAATACAAGTTGAGAGTTATTAAATAATGGTTTCGGGACTCATTTTTTCATCATTTTTTCATCCGGGATTCTTTTTTGGAATCTTTCTGAAATTTTCAGTTTCTCAACATCAGTTCAACTTCAAACTAAAGCCTGTTTTATAAAGGTACTTAATTACTTAGGTGGCGCTACAGGATTTCTCGAATAAGCACGGTCTTTTACTAAGTGTGGTATTTCACTTGGCGCTACATAAAGCTAGGCCTTCGGATTAGATTTTAAGTTAAAGATTCTATGGGCTGTTGGGACTACATGTGCCAACCATCGTACAGCTAGTATGGTCATAGATCCATCTCATTCTGAATCTTTTAAGGCAAACGGTGGCAAATACCTTTTGAAAAATTTCGATATCTTTGTCCGCTTTAGAAAATGATACAGGGTAAATCCATTTAACCCATTTCGACTCATTGAGTGCTTTTGCAGCTGTCAATTCAAAATTCTTGTCACTTATTGAAGTATCTTGACTGCTTCGTGCGTTTATATAAATAATTTTTTACATTGCTGGCGGTGGCGAGTTTTGAAGGACTGAATAATAATAAATTTTAAATTATTGGCTTAGGAAAATTTTGTCTGATATAGTGAAATTAGCACTCGGTTTGTGTGGATTTCAGGCGATTCCTTGCTCTACCCTTTGCGAGTATCAACATCAATCACTTTGTTATAAAACAACAGCAAACGGTCAAAATAACCCGCCACAAAAAAAATAAATATATATCAAGTTTGGTCGCACTGTTCCCCATTTTCAGGACACGATGCCAGGAAACTCTCTAAAGTAGGCGCACACACACTAAAAAAAAAAATTATACCAACAAAACCGACGAAACACATCCTACGCGTGGACCTAAAAGTATTTTACATTTTTAATTAAATTAACATCGACGAGCAATAATCGTTAAGGTGATGACGCTGCTGATTGTGGTGTTACCACCACCGCCGCACTGGCGCGATTCAAGCGGAGCGATCCACCTTCGATGCTATAATTTCGGTAGCACAGAGCACTGCCCCAATCCATTCCGTATGCAAATGAGCGAACTAAATTGTCATAAAACTGAATCAAATCAAAATCAATTCTAACTTCGATTCACTTGATTTGCTCTGGGCCGTGAAACGTGCGCACTACGCCTGCGTGTCTGATGTTTGTTGCTCCACAAAGTAAGTCATTCGTGAACACAGCAATGGGCTATCTTCATTCCCCTTGTGTTGCACGATCAATGTTTGCATTCGAAACTAAATCGTTGTCATCGTTGCGGTTGCGGACTGCGGTGTGCGCATATATTTACTATACCGGAGCGCATTGCACATCTCCATCGTGCAGTCCTGGGGAAAGGAATCTTCTGCGAAGGCACCGCGACGACCGACCGACGGTAAGCGGCCGGCGTTAATTGCCAATTATGGTTTTAGCAAATTAAATGGGAAATTAACCAAAAAGTTATGAGTTTATAAGAAGGTCTGTTGTACGAGCGCAAGTCCACACAAAAGTTACAAATGTTGCCCATCATCGTTGATGCTGCTGTTGCATACGAAAGGACGCATTAGAGTCCGTGCCATGCGTATGTGGACGGACTTTTGTTGGTGTTTTTTTATGCGAGCTGATGTAAAGTCGAAATGTTGGTGTTGGCGGTGCTTTGGCGGGGGGTCTATGTTCGTAAATGTTGCACGAATTTATTGTAATGTATTGCGGTTGCGCACTTGCATTGCTGGTGAACAGGTGCAATGTCTGGTAGCGATTATAAATCAAATACGTGTACATAGTTATATCTGTATTATAAGGCGGTAGTAGAGTTCCTTGGCAGTTGTTTATTTTTTTTAGATTTGGTTTGAGTGGTTGAGGTTGGGTTTGGCAGGTATGTGAGTGCTTTTGAATAGAAAGTGTAGGTGGATCACTGTGCTACTGCTACTGCTACTCCATCGCATAATCGGACACGTACTTTTATAAGATGAAAATGCCTTAAAACTAAACACAATTGGTTAAATCTATCGTTTTTTGCTTTTATATAATTTTTACACTATCGCCTTTCTATACGAAAAAAAAAAATTTTAAAATTATGGACAGGAAGTCGATATGTCGGTATGTCGATTTTCGGCGCTCAACGAATAATCGGACAAAACCGGTATGAACGCAAAGTACCGTTTCTGTTATTGGAACTTGCTGCACTCTTTAAGTTTCTGGCATTGCGATTTGTTTATAGTTGAGATCAAGTGGAGAAACCAACATTTTATTAACAAAAAGTGCCAAAATGGCTCCAAACGGAAAGCAATCCTCTGTGGAACTTCGACAGTTGACTGTTAAACTCAATTTCGAAGGAAAAACAGTTAGAGAAATTGCAGAATTGGTCGGAAGAAGCAAGTCTACTGTCCACGACATTATTAAGAGGTTCCAGGATGAGTTTAGATTTGCCAATAAAAGCAGGGAAGGCCAAAACATTTTAAATGACAGAGAAGAGTAATGGGTTTTAAAAGAAATAAAACAAGATCCCTTTAAAACAGCCAACGATCTTAAAATTTCTTTGCAAGAGTAAATTTAATTTACATGGATCCAATGGGAAGATGATTGTTTGGCATAAACCAAATAGCGAATTTGATCAGAAAAATACAAAGGCCACAGTAAAGCATGGAGGTGGGTCCGTGTGTGCTGGAGTGGACCAATTACATTTTATTAGCCAAGTTTGGCTACCTCAACGTTTTGAAGCAAAATGTCAAGCAAAGGGCTGATTGAGAAATTGGGAATCGCGAGCAACTTTGCCTTTTACCAGGACAACGATCCGAAGCACACTTCGGGTGTTGCAAAGCTTTGGCTGGCTTATAACTGTCCAAAAACGGTTCAAACGCCAGCCCAGAGCCCGGACCTTAATGTAATTGAACATCTCTGGGAATAATTGGCCAGGAGAGTTTACCAGAAGAAGTACAAAACCATAATTGAGCTTACGGCAGGATTAGTGGAAGCGTGGAACTGTATTGAGCCTGAAGTGTGCGCAAACTTGGTGAAATCGATTCCTACGCGTCTGCAAGCTGTCATAGACAACCTAGGATTCGCAACCAAGTATTAAATTTTACATTTTCATAATTTTTTTCTTAATTCTTTCTGCTGTCCAATTATTCGTTGAACACCAAATATCGGAATAATTTTGTTTTTGTTGTGAAACTAACAGTTTTCTTTGAAAAATGTATTTTTTTTTTGTTTTTGAAAAATATGAACGTAATGTTTAAATAAAAGCAAAAAAAAAACGATTAATTTAACTAATTTTGTTTAGTTTTAGAGCACATTTTTCACAAGAATGTACTTGTCCGATGCGATGGGGTCACTGTATGTACATATATAAAAAATGTCTTTGATGCCTAAAAACCTTTGGCCGAGCTGTTTGTGTTTAAATCGGGGTACTTAGGTCGCCTCTTCACCAATGACTCCACCACACACTAAAAATCGATGTCCCACGCCCTTGCTGCAGCACGAGTCAACTCAATTCACGAAATCATAAATTTCTACAAAAGATGGGGAATCCAAATCAATACGAGTCCCATCACTAACACAAGCCGAGGCAGAGCAGTCGCCAATTGCCGCTGTGTTACAATTAGTATTCCGGATGGCTCAACAATTGAAACAACAAACGATGTGATGTCTATACCTTGGAGTGTACATCAATGAGAGTTTCCGCTTCATTGATACTTTGGTCCCATTACAGGGACACGTTTTTTATTTACATATCACTATCTTGGGCATTAGAGTGGAACTTCTGCGACAATGTAACGGATATAATTTCGCATGTTAATAATAAATGATTTCCTTTTGTGGTTCAAAATTTTCAATCGGCGTAGTGGAGAGACCCACTATGAATTAATCCTCTAAATTAAATTTAATTTTGGAGATTGTATGTAATATAGGCTACTCAAGGAGAAGCTATGTAAAGGGTGATTTTTTAGCTGGTTTGGTTTTGGCAACACTGGTCTTGACAGCTGACGTGTGTTTAGTACCTTGTGTCACTTTCAAACAGCTTCAGTTTGGTTTGCAATTTAACCATGGATCGTCTTACAAATGAACAACGCTTGCAAATTATTGAATTTTACTATCAAAATTCGTGCTCGGTTCGAAATGTTCATCGCGCGCTGCTTCCATTTTATGATCGGCATTCTCGACCTTCTGAGCAGTCTATTCGGAAGATTGTGACCAAATTTCGCACCAAATTTACTTTGTTGGACATTAAACCACCAACACGTTTACGTACTGTGCGTATTGAAGAAAATATTGCGGCCGTATCAGCTAGTGTGACAGAAGACCGCGAAATGTCGATTCGGCGCCGTTCCCAGCAGTTAGGCCTTTGTTACAGCACTACGTGGAAAATTTTGCGGAAGGATTTGGGCGTAAAGCCTTTTAAGATACAGCTGGTGCAAGAACTAAAGCCAGCCGACCTACCACAACGCCGAATTTTTGGTGAATGGGCTCTTGGAAAGCTGGCCGAGGATCCGCTTTTTTATCGAAAAATTGTGTTCAGCGATGAGGCTCATTTTTGGTTGAATGGGTACGTAAATAAGCAAAATTGCCGCATTTGGAGTGAAGATCAGCCAGAAGCATTGCAACAGCTACCAATGCATCCCGAAAAAGCCACTGTTTGGTGCGGTTTATGGGCCGGCGGCATTATTGGGCCATATTTCTTCAAAGATGATGCGAATCGCAGCGTTACTGTCAATGGTGAACGCTACCGAGCGATGATAACAAACTTTTTTTTGCCCGAAATGGAAGTTCTTGACTTGCATGATATGTGGTTTCAACAAGACGATGCCACATGCCACACAGCACGCGAAACAATGGCGCAATTGCGAGGCGAGTTTGGTGAACAGTTAATTTCACGTTTCGGGCCGGTCAATTGGCCGCCTTGATCGTGCGATTTGACACCATTAGATTATTTTTTGTGGGGGTATGCCAAGGCAAATGTGTAAAGGGACAAGCCCGCTTCGATTGACGCACTGGAAGCCAACATCCATGCATTCATTCGTGAGATACCGGGCGATATGTGTGAAAGAGTATGCCAAAATTGGACTCAGCGGATGGGCTACCTGAGACGCAGCCAACATTTGCATGAAATTATCTTTAAACATTAAATTGCAAGGTTGAAACTATCGATTCAAATAAATATTTCATTCATTTTTTCGAATTTTTTGTGTTTTTTTTTTAAAAAAAAATCTAAACCTCTTAAAAAATCACCCTTTATATTCGGAGAGTGGACTTGTTGCGCCGACGAGAAAAGGTAATAGATTGACATAAGTGATGTTAAGGTCAAATCACTTTTTGAGGCAGCAAATCGAAAAATTATCGAGGTCTTGTTGAAGGAAAATTTAGTATCTTCAGCGTTAAGGAAGAGGGAGGACTGTTTAGTAATCCTCTCAAGATCATCCATAGTAAGGATAAAGAGAAGCAAACTTAGAAGGCTAAGTTGTACCTTACTAAAATCGGTTACAATTACGTTTTCCATTCTCTAAAGTGGCTCTAGGAAATAAGGCCCCAAAAATATAAACGCGAAACAACAAGAAGATTTTTTTTTAAATTGGAGTCTTATTTCATTTTTTTGGGGACTTGTTTCGTTCTTTTGGGGTCTAATTTTATTTTTGTATTTGAATATTTTTTATTTGGGTTCATTTCTATGTAATACTGTCACAACGTATCTGTCAGTTCAATAACTACTGTGAAATAAGGGCCGCCGGGCTTTATTTCGTTTTCAAAATTCTTATGATTTCGTGGTTTCGTATTGGATTTAATGGATACTTTTTGGCCTTTTTTCCTAGAGCCCTCTAAAGCAGAGAGGGAAAAGGAGACGAGATCGACAATGTTGATCTGGAAGCAAGATATTGGCAAGGGCACATCATGGACTTTCATTGGAAGCTTAAGACTTTGTATAAAATACTTTCGAAGAGTTTGAGTATATGTATTATAAACTTTAGCAATGGGACGATAGTCGGTAACTTCGTACTTTGATCCCTTTCTGTGATCCATTTTTAATCTTTCCTGGTTATGAAAGAGGTCTTCCAATCCTTGTGAAAGAGATAGACGAAAAAGGTTAACAAGGGGAGGCAAAAGGTTGAAAGAACATTTTTCAAGAAATATGGCAAGAACATCCTCTGGGCCGGGTATGAATTCATCATTTAGATTTTTTAATTTAAATTTAAATTAAAATAAAAGTTTTGAGAGAGAAAGGGTTGTGGATTGGAATAATAGCCGAGTGATTTGATTGCAGCAATCAAAACCCCAGGGCTCCCGAAATCTTTGAGGGAAAGAAGAGTGTATGTTATTATGAAATCAAACCCCAAACTTCTTGTTTTGAAGCGGAGTCAGATGAGATGACTGATGCAATAAGTCAGCCTGTTTCTAAAAATTGTACGACTAAAGAGGGGTAACTGATGCAATAATACCATTTAGTTTATATGAACCTTTTAAGCATAGTGAAGAATTTGAGGATGCAGGACCACTAAAATCTTTAAAATAGTCTACTAGATCTAGCGAGTGCGAGGCAGTTGCATAGGAAATATGTTGCGGTTTCCTCACTTAACTTAAATGAGATAATGAGATAATTTAAACGCAGTTACAAGGGACAATATTTTTCCCTAGAAAAAAACCCGGCATAAGTTTCTGATGCAACTCTAAACTTCCTTAATGTGTGTCAGAGTGCACCAAAGTAGTACTTTCCTTAAATCTGCGGTAACTGGGGTCAAAGTTGAAGATAGACCCTTGTTCAGCAATAATTTTTTCTTACAATTAGAAAATGTCCACAAATCATATCCCAAAGTATAGAACCCTAAAGACCATCCGCCCCATAGAATCCATCGCTACCGTGCGTGCATTAAAACATTAAAATTCAGGCATAGGCCGTCCCATAGAATCCGTCCGAAATTTGGCAGGTGTGTTTTTTTTTACTGTCAAATCGGTTAAACCCGGTGATGGCCGATTACCATATAAAAAGAATAATCTGATTTTTTTATTTTTTTTAAAGCGTTGAGTTTTAAAATGTTATGTGAAATATATGTGAAATAAGGACTAATCGTATAAATACATAACGTATAAGATAATACATATTATAAAAAAAATAATACTAATATGGTTCTGTTTTAGTTGGAAAATAGGTTTTAGCTTGAAACAAATCATAGAAAACGCATATTTAGCTACAATAAATCTGCTAATATGGCAAGGCTGATTGCAATGACAAATGCTTTGGTTCTTCCAAGTGTTCAACCAAGGCGCTACTTTTGCGCCTGGCTGTCAAAGTATGAAAAATTAGAAAGTTGGGCTATAATGGCCTACGTCACCGTCAATGCGTTGCTTACAGGTCACCTTCCATTAGTAGACGTGGAAGGTGACGCCAGGAAAAAAAAAACGGATGCACGCAGCAACAGATTCTGTAGAGAGAATTCCTCTAAGGAAAAGTCAGTCGGCCCAGCACAGCCACAATTGTTGCCCGCGTTAACCAGACCCCATTTGTACATTAATGTCATCAATGATTATGCTGTTTCTTCCGGGTGAGCCAGTTCGGCAGCTTCACAATATTACTAATGCCCGGTACCCCGCAAAGGTAAATTGTACTATGCCAAATGTTAAGTTCATTTTTAAACATGTCTAGCATCTCCTAAACGGGCATCACGTAAAGGGAGTGATGGGACAAGAAGAGACTCCAGTCAATGAAGAACCAGTCGCGCCACCCAGTATAGAAAAAGTTTAAATGTAGACTTTAAAATCATATTCAACGTATTGTGTCAACATATAGGAACGTAACAGTGTGGATTCCTGCCCGGCAGATCGACTGTAACCCAAATGTTCACACTGATCCAGCTGTGTCGCTTCATCCTAGAAAATACAAGCGCAGTTTGGCAGGCAGTTAATCTGAAGTCCTTCAAACAAACCGCACTACCGGATAATTTCTTCAATCTCTTGTTTTAAGCAGTTAGTGCGCGTTATCTGTACCAGATCAGTCAAGCTACGGTATGACATCATCGGTCGCTCTAAGCATGTCGTGATAGAGGAATCTGTGAAGTTGAGGCATGCCACTCTGTGAGTGTCTGGTGAGGCACCACGGTGTTTTAAATATTATGGAGCTATGACCGCTTCTCCATATAATGGATTACTTTATGCTTGAACTTTAAAATCAGTATAGGATGGACATGGCTTTCTTAACACGTTTTTTGAAGTCTGCTTTTCAATGTAGCTTGCGGTCTAACTAAAATGACTGAGACTCCTTTTCAAGTAAGAAATATCGACTAAACCTCACAGCCTCACTGGTAAATAAAGACAAATAAATTCTTACAAAATACGATTGATTCGTTTTGACAGCTTGGAGTCACTCAAATTTTATAGTATCAGAAGACCTCTCCATTACCGTGAGAGCTTGAGCTTAGTCAAAGCTAACCACATTTTGAAATTCTCAATTAAACATCCCCACCACCAGCCGAGCGATTGTTTAGCACACTAGTCCGCTGCGCAGCAGCACCCCTACTGTTGACCACGCAGATGCATTGGTATTTCATCATGTTGTTCCTAACAAAATTACTGCACACAATCAACATAATTCCAATGCACAATGAGACGCGGCGCGTCGCTATTATTCATTTCACCTCCCGTCTAGAATTGTGGGGTGGAAATCTTCCCACGGTTTGCATGCCCAAGCGCATGTCTTCACCCTCTTCCTTGAAGAAAATCCGGCTGAATAACAATTCGCAGAAAGCAACCCCCTAAAATTTGGCGGGAAATAATCTAACCAACAATAACAAAGCTACCTTTGTCAGGGGAGGCAGAGGGATGGTAGGTAACAAATCAGAGAGAAAAATCGAAAAACTTCACGGATCACACTCTTGATTCGTTCATTCGTCTTAGCATACAATAGCTTCGCCGATTTTTACAATTTACCTTCGTCATCGCCGTCTTTCGAAATTCGTATGACGCTGACGATGACGACAACAAAATGTTGATCGGGGTGGTAGTAGGAACAATAGCGAAGCGAACCATCAAAACAATAAACGCTAACTGCGTTTACCCCACGTGAATTTCGTGCCTTACCTGGACGCCTTTCCTTCCTTCCTATTTGTCTACTTCCCTTGGCATAGGGAAAATACATACATATATGTATGTAATTCTTCTTTATTTCAGGCGATGATCAACAATTCCTATTGTTCGCGTCGTCATGACCGGAGGGCGAGAGCAGGCAGAGCTGGGATTTCAACCCTTAGTTGAAGGAGTCTTTCTTTAAGAAGAAAGCCGGGTGTATGGCAAGGTTTACTAACAAACTTTTGAGTTTGTTATTATCCCGTTGTGTGTTGCAAATTCCCTTGCTTCGGCGTAGTTCGATGATGCTTGAGGTTATGATTTACGAGTATTTTGTTGCGCTACGCATATGCATAGGAATGATCTTGTTTTGGTAGATTCTACCCAGATGGGTTTTAGTAATTGTTGTCATGTCCACCCCTTGATTGAGTGAACTTTTACGCGTCTTTTCGTTCGAGAAAGAGACCGCGCAATGATGTAAAACGCATACAAAGTGATAATATAGGGACGAGGAGCTCTTTTGAGAATACAATCGGTAGCGCGGAGGCGATCTTTCACCCTCTCTCTGTATAGATGGTGAGGAGTGTGGGAAAAAGATTTATTTTTGCATCTTAGGGTTGAAATGCGCGACAGCGCACACCTTTCGAGGTAAGAAATAATGATGCTGTGATGTTGCAGCTGGAAGTTTACAGTGGGTAAAGGTCATTTGCAAGGGTGGATTCCTGTAGTAGAAGATTTCTTGGGAGAAATTCTCCCACGCTTTGGAACAATGAGTACTTTGATTAGGGCTTTGCTTAGTATAGATTTTCATTGATTTTGTGATTTATTTATTGTACATCTACGATGAGGATGTCGAATCTTTTATTGATAGCTTTATTCCAGTTGCTTCACCCGAAAAAAAAAAATAGAACAAAAATAGGAAAAATTATTCGCCTAGTTCTGAAGCGTTGGCTGCATTTATCTACAAATTTTATTTCATCTATTTTTTTTTTTAGAATCGACATATATTAACATTGAAAATATTAATCAAAAGCTATTGCATTATGACTTTTATTTTTGTATCTAAAGCGTTTACAGCTCTGAACAGATTAAAGGGTATTCAAATTTACTTTTTTTCACCTTACAACTGGACACCTCATACCATATAAATTTGGGAAATTAATTACAGGATTCGTTTTGGGAAACAATCAAAAGTAGCATTTAAAGGACACGCCGCAACATATGAAGCTGTACCGCTTTTCAAGAAGAGTTGTACGTCCTCCTTGAAGATTACTACGATGTAAGATGTCAAAATACTTTAGGTTTGAAACGCTGAAATCGATATCAGCAACAACTTTGGCGGATAAGTTGTTGGATAAGCACAGACTTCACGGGACGACATTTGACATGCTTCCGGTAATAAGCAGCAGTCGGTTTCTAAGTCTATGAATCCACAAGCAATCTGGCCTTTAGAGATGTTCGACCTCCAATCAAATCAACTCACGTGCTAATTGATATAAGAGAAGATTTATTACATCCAGAAATCACGGCCGATGACTGGACTATCCGCTATAACAGTGGCGTGCCGTGGTGCTTTTAGTAGGGTGTTCACTTAATTCTTTTCTCAGTGTATTTAACTATCACCTTTTTTGAGGGACATGACAAGGACGTCATAAACAACACTCTTTTTTAGTTATATCCCTTACAGAAAAAATTTTGAAAGTCGAACATTTAAGCACATACTAAGCTTATTTCTCAAATCACAAATAAAATTAACAATGAAAATTACCCGTTTACAATATTTAACAAAAATTAAAAATAGTCAAAATGTATGTAAAAATATTTATTTTGGCAACAGTAATAGGAGCGAATAACTCTATGATTCATTCATAATTCTCGATCGGCTGTGAAACTTTAGATTTTGTTTTTGTTGTTTAGTTCCCTTAAGAAAAGCGCACCATATTTACAAGAGAAGAAAGCACACACAAAGAGAATGCTCTTGATGAATGTTGCCAGTTGCAACTAGCAAGTTGTTTTGGTAATTCGGACTTTTGAATATTTATTAGATCATCTACAAGAATGAACTATGTATAATGAACCGACGCGATTTGCGCTTTAAGAAGGAGAACACCAAGCCACATAAGAAAACGAAACGGTTGGGGTCGGTTCGGTGGTGTGGTGGTGCGCTTGATGAAGTTGAAACATGTAAGAGAATCAGTATTCCGATCTTTTTTGGAAAACATTTTGTACGCTAAAGTGAAGCAAATAATGATTTTTTAGATATTATTTACGTTTATTTTTTGTTTACACATTGAAATTAAAAAAATGTATAGGGTGTGCGGAGAACACTTGCGCACCTTTGAATAAACGTAACTGAGCTCCATATACCCTTTTGCAAGAAAAATTGAGGCATATTCCTGCTTAATGTCGTATATAAAATTCTATTCAACAAAACAACGTATCAGCGAGGCTTCCAGCCTGACAAGTCAACAAAATATACCAAACTTTCACACTACAACAAATCCTGAAAAAGACCGAAAAATTTGAAATCGAGACACTCCATTCTTTCATTGACTTCTAAGCATTAGTATTCATCTCTCAGGAGCTTGAGACGACTAGAAAGACCGAATATACGTTCCAAATTCAGTGACAAATAAATACATCAATATTTTAGTTTGTTTAATTTTTCTGCCAAATGACTTCCCGCACTTTATGAAAATTGACTAAATTATTTAAATTATTTTAGTCTAAATCCACATAGAGCCACGTCATTGTCTTGACCTTTATATACGTATATGACTTCAGGAAAAAAACGCCCAAAAACCTCCATACAAAGTTTTGGCCAATTTTCCTAGGAAGAAAAGGCGAACATATTTGTTTGTGTTTTTTCCAAAATGGAAATAAAAAATAAAAAAAAATATTTTGGCTTAATTTCCTAACTTTCTGGCGTATTTTCCTTTTTAATTTTCCGCCTTTTTTCCAAAACAATTTTTTGCGTAATTTCAGGGAGCCAATGGCATTGTTTGTTGTAAGTTGTATCTTTGTCTACTCGATGCATGTAATGCATGTAATTTTATGTGCTTTGAAAGTTATCTATACGGAGTTGATATTCCATTCTATAATGTAACATCCCATTCAGTATTACCAGAATATGGAAAGTCACATCACTTTTTGGTTCGGATGCACGCCAATTTTTCTTAATATATTTTTAAGAAAAAAATTCCTATCTCCACTTTGTTAGGGCGGAAAGTCATGTTTATCCAACAGAATTTAATGTAACGAATTCTGCCATCGTAATTGAGAGAGAAAAAGTTAAAATACTCAAAAATAGTAACACTAACACTACCAATCTAAAACAATAAATTTACCTCATTTGAAGTTTATTATAAAATACAACATTCTAACTTTTAATAACATTTTCTGCGAGACAAGACATTGCTTGAGTTATGAGGTTTTTTTTTCTTTCGACCGCTATTTTTACCATACAAATTTGTTGCGCAATTAACACCTTACTATTTTATTCACTGCCTTCACCTCTTCAGATAGTCAGACAAACAGTAAAACCTAGAAGCTAGTCAAAATATTATGCGTGAGCCGTGTGAACCATTCAGGTTTACCAACAGCGGTAGGTATTTTGGCCCGGAAAATTCGGAAATTTGCTTCTATCTCCTGGCTAAAAGTATGCAAAAAACTACGCTCCGACACAGAAATACCAGTCAAGAAAATTTATCCGCAGAAAAGTTCGAGCATGGTTAAAATTATGGAGCAAAACTAGATACTTAAATTAGGAACAACCGCGGAGGTCAATCCAACCAAAGTGCAATGGCCAGACCTCACTCCGAAGGAACCGCCTTCATGATCACGGCAACCGCTACGCCAGTTAAGTATAATAGATACTTTAACCTGGATTGTAAATGCTGGCGAAATGCTACCCAAAAGGTTTATTTTATTATTTATTTTACAGCATAACGGAATATTTTTTTGTAAAACGGCGAAGACGTCATAAAGCCGTATCGTAACAAAATGAGTTCACGGTCAAGATAGTCATGATAAATTTAGCTACGAGGGAAACATTCAAAGAATAATTTTGTGCGGTCTGAAATCAGTTTGCATCACAGGAGCTGTGGCGAGCCAAAAGAGAGTGCTTCATTCACAAGGATTATGGTTTGATTAAACCATTGGGAAAAGTACGATAAATTTGGTGCCGAAAATTGAAAACTTATGCGGGGAAACTTAGACCCACCTCTCCTGCCATTCAATAAAATGTTTGAACTCCTCTACAGAAACAGTTTTCAATTTTCTACGGCAAAAATTATTGTACTCTTGCCCAACCATTCTATGCAAAACATTTATTTTTATAGTTGAACGTTTTTTTTTTTAAAAAAAAAAATTGCAATACGCAGAGTCTAGATTTATTACACACTTTTTTTGTTTATCTGCGGAACTACTAAAGGACTTTGTAAAATTTGTAAAGAAACCCAAGGAAATGATGTCGTAAAATGATGATAAGGTTAGCACTTTATCACACGTTGCTTTGTGATGTTATAGTTTGATGTAAGGACATAATAAGTTTAAAAAAAATCTTCGCCAACACAAGAGCTACGATCTTTGCAGAGTCTTGCATGCTCCAACGATATTGATATTATTTGTAGACCAAACGAGCTTGCACGAGTGCATACGTATGCGAGCAGACTTTTTAATTTTCTATCTTTTGTCATATATTTCAAATCTAACTTTATCAATTGTTCGTTTTTATAAAACTCAGAATCTTTTACGTATATTGACTCTAGCAATAAAGAAAATGAGAGAGAACTATTTAGATCCTTACGAGCATCGACCTGGTAAAACAAAAACAGTTTTAGACCGCTGGAACATGTAGGGCGAATGAGCATCAAGGAGCTTCAGCCCGCAGAATCATCGACTCTAATTCCAAGCACGCACAAAGGGACCTCAAACAACTTGGAGTGCAGAATTGGAGGCTTTTATCCAACGGCGCGTTTATTGCAGAAAATGACTGGTTCACCACACGCCCTCCCCGGATTGTATTTACCGCTGCTGAGTTACGCAATGGCGTTTTTGCAAAAAAAATTGCTACTGATGCTATTTGGATTATCTTTTTTAATATCTGATATCTGGTAGGTATAAAGAAGAAAAGTTGTTCCTCGTAGATATTATCTACCATGTTACAAAATAAGTAGTTAGATATAAATAATATGTAGGTAGATACGGGCAACCTTAAATAATTTGCAATTGACAGAGCTTTATGCTACTCATTTAAATATATTATCGATAATATTGACTGACAGCCATAGAATTGTGTTTTTTTATGACAATTGACTTGTAACTGTCACATTTTTGAGTGATCCAAGGTAACAAAAGTAACTAAAAAACGGTATCAATTAAGTGCAACCATTATTTTCCCAACCCACTGTGACAGATAATTATTTATTTCTCTTATGAAAGAGATTTACCTCGATAGATGTGTTAATTCATTCCAATTTTCAGCTCACTTTCGTGGGCTTAGTTAGATATGTAATAGATACATTCATTACATTAGTTTGAAAAAAAAAAACTATCTTCGTCACACATGTTTGTAGATATCTACTTATCGCTGTTATAATTATCTTATTGATTTGCAAATCTGATTTAATTTTATACGCTGCCATTAGCCAAAGTAACCTACCTACCTACCTACCTATGTATCTTGTTCCAGAATTTCCATCACGCAAAAAAGCCCTCCTCAATTATCCACATTCAATGGCAGTATTTCTTTTTTTTTGTTTTTGAACTGGAGCAGGCATGTGTCCTCGTTAATAGTACCTACATATTTTAATTCGCATTAATTAATTCTAATTCAACAACAAATTGAATTTAAGCACACAACAACAAAACGAATGTTTTTCCCACTCGCTGCGGTGTGGACGGGACCAGCCTCCCTCATTTACCCCTCCACAAATCCAAAGCAACAATGCTAGCCAGAGCTGAGTCTCTTTGCATCTCACTCTGTGACCCTCTCTCAGATTGTGCGCCCACTCCAAAGGCCCGGAATAGAATCAACAGTTTGTTCCCACCTCCACATGCCTACACCATTTTTGTTTTTATTTTTTTATTTGTGCCTTGTTTTGCCTTCATTCGCCGTTTAGGTGTTGTTGTTTCGGTCGCATTAAGTCGCCCACCTCTCTTTGGCAGGAGTATATCGCGGCGATTTCATTGGAACATGGTTTGTTAGTTTTCGGTTTTCTTTTTCATCAGCATTGTTGGTTTTCTTTTATTTTCATTCTACCCTGCCCACTGCCTGTGCACACATTGACAGCTATCTAACGGCAAGAGTGAATAAGAAATGTAAACAAGTGCACACAAGCGAAAGAAAATGTGAGGGAATATTTTTTGTTCAGGCTCAGTGTGCGTGTGAGAGAGAATATTCGCCAGAGCGGAGCAGAAAAAGAGAGCTGCAGCTTTGCAGCGTAACTCTCCGGATAATTTGTGTTTTTTTTTGTTATTTTATCCGAGATAAAGATAAAGAAGTGTAGCCGGCTTTTTTTCTTGGTTGGATTGGAGTTGGAGTTTGCCTCGCTCGTGGTAGTGCTGGAGTGACTTCATGGTTTCATGGTGGAGTCGTGCTGCGCAAACTGGCGAGACAATATGTTTGGATTGGATGGTGTTTGGCTGTAGTGAACGGTTTACGATTGCCATATGATACGATTAGCGCCACAGATTTTATTAGTACCGCTGCAGGTGCACGATGTTAGTGGTTTATCTGAAAAAGTTTGATTGAAGTTGATCGCTAAGTTACCATTTTTTTTTTAAATTGAATTCGCCTTTGGTGTAATTTTGTAGGTAGATATGTAGTTAGGTAGCAGTAGCACCTACACGGTGCTAGGTGTTGTAGCTACTAATCATAAATATGGTCTTCGTCAAACACTCAAAAAACAAACACTTAGAAGATCTATGCTTAGGTCGTAGAACATAATTGACCACATACCTGTCCACTGGGCTTCACCTCAGTTAACGTTACATCAAGAACCTGGATACGAGACCGAAGTCCAGACGGTAAGGTAGATTAAAGTGGAAGAGATGACCACATTTTGATTAAGTTCAGCGTATAACTTCGCGTATCTATAGAAGAGCAGTCAAAACACATTCAAAACAGAGATCATATAAGGCTTATTAGACAGTCAATTCCTATCAATCAACGAGCCAAAGGCCTTCTACCTATGTCGCAAAAATGCAGCAACACTTAATTGGGCTTATTGACGAAGTGATCCTATAACAATGGAGGCCTACTGAAACCTTTTGATTTTGTCAAACCGACAAATTTTGAGAAGTAGCGAAAAAAGTGGGAGGGTTATAACCCCTCTAATTCAGGTTCCTATCAGTAAAACCTGTCCAAATACCTTGGTACTGAAAATCTGTAAGAAATGCAATTCTATTCTCTTAAATTGATACGTAGGTATCTGTTACCTAGTTATTATATTAAAAAATAGGTATCATAGGTACCTATTACACGTTAACGGCCTATACATTTTGTTAATCAGAGTAAATGCCGATTCCGATTATTTGTTGGACTTTCGCAAGAGGTTAGGCAGCGAATAAGAACTCTAAGGTGGTACGGTTCGGATTTGAACCTGAGTACCTTCGACTACTAACGCATTCAACAACTAAACCACTGCACCCGGTCACTTTGAATTAAATGCTTAATAATAACAAAACGAAATATTTTATTCAGAGGAAAAAAATGCATATACTTATTATAGAAATCAATGAAACAACTAAAGAAAGTAACTTACAGTTACTATAGCTAACTAATAAAATCGAACTTTCGTTAGAAGATTTTTGGCAGCAGGCAGCTAAGTCCCAGCGCAGGCTACGTACCTAGATAAAATTTATCAGATAGGTTTTATAGACAAATTGCTAATATCCTGATGACGAAAACACAATTTAAGAATAAGGATTAGATCATAATAGATGCCAATTTATTGTAGAATATAGGTAAGAAATCGGAATTTTTATTTGAACCCTTATTTTGGCCTACCTTGGCCCATTATAGGTTCCATATTCTCGGAATAAAACCATCGCGTCAACCATTTTGTAGAACAAATACTAAGCATTAGATAAAAGTTTCAATCGGATTATTTATTTAAACTTTTATGCTATTTTTAAATTCGGTTAGAACTATCATATGATTTTTCAAATTATTTAATCCAGAGTAGCAAGACACTCAGATAATCTTTATCTGAAAGTGTAGCTATTGACACTTTGCATTTATTTTGAATTTATTTAAATAAGTGCGCATTTCGAATACTCAGATATTAAGATTAAATGCTGAACATTCTGTTATGTTTTCCTGTTGCCAAAATAAAAGACTGTAGTAGCGCTTTTCCTGACTACAGAAAAAAAAATGTTTAAATATTTTTAATAGAAATTAATTTAAAGGAAATTTAATTTCAAATTATTTTTCATATCAGTTTAAAGTTTTTATACTCATCAATATGAACATGCCTAACTACTCACAACATTTGAAGAAACAAATAAAGCTCCGCAAGTTTATAGTTTGGAGATCTTTAGTTCATTGCTTAGATATCTGACCTTAGATGAAAAATGAGTATTTTTTCTCTCATCCTGGCCATTAATATCGCAGTAACCAATGATCGCATATTAATAAAAAAAAATTTTATGAGCTTTAAAAATTATTATAAATGCGGTACTCACTATTTAGTCAGCTGTTCTGATTCTATAACACACTATTGATGTTTGTTTTTAACCAAATTACGATTACTCTGAACGTGTCTACTAGCGTTTTCTAAGAAAAAGACAAGTCGCGGAAGAATAAAGTTTTGAAGTTAATATGAAAAACCAACAGGGCTTGATATGGGCAGTGCCGGATTTAAGGTAGGGCAGCTGGGGCTATAGTCTCCATAAAACAGGGGCCTCCAAAATAGACTTCGAAGAAAAAATAAATATTTTAAATTCCGACGAGAAAACACCACAAAAAAAAAAAAAAAAAAAATTAAAACCAAAGCCCCATCATCATCAAACACAGGTCCTACGACGATGAACATCATCTTCAATATCTTCGAACTAGAACTTCAATATTCTCGGTCCCAAAAAGCGGTAACTTGTAGGGGCGCAAGAAATACAATAAATGTGTGTTTGTTAAGATAGTTTACATGGTTTCAAAATAAATTATTGAAACACTTGACTGAAGAAAAAAAATTGTTCATTTTATTTGGAAAACAATCATTTGTTGCCTGGGGGGGGGGGGGGGGTTGGGTCTGGAGGCCTCTAAATCCAGCCCTGGATATGCGCAGCCACTCTTCTATAGATCAGTGTAAAATTGTCTACAAATTAAAAAAAATTATTTAAGTTGTGATGTAGAAAATTGTCAAAAACACGCAAATAGTTGCCTTCCAATATAATGCTTTCTGTGAAAAGTGTTTGACAACTAAGAAAGTTGGAAAATAGGTGAGTAACTTCTAGGAGAACATAAAAAGCATATTGTCCTAACCTTTGGCCAATGCGGTTAAAATAAAGTTTCACTACGAGCTCCGCGTATCTATATGAGCCATTTGTTTTCATTTTTCTTTGATAATAGGTAACTGTGATCTCCATTCGTGCTAAAATTTTGTTTTATCTTAGTTTTACCATCAAGATTAGTGATTGCAAATGTTTTTTTTTTCAAATAATTAATTTAATATTAATATCACACAAGCATAACATTTTGTTCAGCCAATTACTTACAGTTAAAAGCGAATAAAACAAATATGTTTACAGTTAAAATGGGGAACTTATTAGTCGTATCGTAACCGCTTCATTCTGCTGCTATCGCACAATCCAGGCCGGACCACATATCCGGACATTCAGATAGCTATAAGTACCCGAAATATTGTCTCAAGAACAAAGCAAACCGGTTAACTAGATAGTTGCTACAACGATTTGTTCATGAGTCCGAAGAGTTTTCGATTTCAAGCCAAAGAGTCAACGAAGTTTAAAAAAACCTTTGCCTTAACGTGTGAGTGCACCACTGGATGTAGTTGTCAAAAACCACTCTAACTAAAGAAACTTAGCATTTAATTAAGTTGAGGGAAAGTTAAGATGTCAATTTAAGTAAGTAGATAGTTACGTAGTGTTAATCAAATTATCTGCCATTAACCTTTGAGGTTTTAATAAGCTTTGTTCGGTAAATAGTCATTGTACCTAACCGAAGATAGTCAAGTGATTCAAAGATTTTTTTTTAAATATTTGTGTTTAAGTTCCCGATGGCATATATGGCAAGAGAGATGAAATCCTGTATCCGGCATAGCGGGCCACCGAAGAACTTTTGCCGGCGAAAACAAAATCAAACCAAATAACGATAAATGTTGTTTCAGCTTTCTTTATAAAGATTCTAAATAAGTTGTTGGGAGGGGACGTACTGAAGTAGCTTTTTTATATATGTAGGTACACGTCCCGTTGTTCAAAGGCTCCAAAGATCTTTTTCAATGCTGCAAGAAAATTATGTAGGTGATTCTTAGGACACACATTTCCGAAAGATTTTTGTGCTCAAATCTACCTAAATAAAATTGATATATTTTAATTTAGGCAATACCTATCCATACCTATGCCACTAGAGTTCAATGAGGTTATAGGTCCTACGAGACGGATCATAGTTATAGTCCTATCATTTCACTGTATTCCTACTGCATAGGTAGGTAGGTTAGGTAGGTACCTTTATATTTGCAATTAAAAAAATGATTGAAACCAAAATTTTGATAACTTTGAAATAAGAATTAAACACTCGGCACTTATCGTTCCGGCTCAAAATCAAGAAGCTGTAAGAAAATTGCCAATGCTCAACTTGTGGGAAATCCAAACGATGCTCCCCAAATATCCATGTACATGTATGCAGGATACCTACGAGACATTCCTTGTGAATGTTGTCTCAAAACGATTTTTTATCAGTCCCTTTGATTCACAAAAAATCAAAATCAAAATGAGGTGCACTGCAACCAAGGTCCTCACTTCTGCAAGAACCCGAATCAAACTCAAGAAGTCAACCAACAACAACAACAAGACGACATCATAATCATATCCATTTCAGAAACAAACATCTCCTACGCAATATTGTCTGCCTCCACAAAAGCAATCTCGATTCGATCAACGACGGATATAAGTCTGCAAAAATTGCATCTGCATCTGCACTGCACAACGACAGCACACCCGACGAAGAAAAACACGTTTTTCCTAATTCTTCGCACCAACACTACCACGCAACACCGACCGACCAAAACGACCACCCCAAAACAAACAGTGAGAGGCGACCACATGTGTACAAAACTGGCGCCTCTCTCTCTCCAAGAAAATAAAACCAAAAACAAATGTAAGAAAACAAAAAAAAAACAACAAGAAATTCCTACACACATGCAATTGTATGATATCCACAAAGAATCAAAGCCACCAATCAACACGTCAGACAGAGACAACCATACGCCAGCGTCGAGCTAAGCCTCAGCTCTGTTGCATGGAAAGGCAAGAATTGCCAGCCAGTATCTCGTAGGGTAGTGTCGGTTCAACGTCAGAGCCGAACGGGTCAGTGAAGAAAATTTATTTGCACACAAATATTTTTTTATTTAAAATAATACAATTTTCTATTCGTTTCTCGTCTTACAAATTACACACACGGTACTACCACTCCTCATTTATGTTTGTTAAACATTTATCTTCATCTTCTTACATATAGTTACCGTTTATGTTCGTTTGTTTGTTTATTAACTACACACACCTACGCCTGAGATTCTTGTTGACACACGCGGTGAATGTTACTACAGAAGAAGAATAAAAACAAGAAAGTCTCCCAAAAATATGTGTTAAATAAAAGTGGAAAACCTTAAATATAAAGAAATAAAACAAAAAATTATTTCATTCTCAAACTAAAACTAAAAACCGTCGCCGCGACAAAGTTTTTTTTCTGTTTTTTTTTTTTTTTTGATAACACAACGTTTTTTCTACTTCCTCTCAACTTAACTTAACAATCAATTAAAACAAAATCATCTTTGGCTTTTAATAAGAAAAAAAATTATTAAAAAATAAGTAAATTTATACAATTTAAACAATCGCTTAGTGCTGAATTTTTGTCCTTCTCCTTCAACTAAACAAAAATATTAAAACATTTGTTTATCTTTTTTTTTAATATAAAATATACAAAAAGTGTACCTTTTTACTTACTATACTTCAACTATTACAATTTTTAAACTAAAAGAAATTCAGAAAATAAAAAAGTATATTAAATATTTTTTATATCTACAACGACCTACACAACAACTAATACTAAGCAATAACAATACTTCGTAATAAATAAAAATTTTACAATATAAATGCCTAAATAAGAAAAAAAAAGAATCAAAGTGAATGCCGTAATAAAAGTGTCTTAATCGAGTTTTTTCTTATAAATTTATATAAAATCGCTTGCCAATTTTCATAATAAATAAATACAAAATTGTGTAAAAAATAAAATAGTTAAAAATAAATTTTAAATAAAAACAAAAGTGTTTTTATTTTGATTCCAATCGAATAAAATATTTTCAAAAGAAATAAAAACATAATAAGAAAGTTAAATAGTGTGATATTTTTGATACAACATATGGATATTACTAAACATTAAATAATAATACAAAAAAAAATAATTTACTAAGTAAAATCCGTCGAAACAACTAAAAGAAAAAAAAAATTAATTTTTTGTTTAATTTTCTGTGAATTTTGTGGGAAAAAAAATAATCAAGTGCCAGTGCGGATCCTTGCCAGAAGCTGATAAATATCGAACTCATTTTGGATAATAATACTCAAGACGTCTCTAAAGAGAAAGGACTACAAAGGTAAGTCTCGTTGAGGAAGGAACTAGTTCATTTTAAGTTAAAAATAGTTAGAGCTACCAAACTCTTGTGAGGAACCGTGAACCTAGAATATCCTAAAGCTATCGGCATCTACTGTCACTGATCTGTTGAATCGTTGGCGCGAGGAGTGTCCTAGATTTAAACCCTTTGCCGTACCATTTTAAGTTAGTCGCTTTCTTACCGCTTGTGAAGGTCCGACAAATATCTCGGAGTATAAACTTGTCGTGAGGGATCAGCATTAAATTGTAGATCCCTTGAATTTGTGCTGCATATATAACTTCTTACATACAATGGTTGTAGAGGCTAAGCTTTAGGCCCTTTTCTTATTGGCATTCCCGATGTCTTTTTGCTACTTTTGAATTGCATACAGGTTTAAGTACGAGTCCTAGGTCATAAGAACATCAACTTTAGGCACATCCATTCTCCCGTAAAAATATATGTTCACACAGGCTTAAAGTCTGTGATATTTTCTTGTCATAAATGTTTAAAAAGTTTAAGGACTTTAACAAATTTTTATGTGCGAAGCTATATTTTTCACACAACTGAAATGTTGTCAATACTCTGTATTCTTGGCCTGGTTTTTACAAGACCGCAGGCTTAAAACAAAAACCCTCTATTGGTACTGTAGGAAAGTGTGCTAGGCCCTATCGGTCGTTGGTCAAAATCATAGTCTAGTAACTCCGGGCACTCTTTAACATTACTTCAGGTAACTGAGCTGCCAAATTTCAGAATTATTCTCAAATAAGTAAAGGTTTTTCAAATGTTGCCATGTGCAGTGCTTCGACTAAAATTTAGGTTTTTGGAACACGAACAGAATAAATAGTGACCCTCTACAATCTATTAGCAAAATTTTAGGTAGGAAAAAGCTTTTTTTTTTAAATTTCAGAGCTGCCTTTGAAGTGACTTTCATTTTGCTTACGAACTCGAGCTTATGCTCGAAAAACTAAAAGATTCTCTTTAAATTAAACTCAAGATCTTGTTAGAGTAACAAGGGGCAAAATTCTCCGCCGGTGTTTATTAAGTGTGCTCCGAGACTCCACTGAAAACCCAGTTTTAATTTGAACAACTACTGTCCAGATCATCCAGAAAGAGGCTCCTATTTGGAAAACAAGTTTTAAAGCTTTCATTATCGCATTTTTATTTGCGCGATGTTGTGTTCCCAATAGGCGATGGACCTCTCTAGTTGTCTCAAATATCAGGCTGATCGTTAAATGATTTTAGTCATACCTATTCATACGTCCTGTTCCCATTTGCATATTTTATCCTTAAACGATGGAATCCGTTTAGCCGCGACACAATTTCGCACAATTATTTGATTCACAACGCAGTTTATTTAAATCTAATGGTGTGAGACTGTTCCATAGTTTTTTATTACCTTGGTACAGCTTTTTCAAAAAATGTCTTCTTCGAACAACAAAATGAGCGACGGCAAACCTGTGTCCCGAAATTTGTTACTATTATTGCTTGTTATTTACCGTACTAAAGTTCGCAGTAAAACCTACAATTTGTGAGTTCGATGTTGAAAGCTATATATTTGTCAAAAGACTAACAATTGAGCGTTGATTCTGGCAAATTAAAAAGCTTCTCATAATAGTTTTATACTTTTGGATCTTGGTTAAATTTTTGCCAGAGGCAGTGAAAATCTTATTACTTTAAAGTCCAGCCACTAAGTCTACAATCGAACATGAAACTGCTAAACATATCCCTAAGAGGCGAACATGAACAATCACTTCTAGCATTCGATTCAATTGTTCTAAATTGTAACGCCACTTTACACTAAACATCTCTCCTTCGTAAGAAGGTCATTCGAACATCACAGATAGATACAGACAGATATTAAAGCAGTAGATATTAATTGAGAAATTTTATGAATTGAAATATTTTTGTTTTCGTCAGTGGTAATATTTAAAGGCTAAAAAGGTTGTGTGTCAAAATAAGCCAAACTCCTGATAATGCAATTGAAAAAGTTATCTTTAGCTCTTATTTTCATGGTATAGCCTGCTAAACTTGTTCTCTGGTAACATTTTAAGCGGAAAACTGTTGCTCTTTTAGCTGATAGTAGTAGCAATCAGTTGTTATTCAAAATAATTAGGTGTGCGAGTTATCCCAGTACTATCCTTTATGAGATATTTAAATTTCATTTATCTCTGCGCGTTACCCTAATAAAAGCCATTCTTTCCTTCATAACTTTTTCTCTGACTATTTCATGCACAATCAACAAAAGTTGTAGTTAAGGCCAAATTTTGTCTGAAAAACATTTTCAATAGAAACAAAAACGGGACACCTTCCAAGTGGAGGTATAACTACAAAAAAGCTATAACTTTTGAGCCACTAAAGTTAGAGAAACGATTTTGATATTTGCAACAAATCGCCATCAGTCCGTTCCTAATTTTATATATGTAGATGGGTATTCTAATGACGAAAAAAAGGGTCATAATCTTGAAGTTCTTTATACATGAATTTAGTCGCACAAGAAATGTTGGTTGTTTTCAGTAAAACATTACAAAGCCAAATTGAAAATATTGAAAGATTATGTTTCATGTAAAATATATTTTTCTTAAATCTTTTAGTTAAAAAAAATATTACGAAAGTATCTAATTATTGTTATAAACAATAAAACGTTTTGAGAAAAACAACACTTTTATTTCGGACCATGCATAGCTTTATGACAAATATGTAGAACATTTCAAATCTACTTTAGTTTCGTAAGATAATAACCATCACCAGAGTTTGTAAGAACGACTTAAAGAAAAAAGAATGAATGTAGCAATTTGTTGCATTTATTCAATATTGACAATTCTTTTGAGTCTTCCAAGCCCCACGGAAGCTTTTAAAATATGGTTGATTGAAACCTTTTAATGGAAACGCTGAAAGCTGCCAGACTTGCTGATTCGCAATAAAGCGACCTAATATTTCATATAAAAATTTTCGTAATCAACTTACTGGTAGAACTGACGTATTCAACTCTTACACCATATAATTTTTTAAAAAGCAAAAACATGATGTAAAAAGTAAAATTTGCAATCTTCGTTTTAAGGGCTTTATAAGCCATCACTATGTTTATCAAATTAAAACTAAGGACACTAGCGTGCACCAAAGATGGGTGCACTGGAATCGTTGTATTATCCAATGTAATCCTCGCAATTTGAAAGATATGTCAGAACTTAGATATACCTAGCAGGGAGCTCTTAATCTACTCTGGAATGTTATAGATCAAAAACAGAGCTTGAACCCTTCGAAAAGTATTTTTGGTCTAATTCGCAGTTTATGGTCTTCTATTTTGCGGCATAACCAATCGAATGAGCCATATAGAGTGAAATTCAGCGTCTTAAACCTAACTTCTCCAACTTCTACTTTGTGCCAAGATTTTGTAGATGTAACTTCCAATTTTTTGCCGTTTGCGTTTGAGCAGCTTTTCAAGCGATTGGGCAATGAAAAAATATTACTGGTGACTGATATCGCGTAAGCTTTAACCAATATTTTATGGTAACCAAAATAGATAGACTTCTGTCCAATAAGCAGAAGGACCCATTCCCATCTGAAAATGGAAAAATAAAATAACAAAATTTACTAAAAAAAAATAACTCCAATCGCGTAAAATGGTGCGGTTACTTATTACCTGGTCTGGCCCTTGGTAAGAAGCGTTTGGCATGTATAAGAGGCGAGCTACTATCGGATATCACATCGAGGCAAGTGTTAACAATTAGGTGAGCCTAGCGATAAATTGAATGTCTAAAAACTATTCTGTGAATCCTTAACGCTTGACAAGACTTTAAATGAGAGGTTTCGAATTAGAAAGATTCCCCAGTGGGAACACGGATGCTTACTTGTAGGTAGTCTATAATATCATCAATATTTATAACATTTCTACCCTTTAAGTCCTAAAATGAAGAGAAGATTTTTTGACGAAAACTCCAAGCTATAATCGTCCAAACAAAGTGTTTTCAAGTCTGCTCCGACTCCGGTTATATATCTCAAAGAAATACGGCTTTGATACATATAATGTTGACATTTTTCATTTTACCAATTCCAAATCGGAACCTCAAGCAGGTGACGCAATTATAAAATTTTGTCGAATTTTGCTTTATTATCTACTCGCACTTCAAATTAGTTACTTACGTGATTGATAAGATTGGCGAAATTTAACAGTCTAGAATCGCGTCATACCTAATTATGTGACGAACTTTTGGCTTTGACATCTTACTACTTAAGAAAGCGCCACAAAAAAACTAAGCAATATATAGCAATTTAACACTTACGCTGCAAAAAATTACCGACCGCCTATGCGTTCCATGTGTTAATGACCTAAATAAGCTTTCCGTTTTAAACAAAAATTTTGCCTATTCAGGCTTTGAACCCATTGTAACAATAACAATTGTGTGATGCGTACAATTGTGGAAGGCGTTTCGAAATCACTTCAGCTACAAATGGTGTTAGTATGTTCTACCTTCTCGACCACCTGCAATCACTAATGCGACATCTTTAGTAGCTAACCCAACCCAATCACCATTAAAAAAAGGCAAAACAACAATCACATAAGATGATTGTCAATAAAAACCGTCAGCAACTTAATTTTCGGCGGCTCAGTTCAGTTCAGTTCTGTTTTGTTTCCTTTTGCCTCGAGTATAAATTGCCAATATAAGTATAATTGGCATTGTAATTGAACATCCCGATAACACTCATCTCTCATCATTTATTTCCAACTAATTTTTACCCACGATTATTACTCGAACGAACCACCCGAGGATGGGATATACAAACGCACTCTCTTGTGGTGTCGGAGACTCTCACTCTGACTCGAAGTATGTACTAAAAGCAAAAAAGGAATTGTGCGAAATAAGATTTAATCGCCAATAAAGAAAACACGACCAAGAAACAAAAAAGAGTAAGCAAAAAAAAAAAAAAATTAAATCCATCTATATATGTTTGTGGCTATATTGCAATCGTATCGACACGATCAGAAGTAAATTGGGTCATTTCGCGCGTTCAGAATGTGTGTATGCAAGTTCTGCAAGAAAATAAATATTTTTTTTTTGCTTCCTTTTCGCATTCTCCGATATCAGGTGCATGCCAGAGGAGAATTGCAATATCATACATAAATACGGGAAGGGGGTGTACCTACGTATCTGGATTTATTCTGGCATTCAATGCAGAAACAACAAAAAAAAAACCATAAGAATAATTCATCAAATCAGCAGAAATTGAAGAGAGTCTAAAGCGTTCGTTGTCGCACACAATAGATACCCACACACACGCGCCACCATAAATAACCATAAATCACGAGGCAAGGATCCTATTACAGAAACGTAGGGGGTTTTTGATTTTCTTCGATTCTTTCGATTTCTAACTTTTCAGTCTTAATTATTATTATTAAACAAATTTGTTGATTAGAGGGATTTTATTTTTTTGCTTTTCGTCTTTTCTTTTTTATTTTTTTCGGTTTTTTTTTTTACTGAAGTTCATTTTATGGAATTAATGCGGGAAGTGACTCAAAGTCAGACAGCTAAACTTCGAGAGGAGTAGGTATAGTTTCTAATTACACACTTAAGTGGCGCTAAGGTAAAAGTAGACTGACTTTTGGGTTGCTCTGTAATTTGGGCATTCAACTTAATGTCGATAGCTGTCTATTTTGTTTTGTTAAATTTTTTGTAAGTGAGTCCTAGTGTGGCTCTTAAGGTGACAGACGAAGTTAGTGGTTTTTCTTCACATAATGTGTGTCATGACATATATTTTACATTTTTTAAGTTAGTTAGAATAAGCTGTTCCAACATGTTTCTTGAAATTTTTAAATGTCATCTCTCATGACATTTTTCACATATTTTTCCTTGTGGACATCATCAATTAGTTTGAACTTTGTTGATGTTTATGTATATGACTTAACTTTTATGATATATATCTCATCATAATATCATTCAATCCCTAAGTTTTGTTTGTGGAAGAGAATAGTTGCTACCACTATAAAAGAGTTAAATATAGTTCTTGCATTTGACATGCATTCGTTGTAAGGTATTTGACCGTTTGCAGTTTTAAATTATATCATGATATCTCTTATGATAGCAATAACTAAGGTTGATGGAAATTAAACAGGTTGTAGATGGAAAAAAACGCATAAGATTGAATGAATTGTGATATCAAAGCTTGTATCTTGTTATATCATGTCAGAAAAATGTTTCAATATAAAATATTAATCAAATTTAAAAAAAAAAACAACAGAGAACTGGATCTCACCCTCAAGTATAACTAGGAAAAGGTTGGCTTACTTTTGTGACTTTATATTCTCTTAGGAGTTTCATGAGTTTCATAGTGCTATTAACATGCATCATTTTGAGTTCAAAATATCGCCTCTTACTTTGAATTTTGAAAAAAACTCTCATGCGACAAGTTCAACTATTAATGATTAACAAATAAAATCCGAAGAGAAAAAATCGTTCTATAAATCATATCCCCCATGACAGTGAACATATTTATGTCATGAAATATACATCTCAAATAGCATGGATGAAACCATTTCTCGTTCTAAAAATTCTCAAACTCATTGCTCATTTCATTAAAATCTGAATGTATCTCCCACCCATTCATACATTTTATTGCAGTCATCTGTGATCCCTGACCTTCCACTATCACTTCCAACAGATTTGCCTCTAGCGCTGTCAATTAAAATCTTCCCTCCACGTTCATCTCCATCCAAAGGGCAAGCGTTTGCTTGAGTACTCACTCCTACAAGATGCGCAAAAGAACTAGCACGGCGGGCGTCTTCATATCTCACATCAAGGCCTAGCCTGGCCACATTTATTTCATTCCCGCACTCAAATGATTGCCAGGTTTGACGTCAATCACCGCTGTGACACCAAAACTGACGCACAAAACAAACGATCAACGTTAATTATAAACATACGACGATATGAAGTGGAAACAACAGCAAAATAACGCTGCTACAGTGTGGTGGATGTGAAGGCGGGAGGACCGCAGCAAACCACATACTATGATCGTCCACCACATGCACATACGATGACAAGCGTAGTACGTAAGTTAACGAACCAGAGCACATTGCATTTGCCACAGTGAGGGTGGACGCAATAATCAAAATCAAAACAATAAATGACTGAGTCAAATGCGCGAGAATGCAAATCACAAGCAATCGCACAAAACAAAAACAGAACAGAAAACAGAACAGAAAGGATAAACTAAGATCGTTTAATTTATTTTGAATCATAAAAGAGTTTCTCGCTTTCGCTCCGTTCGAAATTTATGTGAAAAACATGTTTGCAATAAAAAGAAATACAAAATCCGAGACGTATCATGTTAAAAAATGAGACGAACCCCCCAATGGTTTCTTATCGGCAACAACGCAACTCTGGATCACTTTCTCACACAACCGCCCCTTTACGACTTTGAGGTCGCACGAACGTAACAAAAAAAGAGCGATTTGCGTTATCTGTCCCCGAGCGATATGAGCTTGACCTTCCCACCCTCGCCTCGAAAGCTTGGACATGGATTTTTCGGTTCGAAGAAATGCGTTTTTGTTCTTTTTCTCGTACTGAAATTTCTACCGGTATGAAGCTAAATATAAACCAAAATACCAGAAAAAAATGTGATAAGGAAGCAAAGTTGACGTCGTCAATGTCCAGTGGTGGCGCGCCCGGTCGGTTCATCTCTAATCAAGCTACAGTGATACTGATAAGTTTTGTTGTGTCATAAAAAAAAACACAACAAAATAAATAAATAATTATAAACTTTATTAATAATATTGTTTTGCGTCAAACAAAACATGCGCTGATAAACGCGACGTTAGTTTACGAGAAACACCATTGATAACGGAACAAGGCGCGCACGTAAAGCATATGACACAGAAATAAATTGGTATTGCGGCGCTGCGTTGTGTATACCTTTCTACTTCAGTAGTAGTGGGCTTCCGAAAGTGCTAGCGGTTATTTTTTCGTGACGTCAGCGTATTTTGTTTTCCCATCGATTGCAGGGTCAGTTTTTTTAAAAAAAAGAAAAAGACTTCATATAATAATCTTTGTTTACTTAAGCAAGCTTGTTATAGGTACGAACGAGAGTATCTATCTCTATTTTTGTATCTGCACTTTTGCGATGTTATTTTTGAAGTTGTTTTCTATTTGAAATTGATTTTCTGGTTTCGTCGACGAGTCTTTAAATAGTTTTTACAAGTATCATTGAGATGCTCTGTAAGTATATTTCATGGTGAGGGTGTGGTGTTTAGGAAGATTGCAAGTTATATGGCTGGAGCTGTCAAAAGGTTCAAGTTTGCCTTGATTGGAAAGTCGGAAGGGGGGCCGCGCGGGTGTAACTAATTATCAACTACCGATTCGAGGGGGAATCTTCTAAGTCGGCGAATTTGTTTGCATCACGTCGTCATTGTGTTAATTAGTCTTAGTCTTATCTACTCCCGATTTTACATCTTCATCTTGAATTGTGTTCTTGTATTCTGTACGTTTCTCAAGTTACTCATGAAATGCCAGAATAGAAACATGACATACTTCTTCTCCACTTCAGTCATCCCATGATATCTTTCACGATATGTATTCTTTTATAAGCTGTTTATGAACGTTCTTTTTTCATAGTTGCTATCACTAGAACAGTAGAATTCTGAAGATATTTGTGCCTTAAAGCTTGCCAGAGCCCCGCATCATCAAAGGAAGGATTGCTCAACAATTGGCTCAAGACTGTCTGTAGCCATTCAGCCCTCAAAGTCTTTTTTTAATATGGACTTAGTTCAAATGCCGTAAGGCTTAACTACCATTGCATAGCAATATTTTCTAAGAAAATACACCAACCAACGTTAATGCTGTGGTTGGTGCATCAACAAGAGAACGCCGCTTTATTTATTTAAACTTGTTTCGATTCGATTGTTCACCCTTAACAATGGTGCAATGGTAATCGAAATATATATGAGGATATAAACATAATGCATTTTGAAATATTTGTTTTTGAATGCCCTTTGAATTTTTCGTGATAATCAAACTATATATGAATCATGATACAACAGAGTTGATAAACCTCTCATAATATATTTCCAGGTTACTGCTACTTCCATCTTAAGCATATCTTAGACGTTTATAGACAAACCTAATTGAAAATGTTATCAAACGACCTTTTCAGTGAAGCGAAGTACCTATTGGAAGTTTGAAAAGTGTTGCCATTGTATTACCAGATCATGCATTTTGATTTTTTTGTTGCTAAAGTTAATGAAAAATTTGGCAAAGCACTCTACCCTCCTATCATGGTAGGTTCTTCCCACGGAGGACTATATCGCATCTACAAATCTAAGTGTGTTAATACAAAACCTACAAAAAAATGTTAAAACGTTTTGTATATAATCATATAAAACACATTCAAAAAGAGCCCTATTAAATTACCATCCATCCATATGAAGATATAAAAAATCGAAAAAAATCTCCTCTTTAAAATTCTAAAATAATCATAAATCAATCATAAAGATACATCAATTGTGATATGAAATATTTTTATTGTTTTTTTATTCTCTCGAAAACAAGTGATTCGACCGCGATCACAACAGTAAGATACAACATTTTTTTATTTTATCATCAGTAGACGCACAATTTCACTACCTACCTAAGTATCTGATGACATTTCCAAGAAGCCAGACAACAGCGCATTTTCATAATTTTTCCCCAATATTCATAATAATATGCGGCCATAGGCCTTTCCGAAAAGATGTAGTATAATATTTGTTTCATAATTGTTATACCCCCACAGTCATACGATTGTGTTTTGTTTTTTTTTTATGAGTTTCGAATTACATACAATGATAACAGTTTTCACTGAATTTTTAATCAATTTTCTTTTCTACAGAGTTAATAAAGTGGTAAATAATAGTAGGTACCCACGATATGACATATTCGAATGTGAATGTTCAGAAGGTTTAGATATATCTATAGAATATGTATCCATACTTTGCTTAAATATCGTATAGGACTGTGACTTAGTGTAGATTGAATTCGAGTGATAAAAAGTATAATTGGGTACTACCTATTGGATTCCATTTGGGGGGTGTATCTATGACGCGTTTTATAGTGTTTTTTTTTTTTGTCTTTTTTTAATAGCTTTATTATGATTAATATTATTGTACGTGTGTGTGTTGTGTTGTTGATTAGAATTAAAAATAATAACAATAGTTTTTTTTCCCTTGAAATTCATGTAATCTTATACACCAATATGGGTCTCAATGTCACTGGGTAAATGATGATAATTTAGATATGATTAGTGAAATCTAATAGTTTGGTCACATTTGAGATTGGGAAAAAAAACATAACATTTTGTGAATATGAATTTTGCGTGGGCTTATGATTTGATTTATAAAATTTAAGATAAGCGATTGCATGGCAGAGAGTCGGAAAGAGAGAAAGCTTTAAATTGAGTTCATTTTGGAAATAATTAGGTCATATTTAGTAAAAATTTTCGGGTGATTTGCTGTAGAGAGGCTTCTGATACTCCTCAGAATGATACTCATTTCTTCATTGTTATCTGAGAGAAGTTTAAATGAGGAATCTGATTCTGGTGGCAATAGGCAAAAAAAAAATGGTCTTACATTTATTGTTTTAGGTTCAAATGTGATCCGTATCCACCTGAAAGTTTATTTTCGCTGCCCCACCTCTTTCTTGCGGAAGACGGACAAAAATTCGAGAGTAAGAACTGCCTTAAGAATTTTTACAAAAAATATATTAATAAATTGCCGTTCGTAATCCGTTTTGATTATGACTGCAGGTCCCTTCCATTCGGGTCGCACACATTATGCTTGGGTAAGCTAGGCTGTAGGTCGTGTATGGGAAGTTTAAGACTAATATTTACATTCATTTTTCGTTCAAGACGGAAACTAATTATCTGTATATAAAGACGTGACATATAATTTACTGAAAGGAAGTTGACACACCTTCGTTCTTTGTCCTTCTTCCATTCTTCGTTGACTCCAAAACGAGCAGGTTCCACGAATACCCCGTTGTCTGAGAACCACTCATATTGGATCTCTGTTTTTTTTTAAATCAACCAACATCACCTGCAAATCTTTTAAAAAATCACGAGGTTTTTCGATTATGTTCCTTATCCACAAGATTACATCTGTGGTGTGGTTGATTTACCCGCGACAAACCGGCATTTATCATTAGATAGCCCTATTATTTTCAGCAATCGCCCGTCGAATAGTCGCTTGGAGATCAACTTCAAGAAGATAACTTTCCCTCTAAAGATCATGAGTTTAAACAAACGAATCTGAAGTAATCTGAATGCTTTTTTTTTCAAAACATGGAGAACTCTAGTCCCGCATTCTTAAATTCTTCGATTGAAACGCCGGTTACTTCTTAATTTATCTCATGCTATAACTTGCACATTTTGTGATACACAATTAGGTTGTTGGGTTGTTCTATAAATTTCACATTTATAAACAAGATAACAATCACCACTGCGTTGTACAAAATTGTGATAAGAGTGGTTGTGGTCGAAGAAATTATTTTTTCGGCATCCTCCAGCTTTATGTCGCTGCAAAAAGAATAACGTCCGTTCGGATTGCATATAAGAAAAATTAAACTTGTTTTTAACCTCGAAAACATTATGGAGTAAAAGTGAATAATTTTTAGGGCCCTTCGAGTAATATTGCCTGATATTTTAAAGTATCAAGCAATCGATTTCAGTGCCTATATTCGTTGATTTGCATAAATCGTTTAATTAGTGAAGCAAAACAGAAGCGAAAAAAAAAAACAAAAAAACATACCTGGATATCATGGAACAATAGTTTTGAAGTTTTTTTCGGTTTTTTGTTTATTATGAAACTTCCTAATTTAGTTCATTATCGAGATCATGTTTGTATCACTTGAATCTTGATGCAAGTGAAGAAGTACTTAACCACCATGGTGAAAGTATCACGACTTACACAACAGCTATTGTGAATGCGTTTTGTATTTTTTTTATTATATTTTATTTTCTTTGTTTGCCTCAAAAGATTCACTTGTTCATGTAAACATTGGAATAGGTCTTGTGTCAGAAGTGGATATGATCAGTGAACTAATTTTTTACTTGGGATTTACATAAGTAAATTGTTCTTAGATGTAGAATTTAGGATAGTTTTGAAGGATACTCTCAGTCGGAATTTGCTTGTTGGTCTTCAAAACCTGGTCAAAAATAAAAGAGACATGCCACGAAACCACCTGGCCAAGAGTTCGAAATATATTTTTAGACGTAATCCTTTTCAGGAACATTAGTGGGAAACTTAATATCAATGAGAGATTTGCCATGAGAGCCTGCAGTTACAAAAGCGAGGATCTCACAAACAAAGCAACCAGCTCTAAATGCCTGACACAAATACAAAAACTAGCATAAGTTAGCACAACAACACAAAAAACGGCTGCAACAGAAGTGGGTTAAAAAGGCAGCCAAACGTACAGCTGAATCCTGAGGCTCCAAGGTAATATCGAGAACCATACCTACATGTGTCCCTCCCTCGATTTTACTGCCTCTATGAACTAGTGCTAGTTGAGCTAGTTCTCCGACGAACTATACATTCAAAGCTCGATCAGCCTACCTGGTCACTGCAAATTAAAGTCAAATGATATCTTAGGTGGCCAGAAAAGTAGTATCTGATATTGAAACAAAGTCGCGAGAACTTAAAATTAAGAAAATGGACGCGGCGACATAACAGACGCTTGGTTTGATCAAACCAACACTGCGTGCAATCTTAGAGCACGAATTTAATGCAAGATTCGTATAAAGGCCAATACCACAAAGACATTGAGCACATGTAACAAATCAAATAATCTGTGGCCAAAGTTTGTTAAAAGAAATGTCAACAAACTTCTTTGGTCTGACAGAACTTCGCTGTCCAGGATGGTAGGCTTTTACGAAGCCAAGACGAGATTTATAGGCGCCTGCTGTGCCAACAGACTAAAATCTAACTACGAAGTTCTGTTCTGGACGAGAACTCTCGCATGCAGAGTCAAATCAACAACACTCCTTCAGCAATTGAATGAGTTCCGAGGAAATGAAACAGAAAATGTTTGCTTTGTCATCAATAAATTCTGTTCCTTTTGACACCGGATTTGTAATTTTAAAAAATTTGGTTGGGTTAAGTTAAAGACCGCAGCCCCCATTATACATTCTTCTGACATCGTGAGATTGGTCAAGTTTGAGGGGAAACTCATCTCTATTCCCTTCTTGTTTTTCTGTAAGACTATAAAGGGGTAAGAGGAAACTCAAATCTATGTTAAATAACAAAAATTTCAACCAGAATGTTATTTCTTTGAGTATCTGATACTGCTCTATGGCATGGCCTTTTCCAAGGCTGATGAGGATATCCGTTTTGGTGCGTTTGGAGGAGATTCAACGAAGAGGAAGGCCTGGCGCGCACAAGATGAAGTACACCTCAACCAAATTGGACTGCGCAACTTGAGGCGGTAAGCCAAATACGGCGCTAACTAGAAAGACTAAGTTGCCCAGGTCAATCTAGAATTGCAGCGCCGCCTAATTAAGTAAGGCGCAAACCCTATTTCTAGCCATTCAATAGCCACTCACTTACAAGTACAAACATTAAATGAAAAAGAAACACACCTCATACATTTTAAATATAAAAACATAAATTAATGTCAAGGAGCGCTAACAAGTGGTATTCCTGGCGAAATATTTAACCAAAAAATCAAGTCCCGCCAGCAGCAAAAATTAAATCCACATGCAAAAAAAAATATATAAAAAAAATTAACTAATATAATATTTTTTTATTTTAAATATAAAGAGAAAAAAATCATCTCCTAATTAAACAAAAAAAATACACATCCGCCCCAGCACTCTTGTGACTTTGCCAACGAATAATTCATTTTAATTATCCCAACAGCACCCCCAAATAAATTAGTCGTTCCTTCCCTCGCCATCATGACACGTATTCCCCCGAATTATAATCCAATTAATATTTAATTGTTTTTTGATTTTTTTTTTTTGTTAAATTCAGTTAAATTTTGCCACAAAAAATATTAGTGTCAATTAGAAATGCATCAAAATGAGAAGAGTTGCCAGATATCATAAAAAGCCGTGCAATGTATCCAACAATTTAGTGCTGATAACCTTCGTCACATCGTCCACCTCCTGCTGTCATATTTTTCGAGTTCATTATTCATTTGTGTTTGTATTTTTGTTTTGTAAATATATTTTTTTTTGGGAGGGATTGAAAGATACAATAAAGTTTGGTTAAGATATTCGCCAAATTAATTAGGAACACGATTTTTGTCAGTACCTACAACATTCTAGAAGTTCGTTCACATTCCTCGCTCAGAAAAAAAAAACGAAAAAAAGAACACCGAAACACCATGTAGATTAGCCGATACACTATCATTATTTTAAATTTTCTGTTGTTTTTCTGTCTCTCCTGACAGTAGATACAACAACGATTTACAATAGGATTATGGAATATGGTAATCAATGGAAAAATAGAAATATATACAAAAAGCTATCTATACCATTAACGAAAAGAATAAAAAAAAAAAGATATACTTCTTCTGTTTGTCTTATCAGAAGTAATTTTACCACTTTTTTTTTCTTCTTCTTCTTTGGTAAGATGAGGAAGCAGCTCCTTTAATATTACTTTTTTTTTTTTAAATAAAAATAGGTGGTAAGAAAAAAAAAACAACCGTGTGACAAGTGACAGCTTTTTAAGATAAAAAAAATATATATCTATATACGTATATCACTCTTAAAAGACAACCGAAAAACGCATCAATACACTTTGGTATTGATACGAATTTCATGTATCTACATACATCAAATATCAAGATAAAAACTTTGTGTAGAGATAAAAGAATTAAAACTTATGTATCTGCGCGGTTAGACAGAAGAAGTGGACGGCGCGGCGCACGGCGAAATAAACTGTGTGAAACTCTCTTTTATCTTTTATCTGGTTATACTGACACTCTTTCGATCGTGTTTGTTCTCTTTTGTTGTGTATATTGATCGCGATCGTGTGCTTGCAAATGACAAATTATTTTCATCGGCTATGTCATTTGTTTTCTCATTGAATTGAATTTGTTTATTATTGTTTTGATCGTGTTTTTTGTGTGTGTAACACACATTGTGATTGTGTTTTATTTTGTTTTCATACTTCAAAGGTTCCTTCATACATTTCTCTTGAGATTTATGGACGTACATGTATTGGGTTTTCGTTTTAGTGATCGATTAAACGATTGTTTTAATCGAGGCGGTTTTTCATTTCTGAGAAGAAATCTATACAGCTGGCTTAACCTGCTCCTGTTTGTCGCAGAGTGAATGTGTGCAATAATTTTACGATTAATAAAATCGAATTAATTTCAAATTCAATTGCTATTTATGCTATTTATACCACTAGTGAATTGATTGCTATCTCACACTTCTTTTTTTCTCGAGCAGCAGAGTCAATCATTTAAAATTATAATCCAATCAAAATACAGTTTTTAGTTTTTAAATCTTGTGTGTGTGTGATTTTTTTTTAAATGTCGCAAACTTACTCACATTCAAGATGGAGAGAAAAAGCGACGAAACGAATAATCCCATCTGGTGGCTTGGTTGGTGTCAACCAGTCTACAAAATTTGGCTAAACGAAATGCTAATGCCAATCTGTTGGTGTGCTGTTGGGTGGCTGCTTTAATTTTTTTTGTTATTTTAATTTTTCTATTTTATCTGGTTATGCTTTAATGTGTTATGTTAACTCTTTTCTTCTGTTATTGACTGAAATGTTCGAAAATGTAATAAAGTATCTAATTTAGTGTGGTAAAAAAAAAAACAAGTAAGTCGCATGTAATTTTCATACCATAAATAGTGATAGATAATACATGTTTTTTTGTTTTGTTTGGGATGTGCCATCAGAGAATTGACGACGGGAGTTTCTTTGGTGATAGTTGGGCTGCAAGTTTAGTGAACCCATTATGTTGATGATGATGATGTGACGTTTCTGTTGAAAGATAGACAAGTATTATGTTGATTTGAAGTGGTGAATTGTATTTCTCGGTTTTTATAGGTTATTTTGCGGTGGAAAATAGGGAAATCTGCGTATAAGCAGGTGTTAAAATATTAAATGGGTACAGTTATAAAAAAATACCGAACACCAATAAAATGTTTTAATTATCCATATGCAGATTAAGAGAATGACACTCTGTGAATATTTAAGCTGGCTTTGCATGCAGGTTTATAGTTTTTTTTAGCGTTAACATGGCACCGGTTCGTGTGTTAGATCTGTACTAAGACGTATCAGTTGGTTGTTTCTTTAGATGGAGTCTAAGCGCTAAACCTGCAGCGTGATGTATTCTAAAGGTACCCCTCAACTCAGTTTTCTTTCTAAATCAATTTTAACATAATATAGTTTGAAGAGTTTAGTTTGGCAGGCGTGTATAGCACTATATAGATATATATAAGCCTAAAAGGGACAATATGAGAATGTCTCTTCCGAGTCACCCAAGCTGTCGGAGAACCATGCTTCGACGATACTGAAGATCTGAGGAGTCACATACGATGCTCTACTGACTCAATGTTAACCAACGCCAGAAGTCATTAATAGAAACACCTAACCTTTAAGCCGCGTTTCCAATGATGCGACGAGCACTCGTAATTTCTTACTGTCAAAGGAGACTAAGGTCTTTGGTTTCTTGCTGTCGATGTTGGGCCACAGGCTTCGGGTTATATTATTTCATTGTTCCAAAGCCGAACTCATCGCTACATCATCAAATAAAGGCAGGTCAGCCAGCTGTAAATCCAAGTCGCTCTGCCGATCCAGCAGAGTAGTACTGAGTGTGGCAGATTTCTTAGAGTGCCACGAGGCATTATTTAACGAGCTTTGCTCTGAGCAAGACCCTCATGACCGTTATTTACCCTTGGATGTGTGTCCGATTTTCAGTATTACTGGAAATGACGCGAACATGGGATCTATTGTCGAGTAGTCCAATACAATGATCAAAGAGAAACGTCACATTTTTCAAAATCTGCTAGTATCTGCTAATCAGAAAAACTAACCAATCATCTTGTTAGAACCTGACAACCAAACAGGACTGGACCTGTCTGCGTCTAGTTGATTTAAGGCATACAACATATTTAAACATATCCTACAGAAATGCCACAGAAATTTGATACTTTATCATGGAGTACCACCATAGTGTCAACATAGGCCAGATCTTTTTTTGGTAAATCACTTTCACTCGCACCTTGATATCGCCTGCAATCAAATAAAAGCCACCCCAATAATATGTACATTATTTATGTATTTATTAACTTTTGTCACATCAATCAATCAAATTTCAAACAACAACAGTTCACCATCAAATTGAAAATTAAATAATAATAATAAAACAAAAAAAAACTGCAACTAAATGTACCAGTTACAATTTTTATCTGCTGCAAGATCGCACACTCTTTGAATTTGAAATTCATTTGTATGTGATGTGATGTTGATAAATGCAACTTGCCATAAAACTACACCAAATATGGTCATTAAACTATTGCACATTTCTCAATATGTCGCCAAAGATACACACAACAACGATGGATAGACGTAAAGCATTATAGACGTTGTCGTTGTCGTCTTTTGCTCGCGACGTATCTGCTTTCTTGTCCTCAGAAACTCAGAAACTCGCGCATGTAGAGATTTTCTTCTGGATTATATTGGTCAGTAACTATCTGCTGGTGGTGTAATGTTTTGTGTGCTGTTGCCACTGTTGTATGTAGAAGCACACGCGTGTTATACAGATTGTTTTTTTTTTTCTTTTCATTCTTTGAGTTTAGAAGTTGCATTTCAGCTGACTTACTGTTCTATACTTAGTTGCCTTTGGTGAATAATATTTACGAGGCATAGTGGTAAGTCTCATGTATTTTTCAACAAAAAAAAACAAGCTCAGGGCGAAAAGTATCTCGTTCTTGTTACTTGATATATGATGAGCGAACCAAGCCGCCTCTCTCAAAGCAAAGCTAAGTGATGCACTTGCGTCGCCGATTTTTTTATAAGAAAATGAAAAAATACAAATTCATAAACGTAGCCAATAATTTGGTTGCGGAATTCATCCAGTGATAGATGCGCTTACATTGTCTAGGCTAAGATTCTCAACAATTGGAATTTAAACAAATTTCACTAAAAAGCCTCTTAACACGACAATGAGAATGAGTGAATGTGTATGCATTTGTTGTGTATTTTTTTTTTTCTGGACCACTCCTTAAATATTTGACTCACCCAATGGCTCAATGCAAACACATGGACCCATTAGCTACCAAACAACAGATTTCTATTGTTTTCTTTGATCTTCTTTTATCTCGTCGCGTTATGTGACAAAATAAACGACCTTAACTCCCGCTTTGACACAGACGATGAAAAGAAGAATAAGAAAGCCAAACAACTGTCAAATATTTGTTAAACTTAACAAATCTCTTAGGATTAACTTTGGGGCGACATCACCTTCTCCAGTCCGTTCAGCCAAAGATGCACAATCTGTTAAGGTGTGCGGGTGTGTGTATGCTATGGTGTTGGTGTTGGTGTGTGGATCGTCGGGGGAAGAATATCTCAAAACAATGCCGCCAAAGCCTTTCAATACAAGAATCACCAGTTGCTCGAAGATAGGAAAGAGATCGACTGCAAGATCACACAAATCGTTCAAATAAATTTCCATCTTAAAGCGGCACCGATACGCGATATAAGTATATATTGATGCTAGTTTCGGGGAGTTTGTCGAGTCCCGAACCGGACTCCTTCATCGTTGTCTGTGGAGCATCTTCCCATTGCATTGTTGATATTTACCAAACCAAACCAAAAAAAAAAAGTGGTAAAGTCCATCGCGCGCCTCTTAAAAAACAAAAAAATTGCATTTGGAGTTCTTCGTCAGATTTCGTTCGTGTTAGGATGATGATGATGTGTTGTGTATCTACATCGCATAATGTGACCATTGACAAAGTTTTTAATAAGTTTGTCACTTCAAGTTGTATAGTTAGCGAGGTCCGTCGTTGTAGTTGTCGTCGTCGTCGTCGTTGCGTCTTTTCCATCTGTCGTCCGAGTCAATAAATAATAAATAAAAATTTGTGTTAATTTTTGTCCGTCATTGGCTGGGTGTTGTGTTAAACCGATAATGGGTTTACCTTGCCATAGGGAACGGTTTGTGTATCTGGTGGACGAGAAAAGGTAAATATCGAAACATAATTTTTTTATTTGAGTGGTTTATATCATTCATATACATAAAGAGTATTTTTTCATTATTGGAACGTTGAGGGAGTTGTTATTTTGATTTCTTTCTCTGGCAGAATAAATTGTGGGTATCTCTTGCTGCTGCTGCTGGTGTAGTCCATCGAATCGTACGGAAGATGGTAATCAATGGCCAATTACCACATTCATGGATTGTTATATGCGGTTTGTATCTCTCGTGATTGTGTACAACCATGATGTACCTACTTCTGGGTTTTCGATGGGAAAAGATACATCCGCTCCCACTCTCCTAGTGGATGGAGTCGCTTTTTTTTAATTTGGAAATTGTTTTGGGTTTTTTTTTATTTGATTTCTCCCCCAAGTCGTATGCGCAGATAATTATTGTGGTTTGGATCCTGCGTGTAAATCAATTATAGTTATTATAATAGTGGTGCGGTTGTTCGAACAAGAGAGAAATCTTTTTGGATTGAACACATCTGTGATGGTTATTATAAGGGAATAGGTCAAAGTGTTTACAGGTGGCAAAAAGGAAATATTTTCTTTTATAGTTAATCGATAGCCGATTGTCTTCAGTTTGGTCGTGGAAGGAACATCCCCTGGTTAAGGAATTCAATTCAAGCTATTTTTTATATAAAAATTTGCGCTGCATGAGTGAAGGAGTTCCACAAGGTTTAATTTGTCTATCGTTACTTGTTTTGTTTTAGTTTAATATTTGTGAAAAAACAAAGTGCCACAGTGTGGTATGCTTTCGATGCTGCCTTTTATTTTCATTTAAATGAAATCGAGCTTTCATGGTTAAATAAGATCCCCCCTATTATCACTTAAAATATTTATGAGAGATATTTTCTTAATGGCATCATTTAGGGCATTTTTAAGACAACATTGCTTCATCTCCATAATTCGTAATTTTAGTTACTTTATACAGAAAGTGAATCCCGGGAATCATTTATGTTTCTAGTGCAATAGATGGCGTTCCATAGGGTTCCCCACTTCTGTCGCTTCCTTTTATGAGTTGAATAGTGATTGTAGGACTGACGCCTAGAGTTTTCAACTGATAATTATTGAAAAATACACTACAAACCGTAACATCGCATTTTACTACATCTTTACTGATCATTGCTACTTCTTATTAAGTTAAATGTCAGGTTTGGTCTTCGAGAACCTGCAAATTTACTCCGAGTTAGCATGAAATTATAGTCTCGCTTTTTTTTCTTTTGAAATACGTAGACGACGAAACTGTCTTTTACTGCCTAATTCGTCGTTTTATCTTCGCATGATACTCTACAAAAAAATATGCATGTGTCATGTAAAAATCTAGGGCAAGATGGTGTTCCACAAGGTTCCATTCTTATAACACGGCTTTTTTCTTAGTTTATATGTACCTAAAGGTATTCCGTGTAGCACGCAAATTTGGCATTCCACAAGGTTCTTTAATGGTACCTTCCATATTTATTTTATAGAAAATTTTACTTAAAATGGTTATTTCCAGTGCTGGGTATGAAAATAATCACTCACTGCCACGCTGCAACAAATTTCTCTCTCTCTCTCTCTCTCTTACGAAAATAATAATAAAAAAAATCGATCAATTCCAGAATTTAATTTTACCATTAACTAGGGTCTTCCACAAATATTTAAAAACCTCCAAAAATGTACCTCCACGAAAAGATACAAAAAAAAAACAACAGAATCGAAATCCACCTTCTCCTCAACAACCATCAAGCGTGGGAACCAATCTTCCTGAATTTCCGTGGTATCAACATGAATTTAACTTCTCTGCAACGACTGCCCACGAAACACCACCAACCGAAAACAACAGCAACTATTGTTCTGCTTTTTAGTACGAGTATTTGTGTATCTGATTTTTTTTTCTTCTTTTTCTTCTGTTTTTTCATCAGAAGTCCTTCACATTGTTAAAAACCGATCTTCCTCCTTCTGCCTCGACGTGTAACTCTTTACCTATCCGCGTGTGGATGGATGAATTGAATTGACTTCTTTCGAATTGTGTGTGCTCTTGTAGTGTATCATTTTGTAATAAGGTGCCTTTAAATCTATTTCAATCTCACCCAGAGATACATTTCATACAAGGAGAAGAACGACGACAACGATCCGGACGACGGCGACGACGAACACAAAACTGGTCGAAGCGGCGGCGTCGCTCGTCGGTACAGAGCGTAGGGAATTTCCTTTCGCGCAACTTGTTGTTATTTGTTTTTTTGTGTGTATCCTTTGATGTGAGAAGATGTTTTCGGTTCTCCCCCATCTCATTGCATTGAACACGGTCATCGATACCGCCGCACACAACACCCAATCCTCTCGTCATCATCATCATCATCATGTTTGTGGTCGTCTGCCTCAGCAAATCCTCTGCTGCTCTGTTGCGAGTTGTCGACCTTCTACACAATCTGCACACAATCAAACCAAATACACAGGTGAATTTTTAAACGATGTGCGGGTGATGGCCTTTTTGTTTTCTTTTGTTTTTGCCCCCTTCTCTTGAGTGGGTATACCTCACTACAAAAAAAAAGGACAAGAAATTGAAACAGGAAAACCACAGAATGGAACAAAACCACGAAAGAGGAAATCTCGCAGTTCAAGACTACTCTGCAATGGTAATGAGATTTTGATGGCAAAAAAAACCGTATTTGTAGGTAGATACATATATATTTGCAGGAAGTATCTGCGGTCTTAAAACTCAAACTTCACCTTAACACCTCCATCGTTTAACACTCATTCATTTTAAGTGGCAAGGAGAGGTACTAAATTGAACACCCACAACTCTTGAAGTAGATACAAAAAAAAATCTTCACACAAATTAACCTCTCAAACCCAAGATACATAGATACACAATGTTGAATATTACAGCAAAACCAATTAATTTCACGTATGATTTTAATTTGACCGCCCAGATACATCAAAGGCAATAAAAGTCGCACAAAAGAGTGAGCAAAAAAAAAGTCTTTAAAAAAATGCGAATTTAAAACCATAAAAAAAGACCAAAAATCCGCGGCCTTTTTTAATGGAGAAGGCGCGCAAAGTTGGTTCTGCCAAGGATGAAACTTTATGCAAATCCCATCGTCTTGGAATTCAAAATAAAAAGAAGACAACAAAAACAAAAAAAACCCCAATGTATGGTGAAAACATGAAAAACAAGAAAATTTCGCCCCGTGCGACAACACGCTGCGAATGTTGCGGGAGGAGGTTGTTTTTTTCTCCCTTTTCTTCCCCTCCCCCACTTATGTAGATGATGCAGATATCTGCATGCACAGTGATCGGAATTTTTGCGTGTGTATCTCTGTACGTTGTAGGTACCTTTGCAGATACATTTCGCCTTTTATTTGCCGGTAAAACAAAAAAAAACCAAACAAAACTGATTCCCAACAGGAAACTCAAATCTGATTAAAGTCGCCTGAGGCAGCATCTTAAACTGACGAAAAAAAAGAAGAGATACCACCACCACCACATCGTCATAAAAATAAATTTCACCATCATTCACATCATCATCGTTGTAGTCGGTCGTCGTCAGTCAGCGGGGCAGGAGTGCATCATCATTCCCTCGAAGTGATAACCGAGCCGAAATCAGGTCAAATCATCCGTAACTGAAGTTCAACTGACATCCAACAGAAGAATGAAATCTGCTGGGCGGATTTGTCCGGTCGTTGTCGTTTTCAGTTTTTCGTTTGATGAAGTGCGTTTGTAATTAAATTGGATTCGAAAAAGTGACGTTCACAGATGTATAGATACACGTTGGGCTTGGACTTGGACTTGGACCTGATGGTTCTGCTTGCATATATTTGATGGATCACCAAAGATAAGAGTTTGGAATCATCATCATCATCCTCCTCAGCGAGTCTTCTTCTTCCATGTGCGTGGTCAAGTGATAGATAGAGATGTTTGTATGCATCTGACCCTGGTCGCGGTTATTATTGATTCCTATGACCAGGGGTAGGAATAGATATGTATCCACCACACTGGTACCTAGTTAAACTGGTCATACTTGTTGGGATCCTGCTGCTGCAGCCGCCAAGTCGTTGCTGCCGCTGCTGATGATGATAATGGGGTGGGTGATGTTGTGTTGTTTCCAAGCTGAATGAAATTCGAATGCTGCACGTGCGTTTTAATAATTTTTCATTCGATTTGGCTGCACAAACACACAAGCAGATCCGGAGAACAGGTTGAATTATTTTTTAAGCTGCGGATAACATGCGAATCTTTATTATGTTGCAAGGTGTTGAAAGTGGGGTGGGTAGACGCGGTAAGTTTTTTCCTAAGTTGGTCAGGTATTTATCACCTGTTGTCATGAAAGGGAGAGGCTTCTGCGTGCTTTTGTTGCGGCAGCAAATGGATTCAAATGCAATGTTCTGTCGGATTTTTACCGTTACAGTAATGACGTTAACTAACCAGTCTGTTGAAGTGCAATAAATGAAATTAATTGATTGTTATCGAAATTGGAAGACAGTTATCGAATTCAACCTTCAGTAAAAAGTGTTCCAAACAGAAATATTACACTTTTTGACGAGTCACTAATCAAAAAAAACCTATTTAATTTCGAAAATTCATTGTAACTAGGTACAAACTTTTCGCATCTACCCAGACAAAATTCTGTATGCAAATTCGCTGAAGATGTTAATGGTTAGTTATTACGACGTGATGCTGAAGATCAGGATTATTAGAATAAAAAACATTCAAATTGATTTTGGACAACATTTATAGATCGATAACATAATTTTATCGAAACTTAGATATGTTATCGATCTATAAATGTCGTCCAAAATCAATTTGAATGTTTTTTATTCTAATAATCCTGATCTTCAGCATCACGTCGTAATAACTAACCATTCACATCTTCAGCGAATTTGCATACAGAATTTTGTCTGGGTAGATGAGATAACTTTTTACCTAGTTACAATGAATGTTATCGAAATTAATTTTCGCAGAGAGTTATCGAATTCAACCTATTGTAAAATTACCAAAAAATACAGCTTTTTAAATAGATATTGAAATTAATTCAAATGTTATCGATAGCCGAACGTATGTTATCGATCTATAAATGGTGCCCAATGAAGCTCTTCAGTATCACGTGATAATAACTATCCATTTGCGTCGTCACAAAATTCGCATACAAAATCCGCATTCAACATTTTAACCTTTACAAAACCAATTAGTACTCAACGAGCAAATGTAGCTATAGCTCAACTTCACTGACGACGATAATCATGATGATTATAATTTCTAGCTAAAACTATGATGATTCAGTTTCCAAGAGGCAAAAATGAGAAAACTCTGCACCTGCGTTGTAATTATTCATTCGCGCTGCAACAAAAACAACAACGACGCACTTCTTTCCCGCACTTCTATGCGCTGCTTCTCTGCTCTGCTCCTCTGCCATCATCTTGATCATATTTGTGCAAAAATATACCTACATATATATTCCAAGAGGTAACCATTAAATATTTGTATTTGCCTTAACGCGGCTGCATAATGATGACTAAATAAAGAGTTTCCCATGTGGAACGTCCAAGCAGCGGGTAGATAGATACATTGCCTGGCGCTCCTCCTCCCACAATATTTTAATACCACAACACAGGGTTGGGTACTTTTCCCATGAACTCAAATGAAAGAAAAAGGCAAAAAATGAGTAGAAGAAAAAAATCAAACACACTAATTACAGTCTACGCTGTTGGTTGCTTCTGATGCTGCTGCTGCCACACACACGAGTGGCACGCTTTTTGCACAAAGCCGCACCAAGAGTCGTAGGCGCGCACTAACATAAGACCGCTCTGACCCTCTACAGTAGCATAACGATTCACTTTTACTCTTTGCCAGTGTACCTATTCTATTGGGCAAGTTGTAGCCCTCTTACCACTCTGAAGGCAGGTGGTAGTGATGGAGAATGGGTGAACATGTGGGGGCCCGTCGTAACTAGCCAACGAACCATGATAACTCACCGGTGCTGATCGTGCTCGTGATCTGAGTTGCACAGATTTAGATCTCTAATTTTTTTTTTGCTTCTGTCGTCGTGATCGATGTGGATTTTTTTTATTTTTCTTCTTCGCTTCCCGCTTGAAAATGACAACAAACTAGTCATCGAAATAGTTTGATTTCGAAGGTGATAATCAAATCGTGTTGCGGGCGGAATTTTATTGAAGTTTCCAATTTACAAGAGAAGCGCGCGGCAACTCTTTCACCATAGCGCATGTATCTTTGTGTACCATCATGCGTATTCAACACGTATGCCCTGCATGGTCTTCCACCGCCAAACCACCTGATGATGAGGTGAGTAATGCAATTAGAAACCGATTATCACCTTCTCAGCACACAGAGTCTGATAATTGGACCTTACATACATACAAACATGTGTGTGGCTGCGCAGCCCGCGAGCCAATTGGGTACATCTTTCGAGAGAGTAGTAGATAGGTACCCACATTCTGGATCAAAAGTTCAAGATAAGCATTTATTTGTTGCCACTCATTTATCATCGTCCATTGATAAATCACTCAGCAAAGTACCTGTTACACGTGTATTCATGTCGCACAAGTTGATCGCCTCGCTTAATGCAAACGCAAATGCAAACTCAAACTCAGACGCACTCGCCGAGCACACAAGCAGCTCATCCATCCATCTAATTTGAATGAATTGCAACATGGTATCTGTGTTGTGTCTGTTGTGGGTATCTAAAACGTATTCAATGATAATGATGCTACAGCCGAGATAGGAATAGATCTGCCACCCAAGCAGCTATCAATCAATCGATACGATATAGCAAAGGGGAAATAGGGTTGAACAAGTTTTACCTGGCAACAGGTAGGTATAGAATGGAGACGACATACGGTGGATCATTAATGTCATCGCGGGTTTGAAATTATGGATTACATCTTTTACAGTCATTCGGGAGATATTTTTTTTGTAAATGAAATAAATATGGCGCCAAGAAAACAGAAATACACGATTTTTTATTGTTATGATCGTCGTCGTCATCGTCATCAACAAAAAAAAAAAACACGATAGAATCCAAAACAAGATTATGAAAGGTGATAAGGCCGCAGGAGAAGGCGGATTACTATATTCTGTTTCGTCATGTCCGTCAGTCGGGAAATTTATTATCACATGCAAAACACTGGGAAAACAGAAATCAAATAGAAATTCCTCCATCACTACTCTAACACTCCATGTAATTGATTTACTGAGTGATTTGCGGCAGAGTAAAGGGTAAGGCCGGTCAGAGACTTTGCCAGTCCCAAGTATATATTAGCCAAAGAGACACATACCAGCGCTGAACATCCGTAGAAAATTTGTTTAACTCTTACATGTTGTTCTTGTTGCTGTTGTTGTTGCTTATGTTGATGTTAACACTATTATACCTCAATGTGTGGTATGCCAGCTTAGATGTGCAGCAGTGTTCTTTAGCGCGTCATGCTTAATCAACGGAAATGATTAAAATATTTTGATTTGTAGCCTTTGGTTATTGCTTGAATGGTATCTATGTGTGTACATATATGTTTCTGTTGATGTGAATGCTAGAATCTTAGGCTTTGAAAATTTGAGGAAGAGAAAAGTTGGTAAGCTAAATAATATATTTTTACTTGGACGACCCAAAGAAATCGTTAAAAAATCCATTTGCTCGAAAGGCTTTCGATACTCATATTCATGGTAGTGGCCCTGTACCTATAATCGATTTTTATACACTTACAAGAGTCTTTGTATTTTCGACACTCTCTTGCATAACAAATAGTTACATAGATAGATACACGATTCAATTCCAACATGAGCTAGTCCCAAAAGGCAGTCATTTTGGGCCGATGCTTTCGGCAAAAAAAATGCATAATAGTTTTTCTCTTACTTAGAAGATGTTCGACAAGGCGATCATTTGGATCCAGATTTTTTCTTTAATGTTAACAAAAAGAAGAGCACATGCTTATTTCTATGTTGGACTGCATGAAAGCTTCAATAATCATATTTAGATACAATCCATCAATTTGTTCTTACAAGGACGCCAAATGTAGGTTATTCAAAAATGCATCACTCACGTATCTTTTTCCATATCAGCTGAGAAGGAATCATTCAAACGATTCTCGTTCTCAGAGCCATGAGCAGTTGACTGCATCAATAATAAATTAACCTGCTAACTTTCAGCAGTATCATGTATCCCAAGTAGCTTCCTCCTTAACAGAATACATAATCTTTCTTTCTCTCTATTAAAACCAAAGCAAGCACATTCATTGTTCATCTTCGATTCTAATATACACACACTAACAAATTGAATGACACAGACAACAAAATTGATTTTCCTTAACAGCTGCGAGAACGAAAAAGAAAATAAAATAAAGAAACGTCGAATTTCTCCACCCAAGAACTTCAACAAAAGTGGTATTGCAAAACAAGAACCCCCCGTTAGAAACAAGATTTATACACACCCGAGGAAGACGGTGTGGTTTGGTAAAGAAAGAATAAAATACACACTATAACCAAACACAACCAATTGCCAGAAAAGTGAATCCCGAAAAACTGAATGCATCCACCGCCACTACCACACCACCGCAGACATCGTCCATAATATAACACTCCTTTTGGCGAAAAGTAAAATAATTACCCAAACACCTGTTGCAACAGCATCAGCATCAGCAGCCAGCCACATCATTCTCTTCCATGTCCTCGTCATCATCATCATCATCTTCAACATCGCTTAACCCAAGACTTACGATGAATCTCAGCGAGCGCAGAGTATGAGGCGAGGAAGAAACAAACTCAAGAGAATGATCGACAAAGATACGGGCAAAGTTTTTCCCATTCAAAGAATTCTTTTATGCGGCGAGTAGGTTTTTCAGATGCATCCACCAACAGGTACGCAGGCAGCATCCACGTCGTCGGTCGTTTGTCGTTGTGTTTTTCTGTGCTTCTTCGCCCCCACTTTTTCGATGTGAAATTCTTAAGATGTGACTAGAAGGACCAAGTTTTCTTTGTCCCGTCATTTAAAGAAGGTGTCATAAAAAAGTTCAGAGATTTATTTTTTGCAATTCCTGTCCATTGAAGAAGTACTTAAGAAAGGGATTATAAAGTGCACAAGTTTAAACCACTTTAACGGGGTAATAACTACACCTTGCACTTTCTTTTTTTTAGCTACGGACTTATGCGGGTGCGGTAGAATTATTTTGTGAGGGTAAAGTGGATTTGTTTACACAAGTTTAGGGTGAGTGTTGGACTCGTATACTTCGATATTGGATGGTGTTCAGGTTGTTAGTTTTGGACCGTTATTTTTAGGCGGTTCTTTTGTTATGCAAAATAAACCTTTCAGTAGAAGGTCCAACCGCTTACGATACTATTTCTCCCTCTGTTTGGATAGTGCTAACATAGCAGATATATTTTGATTTCACTTCAGTAGTGATCGTCAATTTACACTTTGAATATAAATTCTATGAGATTTAGCATGACAACTTTATTTCAATAGGCGCCATATTAAAAATGATTTATTGCAACTGTTATGTTAATTTTAGAAACAACTACAACGTTATACGTTTTAATTATTTTGTAATTTATCGATAAACATTATGTTTTTATTAACTGATTGAACTCAGCAGATATATATAGGTAGACATTCTTATCAAGCCGAGGAGAAATTAAATAACGAAGACGATATGATATTGAAGTAGCTAGCGGTAGCAAATATTAAAATCACAGTTCATCATGTAAACAATAATAATAAATAAATTGATGATGAATTAATCAAACATACATGAGTATAAGATTCGTACACTCGATTGTTTTGTATCTATAAATGACGTCAATCAGACGACAATATACATGAGGCACTTGTTGATTATGCTTGTTATGTTGAGGTTAATGATAATTTATTATGAACAATTGATTGACAGTTTTAGGTTTCATATTGTGGGGGTGCATACTGAATCGTCTTTTCTTTCGAGATAGTTAGCAAATAATAAATATATTTAAGAAAAGGAAATGAGTGGCAGCACGTTTTCTTTGGTATCTTCAACGAGAATCAATGTTTCAATGTGATCGAGAGTCATCAATTATTTTTAATATGAACATTTTACTTGAAATTAAAAAGTGATTATTTTATATCGCAACATATATCATGATAGTATATATAACGAACAATATATCACGACACAATATTAATTAAAAATGTAACAAATCTTGATAACGAAAACTAAAATAAGTGGATTTTATATTACAACATGTCTCATTACAGTAGGTACATCTGATATCATGATACAAAAAAAAACCTACATAAAGACTGGGCCATAATTGAGTCGAGTTCACAGACTCTTCTAGAGCGACTTTCAAAAGGTTTGCAGTTTGTAGGTTTAATTTAAAAACGTTTACGAAATCTAAAAATTAAAAGAAAATATTTTGATCTCATGATAGAAATTCTATCGACTAGTTTCTATTTCATCTGAGCACAATAATCAAGGCACGTCCAATGATTAGTATAGATGACAAAGCATGCACTTACTTATATCATGATACTTCTACCTTTCAAACTAAAAAAATTGGATATCAAAACTTCTGTGACAATCAGTATAACTTTGCTGCATACTTTCTAATAACTTCGTCCAAATATTCCCCACGAAGAATGCTCCTATTCGTTTTTCCTGCCGACGACTATCACCACCTGTTGCATACCAGGTCTTATGATTTATTCATACCAGTAGACACAATGAACAACTGCACCAATTGTACTCTACCTGAGGCTCATGTTAAATTCGAGTACAAAATTCGAAAGGTAATTGCCTAAAGGTTGCTTTACGTTTTGGGAACATTTAAAAAAAAATCAATTTCTTGCATTTTTTTTTCTCTCATGACACACATGTTTTTTGTTTGTAAATAAATAACGTCATTCCACAAAGATGAGCACTTAATGCATCTGGGTGGGTGAGCACGAGCACACTTCTTGTAACATAAACCTTGTATCTAACACCCCAAAACGATAAAAACAAAACTTACAAAAAAAAAAAAAACACCTCAACACCATATCTATGTATATCTAATACCCAGGCGTGCGATGTGTCTCGTTTCGTCTAACAAGCATGTTACTCACACGCCTTTGCGATCATGCTGAATACAGTATTCGTAGCGAAGAACCATTTCTACGGCAGACTGCCTCTAACAAGCGAATTAAATGGTTTTAGATTGTTTTTGTTTCTTAGCTGTTTCCCCTCGCGTATTTTGAGCGTACATGGTAACCCTAGTAATTGCAATCATTACATGGTCTAGCGCTTCTATCAGAAGAATTTTTTTTTTTGAGGGGGGACGATAGTTCCTACCTACTATGTATCTATAAGTGGAAGAAACTTCTTTTTTGGTGCACCTTGCTCATGAACTGACCTTAAACTACTTTCCTTGAGCTACTATTGCAATTGAAATTGCAATTGAAATCTACCGTCCAGGTACGGTACTGCATGCAACACCCTCTCACAAAAGGATTGTTTTTGTTGTTTATTTGGATACCGGCACAGTAGGGCGTACAACCGCACACGACCGAACAAGGCCGTTGGGTTTTTTTCCCATTGTGCACGTTTTCATTATTAGTATAGTGTTGTTGTTGTATTTTGTTTTTTTTTTTGTTATCAGTTTTGGATTAAATAAAATATCAACAAAAAAAGCCAAATACGCTCCCACCATTCTCAGTCGGGCAACAGCTAGCCACCGGGCAATCGAGGACGGATGTGGTTAGTCGATACACACCAAACCAAAAAACCAACAACAACAAAAATCGCGCGCCGGGAACAAAATAAATAAAATTTTGCGGTGGACACTTGTAACTTGTTACCACTGTAATGCTGTTGTTGGTGTTTTTGTTTTTTGTTTAAGTTGTTTTATGACCACTGTTTGGGGGTAATTTGTTAGTGTATTCCTGAGTTGTTGGCGGTGGTGGTGTTGTAACGATAAACTCGGTGAACATCTACTGAATTACCGGCACTCTATTGCTGACCCCGTAGAGGCTGTTTTCGACCGCAGAGAGTGGTGGCGATTGTTTGGATTTTTTTTTTGTTTTTCATTTTGAAGGGACACTGTCCGTCTCGGCGCGGTCCTCTGTGCCAGTTTTTTTTTTTTTATCTTTTGAGTGTGCTTGTGTGCGAGGTTTAGTGGATTTGATTATGAAAGAAACCGTGGGAGCGTAATCGATATCAGTTTGGGTGCTGCTGGTGTTTTTTTTTTTTTTTTCGTTTTTGCCTTCTTGTGGTAGGTATTTGACTATTGCATTTTTGTGTACACACACACACAAATGCTTTCTGTTCTGGTAAAGGAAATGAATATAGGTGTACCTTTAGATACTTCCAACACACAGCAACGCATTTAGATCGAATCTGAAGATAAAGATAAATATTTGTTGGGAATTCCTTATTTACATTGAAATTTTGTTGAACGACCATTTAAAATTCAACCGCATCCGGTAGTCAAAAAAAAACAGAAATGTATACTTGAGAATTCCTGATGCAAATGTAGAAGCTGCTGACAAATTTCGACAACTTTAAGACTAGGAAATCGATACTCAACCTGTAATCGATACTAAGCTCTTCTCGAACATGACTTACAAAACCTACCTACAACTAGCTACTGTAAGTCGAAATCGACTAAAGTTACAACCAGAGAAATGCAGCAGTCCAAACCAAGAAAATCTCTCCGAATTCGTTTGCCCTACTCAATTAGCATAATACCCAAAGTCCATCGCATGCACAGTTATTCACTTTTACTAATCTGTAAACAATTCCTTACTAATCAATCTAAACACATTCTCCAAACAATAGTCGATTTTTTTTTCGTCGATTTTAAGGGGGGAAACAAAAACATTGGTCCATAACTTGTCACATTAAGAACCTGTGCAACGGACGAAGACAAAAAAAAAAGTATCTGTCATCTATATTTCGTTAATTAACATAAACTTGAATCTTTTAACTGCACCGACTTCATAAATCTTTCATCTGTCTCACATTTTTTTCATTTTTTGTTGACTTTTCCCATTCTCTTCTAAACGTGCGCGCGTCTTTTAAATCTCATGCATTAATTCCCATGCTAGCGCGCACTCAAAATATTTATCTACAAAGAGGTGTGCTGCATTGACATCGATTAGTGATCGATTCGTCTTCGAGCTTAGAATGTGATGAAGATGTCTGAGATTCTTACAATTCATTGGCCAATCGAAGTGGGATCGCATTTTTCTTAAGGTCGTGCGGACAACTTACTGACAATGCTACCTTACATTGTAGCTAATTCGTGAAGTTGAATTTGAAAAAAAGTGATTGTTTGGTTGCGTGCATAATATTATTATGTTTCGTAGAACTGTATCGAAAAAAAAGAGAAACAAAAACGCCAACAAGCTGCCAGGGTATTTTACAACTCCACACACTGAAGCGAAATGAGTACAAGTCTGCGCGCACTGGGCGCTACGTACGTAAAGTTTCGAAAGGAAATGGCATTATTTTCGGCCGTCGGAATTTACGATTTATCTGTACACAATGTGCTGGCTACCATTTGGCATTGTTGATGTGGTTTATTTTGCTCTGCAACAGGTGTGTACGCCGCACTGGCCTCTCGAGTATAGGTGCATGACAGCAGCCTAAATCATGTTCGACATTGTAATTATGGGGGGCTCCCAAATGGACTCTGCAGTCCAAACGAGAACAGTAAAAAAACAACACAAAACGAAATAATCAGAGGAATTTTCGAATTTCGATGCCTATTATCTGGTCAGGCAGCACACGCAGATACATTTCAAGATAGTTTTAGTATTAGGTAGGTACGACGCGACGAGTATCTCTCCTCAACAGGTTGGTATACACTTTTTTGTAGGTGCTATTTGGTGCGTTTAAAGTGTCGGAATGTTACTCTATCTCTAACTCTGTATGTGGTGGGTTGTCTGTCGCACTATGGTATGGTGTAACATTTTTTTTTCTTTATTTGCGAATTCCAATGATTAATTCTGTTTGACAGTGTATCTCTCATAAATTGCATAGCCTCGGAGAGATGCATGACATCGAGTTTGAGAACAAATATACTGCAGCACAATGGCAATGGGAAATCTGGCCCCAAAAAAGGCAACATCACGATCGCCGCAGCCCCAGCCACACACAGCAATTGACAGTTGTATTGTTTGTATTATTTATTTAAATTACAATAATTCTTAAGGTATCCATTTGTAATTTGCAATTAAATTATTTTAATTAGTAAATTGTTTTATCACGGTGCAACGAGCGCGCTCGCGCAGCTGACTATATTTTTTTGCGTCTTTCAATACACGATTTAATTTTTTTATATTGATTTACGATGACGGACTTTGGAGAGACACAAATCACAAATCACAAATCAATTGGTCGAGTTCTTATTTGGATCTCTGACAGTTTTGTTTGGTTCCCACACATAGTGTAATTCTATCAGCACACCTTAGTTGTGACAGTTGTCAGTCATAACTCGCCTTGAAATCGTGTAGGTATTTCAGAGTTTGCTTTTTAATTATGTTTTGTAAAAAGAATTTCGAGCATGAAATTCCTTTCTAATTATCTCGAGGGTGGCTATTTGAGTGTGTTTATTTGAAAATTATGGGTCATCTAACAAATAATCAATCAATGTCTCGGTGGTATCTACCACAGTGAGCACGCACGGTTGGTTTATAAATAAAAACAAAAAAAAAAATAAAAAATTGCATGAGAGAAGAGGAAGAAAATTATTACCCTCATCGTTGTTGGTCACATGCAACATATTTATATTTTTTAATTGCCGCGAAGATATTGAATTTCATACGAAGATACATATATGATAAAACAAAACCAGAGAAATATGGTAAAGACAGGAGAAAAAAAAACAAAAAACAAGAAGAAACGTTTAAAGATAAAAATCAGTCATTCGCGCATGCGTCCGTCGTCGACTCTACAAAATTATTATAAATGAGCAATGATTAATGAGGCTTTAAAACAGCATGAATATGAAATAAAATTTAGCAGCGGGCCGATGCGGCTTTGGTAGTAGATATCGCGGGGTCAATTGCGGTTGAAGCTATATTTGGTTTGTGTATTTGCTAAGCTGTGGAAGGTCGTAGCCGTATCCGTGATACTTAACAATAATTTATTGACAAAGCAATTAGAAAATATTGAAGAACCCGCTTCAAAGCCATGCCGACAACCTGAGGATTTGCATTTACAAATCCAAAATTTCATATTCCTAAACTATCACAAAATATTATGCCGCATTAGCCTTTGAAAACTCCAACAATGCACTTCCAAAAACGTGTTATTAAATTCGATCCAGTCATAAATTTCGTCTGATTAAAAAGAAAACAATATGCACCTTTCCCATGATGACAAAAAGTGAATGTTCCTAAACAACATATTATGTTTCCACCCACAATTGCTATACATATATGTATATGCATTCAAATTCAGCACATTTTTTTCTAAGCTATAACTTTCTATAGAAATTTATGTAATATCACTTCCCATTACGCCCGCGATTGGTAATAATTTTTGTTAAACAAATCAGGTCTTACTGCCGAACCAGATGGCACCCCCCATTGTGCATTTAATAACTGTCATTCGACAATGGTTTTATCAACAATGCTTTATAGATATTTTTACGAGATATACAATTTCAAAAAAAAAGACCCGATTTCACCGTCTGTATTGAGCTCATTAACTTTTTTATGCTAATGTCATTGTCAAAAAATCATGCTACAGCAATTCAATGTTCTCACCTTCGAGTGGCAGAAACAGAACGGAATATGATTGGAAATAAATTTATGATAAACAAAAAGGGAACTTTTATTTTGTATTTTTCGGGAACAAACTGTTAATGGAAAAACAACACACAAATGAGTATTGAATATTAATGAACGATCATTAAGATCTTGGTTGTAAGAACTCGGTTCAAAGAGGCAGGTCACTTTTATTATTTATTTGCGAAACGATGGGGGAGGAGTAACAACAAACAATCTTGACACTTTTCCAGTGGTTCAGACCATCCGATGCGACGTATAGTATGTCATTGAGAACACTTGCTGCGCGTGCGCGAATACGTGCTGTGCAAAAATGGATGTAATAAAGAAAAAAATAAAACAAAAGATACAAGATACTCGTATAATGTATCTCTCTAACGCGAGAGTAAATATGTACGAATGCGCGCGCGCACAAACTTTGTCATCGTGTGTGACCATAAGTTCATTGTGTATCTATGATCAGCAGTACTTGAAGGCAACATAAATGAAAAAAAAAAAAAAAAAAACAATGTCAGAAAGTTCATTGTGTCTTTGGCAGGTATACACTGTAGTGGCATGGATTGCCTGTGGTAACTATCAATTATTTACTATCCCAATCGGTGTCAATAAATCTTCAAGCTGGTACTTACATTTAGTTAACCTGTCAGTGTTATTTATTACAAATTGAATAGCTATCGTTGAGTTGTGTTTGAGATTTCATCAAGCAAATGTTGCAGCAACATGCTGACGTATTGTTTAAGGAGCTTGTGAAGACCTCAGAGTAGAATGCTATTTTTGATGTTGTTATCTGTCGGTGTAATTTCTCATGCACGAGGGAAAAATTATACTGATGACGTTTCTCTTAATGTTTCAGCAACATGTGTGCAACAACATGTAGCCGTGGAACCTCATAGAATTTTATAATATGGATATCTGTTTTTTAAATCATCGTAGATAATTATGAATTATTTTCTGTTTAAAACGCTGAAGGAAATTTGAGAAAAAGATCTATGTACATCGGCAAGATGCGGAATAAATTTTTTGTATTCTAACAACCTTATTTCGTAAAATCGTACCAAAATTTGATAGAGACATTCCTCTTAACATTTTAATCGTGCCCGCCCTATCAAATGACATTTGTTGACAGACGTGATATCGCCTCAATAAATTGAGGTCACCTAATCAATTCATATTTTTTTGAAGAAAAATACAAAAATTCATTGAAAACCCTGACAACCACTAAGCAACTAATATTTAAAAACAAAAAAATTCAAAATTTACATCCAAAATATATTCGGCTAAACTTATTCAAATTTTAAAGCCAAAATTGTCATTTAGATAAATCCTAAACAAAAAAATAATAAATTATACATAATATTTTATTTAAGTTTACGAGCTTAGATTTAGTAAAGGATTATTTATGTGCAATAACTATCAATGTAATTTTGTTGCTTAAAATATGAAATAATATTTCCAGAGATTGTATATGTATTATATTTTTTTTTATTTAACACGAGCATCTCTCTATTTTCTTTTTTAGGTATCCAAAAACAAACATAAGAGACCTCTCAGCAGAAACAAAACCAATAACAAAAAGAAGATGCTAGCTAATTGATGTGTGAAATTCAGACAAAAAAGAAATAACTTAAGAGGAATATAAAAAATCACTCAATTTATGGTGAGTATTTTGCATATATTAAGAAATAAGAGAAATAATTATTCAATGTTTATTGGTATTTAATTAGATTTTTTGTAGAAGTCTTCGTCAGTTCTAAAAATATTTACCAAGTTTTTTTTTTCGAGAATGAAGAAGTATCTTGGGTTGGGGTTTTTTTTACAAATATAAGAAATGCAAAGAATGTCGGAGGAGCGTTTGTGTGCGTTTTATTTCACCTATAGGAGGTCTTAAGCTTGTGGGCTGGAAGATGGTGATGGTCTATTTAAATTGCCTTGATCGGATTACATTTTATGGGTGCAACTTGTTGTATGACATGGGCATGAGTGTGATTGGAATATTGTTATATATTTTTTTGTTATTTTCATAGTTTAGTGACATCTGTGACGAAAGAAAATTATCTCACATTATTCACATTGAATGCTTCAAATATAATATAAATTAACATAATCTTAGTTTATTGGACACTCGTGTTAAAACGAACAGACCTTGATGATTTTGACCTTTAATCTAAAATGCCTCCTTCGAGGATCAACCAACGGATATAATAAAAAATCGCGCAAAAATTTAAATAAATGGCAATAGGAAGTTAATCAAACAAATAATAAAATCCGGGAGATTGTATGCGCGGGACCCTATCCGATCCACAGTCGTTTTTCTGCCCAATCATCATTTTAATTCGTTCTCTTTACGTTTAACATACCAATTTGTCGTTATTAATTTTTGTTGCATTGTTGAATTGCAGATCAGACCCAAATGAACAAACATTTCTTGGAAAATATTTAAAAAAATGTCCGGCTAGTAGGAGCAGACAATTTGGTCTATAGACATTCTACAGATTTGTTTATTCCAGTGAACTGAAAAATATTTTTATTTGCTATTTCCAATAGAAAACATAAGGAATGGCTACAGTCCGCTTGGGGCGAACAGTATTATACCCTATCCTTATCCCTATGTACCCCAAAGAAAAAAAGCATTAGGAAGATGATGGATAGCATTTTATTTCATTCTATGAAATTTATAGAAAAAAAAATATTTTTTTCAAAAAACACCCCTAAAAAGTGGGCGTGGCCAAAAACTTTGTATGGGCGATATATTGAGAAAAATATTGGCATAATATATTGTTAAACATTTTTTTTCGATTTCTATGAAAATTTTCGAAGAAAACAGCATTTTAGTGAAAAACGCCCACAAAAAGCAGGCGTGGCAGTGGGCGTATTTTGAAAATTTTAACACTTTACCATTTCGGAACCCTAGGGAGTATATGTTCCAAATTTCAGCTTCCTAGCATAATTTTAAAGGCCTCAAAAGTTGATACGGACGGACGGACATTGCTAAATAGTCTTAGATTTTGCTCCTGATCATAAATATATATACTTTTAGGGGTCTGCGACGAATATTAAGGGGTGTTACAAACTATGTGTCAAAATTAATATACCCTTAGGATAGGGTATAAAAACAGCACTATCATCTGCAAATGCAGGAAAAGCAGTTTCGTTATTAAGTGGCAGGTCAAGCATTCATTCCCCGTGGTATATAGGAGCAAATGTTTCCTTCTTCTGAGTTATTTGGTGAGCCATGTAATGTGTTTGTGGCAACCCACTGATGATCGTAAACCACCACAACTGGGTGAAACCCCCTTTGAAACTATAGGTCGCTAAATAATTTTATTGATATGGAGAAACTTTTAAATAATACACCATGTATCAACTACCTGATCTATAGTTAAAAACATGATTCTAGTTTAAAATTGATGGTGTGATATCAATGTTTTCTTTTCTATGATTGGATGGAGAAGTTTAACAAGAATTTTTGTCAATATCTTAGATAAAATTGGCAGTAAAGTTATCGAAAGATAGCTCACCTAACGTTTGTTGTAACACATCACTGTGATAATGATGGTGAAGTAGATAAGTTATTGCAATTGAACTACAAATTAAGCATTTCTTGGTATATATATATTTAGAGAGAAGTAGAGTTCTTCAACTCATACAACCAGTCTTTTTGGTGGAGTTGTTGAAGATGCTGTTTGTCGATGTTGTTTCATTCTCCCTCTTACGCTTTGGGTATTAAGCCAACACACTTACCACCACCATCTACATACAAAATGAAGTTGCTTTGCGATCACAATTAAATAAATTAGCATTAAATGTCGGAGTCAAATGAACAAACCAAAAAAAAAAATCCGGCTAAAAGGTCCAAGACTGACAAAAAAATTCCTTTTTTTTTCTCGTAAACAAGTCACAATAATTTGCACAGTTTTGTACGCCATCGACCGTCTTTAAACTCACATTATCCATTTACAGCAAAATGGCTGACGTTTTTGACGCATCTCCTTTTGCACAACTTCTTCATGAAAACCTCATGATTTGCACTGACTGACTGTCGTTTTCTTCAAGCTTCCAAGTGAAGTGACAACAGCTAAAATTTATTGTCTCGCACCTTCCAAATAGATTTTTATGAATTTGAATTTTTTAGCATTCGTAGCCAGCACATATGTTTTTTAAGTCTGCAAAAACTGTCCAAACAGTCATTAAATCACTCAAAGTCAACTTATCTATTCAAAATGATTATTTATTTGGAATATAATATATTATTTATCATCCATCATCCCCTACTGGCAATTTGTATCTAAATCGAAATTGTATAAATATATTATCTTTCTTTAAACTTCCTTCTATTGTGCGTTCGTGTGTGTGTGTCTCTTCCCCGTTTTTGGTGTATCAGCACAACCAAATTTGGAGTCAACATTTTGCAGAATCACCTGGTCAATCATGCTTTAACGTTTACTTCATAAATCTCTTCGCTTTGGTACCTTCTTCTTGAGAAAAACAACAAAGAACCGTGTTGAATAAGTGCCAGTTGTATCTTTTGGACAGACTAGAACTGGCAAAAGGGGGAAAAAAACAAAAGAAAAAAAAAAAACACCGTCATGCCCAAAGATGTGTCTAATCAGTCAGTTTGTCATTTGTTTCAATTCACCATAAATAAACACAAACAGAAAAAATCGACAAAACTCTATGGTTAAGGTGAATATTTTTAGCACACACTTGATGCACTTGCGATACACTGCAGATCCCTAGTTGACAGTTTTATGTGTTCTATGTTACGCACCATCATCGGGTGTAGGATACATATACGTGCAGATCTTTACGTGATAATCCAAAATCGTAGCAAAACCAATTTGTGCATTTTTACAATAATCATCATCGGTCAGAGTGAGTGCGTCTCGTGCACTTTGCGTGAATTTAATTCGCTACATGCATTCAAAGTATCTTTGTAAATTGAATAAGTACGTCGGTAAGTGGGAGGTGCAAGGGGGGGGGGGGTTTAGATTGACGTGTGTGTTATTTTTATGGTCGGACGATAAGATAAGCTGTCCTCCTTCGACATGATGGCGAGCTGCCCAAAAGAAAAAGCCTGCCGCTTGATACACTGTTGCTGCTGCTGTGCTTTAGCGCAGCTAGTTGCAGCTATGCTGTGCACAAACGACAAGATCAATCATATATGGTTGTCTGAACATTGAAGTGTCCCGTCTCTGATTTTTACTATAGGAATGTTAGTCAAAAATGAAAATAAAGTGAATTCCCTCTCTCTGTCCCTACTCTACATTCCACCTCCGCTATCACCACCATCACCTCCACCACCACCATAAGCATCACCATTATCATCAATATCACCGCCTTCACTTGAAACTTATGTCATGCGACATGAGGTCTCAGGCCTTTAAAAAGTGACTTTAGGAAAAAAATGTTTTTATTTTTTCTCAAGCAACTTGCCGACCATCGACCATCGACCGTCGACGCCGCCAACAACTCCACAGGTGGATAGATGATTACTAGCTAGCGATAGATGGATTGCTGTGGATGGATTGATGATGGTCAACTCAGTCAGTCAGTTAGTCAGTTTCTCGAGAAGTTAAGCTGGGTATGCCTGCGAGGTATTTTTATTAGGCATTCCTCATAAAAAAAAATCATCTGCCTTGTCTCAGAGTTTTGAATTGTTGCCGATTCTGTTATGAGATTCAACTGTGAGTTGAGCTGAGCAGTGGTCTTAGTTTTGGGCACGCACGTACCGCACCAACTGGTAATAGACGACAAACGACTATGTCGACGACTGTTTTCTTGTCATCGTTTGTCCATTCTATGGATAGTGCGTCGTCGTCGTCATCATCATCATCATCAGCATCGTCGTCTCTTTGGTCTAGGCCATTGCGTGAACAAAACACTCCGTTGTTGCGCGAGTACGAGTACGAATACGAGTACTCCGCGTCTGACTATGACTATGATGAGTGTGCCATAATGTATTTAGATGCGATCAATGAATGTGTGTTCACTGTACACACCATCAACTGTGATTTGGTATGAAAAGATACTTATTTATTTATAAAAAAAATAAAAGCAAATTAAAATCGATACGCGCTTGTTTTCTTCCATTTATGGTGCGAAAATCTCTTTACTTTACATCTCGCCTCCTTATAGATAGTTTAATATACCACAACGCAACGAATTGATGGTGATTAAGGCCGCACACATAATGCGTATGCGAAGTGCGTTCGAATTTGCTAATCTTGACATATTATTATTTTAGCATTTGATCTCGTCGTTGTATCTGTAACTCTTTACTCTCTAATGTGTGATGTGAGCTATATGCGATGGGGGCACGACAGCGACAACGACAACGACGACGGCGACTACGACGAGATGATTGAGCTCTACAGTAAACGTATACGTATCTCTGAGAAGAGTAATTAACAATAGTTATGGAAAATACAAAAAGAAAAAAAGAAAAAAAAAACCGATAGAAAACGTGTTCTTTCGCTATGCTTGTTGTGTAATTTATATCGATGGTTGTGGAGTGATTGTACCACCTTGCAGATGCCAATTTTAGACAAATATACATAGTGCGAGCAATAGTTGCAGTATTTGCGAATTGCAACGGAGTATTTCTTACGTAAGATCGATTGGGTGGGATTGCAGAATTATTTTAGTCGATCTGTTGATTATTTTAATTATTTATTTTCGTCTGTAGATACTCATGGATGAATTATTTGTTCATGTTTATTGACAGCCTGTCGAATAGAATGCTGAATGATGACAGTCAAATATAATTGAGGGCTAATTATGGTGGATTGTTAGCGTGAGATAATTATGTGAGATGGGATTTTTCTTTTTTTAAGTTCTTAGTTTCATCTTCACTATTTTTCGTTTGCGCTTTAAATCTTGTGCAGTGTAATGTATTGTATATTCTTCTTTTATTGGTCCTTCGAGCCGAATAAAATGTATTGGAATGGCGTCTTCTCATAAAAAATATTTGAAATAATTGATTTTAATGATTACAAGATTATTTCTAATATATTTTACTAAGGTATTATTCCTATGAATGGACCTCTTTAAAGTTGTAAATATTTTCTGGTCCTTCGAGAAGCAAATGTCTGTTGATCGGAAATGGAACCCGTTTTCGTGTTGATTCTTCGACTCCCTTACAAATACCTTGCAGTTCTGTTTTAAATGGTTCTGCGAGCCGAATAAGAGATTGTAAGAAACTGACATATCGTGGGCACTATCCCATTATTTCTTGCTCGGTTTTGATTGCAACTTTCTGATATTTCCCGGTCCTTAGAGCCAGATGCATTTAAATTGCCATTGACTTAGGATTGATAATGTGAACAATATTCATGTTGATTCTTCAAGCTGGAACTAAGAGGCTTGGGGATAGGTGTGTCGTATAATATTTCCTCTGTACAATGATAAGCTTGGATGCTTTTTTCATAAATTTGTATGTACATATTCTCATGATGCATAATGTCTCATCGTCAATGACTTGTTACTACAACAAGTGGACTAGGTAGTATGAAAGTGGAATAAACAGTATTTCTGCTAACAGTTAAAGTTCACAGTTCAACCGTCGAATTTTTAGCCACAATCTGAGTTTGTAAAATCCTTAAAGACTAATGTAGATTCAGTAAAGCAGCTAGAGCGAATTTTTTCGAAGTCCCAAGAAGTTCTTGTTCTTTAGTGCGTTATTGCTGCATCTCAAGGCATACACAGAGCGAAACACATACTCGGTTTCTCGGTTTTTGCGGAGTAGTCCGAACTCCTTCTTTAGATGAAAGGTATTACACATCATCTGGCGTCTAACGCTGAACTTAATGTTATCTCGGACAGCACACAAAGTAAAGGCAGCCCAAAATATCAATCAATAAATTATCAATTCCATATTCTGAAGTATCCTTAAATTTTAAATCAAATCATATCATGCAAAACCCTGTATCGAAAAGAATGTGCCCATAACATGGCGCTAAATTTACCACGAGCCTACCAAAACTACCAAACATTCTCCTCGTTATCATTAGTCAAAACCAGTCTCCTAATAGTTACAAATATTTATACATTTTTTTTCAATTCTACAATTTAAGTGTAAACAATCTGTACACATCGACACAGGTGGTAACAACGCCATTCGTAACATTTTCATGTAGGGGTACTTTGTTTTCGTTAGCCGCTGGGCATGTTGCCACTAATTAGTTTTCAAAGATATATGCGTTTATAATTTCATATGAGTCTTTTAATACACTCACTCGTCAAATCATTCAAACCGTTAATATACAGTAAAATTGTATTGTAGAAACTATTTTTCGTCGTTCGTTTTGTTTTTTTTTTGCTTCTGTTTGACCAAGTTTGCAAAGCATTTTTCTACAGAAAACAATTTAAACTTGTCTTTGAGAGATACTTTAGAGACAGATTGGAATTCTGCCGCTGTAACTATACTGTTACCAACTGACTGATTGTTACACTCTGCGGTGTACATATTATGCTCAAAGAGAAGAGAACAACTTGGCTTAGTTCAGTCAACTTTGTGTATCTGTAGCTGCTACCAAACAGACGCACAAACCAACAACAGCAAAACAGAAAAAAAGACACATATAGATCTGTACATTGATTTCCTCGCATTACAAATGCGGTTTTTCGTTGAAATGCGGGTGTTGCATGCGTCTTGGTTGCCCGCCCGTCTCTCTGATCGTCATCATCATCATCATTGTCGACGACAACCACCACTACCACACACACCATCTAGTTTCAGGATCAGAGTCGAAGTCGAAGTCGAAGTAGCGCGCACAGACGTTTCTGCTTTGGAAATGCGGGAGCTAAAGCCTTGAGGTTTAATTTTTTTTTTATGTATCTGTTTTGTTTTATATGTTTTATACACCACACACAATGACGGGTGTGTGCTTGCGGTGAAATGAATTTCCACAACTTCCACTTTGCTTAGCATGGAAATAGGGAACGAGTCCTCTAGGCGTCCTCTTACACATAGGCGTCGAGTGCCGTGTGATTAGTAAGACAGAAATAGATGCGAACAAACTATAAATCGGTTTGTTAGGCCCACATTTAAATATGTATTAAAGATATTTGTACGGGTTAACTGATTGTATTACGGCTCAGATGGTTTGCAGTATCGAAAGTATACTTCGGTTGAAGATCAGTACCTACGTATAATTTCAGCGGTTTGGTTTGGCAGGTAATAAAACTGGTAATGGTGGAAGTGTGGGAAACTAAACAGCTGCGATGGATTTTAAACGCCTTCAATAAACTGACAACCGCAAATGTAGAAATCGAAACTGAATAGGAATTTTGTTGGATGCAATTTGAGATGAATTAGAGTCAAGGAAACAGATAGGGAGGATGTTCTTGAGACACTTGTTAGGGGGAGAGAAAGATATTTGGGAAATTAGCCAAAATGGAAGCTCCTTTAAAGTGGAACCATTATTCGGCTCGAAGGACCCATATTTAAATTTTTTTCCTGTGTTATATAAGACCTTTTTGAGGACGTGTTAACAAGTTCAAAGGCAATTTTAGCTGGACGAGGTAATCAATGCGCTAGAACCAAACACATGAGAAGTATCAGCATCTAAGAATCAAAGTTAAAAGTTTTAATCTCTGCTATCTAAGCCTTCTAATTGGGAACCTTTATCCGGCTCGAAGTACCAACATTCGCACATTTCCTGTAACATCATTCTGAAAATTGTTAAAAAATACAAAACACCAACAAAAAGCAATTTCAGAAAAAGTACCACAAAAAGAGGCCTCTAAAAGTTGTCGAAACCATCTAAATTATGAGCGCAAACACTGCTGCTGTCACCCTTAAGCAATAAATAAATAAAAGTTAAACCTTTCTAAATTGTTTAAATGGTCGAAATGCCGAAAACGTTGAAACCATTAATTCCGTTTAAACGACGCCCAAGGTGTGACCTCTCTTTCTTTCCCCACTATTGTTGTTTAATTAACAATTTTTTGTTGCCGAACAAAAATTTACAACACTCTTAAATCACGCACAATAAGCTAATTAGATGTTTTGTGGCCAAGACACTATTTTGTGTGTAGCGGATTAATCACTTCTAATGAGTGACTAAGCCACAATATAACACCGAGTCTTAGCTGCTCACCAGCGTTTTGTTTGTAATTAGCGTCCCGGCGGGCATGATTTTCCTTAAACTAAACAAAACATACCGACCACTCTAAATGCAGTAAGATATAACCAGTTTAAGTCGCCTGCCTGGAGATACATTAGAACTTAAATTAAATTAGAAATCATCCCGCTCTCATCTGCAATAAAAAAAAATAAAAATGCGCAAAAGTCTTAATCTTCCCAATTGGAATATCCTTCTCTCTGCTGGGTTGTTGTTGTTGCTGGTGTTGTTTTTTTTTTGCTTTGTTTAACCAATTTCCTTAAGTGTAATTTTATTCATTTCTGTTTCCCCACAACAAGTACTCTGTATATTAAGTTAAGCAACCGGGAGCTGCTGCTGCTGTTGCTGCAACCAAAACGCAATGCATATATGTATAGGATATGCAGCAACAAGAGACGTTCGTACCGATGACAGGATCGTTTTTGCCTTTTGGGATACTAAATTGACTTTGATCACGCAATCATTTTTATCCTCACTCACTACACCTGAATGAGAGAAAGAGTGTGCCTTTGTGTTGTTGTTGCAATGTAAAATTGCAGCAGCAACCGACGCGGTGCACCACCGACAGATAATTACGAGAAAATTACAATCGAAACATACACACTTATCTATAGGATTGGACGATGACGACGACACGTTACGAGTACGACTAAGACGGGATGTTGTAGGAGCGCTTGAACAGCATCTGTCCATTTTTCTGTCCGTCCTCCCCCACCTGAAATGCAATCCATGCATTCAGCGCAAAACAAGTATCATACTTCCTCAAATGGTCATGACCAGAGAGGTGGATTGTAAAAAGAAATGTTTTAAATGCATTTAAATCGACTGAGTTTATATCTTCGACATCGAAGTGTTGATAGGGGATGGGGTGTTAAATGCGGCATTTCCGCCGCATACACTCAGAATGGAAACATTAAGTTGTTTCGAAGTTGTTAAGTTAGGGCCTCCCACAATATAAACTCAAGTCGTTGTCATTAAAATAAAACTCTTAGACTGTATTTAAAAATTTTAAAAAAGAAATCGTCAACAACATAACCTAGAAAGCAAAGCACCACTAATTGGCTAAATGATCCCCATAAAAGAGCAATTAAAAAACTACATATATATATAAAAATAAAAGTGAGAAATAACAATAATTATTATTACACGCGCATCCATTTTAGCGGGGCAGGCCACAGATGAAGTAAGGTGACGCTGCCGCTGACGATAACGACAACATACGCTAACACACGGTGTAGGTAAGGTGTAGGTAAGGTGCCTGCCTTCCTACCGGTACAGATGACAAAATTTTGCCTAAGGAGATGTGCGATGAGACTTCAGAGAGATACACATGAAGATTGTTGATTTTGATTTTTTTTTTAGTGCTTTTCCGACTTAGGCAAGTATCTATGCATCTAGTATGCATTCTCTGTGGCTAACTATCTGTCAAAGGTGGCGCGCATTAAGTGAAATTACATGTAGACAAGGTGTTTGTTGGTTTTTCTCGTCTCCAACTTTTACAGATAGGACTGACTATAGACGCTCTCGCTCGCCATCTATAATACCGGAGAGGTTTAATATATTCTTGTCTACTCTTTGTATCTCTCCCCCTACAACATGTACGTATACGTTATTATGAAAGATGCAATATGTGTAGACATGATTATCAGAATCCTGTTTTGCACCACTGCAACAAAAAGACTGGGTACTGTTCAGTCTGTACAAAGACAAAAAAAAAAAACAACAACGAAGGATTAATCACCAGAGAAATTAAAAAATAAGAATGAGAAATTACAAGTTGATTATTGGTGGTGGTGCAGGGTAATTTTCAGAATTACATTGTGATTACACCCAACAACTGCAGTAGCCGTGGCTGGTTGGCTGGCCAAACTGTATGTATGTACTCAGTAACGGTGGCAACTCTGGTGGGAGGAGGGGCACGAGCGTAATTTTTTTATTTTTTTTTATTGTATTTTCCTTGCTGTAGCTATCTATATACCCTCCGCTTATGGAAAAGCAAGGAAGGCTTTTTGTTATCCTCCTACTTGCATTGGAATTTAATAATTTCCCATCAGAGAGCGAAGCACCACCACCATCGAGTATGGAATTAGTTTATTCTGCTGTTGCTGTTTACTGGCAACAACTGCGGCTGCACTTCATTGTAATGACGATGATTTTGTGCCCCCAAGGGTTTCGGTTTCTCTGCTTTGCAGCAGAGCAGTAGCAGGCGTATAGTCGGAACAACCAGCAGCAGGAGCAATTCATGTTGTTGTTTTATTTTCTTTCATTTTTTTAAACTCGTAATGAGTCTTTTCCTGCTTTTGGATGGATACCTAAATTTTTTTTGGTTTATTTTTGTATCTAAATGATGACGACGCTACGTTTCTGTCCCAAAAACTGCACACACACACACAACACACATCCATCAACGAGCGTATTATCATCACTTTTCGATCGACAATTGCTCAATGAAATTGCATGTGAAATCAATATCAAGGATGCCCCCTCCTCGTGCTCTTTTGCACGCACGTATCCTCAACTTGGATCATGAATTTCTCTTCTTCGTTTTTTTTTTTTTGAGTAGGTTTAAAGAAAAGTAGCTCGCCCTCCAAAATTGTTATGATATTTATTTTTCTTTCACTTGTTATTTTGTATTTCTTTTTATTTTTGGCAAAAGAAAGCAATTTAGATAGATAGATTGTTATTACATACGGAAAAAATAATTTCAGTTTTTTCTTTTTTGTAAAAATGAATTTATTACTCAGCTTTTGAGGAAACCGATTGAGTTTGTGTTGTGTTGTGTGCGCCCAGCGCGCAAGTGTTGATCTTATCAGGATCAAGGGGTACTCTCGAATGTATATATGCGAATGTACATACAAGAGGCACAAGTAAATTCGCACAGAGTAGTTTATTCGGCGCGGTGAGCATTTTCCCATAATGAACACGCTAACATATATCACAGAAGCCATTAAAACTGTAAAATCTGTTGGATTTTATTATAGGTATCTTTTTTTTTGGATTTGTTTTTGTAGCATTATAAGAGCGGGAGGCTTACAAGATGCTCTTGTATCTTGTAGTCAAGATGAGATATGTATTTTTTGGCGGATTATGAATTTTCTGTTTTCTTCTTTTTCTTGTGGGATGAAATCGCAATTAGGTATGATGATGATGATGATGTCGAAATATTTGGGGGGAAAAAAGAATCTGCTGAGTTCAACTTGTGTCTTGGTTGTTGGTGATAACGATCGACTGATGATGATAAATAGGCGACCAGATGCATTTTGTCTTTGGATGTTTGATGTTTATGAACATTTTAGTCCGGAAAATAGGACAAGGTACCTACTTTTTGGCGAGACAAACTGCACAATATTATATGGCTTACAGTATATATTGTGACTTTTTACAAAGATGTATACGGGGCCCACATTAGGTGTGATCTGCCAGCTTACTTATTTAACGAATTCTTTTCTTTTTCGTACCACTTTCTTCCTCTTTAAAATGCTGGAAATGAAAAAGAAAGCCCTCTGCGAAGGGTAGGGTAAAACGACGAGCTGCAAGCATGACGTATCCTCCTTAGTCTAGATCTGCATTCTTCTTCTTTCCATATTTCATTTCCATCTGGAATATTATATCATCATTTCTATCTTGGAATATTGAAATAGTTTCACTGAAGAACATTCCGATAAGCTTCTACATGATTATGATTTATGATTTCGGTTACTTCAAATATGCAAATCTAAAGAGAAACTAACTTAGCAGTGGTGTATTTTTTTGCGAAGTACCACAGTGCTTTTTTCTTGGGCCCACTGTTTTTTCGTTGGACAGATAAACTGTGCGGTTCAAATGTCCCATGATGTTGCTCAACACATTAGGTGACTGAGAAAGACTTTAGAAATTGTGATCTTTCATCATTATGAAGGTGGCAATACCTTCGGCTACTATTACCTCAAATCAACGTTTATAATTGAGAGGAGACGCTAATTTTCCAATAATCTGCTAAATTACAGGTGCAGCAAAAATTATTTATCAGAGCACTGGCAAATTGTTTCGGAGATATGTTGAATTCGCTAGTGAAATAAAAATATTATTTTCAAATGGCAACAGATTCAAAATCGTTCGGCAACATTTTTTGTAAGACTAGTTGTGGTAAGAGCAATTTGTTGAGAAAAAAAACTACAACATTTTTAATGGTTCTCGCATCGGTTTTCATATTTCTCTTGATGTCTTACCTGAACCTGAACTTGGATTTGTCAGTTTCTCCGTACTCGCTGGAAATGGCTTATACAGTATTTTACTTCAGTAATTTTTGTAGTTTCATATTTATCGAAAATAGCAAATATATTCGTTCTATCATGGCATAGATCCCTTTTATGACTCTTGCAGTTAACTTATTTGATTAACTATGATGTCAACAGAAATATAATTTTCTATAGCAGTGGCGAACAGCACTGGTTGTTGGGAGAAAAGGACAAGTATTTCTACAACTGAAATTTCGAGCGCAACTCATATTTATTACATAATTCCCTTTTGCGATTCTCATGCGAAATATATATAAACAAATTATACCTCAAACGAAAGATAATTATCTGAAGCAGTGTAGAGATGTATTGAAAGTGGAGATTTTTTGATTTAAAAACGATACTTTGGCTCTGATAAAAAATGGTCTGTAAACTTCTCCTCGAAGCTTGTATAAACAATTCGAGTTAGTTTTATAGCCAGAGTTGGGCAATTTTAAGTACGAGCATAAATTAAAAGCACGTTTACTTTTCATTACCGATCTTATATTGGTTCATGTCCTTGGGAAATAACACGACTATATAGGTTCTTGTTATTTGGAAACTTCCCATTATCGATAAGTGAAACATTTATTCAACGCAACATTTCTATAGCAACTCCCTGCATTCTTATCGAAGTTTCTCAAGTAATTGGGTTTCTTAAAGTCTCAACATTTAAAAAAATATCTATCAATGAAATCGAATTCACAACAAACCACCTCCACGATTCACGGATGATATATCTATCTACCTCACAAAAACCATAGATCACAAAATTATGCATTCATCATTTTTCCCCCGCCAGCTTCAGTTGTATTAAGTGCGGACATTTTAATACGCCACGCTTAAAATTGCTCATGATTTATCCAACATTTTGTCCGCATGAATGATATACATGAGTGCAAAGGAGTCACACTCTTTTATAAACATAAAAAAAGATGGGGTTTGTGCAAAAAAAAAGAAAAAACCAATAAAGATACAGCACAACATTTGCGTTGGCCGTATCTTGTCTGCCCCAAGTCTGTGTGTTTATTTTGTTTTTTTTATATAAATCTCCCACACTGTCTGCTCGGTTCGTCGTGCCGTCGTCGTCTATGGCACTCTTGAAGTGGGTTGCTTATCAACTATATTCCCGTCATTCACTACTGCCAACGATATGACACTCATCAATCGACACTCTACTCAACTCAAGCTGTCTTGTGGTAGTATATAATCAAACAATCAACGTGAATCGAGTATCTCTGACTCTGATGTCAGCTCCAGTGGCCCACCCCTTTGGCAAATATTCATACATAATGTTGGTAGCAAAAATAAAAAAAACAGATTGTCATCAGTCTGTGACTAGCAACAAAAGCAAAAAATCTCCTCCATAAAATGGCAGTTAAATGTCCACCATTTCGATTCAACTGACCGAGAGACTGTTTCCCAACACTAATATAGTTAAGCCAAGACAAAAAATAAATAAATATACATTCAACCAGTCACAATCCAAAGAGCCAACGATGAATGGTTGGTGTGTTGTTTCTTTGGTTTGTCTGTTGATGTACGAGTATTTATCTTTTCAATTAATTCCGCCAATTCATATCCATTCTCCACCACTCTAAATCCCCGCTCCAATCTTTATCCAGTTGGGGAGATACAAAAGACAAAACACAAGAAACACAAGAAAAACAAAATAATAATAATAAAAACAGAAAAAGAAACGACAACTACGATGGTGATCGTTTCGCTGGTGTTATTAATATTCAACACGTTTTCACAGTGATCATAGCGATCGCGATTGTTGTTTGGGGATCTGCAAAGCACCGCGCGCGATCATAGCGAATGGCCGCCCCAACAAATACACCCACAATTGTTTTTTTTTTTTTTTTGTTTGTCATTTTTGGAGAGGAAAATATTTCAATTGGCCAATGAAAAGAGAGTTTAGTTTCTAAACAGACAGGGTGGTTCGGGTTTTAGGTTTTAGAAACCGGTTGAACGTTTTTAATCGTTAGATTCGTAAAATTCAAATAACTCAAGGAAGTCTCGGAACTTTTCGTTAAATTTTGACGAAAATTATGGATCAAGTTTTGAATTTAAAACTTTCCTATGCAATTCAAGTTTTTCTTAAAATTTTATTCCAAAAAGCACAATAATTTTTATGATAATAATATATTTATTTCGTATATGGGTAATCGTGTAGGTGTAGTCACTACGTTCACCTTTTGTTGGGTTATATAGTTAACAATAATACTTACCGATTTTACTTTCTAATACTTACTGTGTTATCGTTATCATCAGCTCGTTAAATCGATTTGGTATTTTATAGTTTTTCCTTTATAAATTTCTTTGCTTACAAATGTTTACCAGCCGAACTTTGCTACATTTTCAAAAAAAAAAAAATACAAATTGTTTCCATTCACCCTGTCTGAATACACATAAAAACCAAAGTACAAAAGTTAAATAAATTTGGTAGATATGTACGTACAAAATCTTATCTTAACTGAAAGAAACCGCAAAATAGCGAGAGGAAGTTGAAGCTTTCAAGCTTTTTGCCACATTATTTGCGATTGCGAGTGTATAAGTATTTTAGATTAAGATATACCTACTTAGATTTGAATTGATAGTTTAAGTATCTACAACAATTAGAGTCGATTATATCGTATCTTTATAACACTTGTTGCAATTTTTTTGTTTCATTACAAAATCTTTGGCAATTAAGTAATGACCCTTGAATGGAAATTGGTTTCTGTAATATAGATAGGCATGTGCGCTGGTATATAGATACCTACGTAAAGTAAGAGTTAGATTTTTGTACTTCACGTTAGGTAGAGGTTAATTATTTCAATTAAATTTTTTATTTGTTTGTGGTCTTTGCTTTTACAAAACATGTTTGAGAATTAGTTTTAATTGAGCGCCTACATACATTGGACTCTGTTTTGGGTCGCACAATTCGTTTGTAGTTTGACAATTTTTTTTGTTTTTAAATGTTGCAAAAGTTAAATACGTATGTTGAAAATTTTATTAATAGTTGTTTCCATATTTCTGAAGGAACTGGAGAAAAAACTCTAAGTTAGTTGAAATAAAATTTTTTGATTTCAAAAATTCTGAGAGGGATTCTCAAAGAAAATTTCTGTAAAACTGGCCACATATTTTAAGTCCCATTCTGTGCTTTTCTATCACGTGGGTGACGACGACGCATGTTAATGCATGTTGCAAGGCGGTTCAGGGTCAATCCTCAACAGAGACGAAGAACAAATAGTTTCTCCATCCACTGCCCCAAAAGGGTGACGTGAAATAACGCCAAATGAAATAATGCCAAACTTTAAATAAGGCGCCCTTGGCAACAGTATCTTCAATCCTCTTTCTGCAGGCGGCAATTACCGCTCAAGCAACTTCGTTGCTCCGCTCGGGGTATGTGGTTTTTGTCAGGCAAGGGCCTACGGCAACAGTACCTGAGTGGCCCGCTAGGCGGTATTAAGAGACTTCAACCCTTTTTCCGCAGGCGGTTCCATTTTGAAACGAAAATAATGCTAAATTTTTAGAATTCAGCTTTATTTTACGTCACTCCCAAAAAGACGAGTCTAAGTGGTCTATGATTATAGAACAAAAATATCTATCTTCAACCCCTCAAGATCCATCTAAAACTCGTCGCCCTCACAACAACCTATCCAATCCTTTTATTAATCTCATTTTTAATAAAATAAACAACCACTTAGACATTCCACACACTTTCAAATCCTTGTTATCCCATCAACCAGCAAAGCTCTAACTAAACACCCCTTCCTAACACTATGACTTATTGCCTCTCAGCAGCTACTTAACTGCTGATTCCAATATTTCATGTTAATTTCACTTTGGGCCATTTGTAAGCACGTTCTATAGTCGCTAGTGCTGCTGCTGCTGTTGCTGTCGTCGTAGTCGTCATCGTTTACAGTCTGCAGGACGATATATAAATGCTTAAAAAAAAAGAAAATCACGCGATTATTTTTTTAACTCTCTCCCCTCCGCCCTCAAGTGAAATTTACTGCCTCGAGACAGTCATAAATTGTTTGGGTAAAGCATTTTTTTCGCGCAAAGTTTTTTGTACTGCAAAATTTTGTGTATATGTTTTTTTTGTGCGCCTTCCTTGTGTAACTTGACATAGTTGTCAGCGTGCAATGTATAATTACCACCAATTAAGATAATGAATTGCATCTCCCCCTGGGGCGGTGGGTGAAATAGGCTGGTCCCGTTTCAATGCAGTCGAAACGAGGTTCGGAAAAATTTACGAGAACTGTGTGAATACTTTGGCTTCCATAGTTAACCTTCTTTATTTATTTTAGCGTCGTCGTCGTGGTCGTCTCCCTTTAACAATAAACCTTCCCAAAAAATTAACACGCCGCCGACACTACCACCGCCACCGCCACCGCTGCACCGTGTGGAATACGAGTTGAGAGTAGAGGAAGTTTTTAATTGTGTACGCGCCTTTTGCTACAGTAACAAGGACACGACATGCTCCATATCTAGTTGTTCTGTATAGTCGCCATATCGTGCCAGTATATCAGGGCGCACGTACGTATATCGTTTTACTGCCCAGTCATTTCCGTTGTCATCATCAGCAGCAGCAGCAGGAGCAGCAGCGGCATACAAGCCAGCCAAGGCAATACTACCACCGCACCGGGTCAGGTCACATAGGATATTTTCCACAGTAGAGAGTAGTTGAGGGTGGTGGAGGTGCTGCTGGTTGAGCGGGCGGGAATAAGGATTTCATATGTTTAACTTTGGCTTCTCCATATTTTTTTTTTTTATTATTTTGCCACATACCATCGCATACATCAAGGATAAGCGCAATGCAGCAGAAACCAACCGTGCATAGACGAAGAGTAGAGTAGCGAGGGCGAAAGAGAGGGTGCCCAGTGGAGAAGGAGACAAGAAGACAGTTTTATAAACCGATTCCTAGAACCCTACGACTTGGCCATTGTGACATAGTGGAACCGTTTGCTGGTGGTGGTCATCTTTTGTGCCAGTGGGGGAGAACGCAATAAAATTAACAACGAACATGAGTAACAAAAGCGTGAGCAATAAATAAACACTGAAGTTCCCAACCAAAGGACTACTACTACAATTGTGTGCATCGATCCTTTGCATTCTGTCGACGTCGTTTCCTCTTTTATTTTTTGTTTGTAACTCTCAGGTCAAGGAATGGTGGATTTAAGGACACAAAAATCCTTTCTGAAGAGTAAATAGATTTTCAAAGAACCAACACCGCTGCCGACTGAAAATTCCAACTGGGCGCAGTGAGAAGCTGTATACCGGAAAAAAAGGAAACACCGAAAAAAATAAAACACAGTTATCCTTCCATCTCTCTAGGGGTTGAAATGCAATAAATTTGCGCCCCATAAAACCGAAAACTATCTCCATGTGAGGCGGTGTTGGTGGAGAGATAATGTGCAGCAGATAGTGGTAGCGCGGGTCAGTGCGATAGTTATCCTTGTGCGCACTGAGGCAAAAGTAAATTTATTGGCGAAATTTTGCGCTAGCGCTACTTGCATAACCCAATCCTGCATCGCCAGTAACTCACTGGACCACTAGTGGCCAAACGTTATGCAATATTTGTGTGTGTGTGTTTCTGAATTTAGGTACTTTTTCCATAGTCGAATAGTCCTTAACAGTAGGAATTTAATTTAAGCTGATTGAGCATCTTCTCCTTATTAATTACATTTTTTTATTTATTTTCATTTCAGATCTCTTGTTATTTGTTCTCACTAGACAAATGTAATCCTGTGGATTGAAATACTCAGCAAAATTCGCTCGACACTTTCTTTGCCGCACAACTGTTCTCCCTCTCACTATTCGACTTGTAAACAACAACAAAAAATCGACCTAATGACTATGGCAGAAGGTACTGACCCCATGGGGCATCACAGTACTTCCCATCACCATCATAATCATCATTACAACCACTATCATCATCGGTTGCAGCAACTCCATCAGCAGCAGCAACAACAGCAACATCATCAACAGCAGCAGCAACATCAGTTGCAGCATCAGCAAGAGTTACACACAATGGCAGCATTGTCGGCGGCTCATCAGAGTCTACTTTCGCCTTCAACGACGACAGCGACAAACAACAACAACAACACCAGCAGTAATAATAACAACAATAACAACCAACCGTACGTTGCTAATAACAACATCCCGTGGAAGCAACGTAAACGGAAGCGTCTGTCTGCCGTCCTCGATAAGCTACATAACAACAATGTTGCCAATCATTTGAATAACAACAACATTGACGAAGATGGATACATGCCAAAGCGGTCCAGCAGCGGTGACGAAGACTCCGGCGAGGATCTCTCCAATTCGGACAGCCCTCGAATCAGCGTCAGCCCACTTCAGTTGGCCGAGGTGAACGATGTAGACAATCAGCTACACGTTGACATTAAGACTGAGCAACTGCCAAGCCCGTACGATAGGTATTTCCCGATCCCTTCGCCACTATTTGGCTACTATTTGCACACAAAGTATCTGAACGAGGTTTTTCGCCGTCGCAATGATCTCTATGCTGGTAGTGCAGCGCCATCTACACCCAGTTCGATGCAGGACTCACCGCCGGAGAAAACGTCATTGGTGGGCCATCAAGATCATCCACCCCCGCCGCCGCCGATGCCAGAGCTGTCAGCTTCCTCACCACCCATTCCCTCGTCGCCGCGCAGTGATAGTCGACAAAGTCCAAAGCAACATCAGCATCAGCAACAACAGCAGCAGCAGTCACAGCAAACTAAAGCAATGCCTCCGCCACAGGAGCGTCCACTTGATCTCTCGACCAGGGGTAAGAAACTCTATACCCCACCGTCACCACTGCCACCTCCGCCCTCATCAATGCTTATGCCACACAGTCCTCATGCGCACTATCCTATGCCACCGCATCATCCGGGAATGATCAAATGCGAAATCCCAAGCGGAGCATCAGCACCACCCACCCTCCATATGCAGCACGGTGGCCCCGTCGGAGTACCTGTCGTCAAGGGTGACGTCGCGTCACCGACTACCAAGGAGTCTGTCGCATGGCGTTACAATCTAGATGTTTCACCGGTGGTGGAGGAGATGCCACCCGGATCGGATGTCGCTTACGTGTGTCCCGTCTGCGGTCAGATGTTTTCGCTACACGATCGTCTGGCCAAGCACATGGCATCGCGTCACAAATCTCGCAATCCCTCAACGGATATCGCCAAAGCCTATTGCTGTGAAGTGTGTAATCGCTCATTTGCGCGCTCTGATATGCTGACGCGTCACATGCGATTGCATACCGGCGTCAAGCCATACACGTGTAAAGTCTGCGGCCAAGTATTCTCCCGTTCAGATCATTTGTCAACGCATCAGCGAACGCACACTGGCGAGAAACCCTACAAGTGTCCGCAGTGTCCGTATGCGGCGTGCCGTCGTGATATGATCACAAGGCACATGCGCACCCACACCCGATACGAGGCTCAACAGCGTGGCAGCAACAACAACAATAACAATAACAATAGTAGCAACATGAATAACAACAGCGGCAGCTTAATGGATTCGCCTATTTTGACAGACGTCAAAATGAACATTCCTCTGCTGGTGAAAAGTGAAAATGATCTCGCCAAGGGTCACAAGTCGTCGCCATTGCACATGGCCGGGTTGGGTATGCCATTGGTTGTAAAGACGGAGAGTGCTTAAATTTTAAACTCCACTCTTTAGTTTATTTTTATTTTTAATTTTTGATAAATGTGTCACCGATGTGACAGTTGCATGCAAAGTTCTCCTATGGAGAGCTGTCTCTTGTTTATTTTATTTTTTTTTATTTCTTACCTTAGTTGTGTATAATTGATCCTTGAGATTCCTAATGGAGATTACATAGATATTATGTACATATCTTCGTGTATGGCCAGAACATTTTAATTTAAATTGACACACACAGGACAGGTATGGTCACTTGCTATAGCGCAACTACAACCAGAGCTTCTCAGAGTTCTTGAGTATGTATACTTCTAGCGTAAGGAAGGGTAGATAAAAGTAACGATTAAAGATAATCTCTGCAAAGACTGAGAATATAAAATAATGAATGATTTTTTTTATATAAACATATTTAAACAGTATGTAGATAATCTATTTTTTTTTTAATTCATAAGATACACATATACAAACAAGACACACATAATCGATGTTCGTTCGGTATTTTCCTGCTCAAAATTTCCGTCTCTCTCTTTTCTGACTAAATTGTTCACTAGAATTTATAATTAGTGGTTACGCCCACTAATTTACGCCCACCCTAATTTAATATTTCTCGTATTCGTTATTAATATTTATTTATTTATTTTATTTTCACAAATCTTATATACTAAGTTAAAGAAGAAAAGAAAAGACATAAACAAACCCCTTGGAGGGAACTTATAATGGCACGTGAAAAGTGCTTTCCCAATTTGATATTGAATCATTCCCTTTATAACAAAACAACAAAAAGCACTAAACATAACAAATAAATTTAAATTTAAAACGAAGGTTGTGACTCCTTAGCGTGTAGTAGCACAAATTATTTAAATAAATAAATATAAAATACAAATAATACAAAAAAAAAACACACACACACATACACACAGTTATACTATGCTTAGTTTTGCCAATTTATTTTAATTTTGCAGTTTTCTTATAAGTTAACAATTTTTGTTTTTAGTTATTTGTTTTTAATTTATATGTAAAAAAAAACATTTGATTTGCAAAAAAAAAAAAATTAAATTATTGTTCATTAAATGAAATAAAATTTATCAATGTCCTTACATTAAATTTGTTTTTTTTTTCTATTTTTAAAATATTTTCGAAACCAGTTAAGTTTTCATTTCGGTTTGTTGTTTGAATAGATTTTTAAAAAAAAATAATTGTGTTAAAGAAAAGAAAATTTAAAAAATTTGTTTGGTTGCATTTAAGTATTTAATTTATTTATTATTATTTTCCTGTTTAATTATTTATAAAAAGATATACAAAAATCTGCATTTTCAAAGTGTGACAGTGAAATTGTTGAGTTCGTCTCTTTATTTTGCTCGTAACTCTAAGTTTGTTTTAATGGAATTAAGTTATTATTTTATTTCATAATTATTTAACTATTAATTTAAATTAAAAGACAAAAAACAAAATGTTTAATTTGGTTATGATTAGCTATTAATGATTTATTAATTTTGAAATAAACAATGACTACTTTTTTATTTAAAAAAACAAAACTGATACACAATTTTTTGCTTTATTATTTCAATTTCTTTGGAGATATTTTCAGTTGCTTCTGATTTAAAGGTAAATTATTTTTTCTTTTTTTGGATTGGGACCCATGCATATGCCTACCAAAAGGAGAACATCAGAAAGTAAGCAAATACCTCACTGAATTATGTGGGTATGGCACAAGCGCTTATATCGATTTTGTTTTGCATTCAAATGGTATGAAGCAATTTGGGATTATCTTTAAAATGGTAACTCTCCCTAAAAACAGCAATAATTCCAATGGGTTTCCGCAAGATATTTTTTTATTCCGAAAAAATAATTTTCAAACCAAAATGAATATTCAGTAAAAGTTTGTTGCCCATCGTAGCTCGTCTCCATTCAAATGGCACTTCAAGCGTCTTCAACAAGGGACAAACCTAACAGTAAAGCGGAGCAAACAAAAAATATAACAGCAACATCAAAGCATTGTGTACGGTCAATGAAAGTTAAAATAAATTATGAACCAAGCAAAAATATTACTAATAGTTGATTTTGTTTGGGGTTACTCTTTCCAGTTGCCGACGAGGTCATAATAAAGAAGGAGAGTTCAGGAGTTCGCCGGTTCCACCTCAAACAAAAAAAATGTAATTCGTTTTGTAAACAAACAATTATGTAATTCGAACAATTATGTTAAAAGTGTCCAATGGGCGAAATTACATTAAATCGTAGGTGTCGTTTTTGAGAAAATCAATTTTTTTAAAACCTAAAAAGTGATTTAAATAAATTTCTCACCATTATATTTCGATTTATTTTGCGACTCAAAAACGCATCTCATGTACCCAGAAAGTTTCGTATGACGCAGTCGTGCACTTTATTTTTGAAGAAGTCAACAATTTGTTTTTAAAAAAAACGTAGAGTACCTACTGTGTATCGAAAAGGTTGGGAAAGGTCTTGTCTTGTGCTGCGATGCTTATGCCCAGAACACTGGATACATAGAATTTCAAATTTAACTACGAACTCAAACCTGAACTGTGCGCGGTTTAGGGAGGAGCTTGGCAACTCTGTCAAAGTTCCTCTCATACTAAGATCAACACAGAGGGCGTAGAGGTCTGCTCAAGATCTGAATGTCTTCACATAATGTGTATGTGTACTGTATTCACAACGCACTGAAATCTGAGGTTCCGCGAAAACTACCGGAAGTTCCATCGAAGTCCGGAAGGAGGATTCCCATACATTTTTCGGATTTCAAAATCTCGTTGATCTTTCGATGGAACCTAAACTTTATAACAGTGCGGTGTGAATAGAGTATTTTAAAAAGTTTTGAAACTAGAAGGCTTGCTAAAGTCCCCCAAATGAACAGACCAAGCAGACCAGCTGCATTCCTTAACCTTGACGGTACTTACACTAAGACAAATGCGGAGCTTTTTAGTCTATGCCTAGACACTCACTTCCCGGGAAAAGGGGTTACTACGTGTGTTTCAGTTGTACCGGCAACGGTAGCCACCCTTTCACTGACTAACACTGACGTGGTGATTGTCGAACGTCTAAAATTTTCATCACTTTCAGCACCATCTTATCTTTTTTTGAAACAGGGGAAAATTAAGTACATTAATATAAGGAAAGTATAATGGGCCACTGATAAAAAAACTACCAAATTCTTCAAAATTTGTATTATTGGTTTGAGGTACAATCAAAACATTTATGGATTCGTTGTACTCATTTTTGGATGACTTGGCCGCTATATCTCGTTCAATATTGGCTACGAGCTCCTCTAGCACTGCTGGCTTATTGGCATAGACCAATTATTTGACGTAGCCCCATAGAAAAAAAAGTGTGGAGTGGTTAAATCACACGATCTACATAGGTTGCCAATTTTCAGGAACATTTCTCAATATAACACGTTCATTGAATTCAGTTTCCTATATGTCGATTGTTACACCCGTTGTGTGGCTTGTGGCACAGTCTTATCAAACCACGATGTCAAGTAGACGCAATTGTGACCAAAGAAAAAACGTTGCCAGGCTAACATGCCTCTGCAGCGATATCCATTCCATATATATAAAGTAATTGTTGATGGAATTTTCACAGCGATTTCGAAAGCACAGTTTCGAGAAACAAGCTTTTAAAGTTTTCGTCTTGGTGCAGTGTTACTTTTTGGGTCCGAGATATCTCAGAAACTATGTATTCATATTTTTAGAGAATATTTTCGAAACATGCTAAATGTAAATGGTATTACATTTAAGCGCCAACCCACTTCTTGGAGAAGTCATGACAAACATCCAGGAATAAGAACTGTCTTCTCAAAAAAAACCCGATTTACAGACGCGGTTTGATTTTTGACGCGGTGGTGCTGCGCGTTACAAAACTAAGATCGCGTGCACCTAAAGCTAAAATCAGTTCGTTTTGATCTGACTACGCCCCTGAAACTTGACTAATGTAGGTAGTACCACATTGTAGATACATATGCAACAGAAAATATTAAATACGAACGATTATCTATGAGCAAAAAAATCCATAATTTACCACTATTTATCTATAAATCCTAATTAAGTCGTTAAAAATGTTGTACGACACAAGTTAAGTATCTTTGATTCACAAATACAAATTTATCACAAGTTAGTATTTAAAAAACAAAATCGTATAACTAAATCTTTCGGACAGCATGAAGTCACTATTGATGGTGATCTTAAAATCGAACGTGCTGCGATCTTTCTTCTTAAAGCCTTGCCAAGACGAGCACTTAACGCACGAGCCAGTTTTTCGTTGACTTCGTTGGAAGTCCGCACTCCTGAATATTCATCTATGCATCTGTATGTTGTGCGATGCCGATTATGCGGGCTTAATTATTGCCTACATTTATATGAGTATACATATTTACTGAATGTGTATATCTACGAAAGGAATACGTGGTCGGGTAATTTTATTCATAAAATTTATCTAATGACAGTTTATTCGATTATGATTGCCAATTTGAATGTAAAAATTAATTCACTAAATATTATCACCGCCCGATGCTATCTCTACCTCTATCCGAATAGAAATAAATAAAAAAAAAACATATGTTATAAATATTTTTAATATTGTTATTTAAATTTAGGTACGCACATTCATACTACATAATTAACTTGTATTGTTGTTTAGTGTATCGTAAATTCATTTTAAGAGGTGTATTTGCCCTGAAACCATTTTATATTTTAGTTAATTTTCAAATTAAAGCCCACGCAGGTCTTGCATAAATCGAACTGGTAGCATACCTATTTATATTAGATACGTTTAGGTACCTCCACACTGAAGTGCGAAGGAAAGTTATAAAATCGAGATAGGTAGGCAAAGTGCATATTTTCTTCGATTAAAATGTTCAAAATGTATGGGCTGATCCGAATGACTATAATGAAATTTTAATCTGTAATGCACAGCGTGCTGCTTATATTACCTCGAACAGAATGGTGACTGTTGGACATTTGCGGGTTATACCTTTTATAAAATAAATTTTGCTAAATGTTATTATTTATTTTGATTTAGTTTTAAACAAGGACCAATGAAAATGATTTTGTCCACGATTTATTTATGCTACGATGCGGTACATTATGAAGCTGTTAAATGGCTGGTAAATTGATCGAAATTAAAACCAAAGGTTATTTAAAATCGACCCAAATTACAAACCAAAAAATACCTGAAGTTGAACCTCAACAATTAACTGCAGCTCTCCGGGCTTCGTATCACTTTGTCTCTGAGCCATTTATGTGAGCCAGGAGTTTTTAGGTCTTTTTAGGTTTTAGGTCTTATTGATACACTTTCCCTTTAAGCAAATAATAAAGGCCAGAAATAAAAAGCATAGGACCTACGACGCATCTCTGGTCTTCGGGGACTCCAGAGGGGCATCTTAATCTTATCTTTGTCTTGATCATCTGTACGTTGGTTTTTGGAACTCTTCGCTGTCCGTGAGCCACTCATTGCTGTCGTGAGCGGATTTTTTTTAAAAATTTTGCTAAATCTTCGAGCGAACAGACATTTATGTCTACAACGTGGACTTTTTGTCATTCTTTCCAGTTTTAATTGAAAGCTTAGATTTCCCAAGAGAGAGGGGGTAGAAGGTGTTTGGTCTACACTTTTTGTCGAGTAATGGAGAAATTTTGTTTCGAAAATCTTGATGCAGAATAGACGTGACATCCTTAAGAATGCGTCAGAACCTTTCTGGTTAGTTCGAGTGCTTTTTAATAACCAACAAATCCAGTGTGCTCTGGCAAACGGATGAAGCGAACTCTTAGTTAGTGCTGGATAGTTTTTTGAGTATATTTTCTGTAATGCGCAGGTCTATTGCATGTACAAATCTCAGCCTTAAATACATACGGAAATTCTAGTATTTTGTATCTTGGTATACTTTTGCTCTAACGCGTTCAAATGTTTTGAACCCACTCGTAAACCATACGTGTGAATCTCTTAGAAATGTTAGTGTATTCGGTTTCCTGTAAAATCCCTCTGAAAATGTAACTTTATAATTTAGAAGTTGGGGGTGATTGAATCGTTTTTATAGTTCTTGAACTCTAGTGGGTTAATTTTGAGTTTTCATCTTTTATTTAGTTACGCACAAGTCCTGAAGGAACGTTTTTCGCGATTACCTCTTAGGTTTTCTTATCTGCAGATTATACTTAGTGAGGCTTTTGAAATTTCTTCTCCCTACTCCGGTTCCATATTTATTTTTGCCACAGTTTTCTAGTTCATCAAGCCGTGATTCGCTTGCCCACCTTGCCTTTTTTCTGGTCAGGCGTGGTTTTGTGCGCTGGCAATGGCCGTATTCAGGTTATATAGTATTTAATTATCTCTAGCTAATCTGTTGGAGATTGTTATGTTGTCCATATATTCGAGGCTATGCAAAGCTCAGTCTGAGGGCTGTCACATTGATTGCTGGGCGTTAGGTGTAGGACCTTTTTTCTGATTGAGTTTTTAAAAGTGGAACTTTTTCCACAACTAAGAACTTTGAAGTTAAAAAAGTCGATTAAGTTGAAGAACTACTCACCTCGGTATTATTCTTCTTGCCACATAGTCCAAAGTCCTTTCAGGAGCAGGAATTCTAGGTTGGTTGAGTTACCTGCGGGAGCTATGGTGAGCAAATAACTGTTTTTCTCATACCTCCTTCCGTGGGAAGCTCGATGATGGTCACATCCAGATATTTATTGGTGTACTCTGGAATTGATATTATTTTTGTACAGAATGCAGGCTCTTGGTCTGCCATCGTAAATGATTCAGTCATATAGTAGTTTTCTTGTTGGACTTTTTTCAGGTCCTTGTGAATATATTGCTATAATATGCCTAGGATAGTCCTCATGTCTTTGTTGACTTCAGAGGGCTATACTTCCTGAGCTACAGTCTCATCTGTCAATGTTTCAGCTACATTGGTCCCTAAGTTCTAACCTTGCCAGCAGATTTGGCTTTTGTTGGCTATTTGTCTGGCTTGTGCTTATAGTAGAACGACTTTTGTTAGAAATACCCGTGGATTTTCATATCTTAGATGCACTGAGGTTATCAGCGGATACTACACTCCCAGCGAGAACATTTGCGTATCTTATAAGCTCCTTTGTCCTTCCGCTTTACAGATCTATACCGCCTCTTATATGTTATCATTCGACGTCTTTGGTGAATTATTAAAACATTTACAAGTGTTTCCATTTTCATTTCTTAAATAGGCGTGTCTTTCGGTAGCCATAAATAAAATATTCGAAATGTAAAAATATTTCAAAAAAAAAAACTTTACACAGTGAAATTTTCTGTTTCACATTGGAATACCATCAACTTCATTGTCGCTTAGGCAATAAATAATATTCCTAATAAGAGAAGTATCGTACACGATAAATAAATATCATGGGTTGCATGCAATAAATCTTAGTGAACAATCAACACCAACACCACTTACATCAAACACGAGGACTGAATGAAAATTTAATATTTTTTTAATTTCACTCAACAAAATTAACTATTCAGTGGCATAAGTTGGTCGCTATAATAAAGCTCTTAATGAGCGGTAAGCTTTTAAAGCAAAACAATGGCCTGCAATCGGGGCCGTATTTTTATTTTGCTGTTGTTAAAAAAGGGAAGGAAGCCTTACGCCAGCTTGGGTCAGAAGCAGACCTGCAGATTTATGTGCATTTACACTCGTTAATTATAATTTTTTTGTTCGGTCGAATGTATTTGTTAATGATCCAATGTAACAGTGTTGTGCGTGTATACACAAATTTGTTTACTTAATTTGTATGAACAGCTGGGATAGTTTTTTTTTGTGCTGACGTTTCGTTGAGTTTTCGAAAATGCATTTCCAGTGATTTATTGCAATAATAGGAAAATATGTTAAAAATGGGAGAGCACATTCAGGCAAGTGTTAGAGAAAATATTTGATAGAAGTCTTTGAACATTACTCCTACCAAGTTATATGCGAAAGCTTGTCTATTTTGTTCTCGATTATGATCTATGGATCATATGGATAAATGGATTTGGATGGATAAATATATCATTGGATCACGGAAATTTTTAAGTATATGTCGCCTCCACAATAGTGACACATATAGTGCCATGGTGTATGGAAACTTCATATCTCCAGGAGTCTTCCAGCGATGTAGAAGAATTCGAACAAAATTCCCTTTCAGAAGAAAGGTAGCTAACGCTCGGGTAATCATAAAACTCTAATGCATGTTAAATTATCAGGAATTTCCGAAGGAAGGGACGACTAATACCAACTTAATCGAATTCGTGTCTAGTACTCTGTGCGCTTTGGAACATCGAAAAGAAGTTAATGTAATCGCCTCGCCACAGACTTTTGTAAAGCAGTCGAAATCATTCTCTTTAAACTATAAGCTCTTGGTTTTGTCGTCTGGATAAAATCCTACATAAATGGGCATCTACATATTGTTGGCTTAAGATCTGATATTTCCGAGCCGTTTAAAGCTACATTGGAAGTTCCCAAAGGCAATCATCCCTTACGGACTATGTACTCAAAAATTCTCAAATATCTTTCTATAAGGACGACATCAACATTTTTAAGCATAATATCAATTGCCGCAGACTCACACCCTTACACTCCAAGATAATTTAATTAATTTTGCAACTTAGTGCCATAACAACCTTCTCGAGCTTAATTTCGATAGGTGCCAGCCGATCACATCTTTTCGTTAGTACTAACGTGATACAAAAATAATACTTCACATTTCAATAGTATTATTCATTTATTTTTTTTTTAAAGTTATGTACCTAGATATTACGTATTTAAATTTTAATTGAGGTGATTTTTGAATGCGTACTTTCCGTCAGAGCCTACTTCTTCGAGCATTTTTATCTGGCAAGAATTCGAAAAACTTGGGTCATGACATTTTTATGTTGCACCCAACGTACGGAAATCCGTGTACCATGTTTCATTGATTAAAGAGAACTCTCTCTCACCTAAGTGACCGGAAAACAGAGAATGTACACGGTGATTTTTACTAAATGGTTGCAGGGAAAATTTAGTATCGGACGATTCCATGTCAAAACGGTTCTTCGATGCAATGAACTTTGTTCAATTCTTCAGGTTGGTCGAGTGCAGACCAAACGAAGATCGAGAGATACTCAAATTGAACAATCCAATTCTAAATATATTCGACACACCGCTAATAAGAGAATTGATAATGAGATCATCAGAAACAGCGAACACTCAATATATTCGTACTATTAACAATATTAATGTAAACTATAAAATGGTCGATATATATATAATTTTATAGATAGCGATTCTACGAAAACATTGAGTTTCACTTGCATCTATGTATATCAAACAAGTAAATTCAAAGAGTCAATGATTTGATGGAGATTTTTTGTATTATTTACAAATTTAAGTGTTTATCTGCGGTATGCAACTGTTTAGCGATGGTTCCTTCGCGTGCTCCTACAGAGGATCGTCTAAAGTTGATAAATATGCAGATGCTTAAAAAGCTGACTTTCACCAGCTTCTAAATGAATATATTATTCAATGTCCCATCCCGATTCAGCTAATCACCCTAAGCACTAATACTCGCAACGACTTCCCCACACGTAAAATTAGAAATTTACGATTTTTAAACAGAACTGGGAACCTATTCACAAACAACTTTGGAAAGCACTGCAGTTTTTAACAAAATTTTTGCAGACCTAGCAGGTAGAACGCTGAAAGCCCAACATTTAAGGGCAAGTTGAATGATTTTTAATTAAATAAGCGATATTAGTGGTTATGGTCATCAACAAATATGTAGGTACATGTTTGTCATACAAAATTTCTGTCACGCCCAACTTTTTAACCAACATTTGATAAATCACTTTCACCAGGCTGTACGTTTAGTACTTGTTCCCAATCTTTTCAATCTTCGATAGCTATTTTTATAATAAATATTTGTTTGCCTTTTAAAGAAAGTCGGCTTAATGTTATGGTTTAAGTACTTATTTTTAAAAGATTTTCGGCTTAAAAGGAATTTTCTTATTCTTAATTTTCAGTAGAGGACGCCTTTAAAGTGCAAATTTGTTTTCACTCAAGGTGAGGTCCTATGTCTTGAGGTCCTTGCTGTTTTGCAACCCAGTCAACTGGTTAACTCGGACTTTGTGGAGATGTAAACTAAGTTTCCTCTTTCTCCTTTTAAAATTCACTAGCTATTAAATGCTGGTGGCAGTGCTGGGGCTGCAGACAAATGCCAAACAGAAGTCATAAAATTCTGATAAGCAAAAATATTCAACAACTCTTACTGAAAAGCTCTGCTCTTAGGCGATACAAAGAAAACTGTACACAAGAAGTGAGTGATGTCTTTTAAGTTGTTTCCTAAAACTTAAACGTTTTCCTCTTTTGCATGAGAAATGCTGGTTGGTTACAACCTGCTTGTTTTATACGAAAAACAAATTCTTTAACCTTTAACCTGAAGCTATGTCCTAAATTAAGATTTCTATATACATATATCTCATTGAAGGTGGGTGTTCATTTTGATAGTCTAAAATTAACCCTCATGACCTTCACTTCCTCTCCCAGGCTAACATCAATTCCACTAAGTCTCGGATAATCTCGTAATTAATCAGTCAAATGACCTGCAACAACAAATACATCCCGAGTACACTTAACATCTTCATTGATAGCCTCGGCTCTTGCACCATAGCGCGCCAATTTGATTTAAATATCCCTCAAAATGCCGCAACTAATTGTGTAGGTCCCGGCCGGTCTCCATTAATCATTCGACTTTTGTCTCCCGCCCCAAAAAAAAACATACACAACGTACATATTACCGCACTCACTAATTCATTTGCTGGGGTAGGTATACCATGATGTTACTGGTACCCATGCTGCATCATACATCATGCTTTGTTGCAGATGCATCATGCCTTACACAATGGACAGCGGACGACGACAACAATGAAAAGAACCCATATAGTGCGCTCTTCCAATTTATTGTGTTATGCCCCTTCGTTTCTAAAACGTAAATCCTCCCGTGATGAACAGTAGCCCACGGCCGGCGCACTAGAAGGACGAGAAAGACGACAAGTGGTGATAGGCGATAGCAGCAAGCAACACAAGGAGAAGGAGGTAATCTAATTTCTCGATGAGACAATAACGCAAAAGGATCCACCATTGTACTACTTCTGGCACCCAACCCCGAGTCCCAAGCAATATTGCCCGAGTTTTCGATTGCCGATGGCATATTTTTCTCGGGGGTGTAAGAGCCGTCCTCCGAGAGGGGGTGATCGCTTTTGCTTATCGCTCGCAAGCGATCTAAATTGGGGGTCGGTCGCCGCCACCGTCGTCGTCGTCGTCGCTGTTGTCATCGTAGAAGTTGAATATGTACGTAATCCTCTGCGAAAATCTTGGTAAATAAATTTATCTGTTTGGAGGAGACAACAGAGCATAAATACAAACACACACACATATACAGAGAATGGCAGAATGATTTGTGCATCACGGATGACAAATGACCATTGCCGACGTCGTCGTAGTCGTTGTCGCTGGCTTGGACTGTATTATTATGTTGGATGGGCGACAAATCAAAGGGCGCGCAATGATATAATCGCGCAACGTACTCCTTTGTCTTTGTGCTTTGGTTTTTGGGGGCAACACGACACGGTCGCACGAGCCAAATGACAAACAAACGCCATAGCGAGACGATGATGACATTTGATGACAGCAGCGCCTCGCGCAAGCTTTTCGTATGACGACGACGGCTGCAGGGTGGCAGTTACTAATCGGAGACAAGTGTTCCAAGTGTGAACATGGAAGTCGTTTGACTGATTACAGATGGTTAAGGATTTTTAATTGTTGAACATAAATCTATGATGTGATAAGCATTGGTGACAGTTTCAATTGGCAAATGGGCTTTGAAAAGGGTGGTTTGAGGGTGGTGTTCGTTGGCTTCGTTTGAAATCGATGATTTTGTCGGGAACTTGAAAAAATTTGTAAGTTTGGATAGTAGACGTAACTGTATTTGACAAGATTCCGTAGATTGAAATCACTTTTGACTGATTTCCCTTTGTCCTGTCATCCTTCCCTGTATGGCCCAAAACAAATAGGATTTATGTAATAAAAATGCTTAGCGCGAACTCATTCCCATCGACCATACTCCCGATTCTTCCAACAAGGGATTGAGCGCTGTCTCGCAGGATTGCCTTTGAGAAAATTTACATATATCACAACTAGCCTTTCCACACTTTGAAGCAGAAAGAGTCTTAAACAAAAACAGTGTACTTTCTCCTTACCGACACCTCATTTAAGCGGACTCCCTAACAACCGGAGGAGGACACAAAATTTTATAGCCGCAGAAAATGTAGCTCTCTCTTAAGCGGATAATTTATAACTGGAGCACGGTTTTGTTCTACATCATTGGCTTAAGAGGCTTTAATTTTGAGCTAGGAAGCTGAAATTTGGAGGATACGCTTGGTAGAGTCCCGAAATGGTTAAACCTCTAATATGTTCACTTTCACAACAAGTTTGTTATAAAAAGTTCTAGCCAACGCTCACTTGTTGAGGGCGCTTTTCTTTTTAAATTAATTTTTCAATTTAATTTTTTTTTTTCAGTTTAATTAAACTGAAATTAAATTTCATCTTTTCAACGCGTTTTCCGTCAAAGTATATAAATATATAATACTGATTGGGTATAATACTGTTCTATCCGGGCGGACTTTAGCTGAACTAAATTAAGCACCTTCCTAGATGTAATTTATTTTGTCAGTTTGTACCGAGAGATTTGCCCGCTTATGCATATCTAAAATTCCTAGCAATGATGTATTCACCATTATCAACCGTTGGGTTGAATACTAGAGTAGTATTCTCTCTTTCTAATTTTTATCAATGTCCTCCTGTCTGTCACTTCTAATCCTATCTATTCCGTTGCTGATGACAGTACCCTCAGCTTTATATATTCGTTTCCTGGGCAACGCCCCTCATCTTCGGGCGTTGAACTGGAACGGCAACGTATGTTAAGCTCATTGAATTCCGGTCTTGACAGCATTGACATTATCCATGAATGGCACTTGTATGGCTGAAACCGAACGACTTTCCATTCTCGGTATGTGTGTTAATGACATCCTTCGTTGGAATGACCACATATTTGATGTCGCCAAGAACGCTGCGAAATGTCTAGGCTTCCTTAAGCGATGCAAGAAATATTTCACCCCTTCTGATCTGGCTAGTTGCATTCCACCCCTACAACAATTCAAAAGCATTACTCGCCATGCTAGGAATGCACAACCTGTTTTCGGATGTACTGTGAAATATAAAGGTTCCTTTCTCAACCGTACAATACGAATGTGGAATGCTCTACCATGCTCTGTTTTTCCTTTGATTATAGTTTACAAACATTGAAAATCAACGTGCATCGGTTTCTCCCTTTCTCTAATCCTTCATTTCCCTAATGCCCGCACTGTGGCCCTTTAGTGCGCGTACATTATAAAAAAAAAAGAAATGGAATGTAGGCAAGGACCAAGCTGGCCATGAATATTATTTTAACGAGATTTCATGATGTTTCGATAAGTAAAGACTCCAGTCGTGATCTGAATCGGTCTTAACTAACGGTTACCTATTTAGAAGCCTTTTGACCAGTGACGTGTGGCACCAAAATTTCTGGGATAGACATATTGATTGTCATGTGCGCCTTACTCTTAGTTTGCTTTTTCACTCCGTGCCTTTTAAATCAAAATCGCGCAATAATTCTAATAAAATAAATAATGCAAACATGACCTTGCAAACTTTTTTGAATATTTTTTTTTAATGTCATACAACCTCCTTAACATTCTTAATAGAATGAGCTGTATTACTAATGATGCAAATTCTGATTGCTCGCAATACATCCAACCAACAGCCTTGTATTGATCTAAGTCAAAATGGGAGGTCTGACGAAATTTGTTGAAATAGAACAAGTGTACCCCACAGAGAGATCAGTAGAGATGCAGTCAAAAAAGTGGAAAGTTATGTTCTCTCACTCGTGATTGTCACCTCGCCGGAAATATATGTAGAAGAAAAAACTGAAAAAAAATCACTGTCCTAATCCTAAAAAATTCGACAGATTTTTTCTTCTTCTTTATTTTTTGGATAGACTATAAATGTCTCTAATGTCTCTATGACGCACCGTCACTGCTTATGACAGCCTTTTGCATTTAACACATTCTCTGGTCGCCGTTCCACCATGAAAAATACTTACTGGCGGGGTCACTAAGTGAATATATCAGCTTAAAATAGTTGGCAATGGCTCCATTCAGCTTATGAACGTTCGTCTCTACCTATAACCTGGACCTGAGTCTAGAAGGGGTGTTCACAGATTTGTTTAGCTGGCCTTGAGTTGAAATTCAGGGTACCTACGGTTTAACATCGAAACATCCGGCCTCACTTTTCAGTTGGTAAGCGTGTTAAAATGTATACTAATGTAAGTTGAAATTCAGGGTACCTACGGTTTAACATCGAAACATCCGGCCTCACTTTTCAGTTGGTAAGCGTGTTAAAAATAAGGTAAGATAACCAACACTAAGATTTGATGAAAGTATGAATTTTCCGAAGACGCTACTTCCTTGCTACTCCCACAAAAAAATTGAGATTGCCATTGCGTCAGATTGCTTATCACTTCACGTACAACAAAAATCGTAAAGTATGAAATCTGACTTTACTTTTTAGATTTTCCTCAATTTTCTAAATATTTCCAAATAATGCATGATAATTTTTTATTTTAATCGGCAACACTGGGTGAGCGCTCTACCTTAATTTTTTTATTCGCAGCGACACCTTTTGCGAAAGTTTATCAAACATCTTCTTCTTCCTTTCTTCTGTTCGAGCTATCAGAAAAGTAGGCGGCGTTAGTTACATGAAAAGTGGCGGCATGCATTCGTGTAACTTTCGCTGTTTTAATTCTTTTCGCTTTCACAACCAAAAGACTACAGTTGACAATGCTTGCGCCTTTCACCAATCTTTGTGTCTTAGCGCCGCTCGTTCTTCGCAACCTTCTTTTATTTTTATTCTGGCTCATAGAGGTAAGGCAGGCTCATAGAGGTCTGTACTATCTCAAAACCTGTACAAGGGTCATTCCATGTGACGAACAGGGCGAAACGCCCCATTTGCAGCTAAAATGCGCGTTGCGGTTTAAATTGAATTGACATTTTTTTCGCGAAGAATAAAAGGTCACACTTTTGCCGTGGAGGTTCATGCCGTTGTTTCCACGATCAATAAGTACCTCACATACTCAACCGTTTCTTACTACTGACTCATTAAAAAAACTCTTTGCACGTTCTTCGTTCGCTCCCCTACACACTATCCTACATCCGCATTGCAATCAGCGTACAATCAAATTAAAAATAAACAAGTCCTTGTCCCAAATTAGCAGCGTTTCTGTCATAAATACATCCTGTCATGGTCATCACGTTCTCACATAAATTGCATCCGTTTCGTGTTTTTCGTATTTTTCTCATAACAATCACGTGAGCAAGTGAGTGGCTTATAAAAACCCCCAAAAGAAAAAAATAAAGTAAATAAAGTTAATAATATCCTCTAAATTCTAAAAATCTAACGATGCACAAAAAGGATAATACACATCCACCAAAATAACAAAGAATAAAAACTTATTAAACTGAGACAATCATAAAAACCAGGAAAGCAGAAAACTAGAAAGCTTACCGGGTACATGTACCACCCTCTCCTGTTCATAAAAAAACACACACACAACGCAACGCCAAAAATATCCTCCACTAACACAAAATTTCCTCCTTGTTGTCCGCTGAATGTGAAAAAAGTACAACTGCATCATTCAGAGATGCTGCCGACAACTTGGGGGCACATGTAAACTACCATGTTCGCCAGAAATCATCAAATACAAAAAAAAAAAAACGCTCAATCCCCCTCCTATCTTCTGAACAAATTGCTGCGATGCAAGGATATTTTGCGAGGACAACGTTGGAAAGTCAAAAAGAAAAAAATCAAAAAAGCTTTTGAGGATCTCATCCAGAACAAACGGCCAGAATTCCAACGTGCACGGAAAACACACACCCAACCGAAAGGACCTTTTTTATAGGCTTTGGCCTGACTTCATTTCACCGACACGATGGTATCGTCGTCCATGTCCACCCTCGTTGCCTTGCCACCTACCGTACTACCGGCCGTCTCATTGTTGACTGCATTAAAGCCAAGCAAGCACAGGAGTAGGAGTAGATAGATACTAGCTATGTGTCTACAGCAAGCAAACGAGGCAAATACCAACATATTGCCACGTTCCTTCCGCGTCAACACCCACCCGCCCCGCCCGGTGATGCGAAGGAGGATGGGTGGTGACGGCGACAGCGGTGGTGCATTGCAGGTTGCGGCTAATGTTTGACCCTGTTTCATCGACTGTTTTATATTCATGGGCAATCTGCATGTAGAATAGAGCAGAGGATATCCTTAGTTCGGTGTAGCCTTCCTGTTTACTGTTTTAGAGACGATGGACGACGGACGACCGACACGCCAGACCCAGACCCAGAGAAAGAGAGCGAGTTGCGATGCGAGTATCCCAGGAAGAGAGACAATCCTGTTGTTGTTTGTTCATGCATACATTACCAGACAGATGGGTTGGCTTCTCCACTTGGTTTTTATTTTTATTTTTGTTACGTTGCTGTTGTCATCCTGGTAGAAGAGGTGCAAGGATGTCTACACTGGCAATACGTGCTGGCATGCTAAGGCTCATTGAATTTTATGCACAAGTGGTATCCGTAACCGAATGGAAGGCTTTAAGTTCCCTAATCACGAACGGATTTTGGTTGAATTTATTTATTTATTTATTTTTTTGCCAACAGATGCAGCAGGATTTGGCAAGGAATTTGGGATCTAACTTTCGGACTGTGTGTGTGATGTTTGGAATGTTTAAAGTATGTATTAAAAGCCAGTGATGGCTGGCGTGAAACAAACGCACGTGTTTCAGTATCAAGTGATGATACCTATGTATTTGACAAAGTGATAATTGATATTCAAAGACTCTGGCAGTTGTAATTGTGAAGGAAATCTTATGTTTGGAAGGACGTGAAGCGGCTATTTGATTCCTGATTAAGCAGTTCAAAATCTTGCAACGAGTAGGCATAATTTACAGACCCACGTGGCATGACAATGGACCTTATACAGGTCTAACTGTATTGGACCTTCAACCAACTTCATCCTAACCTAACCTTGGGATACAATTTAATAGACTTTTTCTAGTTATCCACGTTTTTAGTCCAATATGTATTTTTGTGTACTCCTTGTGGGACTTCCTAATGAACTAAAAACAAAAATTAGGGTAGTGGCACCTATTCCAGAACGTCCCCAGTTTTCAAACACTTTTTGGAAAAATCGTTGTTTTTTCAATGTTCTCCATCAAACCAAAAAAAAATGTATGGCGGCACATTCCTTCTCCAATCTCAAAGAGTCTCTCGCGGATAGAATAAAGTAACATGTGCTAAAATATGAGCAGATCAAAGGAGGTTTCGATAAATGTCATTTTAAAAAAAAAACTTGTAGTGATCGTCTGGGAAATAAGAAATTGTTTAAGGAAAATCATTACGTCAGTTTTGTTTTTCAAATAGATGCAATAGTTATTAACATTTGAAGAAAATTTGCAAAAAAAAAAAAAATAAAGTTTGGTTGTTTTTTTTTTAGTGTTTGAAAAGAGGAAATACAATAGAGTTTCCTTATTCCGAACATATGTTCTAAAATAAGTTAAAAATTAAGCAGTTATTCTAAAATAACTGCTTAATTTTTATTTTTTTTTAAATTTTCTATAGGAATTTAAAGAAAAATATGCTGTCTTGGATTTTATGTAACCAAAACTGCGAACAAAATTAGTATTCATATTTTCGAACACCTTTATGTCCACCATAACGCCAACGAATAGGTGTTCGAGAATAGGAAACAGGGCAGTTTTGTGGTTTCCTGTATTTGAACAGCTTAGCAGCTCATAGTTCAGTTAAATGAATCGACAAGTTATTCGAAGTAGAGAATTTGGGGTTCCAATCATAACTCTCCCTGATGGGTTAACGATAAGCTCCAAAGGCCTGGAACTGCAACTGAAAGGTTAGTTTCGGCAGAAACCAAATGAGTTGTTTGATGTAGTGCAAAAAATTGTGCAGGAAGAAGAAAAGAGACACGCCATTAAAAGACGAAAGGTCTGGGAAAAAATTGTACAACGGTTTCCTGAAACACCTAAAGTAATCCTGAGACCATCGATCAGGCCAGATCAAAAAATATGAAAAGAGAACACTAATTTTCAAAAGCGATGAAGCATCTTGCAGCCTTGCACTGAAATCCGGGAACGTTATTGGCCCAAGAGGGTATCGGAATTTATATCAGGTCAAATAATCTGACTGTTCTTCTGGTTTTCAGTGCAAGTGATTAAAAATTACATCATGTGGTTGATTTTTCCATATCAGAAGATACGTTCAAAAATTAAATGCAATGCCGCCAAATTGAGTTGTGGGTTGTTCGGAGACTCTGTGAAAGAGAACCGAAAAATTTTATTAGAATATTGCTAACGATTAGAAATAATTGGCTTGATTAAGCATACATCGTGGGTGCAGTGGCTAAGTAGGTTAAGAGCGTTGGAGAAAGTGTGCGTTGGGAAAGTGGCAGTGGCTAAATAGTTAAGTGCTTTGGGTCCTATATGGGCCGTTTATGTTTGAAATATGGAAACTCTGTTTTCGGGTTTGGGAAACAAGTGTTGGAGAGTAGGAAAAAGTCTATGTTTTTCCATTTTACATCATTTTTTTATGAATTGATAATAATAACGACAGTTATCTCGTGGCATCTATGAGGCATAAAAACTTTTGAGTTTCTCTATTAGAATAGATTTATAATATATTTCTACCTCATTGCAAGTATTTTTTTACAACTTATTCAATTTTCAAACTCGGTAAACTCTCCGAGAACCCCTTTCACTTCCCTACAACAATTCCCTTAGTAAAATCCGTATGCTCTGCTGTTACAATTAAACAAATTGGCATTCCTGTATTATTGCCAGTTATCTCTAACCGCTGTAAAGGCTGTTTTTTGGTGCGTTAACCTTGTAACTACTTTTTAAATTAAACTGGTTCCTAAGGTGTTAAGAGAATTGTATCGTTCACATTTACGCATCCTAAAAAAATGTCAAAACGATGTCCGTCGATCGTTTTAATTAGTTAGGTGTACGTAGTAAATATCACATATTTTAGAAATGAACACAAAGGGGCTCTGATGTTAGCACAAGTTTGTCCCTAAACAACAAGCATTTCCAATAGAAAAGTAATCCGACAAGGTGAACGCTTTCGAAGGATATCGGCGATTAAATTCTTTTATACATCTACTTTATATAGCAGTAAAAGACAGTAAACTATTTTATTATTTTTATTAATTTTAAAAATGTTTATCACATAAGACATATTTACTTTTTATTACTAGAAATTAATCTTTTCAAAATATCTACTCTTTCCTTTAGCAAATGACCCAACCTTTCAGTAAAATTCGTAAACTTTCGGCTAAAAAAAAATTGTTGTGATACATAACCTAAAAGGAATATTTATCTATTTATTAACGATCATTTAATTTTATCTATAAAAATAAATTCTAGTATTAAAGTAAAAATGAATAAATAAATTTGTCTTTCCGTCACACGGAAGTGCCTTAAAGAAATTATTTTACCAAAATAAAAAATTGTAAAATAAATTAAAATCTAAAGTTAGATAGATTATATAAAACATATAAAATTTTAAAAGCAATATATACAATTTTTCCTCATCTAAATAAAAGAAACAAAAAAAAAAACAATTTTTGTAAATAAAAACATTTAAAACCATTTTCCCAAATCGAATTATAAATGCTTCCAGAGATTTTAAAAACGAAAAAAAAATCCAATATATATATATTAAAATATCCTTAAAGGAAATCTAATAGCTTCAATATTTTTATACAGCTTTTTATAATAACAAAACAGTTATAACAAACTATTACATGCAATTATGTAAAATATGAATCAATTCTCAAAACCTTGCCTTATATAATATTTTGTAAAAAAAAAACTAAAGTTAATTATAAAAAATTGTGATATTTAGTATATAATTAGCAAATTTATCTAAATTTTCGATTTGTTTTTAAATAATTGTAATTTAAGTTAGCACAATCATTTAGATGTTAAATTGAATTTATTTAAAATGAATTACTATATTATTTGCCCAACGTATTATAGGAAAAAGATGAACTTAAACCATAAGTAAGAGATATTTTAAATGACAATCTTTAGTAAAAATTTACTGTTTTTTTTTTGTAAAGTTGCCACTACATTTTGACCCAATCGACAACCGTTCCAACGTTTTTGTTTCTTGGAGCACCCCGGCTTCCGAAAAAAAGAAAGAACATTTAAAAAAGTTTAACGGAAACTAAAATTTTATTAAGTATTATTTTTATTTAAATGCAAACAACAAATCAACAATATACCTTTTCTCGCCCTTTTTAAATATAAAAGAAATCTATTTCAAACTAAAGACATTTTTAATACTTCTTAATAAAACGCAAAAATCAAAAATATAAATAATTAATATTTTTACAAAAATGCAGCTCAAAATGAAATAAAAATAAAATGCTCAAATTAACCTAAGCAAAGTATTTTTTATTATAATTCCAGGGCTCTACAGACTTGTTAACAATTATTAAAAACCAAAAAAAATAGTATGTAAAAAAAAATATAAAAAAGCCAATAAATAAATTCTGTTTCAAGTAAATAAATATCAAATGCGTGCTATAAACTAAATTCAAATAAAAATTTTCTCGTCCTTATAGGTTTTGTTCAACATTTTTTCCAAGAACAAAATATATATACAAATATTTTTAGTAGAATAAATTTTGTTTGAAAAAATACTTGGAAAAAGTAAATAAAAAAAAAGTGAATAAAGACAATTCAATATACAAAAGAAATAAAAATCTAATTTTAAACTCAAATTGCTTTTATTTTATTTATTTCCAGCAGAAAATACAAAAAATGCAAAGGATGCTGGGCTAATGTCCACTTAACCCATTACGGCTCACCAAAATGGAGGCCAGAATGCATTTTTTTTAGAAACATTTTTTCTGGAGAAATCATTTTCCTTTTTTTAATTACTAATTTTTTTTCTTCGAGTTCATCACATGGCGAAAATTAAAACTGTGATGTCGAAATTGCATCCTATGAGCGTTAATGGGTTAACCCAGCCGGCGTAATTCTATAGGATTTTTGACAATGAACGGTCCATGGCCCGAACCGTACCAAAACATTGGCTGCGTCAATTAATTACCCACTTCGACATTTATGCTGAATAGATGATTTAATAATGAGTTGGTCTCATAATTTACACTCTACACCCGCCCTCATTAAGAAATTCTAGCCTCAAACCCTTTCCAACCAAAATTTTTAATACAGAATGCTGTCGGAGGCATCGGAGCCATAGCACCGGTATGGATCCGATAATAATAAAACTTTTTCTTTTGCCGTCTACTACCGTTGTGATTAATGGAAAACACGCGCAGCCCTGCCTCCAAATTATATTCTGTTGGTTTCGCTTTGTGTCCACCTAATGACCGGAACACTATGGCAAATGAATTTTTAAAAGAACATCAGCGCTATCATCAATAAAAACAAAAGCTAGTCAACTAGCCTGCAGCTACTGGAAGAAGAAAATTAAACAAAAAAATATTTGAAGAAAAAAGCAGCCGCCGACATGACCGCAAAAGAACTGTGTAATCTTTTTATTTTGGTGGACCTAAAGTTCAAAGACACAAAACCCTCTAGCTCCCTAAGGCTAAGCTCATCATAATATCAGTGTGTGTTGAATACTGGTATACCCATGATGATGATGGCGATCATCATCGGCTTGAAGGTGCCACTAGCAGGAACCCTGTCTTGATTGTCAATTTGCTGCCCACGATTACGGCCGTTCGTCGCACGGATGCTTCTGTAATATGACGCTCGTAATGTATACGCACAAAAACGCCAAGCAGGCTATTGATCCATCTCAATATCACCATTCACACACATACACAGAAAAGATCGCGTTAGGGGTGTAGGAAGGAAGAAAATTTGCGTGCCGCCTCATCGATAACAACTCGACCGAAAGTCCTCCGCAAAATATGTAATTTACTAAATTACGGCATACGTTGCACGGGCATCGTCATCATCATCAACTGAAGCAGCAGCAGAAGCACCAGCATCGATAATGGGTAGAAACATACAGCAAAACATCGGTAGTATCGACCAGCAGCAGGAGGCGTTTAGTCCTCCGCAATGAGGAGCTGAGTAAAATGGACAAAAAATGAACCCAAACAGGCGTAGGCTGAAGGGAAGCCATCTCTTCGAGAGAGGGAGAGAGAGAGAGAGAGAGGCGAATGCGCGCCACCGCCAAATATGCAGGAAAAATACGACGATGACGCAGGGCCACTTATTAACATGCAGCAGCATCATCTTATCGGTTCGTCTTCCGACATTAGGCATCCATGTTCATGAAGCTCCTGCCAAAAATAAACCACGGTAGGTACCATAGCATTACCATTCACCGGGTGCATCATTTCTTCCTCGCTCGCACCCACCTTAAAGTGGTGGTGGATTCTATTGACTTGCAGGTGGCATCCACCGGCCTACACTCTGCTTTGCGGAATAGTTTGCCCCCAAGGCAACTGAACTCCATTCAGAGCAAGAACTCGGATGCACACCGGTTCCTTCGGCATGGTAGATTCATTCATAAAAATTGCCCAAGCATCGCATGACTTTTGGTGTTTCGTTTCCGAATTTTTACACCAGCAAAGAGTGAGAAAGAGAGAGAGATACGGCGAATCTGGTTGCAGATACAAATTTTTTATTTATTTTTTGCCTTTTGCTCGATCATCATCATAATTTACGTGCAATCATCATTATCGCATGTGCAATAGTAGTGCATGCAGGATGACCGGAGTGCTGTGTTGTGGGTTCAGCTGGGGGGAGTTCTGTGTCTGTGCATAATCCCAGCGGTCATGTGGGAAATAATTTCACACAGCATCCGTCGCTGTCGCCGGTCGACTGAATGGCGGTGAGGTAATTGTATGCGAAGACTGGACTCTTGAGTGTGGTTTTGAGGTGACAGGAAACGGAAAGCAGCAATAGCAAATTGCAGTAGGTGGATGTGTTTCTTTTTCTATGACCCAACATTCATCGATAATTGAGAACGAACCACATGAAGCGGAAGTTCAAGCACAGACAACTACTGAGTCGGGTTTTGTCTCGCGGCCGCTCCGGATGGTGACAATTTGCACAGACTAAGTGGGACAAACTTTGTTGGGAAACAATCCTGAAGCTGGAGAAAAATGTTAATCACATAATTTTTATTGGTTAACATTGGAAAAGGAGTAATTAATTTGCTAAGAGACAGACACCGTTACCGTTAAACTTTGGAAAATTTATAACTAGATCAAACGGATAGATGCTAATAGGCGGATATCAATTAATCGCGAATAACACTGATCAAATCTGTGATGATTGCTAGTTGTGTGACAGTTAATTTGTAATAAGAAAATATTTATTTGTCTGAGGATAAAGTAATCTAGAAACGGAAACGAAGTGTCAACGCAAGGCAGAGGAGTTGTGGTTATTGAATGTCAATGTCACATAACATGTGTGACTTTCATTTTGGACTCAATCTTTGGTGGGAAAATGTTAAAAACATACCCCGTTTCGTATCGTTCTCAAAGAATATTCATGTGAATCAAAGATCCCATTTTGTGAAAGAAGTCAGCACGTTAAGAAGAGTACAATCGCTTGGCTGTGATACACATTAGAGCTGTTTTCAATAACATAAGCCTATTATGAGCTCGACTCGACTGGATTCGCGGGCAAACGTAGACATATGCCACTTTCTTGTAGCGACTAAATTAAGAGATTGATTGCCAAAAGAAGAAAAAGCAAGACTCTGCAGACAGTCCTACAGTAATTTGAAAACACAAAAGACACTACTTACGTTATAGTGTACTTGAACACTCAGTGCCCTATAAGGTAAGTAAGGAAGAAAATTACATTTATTAAATGAGATCAAAGAGAAACAATATCTTTTTACCTTTCTCGTATGCATTAGTATACTAAGGAGAAAGTTATTGCAATCGTGCGGAATTTCGAACTCAAACTGAGTATGAGGGATGATATTACGACTGAGTCTAAAAAAGTGGGTACGTCAATGCCGTCCGTCGGTCTCAGTGTCTGTCTGTCCGGGCTCCGTAAGGCGAAATGGTTCGACAGATTTGCTTCAGAGTTCGTTTAAATGTTTTTGGGGCTACATCTCGGGGCATCTTTTTATTTTTTGCTTTATGGTTTGAAATAACGGTACCTGCCATACAATTTTTTTGGTGAAAATCACTTGTCACTATTTTTCTAGAAAATGGTTCAAGGAATACTGCATACTGCGTTCTTGGAAAAAAATTCAATTAACGGTAGTAATAATAAAACCGCCAATATCTCCAAAAAACTCCAAAAAATTATACTGTGTTTTTTTATAATACTAGTCAAACAAATTTGCATACTTTAATTTTTGAAATACATTTTTTTCAATTTTTTTAAATTTAAATGAAATTCGTTTTCTCAAAACCGGCTCTAAAGATTTTGATAATTTTTTTTTATTTCGAACAACTATGTTAAAAATGTCCAATGTGCGAAATTACATCAAAATCGTATATGCCGGTTTTGAGAAAATCAAATTTTCAATTAAAGCCAAATTACTGATATACTACTATGCCTACTTCAAAAAATGCTAAAATATATTTTCGTGTACTTAGGGGTTGTATGCGCTGAAAAATCTTTTTTTTCTTGCATGCAATCGACCCTTATTGATGTTAAAATTCGATTTGGAAATTCCTTTGGACACTCAGTGCTGAACGGGTCGCGTGTGTCGTGATATAGACTTTCACGACAAATGAACAGCAGACGATATTTGTCCGTGAGTTAAATAAGGATAGGACTAAATATTTGCTATCAATAAACGTCTGTCCACCTGAAGGATTACTCTCGAAAACCTATTCCTACTTCAAATGCGAGAGAAATTCTTCAGCGTATATTTGTTACTCTGGGCGGCGATGACGAATGGAGTAGAAGATAGGTACTCCAGCGAACTCTGTGAGCTGCCCAAAATACCAAATGACATCGACTGCATAGGCTATCGCGAGTCAAGCTTTCGGTTCTTATAATTCCAGGGCTTGGAGTCCAGTGCCCGCTAAGTAAAAAATCATGTAGGTATATATTGGGGTAATCCCGTCAAATCACTTCTTAATGCCACCGCAACGTGTGCACCGAGTTAAAGACGTAATTCGATTATCGATGTTGGTATATGCCACAAGTTTTTTATTGATGAAATTTCGAATGTCCTTATGACTGGTTCAAAATCCCACAAGATTGTGTCCTTAAAATTGTTTTGTTTGACGTTTTTGTAGTCATGCTTATCGCTGTACTTTCAGCATAATTAAATAGTTAAGCTTTGCTCTTTCCTCACGATTTGGTACTACCGGCCGATAAATGTCATCTTATTATGAAGCGTGTACCGAAAAGTGGAACCAATCTATTCACCATGGTGGTGAAAGCAAGGTCGTTTACTTGATATTTCAAAGGCATTTGACAGAGTTTGGCATCAAGCTCTCTTGTCAAAAATGCGTGCATTTGGGATCAATGTAATTGGATTAGAAATTACCTTTCGGACCGTTCAATACAAGTTGTTTTGGACGGTTTCAAGTCTGCAACTCACCAAATAAATTCTGGTGTCCGTCAAGGCTCTGTTTTGTCTCCGACTCTTCAATGACCTCCTGTCTGTCACTTCTAATCCAATCCATTACTTTGCTGATGACAGTACCCTCAGCTTTACATATTCATTTCCTGAGCAACGCCCCTCATCTTCGGGCGTTGAACTCGAACGGCAACGTATGTTAAGCTCATTGAATTCCGATCTTTACAGCATACTAAAATGGCGTAAATCCAACAGAGTGGAATTTAATGCTTCCAAAACGCAATGCTGTCTGCTGTCATTGAAGCGAACCCCTAATTCTCTGCCATTATCCATGAATGGCACTTGCATCGCTGAAACCGAACGACTTTCCAATTTCGGTATGTGTGTCAATGACAACCTTCGTTGGAATGACCACATATTCGATGTCTCCAAGAATGCTGCGAAATGTCTAGGCTTCCTTAAGCGATGCAAGAAATATTTCACCCCTTCTGATCTGTAAAAAATTTATAACGCGTTTATTCGCCCCAAACTTGAGTATAACGGTCATATCTGGTCCAGTGCTCCAATTACATATTTGGAGCTACTTGACAGGATTCAAAAACGTGCGGTAAAACTTATTGGCGATCGAAATATCGCGAAATCATTTGACTCTCTTAGTCATCGTCGTAATGTCTCCTGCTTGTTATTGTTTTATCGGTATTTCCACCACAAGTGTTCAAATGAAATTGCCAGTTGCATTCCACCCTTACAGCAATTCAACCGCAATACTCGCCAAGCTAGGAATGCACATCAGTTTACCCTTAAGCCTGTTTTCGGACGTACTGTGAAATATAAAGATTCCTTTCTCAACCGTACAATACGAATGTGGAATGCTCTGCAACGCTCTGTTTTTCCTGCACACTATTAATTTTTTTTTTTTCTTACACGTCCAAAATTGGCTGAGAGATCTTTAGCTATCAAGAAATCTGGCTTCCGGAACGTGAGCTTATAGAGGTAGTGCATGTATTTTAGTGTTACCGGTTGTTGCTTATCGCAAAATGGCACATCGGTCGACATTTCAAAATGTAAACGTTGAATGAATCTGCGTTCTTATAGAAAATCTGAGAAAGAACTCGTAGATCTACCTATCTATATTTATCTCCTATCTCGCATATTTCAAAAGCTTTCATTTCTGGTGAAGAGCCTTAAAAAATTAATTTTTCATAGCTGAATCAAAATTGTGGAATCTCGTAGTCGACTCATTGTTGAGAAAATTCTATGATTGACTACGATTGTGTTATTGACAGCGGAATTAACATGACAAACTTTCAATGATCGTATGAAAAATTCGGTTGTACGATGAGTTAGCACGGTCGCACGTATTTGTTTTGAGAGTCAGAGAGTTCAGAGTCACAATTCTGGTAGATAGAGAAAGGTCCAAAGCTGATGTCTTCTCAGTGGCAAACAGTCTTATCGATTCACAGATTACTGCAGTGTACTTAAAACTGGGATTTTTGCGGTTAAGAATACCGCCCAACCTTGTAAACGTAAATGGGGTAACTCGTAAAATCGCAGGGTTCCCAAGCACGTTTCAATATAAGGGAAGGAAAAAGAGGATGAACCTGGATGGATACGGCTCTGATCCCGTCTTTGAACACCTCCAACAGTTTTATAAAAGACTTCACTTTATGCAAGGAACAACACAATAACCTAAAGTGTGTGGCTAAATGGCGGAGGGACATAAATCCCAACTTTTTGTTCTGGGACTTATGTCTCACCAAATAAATATATTTTTTTTTTGATCAGCTTAGAGTATTTATTTATAAAGAGAAATTATGAAGAGCAGGCAATAAGAATGATTGCCAGTCAAACTAGCTCCATTTTTAAGTGGAAATAAGACCTCATGAGTTATATGGTCTTATTTCAATGACTACTGCGAATATAAAGCCCGCCGGGCTTTGTATCTTTTTTAAAATTCTTAATGATTTCGCGATGGTAATGAAATATGGTGGCGGCATGCTGCCCCCCTGCAACTTATTTCTATGTTGATGTGGAAATATGTATTATTATATTATGTTTTTATCTATACATTATATAAATATATGTATTATCTCTCATAAAATTTGGGACTTACATAAATCCCATCTTCGACAAAATATTTTGGAACTAACTTATTAACTGTGTGGGACATAGGTCCCCAATCGAATTTGAGAGTTATGTCTCATGCGCCGGCTAAATATTGACATCAAAAAATCAATAACGCTCGTCTCACTTAATAGAAGCCAAATCCGGATGATTGTTGGGGCATTAACCGGATACTATATCATAGGGAACACGATGAATAGAATAAAAGAGAAACTAGAGGCAGTATAACATCTCCTAGGACATTGCCAAGCTCTAAAATAATGCTGGTTATCCCGCGTGAGAACACGATTATTCGACATACCGGGTTTATATCATACAAGATTTATTGAGAGAACTAAGCGATTTTGTTGGTACAATTGGGTAAAATTGCATTTGGTGCAAAAAGACCTCCTAACCTAATCTTACTTCACCTACCAGGTAATTACAATTGCATTCGATTTCACTGAGCATTTCATTGCTGAATGCTTCTTCAATGACTTGAAACGTTGATAGTTCTTTATCGTTCTCTATCTTTTTGTGGCCGAGTGCTATTTCCGCTTTCCAAGGTATGCTGAGACATGAACAATGCGCCAACATCAAGTTCTTTGTAAGGAATAAAGACGGTCTTCACACGTGTATCATAAGAAAATTTGTCACCTACCCTATTGGGAATAAGCTTCTCACCAAGCAGTCCATCCACACAAAGTCTAAAGCTAACTCTTCAAGTACATATACACCGTAGCACTTCGATCGCCTCATTTTTTGTGTTATCAACATCACTATGGGTTATTAAGTTATTTTGACTATCAAAATAAATTTTGTTTAGCTACGTGGGTCATCGATAAGAGAATCAGAGTAATTTGCAAATAAATGTTTTGCCAGTCCCAAGAGCCGATCGTGCTTCAACTCTGCGATAAGATACTGGCTTCAGATATTTCTTTCATATGCGGGTGATAAGCGTATCAATCGTTCCATTTTTATACACCTACTTATGGTAGAAAGCGTAAATACTGCAGTATACGTATATTTAAGTCCGTTTACGGTGATAACTGCCTTCTACTGACGTCATTAAAGTGTTTGGCAGTGTTGTTGAATGTTTACGTTTCCACATTAAACTGGATTCGAAGAGGTTCTGCCTGTCGACTGATATCGTTTAGATTTAGATATCGAACACCTGTGCAATATTTTTCAGCTACAAGCTTGCGATTGGGTTTCTCGTGGGATTTTGATCAGATTTATTGTTTAATAGGGAAATTTTCATCACATACGAAGGTCAACGAGGAATATTCGTTAGGAATTTCCAATCGAAACCGAATCGATTTGGTATACACTTCTTCTTGACTGAAGCTAATTTAAAAGGCAAAAAAAAATGACAGAACTTGCACCTGAAATTGACACTAAAAAGTTACAACAATGTATTCTCGTCAGTTCATGACCGGTTGGCTCGCGTGACATTACCACCTTTGCAAGAATCAGCACTCGAATTGCCCCTAACCCACTAATTTGCCTCATTGCGCTCCCTTTCGAAAGCGCACAAAACAACTCCATCTTAGGCTTGCAACAATTTTCCGCAAATCATCATTATCCCACCTCTAATAAACTGCACTTGCGCTACTGTTGCGACGACTGGCGCTGAAATTACTTCCATAATTGCAAGCTCGCGCTCGCGCATAACACCGCTGCTGCTGCTGCTTATGCACATTAAGCCATCTGGTGTAAGACTAATTTCAAAATCTGCATAATGTGCAATTTACGGCACTCATCTCAAGCGCTTCAAAGACTCCACCACAGCCGGGAGTCTTCACCGCGCCGCGCCGCGCAGCACTCTCAATTGTCAAGTGGTGCGCGCCCGCTGCATAATGTTAATTATGCAGCGTACCCCACTGGCAGCTAGCCGCGGTTCAAAGAATTCTTCAAACTTCTTCTTCTTCCATCGCATGATTTGCATCTTCAATTTGAAGAAGTGTACGACGTCGACGACGTATGGAATTCTCTTGGACTCCCGCAGCCCAGGTTACCTACCACACCGCCCCCAAAAACTAACGACAAACCTGGTGTCGGCGGCGTCATTACAATCCCCAATCAAAAGAACACAAACAAACTCGGGCCACAAAGTAAAGTGCATCTCTCGAGACCATGTCAAGATCAAAAGTAAACAGACTTGACGCTGCCTATAGATGAAGCTGATGCTGATGCTGCTGCTGCATCATCATCCCTGAATCTTAGATGCAGCAGCCAGTGACCACGCACGTAACAGCAAAAATGAAACACGTCTCTGGAGTGGATTTCAAACGAATTAGTGTCGTCCCCGCGTACTTGGTGGTCGTAGTGTGGGTCGTGGCCGGCCTCGTCCAAAACCTCAGTCCAGCAAAACAATACCATTAAAAGTATATCAGTGGCGTTTTTCTTTCTTTCGCCTGTTTCCATGTCCAGGTGCACACTCCGCAATACAGGTAGATACATTTGTATCCCACCAACGAAAAAAAAACAACTACAAAAATTATTAAGATAAATTCCCACAAAAAACCCTCTTCATTCGAATGTTGGTGTTAATTTCAATTGGAGCGGCAGCGTAGGCTGGTAGCTCCGGGGCAACCACAGACCGTTTTATTATTTTCTCCGCGAGAAGTAATAAAAATTTGACGGTCCTATTAAGAGGAAATCCCTAATGAGGACACACGCGACGCCGACGACAAAGCGCGCAAGTGCGATGTGCGTACACACAAAGAAATTAGATATGCATCCCTCTCGCATTGGGCGGCGCGGCGTTTTGTTGGAGCTCATTGCATTTTGGTGGCAATAGTGGTGGCGTTGGGTCTAATTTTAGTTGGCGTGTTAATTTCCCATATCCCGACATGGTGTTTGTTCGATTTGTTAGGACCATTCGATCCCGGCGAGACTTGCCCACCTTGCTAATTGCCCTTGCGTTCGGAGTGTACAAAACTTCGTTTGTTATGTTATGTTATGTCATGTGTGTGTGCATGTGAAGGTACAGGTGAATTACTCCAGTCCAGAACACCCAGGGACCCTGGAAAGTGTTTGGATGCGATGCATTTGCGTGCCGCGGTAGTAATCAGCATCGTGTGTGGGTTCGAACTCTTTGGTCATTGTCGTCCGCACCGTCAATGACTTGAGCACACTAATTTGTTGATAATATTTATTGTTGGATTTCACTGTCGAACCGAGCCAACCCTGTATCTGCTGAGCTAATATTTAAAGTTCATTTACGCCAGTTTACAAATTGACCGTTATATTCGGTGTGAAGTTTGATCCCTTTCTGTTTAAATGAAACTTTAAAATGATTTTGTGGGCGAAGGTGGTCAGGTATGGTGTGTGCCATATTGATAAATAAAGTTCAAACAGATGAAGGCGAACCCATTATTGGCCGGTTAACGAACTTGCAGAGATTGACTTAAATACAAGCACAAAGAGTGACGCGGCGTCGGTCGTCTGTACTTAGTTGTCAAATACTCTTCAGAAGTTACCTTTCTGTTTAACAAGTCACCAGAAGAGAGGCTCACCGTCGGCAGTTAAATGGAAAGTTAATTGATTCAAGATACATGATGAACTGAAATATATCGTCGGAAAAGTACTGCTCTACTTGCTTTGTGTAACTTTAGGCTAAATAGATTTTTAGTTCCATGTGACTCGTTACGGTTTGTAGGTTCGTTCGGTTTTTGATTGCAATTCTTCAACTGGTGTTTAAGCAAGACCAGAACCTAACACTTTGCCTGCAAACTTTGAAGGAAGTTGTCCTTAAAGGTTAAAAAATGTTGATAGTAACCGTCCTATAAAGCTGATTTCATACACCATGATAGTTGTCTGATAACCAGAACGGGGCGTTCGTGTGTCGTTAGACACATCTGTTATGGGTGGCATTAAGACAACGAGGTGGTTCGGTGTTGTAGAATAGACTACCATCTCTGTATGGCCTGCTGGAATGGTCTGCCTAATATGACTGTCCTCGTAACTGTCTAAATCTTTCTTAAAAGTTAATATAAGCACCTCAGAAAGTGAACGTACGGCGGCTGAAATTACTTGTTTGGATCAACGTGAGTTTCTTCAGCATACATGGAGCTAAGGACTTACGTAACACTTGCCAGGGTGTTGAAAAAGAGGTTGACTCTTTCTCTTAGTGGATTACTTACAAAATATTCCGGACACGGCCCTCTGGATTTAATTGATGTTAAAAATACTATCTTAATATATCGGCATAAGCCCCTAGCGATGAAGCGGAAGACCCAACCAAGTAGGAGTCTTATAACTGTTGGTTACTTTAACTTCAATATTTTTCCAATCGGCAAGGAATTTCTAATCATTGACGGATTATTAATATCAATGCACACTCGAGGCCAGACAACGTCTTTTTGCGAATAGACTTTGCAACAGCTCGTAGTACGGTGTTGAAGCACTCAGTTTTCAAGTCTAAGAATTCGCAAAGTACCCTGGAAATTTACAATTGGTTGTACCTTGGCATGACACGTATCCAACATCAATAACTTGCACAAATTCTAAGCGGAGCCGTTAAATTTAGAGCTCGATTGGAAAAGAAAGAAAATACAGTACAACACCATGTGAAACCTGTATTTTTTTTAGCATCATCAAGGAGGTAGCTGTAGGTTACCAACCAACGTCCACCGAAAAATAGTGACAGAACGTTTATAGTTACAAACCCAAAATGGGGAAAGCGCATCTGGCCAGAAGAGTGGAAGAGCAAGACGACAACCCGTGTCTAGTCAATGAAGAATGAGACTCGTTCCCAGTAAAGAGGAGATTGGCTTAGCAATAAAAAAAAGCTTAACAACAACAAGGCCGCAGGTACGATGGTTTTCCACAGTCCGCAGAGCTCTTCAAATAGGGTTGGGGACACAATCCCGAAAATCCTTAACCTCGAAATTCCAATACCCCGAATATCAAAAATCCCAAAAATTAAAAAAACCCAAAAATAGAGAGGCAGGTAATGGCCATGCTGAACCCCTGCAACCTCCCGCATAGTTTAATTGGTAGATTTGAAGTAGGTGCGAGGTTGGGTATACGCAAAGATTATTTATAACAGCATACACAAAGTACTTTAAGAAACCGGAAATTTAGAAGACGGTGTTTTAATAAGTTTTTAGCGGGATTTGTAAAAAATGGGATTTTATAAAGCTGGATACCGATACGCCCCTAAAATATTTAGTTTCACTCTCGAGATTTTGGCCTTTCAGAGTTTTGGATTATTGGTACTTTGGCATTTCGGGATTTTGGGCTTACGGAATTACGTTTTATGAGATTGTGGCCGACTGTGGTTTTGTGTGGGTAGGACGCATGCACCAAATCATCGAATAAGTATGGATGGGGAAAAGCATTCCCGATTACTGAAAGACTGATAGATTAACGATTCTATGACTTATATTAACTACCGAGGTATCTTTTCGTACCAAGGAAAATCGTTGAAAAGACCAACTAATTTTAAGGCGAGACACATCGACTTTAAGGCGGTATATTGCAATCGTCGTCAGAAGCTGAACATAGCGATGACATAATTTGGGAGTCGCATGATGCTAGAAGCGGTGTATTGTGCAGTTTGGCAGCAGCTCACTTGAACTCCTCCAAACATTCTCCGGATTTGGGCAACGAAATGCGCTTCAATCAGAAAGTGCGCGGGACAGTTGTCACCACGGAAGGAAATACCTTCAATAGATCAGTCCAGCTACTGGCGTATGCTGACGAAATTGGTACAGCTTGACGGCTTTCACGACTATTAACAGTTATAACAGGTGAATTAAATTGGTCTTGATGTAAATGAGACAAATTGAAATGCATGCTTTCAACTATGACAAAATGTAGCTTATAATAGCAGCAACTTCGAGTTAGTTAGGTATGCATTGATTTTACGATTGATATCTAAGGAAACCGCTGCTAATTCGGTTTGGCACAGTAAATGGGTTAAAGACTCCTGACAGGATAGACAAAATTAAGTTCTATTGAACTTCCTCCCATTTCTACTATAGGCGTCTTGCGCGGGACAATTAGCAAGAAAGGAGAGTATTAATTATTAAAGGAGAATTAATCATTAATAGAAAATTTTCCACGGATATTTGGTCCCCGTACACAGGATGGACTATTGCTTCAGACGAGAGGCGGTATTTGATGCTCAGATGACAAGGAAAACCGAAACTCTGTTTCAAAAACCAAGCCATCGCGAATGCCAGGCCTTTTCGATGACTTATTTTTATATATTTATTTTTGCTAGATCCCACTGATAAAAAAAATACGACCTTTCTCCGTCGTAGCTTTAATCATAATTCGATGAGTTGACCTCGATACACCGGTAAATGCCACCATAACTTTCAAAGGCTTACGTGTCCGGGAAAAAAAACTATTCAATTAAATTGTAGATGTACGCATCTTGTTTTTAATTAGTGATTCACATATATTCTGGGGCGGGTCAATTGAGAAAAAAAAAATAAAATAAAATTGCAAAACAATTTTTTTTACATCATTTACAGAAATACTGTGTGCAAAAAAAACAACCCAAAACCAATTGCACAATTATTGCTACATCATGAAAGGGTTTTTTTCTTTAATTTTCTGTTACAGATATGATCAGCGGTCATACCTATTAGTTCGTAAAAGAGTTCAAACCCTTGCCGCCGCAAATGAACAAAATATTAATTTCGTTTCACTTACAACTTATTTAAGTCCATCTTTCGGTCGATTAGCCAGACGTTTATGCACCTTGCCAAAGGGCATAAATTGTAATCGCACCGCAAATGGACACCCTTAATCTACCCCCGAGCATCGACCGCAATAAATTCCCACAGTTCATTTGTAATTAAGTTTGTTCATTTAGTGAGGGATGGTTGGTTGCTGCTGTTGCAACGATTCCCTTCCATTTGCTGTAAATTGAATTTCAAAAATTAAACGTTGTGTTGCAAAAAAAATGTAAATTTTTTATTTGTTACTTAAATCTAATAATTTATTCAACTATTTGTCACCGAAACTAATCTTTCAATAATGCTTTTCGACAACCCTGAGCTTGCTATATGGAGAGTAGTGGTGCAAGTGCTTGCCCAACGACGAGTAGTATGCCAAGGGGGATGCATGAGATCCATGGGAGTAGTAGTCGGCATGATGACCACCGAGATGATGTACCAGCGAAGAGGAGGAGTGTACCAAGGGAGCAGAGTGCACATGGGCCACCTCCCGAGTGAAGTGATGATCGACAACTGGCTTGGTGTAGTGCACGAAATGGTGGGGCTCATGATGCACGACCTTGGTCACATGGTGGACTGGATCGACTTGATGGATGGGCTCATGATGGACGATCTTGGCTGCTGACTCATGATGAACATCAGCATGATGATGCAGATCACCGTGATGATGCACGTCTGAGGCAGTAATTGATACACCATTCTCCTCGATGACTATGGCTGGCGAGTGGCTGATGTGCACATCACCATGGTGGAGGGCGTCATAGTGTGGGGCGTCAATGTGTCCATGGGGCAAGAGACCAGCTTCAACTGTCAAAGCAATGGCTAGGATGCAAATGAAAGTCTGCAAGGATACACAAAAATAATCAGTGTCAGGAGTGAGAGTTGACAATCACACTCACCTTCATTATGGAAGATTATAGGCTTAGGCGAAAGTGTATAAATGTATAAAAAAGGAACTGAAGACTTGGCTTCTTGTTGTACTGAGCGAGCTCAACTGATGCCTTACTCGACGCTGCGCTTCGCTTTTATACCAATGCTCGATGTCCGTTGTCCAATTGTTGAAGTTGTCAAATACATTGATTTTCGCAATCGCCGCCAGCTGCGAGTCGCCAACAATCGAAAGTGAGAATTTCGAATGCAATTGTACACCGGCGATCGGCTGGGGAATAACAATCGGGCAAAATTTGGTAGTTAGGGTCCCGCCTTTTGCTCTTGATTATGCAAGTCGGAAGTCGGAGTTTGCTCACGTTGCATTTGGCCCGCATATAAGTGCTCGTAGTTTTGTGGTTTACAAAATAAACCTCAGTTTATTGATCCGTGCGCGTCGGACGGGTGCCATGGCAGTGGCGATCGTGCGTGCCATGCAATTCTATTGCTCATCTAAGTCCATAACGGGCGACTGCTTGCCAAATTTTCGTGCGTGCCAGTACCCCAAATTGCCGTCGCCGATATGGCGTCACGCATTCAAAGCCCTTTCGGTGTTTTCACTTTCGTTCGTTGAATTGCCAAAGTGTGAACGTGTCCCTTGGCTTGGTGGCGGGCACCCTAATTCTATTGCTCATTGCATAACGACGTGCGACGATCGACAGCGCGGGGGTTCACCTCATTTGCATGCATCACGTTGATCGCTTGTTGGACAAATTCGCGCTCGAATTGATTATAGCACGTTGTGTGACGCGGCGAAGCCCACGCATTATGGTATTTGCTAATTGATCGCGATTGCGAGTCGGGAGAATGCCGCACTGACGACGACGCTAATTGAGTATTCCAAGCAGAGGTTCAATGGGTTCGCTTGAACTAGAGACTAGGCTATACAACGAGTCACTGCGGTAATCTCGTAATATTGTTAACGCGTTGACTGACAGTGGTTAATTTGATGTTAGAGTTTCGGGTGCTGTTGGTGCAGTTTGATAGGGATTTCGGTAGCGTTAGGTTGTGCGGAGATTATTGATTTTATATTTTGGAAACACAATAGTTGGAACACATAGGATGGTAACTATTGGTCATTGAGGAATTGGGCACAAGTTTGAGGTAGAAGGTTGCTGCCCAGACGTGGGTGTGGTGGGTGACCTGGTTTTTTGTTTTTAATAATAACCCATTTTATTTTAAATTCTTTTCAGCAAGATGTAAAAGGAGTAACCGTGTATATGGGAAGTGTTTGTACATGGAAGTTTTCTCTGTACTTAAAGCATTGTCGGATCAATTTATTTGTCCTTAAGTTGGTAAACAACTGCTTTTAAGGCAGAGATCTTTGAGATCCACACTGCCTCGAAAATCCTTTCAATTCGAAGAGTGCAAGGCTTTGTTTCAATAGCCAAGTAGCTATCAGGAGCTGCTCTGCGACTTTACACCTGAGAAGCTGCACTGACCTGTGTAAAGGGTTGCTTTGTAGCACGGATCTGGGTTTCTGGACACACGGGAATCCAGAGTAAAAAATCGCCCTTGATTGTGAGCTTGTGAGTAACTAAATTCATGTATCTAAGGCATATCAAACTATTCCAAAAGAGTCCTTACCTAAGAGCGAGCACGCTGCTTTCAGTTATACAGAGGAATCAATCAGGTATCTTCGATGGATTGGTCTTTAAAATGGATCTTCTTAGCTGAGGCACTATCCATTCGCTCGATGTGGTCAATGTACGATGTAGTCGGTGTGTTTTGGCTTTTTGGACTACATCCATCTCTTCTCTTCTTTCATCCTCCTGGCAAATATAAGACTTTTTTACCTTCAAGAAGTCTAGAGCCCATTTGTACCAAAAAACGCGTATAAGCGCTTTTCTAGGGTAAATTTTCGTCGGATCTCCACCAAGTTGTCATTCACAGAGTTGATGTTTACAACGAGGTAGACAAACTGATTTACTAACTCCATCAATAGCAACATCGTGTCCTAGTCATTAGACACCTCGTGTCAAGCGACACGGTTCGATCAGTATTGCTGGGATCCCCAATTAAACCATCGCCAAGTAGATCTCCTGGTGATGAATGCGGCTTTGAAGTCGATGAAAAGATGGTTTGTCTTGCTTAGGAATTCTTTGGTCTTTGTCTTAGTGTGAAATGTCTTAGTGTGCTTATATGTTAGATACAAGGTAAAGCTGTAATATGTAGGCTATCTGAATACCCCTGTCATCGCGACAGAAATTATTTTACTATTGAGAAAAACGCTTTAGTTTTTGAAATGGACTTTCGCGTATTCAATCTGTGTCGTAGAGTGGGGCGAGGGTGCATATCCTTAAGGGTTGACCCCTAAAACGGACAATTGGTACAAAATCAAAATTTACTGAAACACGTGTCAAATGATTTTTCATCGCGCATTTGCTTGTAAAGTTTCATGATATTTTGTTCAGTGGATTTAGAGTTAAGGGCTCTTAATCATAAGCATATTTTTGATACAACTCCCCCCAAAAGGGTAAGGGTGCCTTCTTGACGTCGGGCGATTCGACTTTAAAAACGGAAGAGATTTTTGAACCGTAAAGGTCTGCAAATAAACAGGAAACGTTAAATAGATCCGAAAGAAAATGTCCCGAATAGGAATATGTTGCTAACGATATAAGCCTATCAATATCCGCTGCCTTACGAACAACGAATGATAGGAACACGACAAAATAAGTGAATTTCTTATGTCCATCTTCCCTATATGACTTTAAATGCGCAATCGAAAACTCAAATTTATCTAATGTATTTTATTACTGTTGACGGCATGAATGCTTTGGTTTTTAAATTTCAATTTTCCAAAACAAAGAAAAACTGAGAACTCAATGATTTTCTTCTGTAATTGTTAAGAACTTTTTAATAATGAACATTAGTCCTTCGAGTGTTCATAATGAATTAAACACTCATCGTCGATTGGTCTGCTAAAAAAATATATTTGCAGTAGGAAACCTATATTCGCACAAAAATCCATCTATATTGTTTTACCAATCGTGACTCGTCTTCTAAGCTCAACGATGAACGGTCGCCGAAGAACGCAAATCTTCTAGGATATGATTAGATTGTTTGGCGAAATACCATACATATGACGATTTTTGACATTTCTAGTCTGTCAGCTGCTCCAAACAGTGTAAACAGACAGAAAAGCAATTTAATTTGCGGTACATATAATTTTTATCATTTTGCAAATTTGGTCTACTGGCAAGTCATTTTGTTTTAAAGGAAAATGTTCAAGATACTGACTAGTATGATTTTGAAAGCACTGCCACTGTCACACAATGTTTTACAGAGGGAGTCGGTGCTGAAACTTTCAAAATAAAAAGCCCAAAAATGTTCCCACATAATATTATATACCAGTATGTACCACATAGATAAACTTTGTCATACGAATGTTTGGACTGAATTGATATCAGCAAATTTTAACAAATTGTAGATCAAGCAAAACTATTTTGAATATTACTCAACTCATAGAAATCATTGAAATATTATTTAGTGCCTTTAAAGCACAGTCAGCATGTATATCATATTTAGAAGACGTAACAGAAATTATGACTGTATTTGGGGTGAAGGTCTAATTATTAATTTTCGTAGTTTCTTTCGTCAGCCTATGTATGTAGATCCTTGCAAAGGAAGAAAAATTATGTTTCAAATAATAGCTATTTACTAAGCAAAGAATGTCATATAGAGATAGAGCAATAACCTATCTAAGTTTCCTAACTCAACCATTACGGGTTTGAGCATTAACGGTACGCCAAAAAGATATTTACGAGACCGAAAATAAAGAAGATAACTGCAAGCTAAAATTAAACAGAGAGAAGCAATTGATTTTTATTAAAAAATCAAACAACGTGGTTATCACTTCAGAGCTGTTCGGATCGCCCACAAATTAAAAATTTCAAATCGCCCAACCAATTTTGGGGCGCATTTGAATTTTCCCTACGTTGTTGGTTTGGCTTGCACCCGGCTGCATAAGTATAGTACACAGAATTTGAATTTTTTCAGCTTCCTCTATGTTAATGACCGTTTTACGGCCAAGAGTGAGAGATCATAATTTTCCAGTTTTTAACTGCATCTGTACTGGTCCCTCTGTAGGGTTATACTACAACAAACTTCTTCTGGCCTCCCACTTTGACTGAGGCAATTCAAATCTCTGATCTAGGGGTTCTTAAAGCTGCCTAGTTTCATTTAGAACTGAAATAAATTAAAAAAATATCTTTATTATTTTGGCATCGTTTTCATGCGATTAGGATTTATAAAGACCAGTGTTCACTTGCAACCAGCAATCTAAGGCCGCGTTTTCATTGGCAAGTAAACTAGCGGAAGTTCAGAATTTTCTTGCAGTAGCGTTTACATTATGGTATGAGTTCTTGCATTTTTTTCTGCAATAAATATATTGCAAGATGCTCGCGCATGATATTGTTTCAATTTATAGCGGAGGTATTTACACAGGAGAGCCATTAGACATTTTGTTATATACTTTAAATTGCAGTATGGCAGTAAAGTCTGGTGGCAAGCCGCAGACAAATCAACCAATCTTAAGCAATTAACCTGTCTTAAAACTGGTTTTTCTTAATTGTGGGTGTATTAAAAAAATGATGCACTATACCATTTCGGGAACCTAGGAAGTATATGTTCCAAGTTTCAGCTTCCTAGCTTTAATTTAAAGTCCTAAAAATTGGTGGCGGACGGACGGACATTGCTTAATAATTTAAAATTTTGATGCTCATCATAAACATATATACTACCTACTTTTATTGGTCTACGACGAATATTAAGGAGGGTATAACAAAAAAGTCAACCAGCCGCGAGCGCAATATAAATTTTTGAACCTGCAATTAATTGCACTCGCAAATACTCGCAAGAAGTAATCCAACAACTGTCGCGATTGAACTTGCTCCGCAGTTTCCACTTGCAAGTCACTGTCAGGCAGACTGTCAGACATTTCTTGCAGAAGTTTTCTTGCAAATAGAAACGCGGCCTAAGAGTGTGAGTTGCTAAGTGAGCCATGACAAAATATTTTGCAGGCTTAGACATTTCTTGCAGAAGTTTTCTTGCAAATGGAAACGCGGCCTAATAGTGGGCAAGACAAAATATTTTGCGGGTTTAGATAAAGCATAGTTATAGATTATCTAAGTGGGTGTAGTGGCTAAGTGGTAAAGTGCGTTCGACCACTAAACGAGGGGTCGGTGGTTCAAATCCCGCCCTGAACCACCTTTAAGTTTTTATTCGCACCACACTTCTTGCGAAATTCTAACAAACATCCAAATGTAAGTTATGACATGAGAAGTTTCTCAAAAATAAAATTTCCGATCGGTCGGCATTAAAGTGTAGGTTTCTCCATTCGTGTAAAAATATATCTTCGCAATAGTGTGAGAATCCAAGCTTTAGGTCCCGTACGCCTAATATATTTTTTTTTTAGTTTATCTAATAATAAAATAAGTCATTTTGACAATTGTTCCCCAATCAATCACGTTCACAATTTGGGATCACGAAGAACTCAAATTCGACCCAAATGCTGTTATTAACCTTTTCCAATTGAGTTAGGTACTTTTCAAAAACAACATTCAGTCAGCAGCTTTCTTTATTTAGATATAGTTATCCATGTTTAGTTTTTCTTTACTGTACCAGCAAATCGAAAGCATACCGACCCTCCTCTAAGCTCATGCCCGACCGCCATCATCCTTATCCATTCCATTCACTTCGGCTAAACGATGATAAAGTGCAAGAAAATGGTAGCAAGTGCGACGGCACCTGACATCCCAAAACCCTTTGATCTTAAACCGAACATGTGTTGTTGGCCAACACTCCGCCAGGAGTAGACAATCACCTCCAACATTAGGTCCCCAAAGACCGTCATCCATACATTCACCTTAGGTACTCGTCGTACCATTCAAGCTTACTCAGCCGAATAGATTTCTAGGAATCGAACAAACGGTCATAGAAACCGCCATTAGACCATTGCGCGATCCGAAAAAAAAAAATACAGAACACCACTGTGGTGAAGGTGGTGGCCCGATTCGAGAATGGCGCGGCGGCGTCACGCTTAAGTGCACACACTCGCTCTCGCACTGGAACTGCATGCGAAATGCCAGGAATTTTAATCCCTCATTCATATCGCTTTGGTCGCACAAAACAATGGGCCACTGGGCAAAGCGCGAAGGTAGTCTATTGAAAAAGTTGTAAGCCCAAGTCGAAAGGATGCCGCAGAAATTGTGTTGTGCAACACACAATCGATGAACGGTGTGTGCTGCTGTGTCAGTTCCCACTGCCCCCTTTTTCCTTATACATATGTGTGTGTATTAGTTTTTTTTTTGTTTTTGAATGCGGACGCACAACCAGAAGCCAGTCGGTGGTATGCCTTTGTGTATTCCAGCCTCGTTCATGTAACAAATTTACACGCCAACAAAAGGGCTGCACAAAGCGGGGGGCAGACACCAGGCCAGGCCTCATCAATGTCAACATGCTGCAACCGCGAGAGAGTGGGCAGCATAAATTGAGATGACCAACGCGGCATGACCAGAGCATGGTGCACTTGTGGCATACAAGGGGTTGCAGTTACCGTCATTGTGTAATATCTTGTAGTAGACTCGACTGCTGATACTGTAGCCTGAGGTTGGTGTGCGTATTTTGGGTGGCCTACGCTGCACCATCGCAATTGTTTTGCTAAACGATACCAGAGATTAATTACTTCACCGCGAAGTCGGGTTCGGAGGAATATGATAATGACGCGTTTTCAATATGGGTTCTGCCCTCCGGCGGAAATACTTTGATTTTCAGATCATTTCCGTGCATCAATATGAGTGGATGGAGCAAGACCAAATTATAGGGCGCGTACACTTGCTTTTTAGGCCACTTTCGGTTATAAATTGTCCAAGCGGACAGTGCGTAGTAGGTACCTGCCATGGGAAGTTAAGTTTTTGTTGGCATGTTGTGGGACGGGCTTGGTAAATGGTAATGGTTATGGTTATGAATTGCCGTTGCATTATCCTCTGCGCAATGCGGCTACTAAGATAAGCGCACCGAAGGCCAGAGATCTCAATCAGGTACGTACTTCGAAATAATTTTTGGAAGAAAAATTGTAAAACCCCATATTAGGTCTGTGAAGTCGAAAGATGTCAAAAAGTGCCTCTGCTCCTAATTAGAAAGGACTTTAACCCATCTACAAAGGAAAACCCACCGACAAAGCAGTCAATATGTTATCCATTGATTGCGACGGTTCGCTCCTCTCTCTCTCACTCTCTGTAGATAACTGAAATTAGCACCTGAGCGCATTAAATTCTTGTAAATCATTATTATTATCCTCGCTGATCTGTGGATACCAAACACAATGAATGGAAGGAGTGCAGGAAATTAAAGGGACAACATAATGGACCTGGCAGATCCACCGGAACGCCTTCAATAGGTTCGTGGCTATTGTTCGGTGCAGTGATTCTAATCTCATCTTACAATTGAACGGAGATAATCTCCAAATTATACATCCGTCAGGAATTGAAGTTTGCAGCTTTTATGGAAACAGAAGCCGAAGTGAGCACAGCTATTGTGTAGAGCGAGGATTAATGGAGACGCATCAGAAGAGGGAGTTCTTGGATGATGTTCTGATGGGCGCTCCAAAGTGAACGCTCGCAGTTGCTATATTGCAATTAGGTGTGAAGCTAGTCATTAGTATTAAAATTGAATTGAGTTGAGAGCAAGGCCTCTGGTCGAGTATGTCATTGGCATGTGCCATTTGCCATGTGAATTGATATATAATTTACCCAGCTGTGTTGTGTAGTAAAAGCTTTTGAGTTAAACATTAAACATTGATATCATTCGCGATACGTCGGTCGTGTATCCGATTTAATAAAAAAAACCTTGTACTACTCTTGCGAAAGTCTGACAAACATCCTAAAGTTAGAACTGTTATGAGAAGCCGTTCAATTAGAACTGTTGATTTACATCTCAGTTTTTGCCTTTTGGAATCTGCAAACCCGTACGGAATTTGTATCTTGTCCGCCCACCGCGAAGCAGATCACCAAAAAGTATCAATGCTTTTGACACAGTAAATCAGTGTTAAATTTTATATAGCATAACTTTTAAAGCGAATAGAAAGGTAAGTGATAGTTTGAATAGCAAGTGGGTATTGCCTAAAACTAATTTGAGGCTTCATTAATTTTCTAAAATAGTTTAGTTTATAGTTTAATTAATTATAAATTCTTAATTAATAATTTAAAATAGTTTAGGCAATAATTTCAACTCTAACGCATAACTTTTTGCAACTCATATTGAACAGGGAGATTCATTGTCCCAGACTTTACGAAGAATAGGAATTTTGTTGGGGCACTAAACAAAATAGTGTATTCCTGTATAAGCGTTTGAGTTGGGCCATGATAGTATTGCCTAACCTGTCGTATAACAAACTCCAGCTTACTTTTCAGCGTCGATGAGGTAGGTGATGCCTTTTAGTTTCCAAAAGAATGCCATGACTCCTAGGTTTAGGTCCGCTAGGCTAAAACTAATAAATTATCTACTATCGTTAAAGCTTTTGTAAAGTCACGACGTAGAGGTTCTAAAAAGGCTTAAGCTTGTAATAAGCCTTTACAGAAGGTGTTTTGACCACTGATAAATTCTTACAGAATTTAAAAAAAAAAATTTGTAAATTTATTTTTACCTGACGACATCCAGTATTCTAACATAACAACGTTGAAGGGATTTTCAAAATCGGCTTTCGTTCGTAGTTTGAGATGCTTCTTAGTTCTTGTTACTCCTCCTCGCACTTAGTTAAAACGTAGATAGAAAGCATAATTATCAACGAAAAAAAAATCACGAAAATCGGTTGAATAGCACAGACAGACAATGCTTTTTTTTATAGAATTACGAGGTAGGCGGACACCTATCAATGGTCTTTTACCCTTAAAGCCTATGTACAAAATAGGAGCATCAATAGCTCAGTAATAAAAAAAATTAAATGCTTTCTGCTTCCACTTCAATTTCATTTAGAGAATGTTTTAAGCAGAGGTTTTTAGGGAAGGTATATAGACTCTACGAGGGCTCAGTATTCTCCCATAAGCACTTTAAACCGCCAAAGAAGCTTTTGAAAACCAGATTGCATACCGTTTTAAAGATCATCATCGTCCTCGCTGTTAAAGTTTCCTTAAACTTTCTGCCTTATGGGAGTTGAAAGAGTTAGTTGCAGAACTATTTACCATGTATGAAAGCCTATTCGTATTCCGAGCACCTAAGTGGCCTTAAGGAGTTTTTAAACAAAATATTTAACTACTTTCCCAAAAAGTAGGCATCGCAAATTTCTTCGTGTAGATAACTATTTAAAGGGATATTTCTATAGATTTTGTTATCAAATTTTTTGCGTGGCGTGGAAAATGAAGTTGAATGAAAGTATATTGTCAAATTATTTAGTTGTAAGATATTTATAGTCCTCTAAGGAATCTATCGAAAAAAACAGATTTTGCGAACGATCGGGCATATGAAAATTCCCTGAGCTTAAATCTTATTTCCTCAATAAGTTGCTCACAAATGAATTTAGATTTATATTATTTTGGAAGTCTAGGAAGGATTGCATCAACAAGGCAGGCAAAAAAAACATTTGAGAATATTTGAAACTTTAAAGCGTAAAGTAAGGCCAATCCTTACTTATGTTAGAAGTCATTTGGAAAAAAAAACATAATATTTAAAATCTCACCAAAAACCAAATAGCAACGTGCCTCATAATAAAGAGGCTCTTACAGTGCACACTTTCATAGCAGCTTTGGCGGAAATGCTAAACTTCATCTCTATATACTGCGACAGTACCGCAGAGTCCTGGCTGTGGTTATCGAAAAGCGTGTGGTCATGCATTAATTGTTTAACAACGGATCGCATCAAAGCTGTTGTGGAATAGAGACTACATGCCCTCAACTTTCGTCTTTAAAATAAGATTCACTGACAGGATTCCTAAACGAAAAGACTGGTTGTTTTCACAGATATCACAGAAAATGGCAATACTGACAGTCCCAAAATGGACAACAGTACTGGTGCGGGCATCGACTTTGAAATTTTGGGAGTGAGAAAATCTTTCAGCATTAAAAAACTGCGTCCTCTTTTAAACAGAGATACTAGCCACAAACCTAGCAGTTAAACCTTCTAGTCAAGTTTAAAGCAGTAAGACAAGGCATGAAATACTTATAGGCAAAATATCAGCTGCAAAGTATGGTGAACTTTTGCTCCTGCAGGTTCACTTATCCTTGTATGTTTTTATTTCGAGAGAGTCCAAGATGGCTGCAGTTAGTACGAAATCTTAGGTCAAAATTGTATGAGCACAGCCGAAAAATAATGCCAAAGTTAAGCCCATTAAGCCCTTTACAGGATGCAACATGCATGTAGCTTCTTCCTTAATGTATCCATCACAGTTTATGTTACTCAAAGACTGGATGGTCAAGGGTTTTCTGAAATGTTCTCAGAGATTCTATTCAGTTTTCTATGCGCAGGCAATATTCAAACCGAGTTGTATTTATAAGCCAAGGTACCTTAAAGTACATTTAATCAAATGTTTTCTAAAAAAAATTAAATTCCAGAAAAGCTTACTCGATTTTAACTCAAGCGGCCTATGGAAGGGACTTTCGTCCCCCTTTTTACGGAAGAACCGCACTTTGAATCATACAAAAATCTGCAATTTTTTTCAGCCAACATTAGAAAATTGCCAAAAGGTATTAGGGCACGTTCAACAATTTGCAAATCCAACACCTGCACGACGTTAAACTATAACTTGCACTCCCTCAATTATTATTATGAAAACCAATTCGGTTAATAAATGCGAAAATGAACAAGTATCTAAAACTCCAATAAAGCTTCCGTTCCGAGTCATCCATCTGATGATGGGGTGCGCGCACTTACCTTCCATCTCCCGTTCCCACATTAGTTCAGATAGCTAGTGCGCCTGCATAGTGCTCTAGCAGCAATCGATCTCCTTCGCTAGCAATTTGCATCGCTTCGGCTGCGTCTATGTTACATCTCCCTGCCAGCCATGAACTGTATTGAATCGAGATACTTTGATATACACTAGCACTGTGTTAAATTAGTAATTTTTTGTGTCTGCGTACCTTTCCTGAACCGCCTGAAGCCACTAATGCGCTACTACTGCGCTGCTAGGGTGCTGCTGTTGCATCGATAGATCTGATCGAGGAATCCAGTGGTGCCTCCTGCGACTGCTTCTGCGCAACTTCTCGCCTGTCGAGTGATGGTGATGGTGGCGAAGCCTATGTATCCGCTGATGATGATGATGATATTTCCTCATTCGATTTCGATACGCGAAACTTCATTTTGTTTTTGTTTTTTTTTCACATTAAGACGTTACATTGGGGCGCGATCATATTGGGGCCGCCACTGATGGAACATGTGAAGTTGTAAATTACAGCCGATAGCCTGTCGAGACCTTTTGGGGAGTTTGCGCGCGCTCGATCGCATCCTTGAATAGTTTCGTTCGCAGCGATCACAGTTGGGGTTCTGTCCGCCCCTTCTTCACGCAATACGTAGGCAAGTAGTCGCGAATGTAATGATGAAGACACGACTTCAAGGCTGCGCGCCATAATTATTATATTGATCTCATTTGTTGACGCTAATGTGCGAGCGATGCACGTTCATGCGGTGCAGAGGTGTCAGCTATACGGTAACACCTGCATGGATTGTCCTTAGTGCTGTGATGATTGCATTCTCGCCAATTGCATTCTTCTTCCATATACTGTGTCTCTTTATATCTATATTATATTTATTTCTACTGCGGATGGCGGATCAAAAGTGATCTCATGCGTGACTTATGTTATTCATAATTGCGGGCTGAGTCACGCGGGTAATTGGAAAACGTTTCAATTGCAGATGAGCGCAGCGTTCGATTCAGGCTGCTTCGTTTCGATACTCATCTGGTGTGGGTCAAGTGGCGCTAATGCCAATTTGTAGAAAATTCTAATCTGGATCGCATATCGCTAGCTTGGGGTTGGGTACAGTTGGCGTCCGAAATGGATGTTTTTAAAGAGAAAATTGAAAAATAGATTTTATTCCACTTCGATAATATCGACCTCCATTAACTGACGTGATCTTCTTCAGACAGTGATCCTTCGGTATAATATAATTTTATATATTTATGTAGATATGGGGCAGTGCCATCATCACCCTCAGGAAAAAGTAGCAGCGTTTACTTGAAATGCAGGCTGGGTTGGAGTCACTGAAACGTTTCTTTATTTGGTGTCAGCAATTTAACCTTCACTCGAATGATTGAAGAATCTAAGCCTACGTCAATTCAAATTCTTTGTTTTTGAATTTTTGTTAAAATTCGTCTTGATTGTTGATATATGTAGCTTCCTTAAATCAGGGTCAAGTTTCTTTAGTACTAATTGAATCACTGACGGATCGACTTCAGTGTTGTTGATGCGACACAAAATGTTTCTTGACGTCTCCATGAGGTTTTCAAGTCAAACGCACTTTCATTCCGCACTAATTTCAATATCAGCAAGGTCTGTATGAAGCTATTGACTTATGCTTTGAAAACGCATCTTGAGTAGTTGAGTAGTTCAACTGCCGTGGGATAGTTTTTGGATGTTGACGATAAATGGCTCACAATTCATACTTGTCGATTCAGATTGCCCTTCAAGTATTGTATCCGTTCCGAGACTCATTTTGGTGCACTATAGTTCCTCAAATAAGTCCCAAACTGCTCTCCAATCTTCATACCTAACGCTGAATATCTATGGTTGAAAGTTTGATCTGGTGTTACTCCTAATATTAACATTCCATATTGATGAATTCGTTGTTGGCTACGTTATCCAGGTCTTTTCAGTCCTCGTTTATGTCCACCAGTTTTGTACAGGATTCTTTTAACCGCTCTAACTTAAATCTAAGATGGACTGAATTATGAGTCAAATCCAAGTTATCAATTATTTAAAAGTTTTGACGTTTGACAACTACCTCACATTGTCGCCCAACTCCTATTTGCCCGTTGAGGCTGCCTCAATCTGAGCTAATACAGGAGCTGCCACATCTGAAGGTATTGGGATCGTTTGCCTCAGCATTTATAGAAGTGATTGTGTTGCATTCTATTTAGGTAGGGGTTGTCCGAAGACAACAAGCGCTTAGACTTAGTGGTCCATTGTACTTCAGTAAAGGTTTCCTAAATTTACAACAGAACTGTTAGATTTAAATAGAATAACTGAAGTTTTGAGATGCTTGTTGAGAGACCAGAAACTGGTGACATGGCCAGTTAAGTCACTTCTTTTCAGTCCTAGGAGATATTCAGATCTACTCGGTTTCGCACCGTCGATCATCAGCTTTAAATGTCTGCATGATTGGAGTTCATGCCAGTATTCGGTTTTGTTGGTGACGTAAATAAAATCATCTCACTTTTGTGGACTGATGAGCAGCATCCTATGGTTGTGGGCCACAAAGACTGACAATGAGTCCCGTCTGGTAAGAGCGTCAGCTCTTGTTTATTATTTTGAAGGCGATCGTACCATCTTGGCTATTTTTATTTATACCTTAAATTTTACTTTATACCTTAAATGGATACTCGCAGCATTCGCAACTGCGAAGATCTCTGCTTGAAAGACTGTGCCTCGTCTACCCTCTGATAATTTGTATCTCTACAGTAAACTCCGTCTGCAAGAGACCGCTCATGGGGGCACCAACTGTAGGTTTATACAATGGTATTCCTCGAGCCGATCAACCCATCGCTGTTCCATTCCAGGTGATCAGGAAGGAGGACTCGAAAGCGGTGCTTAATAATCCCAATTGGACACATGGAATAGTTCCTTCGCCGATATTGATTTGCCGTCCAAGTTATCAAATACATGCGAAAAAGCGCTTTTATGGTTTCACTTATACCAAGGAACTACAAGGAAGGTAAACAGAGCAAAACTTCCATGGGAGTTCCTCTCATTGCACTTGTAACACCAGAAAGACGCAAGTTGTAGCTAAGTCAGATGTCTTCTGAAGTGTTAGCTCTTGGCCACCAAACAACCGCTTAATACATTAGGTAATCTGGGAGTAAGACCCCAGGTTTTTCCTTAGGCGAACTAGTAGAGACGCTAGAAAATGGAATGTGATCCTAATCATAACCTCGTCACATAAAAGGAAACATCATATTTAACACCACTGAAACGGTTAAAGACGATGAAAATCATTTAATTCACATAAATAAATCGCTTGAAATTCTTTGAAGTGATTTTAAGTCTTCCAAGTCATTGAATTCCTTGAAGTCACTTTAAGTAAAAATTGATTGAACTCAAAGTAAAGACTTTCAATATCTTTGAATGATTGAATGCATTTGGGACTTAAAGTTAGCAGTTTTGCGTGTCGCGAGTTAAATGCAATCAGTGACTTCAAATGCCGTCAATAACTGACTTAAGACGCCAAAGACATAGTTCATCCATTGTAGAAAACTATAGAGTTTTGTTGGGTAAATAAATGGCATTTCAAATCTCAACTGGTTCAGTGACATGAAATATGTCGTTGGAACAAAGTCATGTGCCAAATTTAATGATAAATCCTTGCATCTATCTATTCCAATCCAATCAATCGTGACTCTTGGGGCACAACCACCCAATTTATTGTCAAACACAAATTCCATGGCAGAGCTATCAAGAAAGCTCGCCCCTTCAAAACCGCCCAACTGTACAAATTTGACGCAAGGAACACCTGCAATCAAATTGGCGTTTGAATAAAATTAACACTTCCCACCTAATATGCCATCCCATTGAGTCATTACCTGACCCAGTGCGGATGGCCATAAATCAAATGGATTTCAAATGGCCGCACAGTAAGTACACGCCCACTTTGGCCACCTGTTTGCGCTCCATACCAAACTGTTGTTGCAATTCTAACTTTGCCACATTTGCATTGTCGGAAGCCGCACAGCACCCGGATGCCATTTAAAGTAACATCATCGCATCGCCTGCAATGCAATTCGTAGTTCAGTTCCCCAGCACCAGCACGTGGCCTCAACGAACAATAAAACACTCAACAGCAAACAAAAACAACAACAACAAAGAAGACGACGACTGTGGCGGTCAGCTAGTTGTGTGTGAATGGGATAATAACATGACTGTTGGGTTCGCGTGATGTGTTCATTTAGGAGAAGCTCCCCAGCCCTAGTCTAGTAGTAGAGACTCACTACCGAAATCACTAAATGCACTGAGGAGGTAGTATCGCTGGAAATCGTGCCGATGGAATATAAGCCACTGCCATCACGACATTAGATGCTGAAGATGATGCTGGTCGCTGCTGCTGACTTTCCTCGATGATAGCGATCGTGATAGTCATTCGCGTCTTGGGAAACAAGATGCCATTTGCAGCGTTCGATTTGAGATCTACAAAGCGCGGCCACAGTCTTGTAGTGCGCTTGCCAATAAGTGTCAAATGGCTAACACGGCGGCAGTTTGTAATCCCATCGCCCTAGCCGCGGGTAAATATGAGATGCGATCCATTTTGATTGGTACACGCCAGATGTCAGAGTTCATCGGTGGACTCGCACATTAAGTAGCCGCATGGATTGTGGGGCGAATGTCTTACTTAAATTCCCATGGGATTTCGTTGAAGGCACATGGATTCCGTGCATCATATCTTATATGGTGAAGATTGCGTTCCAAGAAAATTGTTTGGTAAATCGCTAAAAAAGGTTCGAGAAGAACTCAAATCAGTACAGGTTCGGGTTGATAACCAGACATAGCTCCACGACCAATCTCACGCCTACTTTAGGTCTTCATAAATTGCAGTGACAAAGAAGGCATACATCGGCGTCTTTTTGTCATCAAATCAGCTCTACTGTAGAGCCAGTTGTTCTTTTTTGTTTTGTTGTATCCCATCATTTTCCTGTCGCACAGCATTCGAATGGGAATTTCTTTTCACAAAATAAGGCAATAAAGTGAAATACAAACAATCCGGAGGATCAACATCATCCTACCTGTTGTGCATGGTGCATGGTATCCTCCACCTACAGATCCTCCTACCTGTGTTGTCCGCGTCTATTTTTTTGTTTTACAAATCTTGTCGATCTTTATCATCCATTGGCAGCGGCTGCGGCAAATATGTCCTACTACAAACCAAACCATTTCTCCCTCGCACTCTGTCTCTGTGTCTCAGTGTCCCTTGAAGAACTACAAAAAAGGATACACCGCGTACGTCTGTCATCGCCCACAACACGATCGATAAATTTGTCCCCAGTCTGACTTTAGTCCGGCTTTTTTTTTATTTTATTACTTCTTCTACTGCCTTCTTTTAGGTAATCGGTGATAGTGGGAACGAATCCATTTAAAAAAGGTAAGAAGTTCTGCCAAAGTGTGTATTCTCAAAAGTAGGTACATATTTGCTACCTATTTAGATGTCCCATTTGTTGGGACAAAATCGGCAGCTCTCCCACATAAAGGCAACAAATGGATTGGAATTGGAAACTTTGCTTCGCATTCCGCAGTGGTTCAGGTGCAGCATCGCCTTGATGCAAGAGCAAGGTACACAGCCGTTCGGTCGGTCGGTCGGTCAGTTAGACGATACGGCCAGTAAGCGTTGTTTTTGTTTCAGTGGTCGTTAAATTATCTCGCTGATCACAAATCATTGACTTTTACAGTGCGGTGATATTTGTTTTATGACACCGGAGATGAAATGCAGGAGGACAAGAACCGGACAGAGATCTACCGTCGGCTTTGATCTTGTGCCGCCCAAAATATGCACACGCTGTGATGTTGTAGTTGGTACATCGCACACATATGCAATGGAGGTGGTGCAAGGTATTTTGGACGGACTATAAGTGAATGATGCAACTGAAGGAGTGACGTACATTCCATTGGAGAGGAGTGAAGCTCGAGCGCGAGAAATTGGGGATCTGAAAATGGATGGAAATTCCAAAGAAGACTTCTTCGTAGATTTCTGGATTTACTCTTCACAGTCATGATCGCTGTCATGACCATCATCGAGGCGGCTTGCTTTTTCTAATTTCAAGGATTAAGATATATGTATTTTTTTTACAGTTTTTCTATTTGTTTTTATCGATATTTCTTTGCGGAATGAATCTAGTTTTGGTTTGAGATTGTTTATAAGTCATCTGATGGTACAGCTATATTGCTAAATTCCACAAAAAGGTGTATGATAGTTCTGTTAGTTGATTCTGAAGTTATGTCCGGGAACGGGGTTAATGTCTGATTCCACATTGAATTGTTAGCATTTGATATTTTCTTTCCCGAAACTAGTAGGTACCTAGACGTATACTAACCAAAAATACGTGGTATAACCAAATAAAAAGCAAATCAACAGTTAAGTAAGGGTTTTCCGATATTTTGTTTTAAGATTAGGGTACTTTTTCAATACCATCTGTTTTTGACTACTCACGCTCCCGGTTGACTTTAAAGCTATGGCAATTAGATACAACAGAAATCTGAAGTTTGTTTGTAACACTTTAAGAATATAAAATAGGTTGCGTTAGGTTAGTGCACTGGCGGGACAGTATTGTCTTTTAATGCCCACACAGTAAAACCTATGCATGCTTTTAAGCCATTCCGAGGCATTTATCAATTTCAACAAGTCATTACCTGAAATCCTCAGGCAATGAATATTCGGCGTAAATGGTCCATACAGAACCCAAAACCCAGCTTCTCCAACCACAGTGTGTGCGAAGATATATTTTTTGACACGAATGGAAGGGACCTACAGTTTGATGCCGAATCCGAACGGCTTCTCATGACAGTTCTTACTCTTGGATGTTTGTCAGACGTTCGCAAGAAGCGGGGCAGCGAATAAAAACTTTCAGGTGGTACAGGTCGTTTTTTGAACCAGCGACCTCTCGATTAGTGGTCCAACGCACTTAACCACTAATCCACTGCACCCACAAGGCAATGACTTGTTGAAAATGCCTGAGGATTGTCGCGTCCGCGACAGCGATTTACAAGCTACGATTTTATTTCCATGGCAGAAATCAGTTTTATTACCGCACCGATTTCTCCATATATTCATCCTGGTCCGGACTGTGTAGATGAGTATAGATGGATCGAAAGTTAATAGTATATTTAATAGCAATTTTTCTAAAGTATTGGTTAAGAGTAGTGTAGCATTTCTATAGAAATGCGCGTGTCCAGTCTGACTGCATTTCCAGCTTTCAATTTTAGTTCGCCTGTTCCCAGGTGATTCTTCAATGAATAGATCCAAATGTTTTAAATGGAGTGAGATTTCCATCACGCTAAAGCAGTGGTTTTCATTATTCTTAAAGTATGGTTATTGTCTTAATGATAGCCACATGACAGTTTAAGGACTGTGGTCTTTCCGAATACCCTGTTGTAGGCATAAGACTTCGAAGCAAAAACTCAATCTTGCTCCGCTGTCTTTCCATATGGAAATAATTCATGAAACTTCTGGTCAATATTACTCCGCTGTTATATCGGGATACAGAGATCAGAAAAACTATCAAAACAACAGAAACGCAGAGCCGACAAATGGAAACCAAAATTCCATAATTGTTGCTTAGTTATTAATTAACTGCTTCCTTCCTCTTGTAAGGACATTTTCAAGGTTATACCTAACATGAATTTCTATATATTATGTTTTAGCCACGGAATAAAGGCTGTAAAGGTTTCTGCTTTTTATATATTTGTATTATTAACCGCCGTTCGGAATCGTTATTAAACTAAAAACGGTTGGAGGAGCTAGGCTTTAGGTCCTGTATATTATATTAATTTATTAATTTAGTAATTTTTTTTATATTTTAGAGCTCTTGCGTTCACAATGGCTCGAACGAAGGTCTTCCTCATTATAGAAGCTCCTCTTGACTGTAACACTTTTGTCCCAGATCTGTAGCAGATGTCTAGATTTTCGTACTGCTCATAGATTTTGTATTTGTAACTTCTTCCACATTTGGGCCTCCTCGGATAACCAAATATCCGTCGAATAATTTTTCGTTCGAAAGAGTCCAGTATTCCCTTCCTGCAGATCGGCCAGCATGTAGTTTGCCTGTTACAGCGTGCCGAAATTTGGTGCATGTTTGGAAGAGTTCAGATAAGCTGCTGTTGAATTAAACATCGCTTTTAGTTATGTTACACGACATGGGGCATCCTTTTTGGCAGGATTTCGAACTCTGAGTTCCATGCGCGGCTTTAAAGACGATGAAAAGATGGCGTGTATCGCGTGGCTTGTTGAGTATCGTTGCTCTCTTCCAGGATTTGCCCTTGTGTGAAATCTGTTGTGTTTGATCTGTTAGGCCGGAAGTCACACTGGCACATGCCGATTAAAGGGTTGCAGACGGATTTGATATGTACAAATATTACGTTGGGTAGTATCTTATATGAGACATTTAGCAGTGATATGCCTTTACAGTTGTTGCCAGTCATAAGATCAGCCCCGTACGCACGTTTTCAACGCATCTTCTGTCACCTTATTCTGGCGTAAACAAACATCATCTGGGACTAGTGGTTGCTGTCGTCTGTGGTAGGTGATTGCAGAGTGGAGAGTTACCCTAAACGGTAAATCTAGCAGCAAAAAGAACGCTATCAGAGATATTAGATGCGTGTCTCGCATCGACTAGCACAGGTTCGATTTGGGTGTCGGTTCGATCGCCTAGAAAGCGCCAGGTTACTACGAGGATCCTTATTCTATGCAACCTTCAGCAACTGAGTATGCATTCCGAGTAAGAACGCTTCGAATGTTTCATTGTCCATGAATATTACGACTGTTTTGGTGTGTGGCCTTTGCTCCGACTATCAAGGCCTCACTCAATAATATTACCACTTCTATGTGAGTGCTATCACACAAGAGCTCTGAACACCCTGAGTGTTGTTTGTGTTCCGGGATATACTGATATCAAAGAAAATGAGAATTCCGATGAACTTCGGTGGAAGTTTTCTCAGGACCTGAAAATGTGTTAGGTCTTCCGGCAATTTTTTGGGCTGCAGATAGACCAAAACAGTTCAACAGAATGTCTCTGCGAAGTCTTCGACATTTTTGTTGCAACTAGAGATAAAAGACTGCGGGCGCCTAGAAGGAAGACAGCATATTCTCTGTGAAGGACTCTGTCTCTGTCTTATCTATCTGAAAGTACAGTAGACCAGTGTCTGAGTCTGAATACTTCAGTTATAATTTATAAAACTTCCTTATCCTGTAGAAAAATGTAAGGGTTCTATATTTGACTAATAAAGCTCTGATAGAGTTAACAAACGTGTTCTGTCGTCCGTCGTCCTTATTGCAGCTATGTATCTCTCCTACCTACATAAAATAGATTTAGGCAAATTGTATCTGTAAAAAAGTGATTAATTTGCTTAATGTTATATTTTAGATAAGTCAATGATTTATTTTTATGACTCAAACTAGGTAAGGTACTTCAAACGCACAATTTCATTTGCCTGCAACTGCAACAAAATACGCCTCCTATGCACCTAGTTGCCGTTGGCGCCAGTAACATGATATGCAACAACTGCACCGACATTCAACCCTCAGACTGAGTTGCATTTTCTAGTCAACAATTTGTCATTTACCAATTGACTGAATGTGTATTTAGGTAGCATTGCAGTTCGAGTAATTAGCACATCCAACTCAGAACGAAAGACATGTTTTAAGCAAATTAGCTGCTAGATTTACCTTTGCGTGTCCACGTCCAATAAGCGCCTCTATCCGACTACAAAGCAGAAAAATAGAAAATCTGGCAACAGTAACAACAAACTAAAATCCACCCAATTAGCCAAAAACATAAGAGTGCAGGGTAATTAGACCAAACATTAGTCACATCTAGTATCACCTCGTTAGACGGCGCAATTTTCCACGAGACAGTGGCTGTTCGCTGGCTTAGTGCGAGAGCTACGCGACGTATCTGACGCGTGTGGGACCATGAAAGCCGTGATATAAATCATATACCTACCTAAGCAAATGCAAATCGCACCGCGTCGTGTCGCGGAGAAGTGACTGAGTGCAAATTATTGTCTGCTTCGGATATGATTTTTTGGCATTCGTGCGGGAAGGTGAGATGTGGCAGTGTTGCATTAGCGTATGCTCATGTTGCATGCCAATAAGCGAACACCAGAAACTGAAAGTTGCTAGCTTAGCGTCTAGCTAAAGGAAAAGAAGGGGGCTTTATTTTTCTTTCTAGATCTGACAGGAAAATGACCACGACATTTTGGTCAATTAAAGTCTGAATCGAGAAAAAATTGAATATCGGCTTGCGAATTACTTTCCAATTTGATGAAGCAATTGTGTGTCATGCTTGATCCGTATGCGGCAGATTTGTCATTGACAGTTTATCCTTATTTTATTCAACTAAAATTTCTGCATTCAATCTTTTGACAAAAAAAACTGAAATAAGCTCACTCCAATGCAAGGACAAGAAATCCTGTTTCTTTCCAACTGCAGCCTCTTTCAATTCGGCCAACAACACGTCCATTCACATTATTGCACACTCGCCTTGAGGTGCAATTTCAAAGTGACACTCTAATGGGACGACGAAATGCAAACTTGTTAACGCACAACGGCCTACATAGATCGACCGTCACACCAAACGATGTCCCATGTTAAGCATACACGCATTCACGCTGGCGTCGGCATCGGCATATTAGCCATCTCACCTTCTAACCAAATGAATATGCACCAAACGGATGCGATGGCTGTAGAAAGAGGAACACCATAAGACGACATTGAGCGACATGCAGATGCGAAGATGGGAAGACATCCCACCCCAAAGCTGCATATACATACTTGTTTGAGAGGGCGGGTGTTCGTCTTGTGTGTGAGTGTGTTTTTTGTCGTGCACAGGTGCGAGTTCGCTTTCGCACACACACATAAGGAGAATCGATTTGAACGCATCTTCTCGACTGATTTATGAGGCGAAGATTAAATGGTTCAACTTCTCCAGTGCTTGCGTGCCTCCCGCCACCTTCATACGCAACCCACACCAGTGTCGGTGTAATGTTTGTAGGCGCATTCATCGTCTGGCAATCGTGTCTGCCTAGTGTCCTGTTGACAATTTGCTGCTTCTATCCGCAAGGCATTGCGGGATAAGTTTCTCTAGATCAAATTCTGGGGTGACACATTCACCAATGCTTCGTGTGCAACTGTCGGTTCGAAATATGACGGTAGTTCATGGACGGCATGATCATGTCCTGGTTGGCAATTTATTTTTTTTTTTTTCGAAGACTGATGACCTCTTTAATTGAGTTACGCATATCGGCTTGGATGAAAAAGATGTTCGCCATACAAAGTTGCAGAAGATCAGCTACAAGAACAGGATTTGTCGGGCAGACTTAAGTTGGTGATTTATTTCCTTTTTTTTAATAAACGGTTTTAAACATTTTTCCTAGTCAGCGTTCTAATTTCTTACTTTGGATGGTATTTTTTTGTTCTGCGTAGACTAATACTCATAGTCTTAGTAAACCTTTATGCTGCCCTAGCTGGTTGGCCCGATCAATAATTAGTTGCATCTAGTTGTTTTTCCTATTCTTACTTCCGACTCCACATAAGGAAAGGGTTTACTGTGCTAGGTTGTTCCCTGTGATGGAAATTTGAACATTTTCTAGCCACTCACAACACCCAGTTTTTTTAGCTGTAGGTACTTTTGTCAGCGTCCTCTTCTTCTGAATATAACCAGCAGAATTCTGATCAAGAGTAAAGATTCGACGTTGGAATTGGTATTAGTCCCGTCTTTCTAGTATGGGGACATCGTAGCTGAGACCACCGAGGTTAGCAGCCATTTCAGGAACAAAATGGACCTATGGTTGTCCAATCACTATTCCTTTAAAAAATATTCTGCCAAAAGATCATAAAACTAGAAACTTAAAGCTTTTATGAAATCCTTTTTTTTTCCTCTCAATGCCGTCATTTTTTGACTTTGACATTCTGAGCTAGTAAAATACGCATAAGAAAAGAAACTATAGGGACCGCCATCTAACGGTTTTTTTTTTCAACTAGTGCTTATTTCGCGAATGGTAACACTTAGCTCATGTCTGATTTGACAGATAATATACCGCTATACCGCTGAACGAATATTGTTGTGTATATGCTTGAACAACGCTTGCGGCATAATTGGGCCATTTTTCTTTTTTTTTTATATGAGCAAGGAGTGGCCGTTACAGTCAAAGGCGATCGTTATCGGGCCATGTTGAATGAATTTTTGTTCACAAAAACTGAAGAGGAGGATATTGGCAACATTTGGTTTCAACAGGACGTCGCTACGTGCCACACAGCCGAAGCTACACTCGATGTTATTTGGCAGACCCTAAGAAATTACATACTTTTCCGTTTTGAGTTGTATATTTCGGAAAAATGTTCTTCGAAAAATGTGTGCATGTGGACCGCCTGCCTGACAATAATATATGGCTGCACTTGTGCCCAAGCGCAAAAGTAACTGGGAGGCATGCTACGCGGGATTGAGGGATTTCAACGGTAGGAACCGCTAACACAATTTTAGGCATGCGCAAAGTTATTCTAACTCTATAAAGTTTTAAAAACAAAATCCACCCTCACGGTCCATGCAGACCAATGCAGACCTTCACGAGATTAAATTCGTTTAGTAAAGTCAAGAAATGAAATGCATCGCGTTGTTTTCGGCTTCTATGTATACATAAGCGTTGTAGATGGTTGTGTCACTTAAGGCTATCAAATATAGATGCTTGTAGGTACCAGCAACATTTTGTAATTAGTGAAACAAAAAAAAAACCGGGGGTTCCCCACAGGCGTAGTTTGGTCTATCTGCAACTTGAAAAATAATGCCACTGCCTTTTTTACCTCCCTGTGGTAACTACCTGGTTCGACTTGCTTTTGCTTATAATTTTAAGCGCGAGTCGGAATTGGCTGTCTGCGGGAGTCTCAGAAATCTAACAGGAGCACATCAGAATGGGCATGTACAACGAAAGAGTTTAAATGATTGAATTAACGGTGTCAGCAGTAAACATGGCAGATACTTAAATGAGTTTGACTTATTTGGTGCTAAGTTTACTAGGGATTTCAGCATTAGTCAGAATATTTATATAGAGTTGGAAGCGGACGAGCCGTTAATGGACAAACGGCACTAACTACGGAAACTATAGCCCTTCCATCCAAAGGTTTCTAGATTAAGGGTGGTGCGTCGAAAAAAATTGGTCTACGATATATAGTGACGAGCAATACAAAGCCATGTTCAGTTTCGGCATCCCTGCCAAACTCCTTCGTATATGCAACTTGTTTTTTCGTCCAAAATCGTTCGATTGTGTTCGTCTAAATGAAGAAATCTCGTTGCTTCGTCAAAATCGTCAAGAACATCACCGATCACATCGATTTCGTAAAAGGTTTGAGACAAGTTGAGTTCACCCCTAAGGTACAACTGGACCGTGCTGTCTGAAAGGACTTGTTGGTAGGAGTCCCATAAAAATGTGTTTACATTATTCTTCCGGCTCAGTTCCTGATTAACATTTTTCTCAACTTGGGAATAGTCGACTAATTCAGGCATCAGTGCTTCGATGGGATATCCTTCGAACTATACATCCGTGAGTGCGTAAGATGTCGAAACGCAACTCATATTGCTTTAAAATGACGTTTTACCCTCTTTCGAAGTTTAAAAATTTAATTTGGGGATGTTAATCTCTGTTTTCTGCGGGCTGTGTAGTATTACGAATTATCAAAAGGCATTTGCTAACATGTCTAAGAATCAAAACTCTTTGTGGATGCTTCGCCTTTAGCATACCAGTTGGCAACTGAATGTCCAAGAATGGTCGCCATATAATTTTGTGAAAAGGTTCTAGGCTTTTAAGGAAGCTTACTGCTTGAGCTAGACAATAGTTAGCTTGGTTTTTGGAACTGCTCTAAAAGTGTAATCCCATCGCGTCCATAGCTTGCACATGAATTAAGGGGTTCCCCTTAGGTCCACCGATTGCTGCGCTGGTTTCTATAATGCTACACCTCACTCCAATCGGTATCTTTAGTGAGCTTGTGACACTCCACTCCAAAGCAGCTCTAAGACATATTTGGTCTAACTATCAGGCTGTCCCATAACTTGACTTTAGGATCAAATATGAGATCATAAGCATTTTCACAAACTGCCTCGAATTCAATGTCAGCTTATGGACCAATGTTGTATGTAGAAGACGGAAAGTATAGCTACCCCAAAAAGCACCTTGTAGACTCTCGACGGAACCAAGAGATGATACAATTTTCGTGATTTTAATAGTCAAAAAAGCAGAGATTATACTTCTGGATTCGCCAACAAAGCTGTCTTTGCAGATAAAGCAAATCTTTCAACGAGATGTGTTCCCCGGCACAGCAATATTTCAGGCAACTAGCTTGGCAAAAACTCGAACATCTTATCAACATATGTATTTGCTGCGTCAGAAAATTAAATACTGAGTCGAAATAGTTTGAGGTTTTATTGTAGCAGGCTAACTGCTTTTCTCCGTTTTGATATATTTTTAGGATTAGGCTGAGATTAATTGCATCAGTTAGTCCCTCCTTTCTATTTCGAAAGATATCAGCAGTATTTGAAGTTAGACGTTGCTCTGCTCTTATCCGAAATTAATGAGGTCTTGACCCGTTCGCTGATTGCAACTTCTGGCTTCGTCTTGCTTCATGTAGTGAAACAATGGACCTTCAAACGGTATAAGAGTGCCTTGGCTATCAGTCTCAATAATATCTTAATCTTACCTTAGAGAGGCTCAAGCAGAAATACTTCGTTAGCAGTGTACACCTATTTCCAGCCTAAGTCCACATTGATATGGTACACTCAGGTTGTATGTTACACAATTTTTCATCTTCCAAAAACTTGTCCCTCTCTAATTATGTACTTAAGTTGACCATAACAAAGTTTTTTCCTTTTTTCGATCAACCAAACAATCATAATTCACACCTCTACATATGGCTCTAAGCTTCTGCCACATCAATATGACATCGTGTATCGAGATTTGCATATTTAACACGGCACTTTGAATGGCCATTTATCATTGTCACCTCACTTGAGACAACGGTAGACACAAGTCAGTCAACGCGGTCCATACATTTCGACACAAATGTCATGATGATCCGCACCTGTTACCGCGCTCCAGCCTTCATTCAGCGTCACTATGTCTGCCAAGCCGCGAGCCGCCGCCGATCGACGTACCATAAAGCACCTGCCGCTCGAAGAGCTTTATGAAAAATATGCGCTATTTAGCATACAAGCCAAACAACATTAAGATGAATACGAATTTTTAATTTCTTTTTATCATTGTCATGCCACCCAGAGAGTGCTATAGAGGAATGGAGGAGGGGAGACTGCCACATGAATATCGATCGATCTATAGGCATATTCGATAGCGAATGGCAAGCCTGAATTTTGGATTTTACATAAAGTAATTAACGTTTAAGATATCGCGGAGGGGATTTTTTTATTGTATTCTTAATTCTTAAATATTGACTATGACTGTGGGCTCGAGCTCGAGCGAGATGGAACGAATGAAATCCGCTTAATAAATGTTTACATTTTGAAAAGCTTTGGGGTAATTTTTCAAAATTTGTCAAGAGATAGGGCCAAACAAAGGACCGAGGTGATTTGTAATAGTTAGGTGCAAATATGGTAAATTAATTTTTAAAGAAAATATTTACTTAGCGAAGCGTGAAGTTGAATGAGACTTTCTGGGTTGTTAGAGAGCCACATGTAGAGATTAGAAGACGGCTTATTATGATGAGATGATACGAGTCTAATTAATTTTATTGAAAATGGGATGTGTAGTTTTACGTATGGTGTGGGTTGTATGCAATGCATCTGGTTTTGGTGGTAAGTTTGTATTTTAAGAGATACAAAAGGTTGACAGACTCTTCTTTTGTCTTTTGTCGAAGGTATACATGCAGACACCTTACATTAGTTTACTTAGTTTTTCTGTCTTTCGAAGAAAGATGAGAAAGAGTTTCTGTGATGAAGAGCTTAGATATTTGGCAAATTTGGCAAATTTGCCTCTATCGCAGTCGCGCCAAAGAAACTTGTGTTTACGATAAACCCAAGTATCAATGGAAGTCATGACTATAGATGCAGACAGGTTCGGGTCCTGACAATACTTCTCCTGAATCCTGCCTAGCAAGCTGACCGGAAATCCCAATTTCCTGGATGCCAGTATAATCGTCCGACCAAATTCAGAGAAAGCTCGAGTTTGAGCACTAACTTGGACGAGGTAAGAGGGTTGAGCAGCGATTTAAATGCAGCTGGGCTGTCGCTGCAAATGCAAATCCTTCTTGCCCTCTACCTGTTGTTCACGATATAGCGCGTATCCATTAGGTTGGCGAAAGCCATCGCTTAGAAAACAGATGCATAATTATCCAAGATATCCACTGAGATTTGAAAATTTTTATCAGTTAGAATTGTAAGAAGCTTGTAAAAGAGTTTTGTTTGCTTAGACCAACCTTACTTGATTAGTCATTTAAAATTCACTCCAAGATCAAACAGCTTGAGGCCTCGAAAATTTGTGATTGATTCTATGAAAAACGATAAAATTGATCTTCAAAAATGCAGCAGCTATAAACGGCGCGTATTTGGGTTTACAAAATAAAATCATCGATGTAGCTTCCCATAACTTGAAAGGTGTAGTATCGTGCAAAAGATGATTAGAGCCTTTCTTCGAAACTTTAAAATCTATGTATGAGTATTCCGTCACCGCATAAGTCGTTGAGACCATCTTCGAAGGTATAGGTATAACGCCATTCATGGTCTAAAACAAAGGTTTTTCAGATGATCTCAAATGCTTAAGCCAAATTGTACCGAAAACTAACAAATCTACTCAGAGAAACGCCGCCTTAGGAATAAGAAACAAAATTTAAGCCCGTGACTTTGTGTTCATCCTTTTCTTTATCATTAATTTTCCTTTTAAAATATTACAGTCGTAAAATATCGATCGGCTTTTTGCCTATGATCAGCTTCAAAATGCATTGTCAAGTCGAGAAGTTGAGAAATGGGTTTCGTTCATTACAGGAAGATGCATTAACGATTTTTTGATGAGTGATGAGACACATCATCACAGCCTTATAACAAGTTCACCGAAATAAAAATTTGTTGAATACTTATGAAGTTTTCCAGCTCTTCTTTTTAATAAACTTTTTAAAGAGTGACTCAAAAGAAGAAGCTTATAAGTTTTCAGATGATGTTTCATGTGATTTTTCCGCTCTTGTCAATTTTCTTTCCAATAACTTTCTCTTTAGTGTACTTGAATGTTAAAAATATGTAAATATTTTTCAAAAGCAAAGCAATTGCATAATGGACTGCAATCTCAATTAAGCTTGCGTTGGGCTGAAACTAATACGACTAAGCGGTGCTGTGTTTGGCTAAAAGCTTCTAGTTTTTTAATCTTCTTTGGTTTGGGTTCCTTCCGCTTGAGAGCGCCACCTAAGACGAGCCCCTCCGGATAAGATAGTGATTGATTATAAATCAGACCCCTTAAAAGTTTTGCGAAATTCTCAAATATTTTTTCAAACAGTGAAGACCCATGTAGTACTCCAGGTAGCTCTAGCTAATGCCAGCCATTAGGCTCGTCGAGATTTTAGAGATTGAAGGATTTTAAAAACTTAGAATCCACTGAATGAATTATTTAAGTATAAGACAAAGGCACCACTGTAGTTTTTCAAGAGTTTTTTTTCGCATTGTATTCGGTTGGCTATGGCAACTCAGTGTAGTCGTTGTCACTTGGATCGAGGTGTTTCACTTGTTTTTCAAACAATTTATCAATTGAGATGTACAAAAAGAATTGGATAAATCTGAAGTTCGGCACATTGTTAAGTTAAAGACGAGAACATAGAAAACAAAAACGACGAATGAAGACTTCTTATTTTGGACGACTTAAATTAGATAAAAAACTTTAAGTCAAATTTTGAAATTCGTGAAGTGCAATGTTTAATTCATTGGAACAGAAAGTAAAATATATAAAATAATTTCAAAAATGTCCAACCATAAAGAAGAAACTTGAAAAATATAGCAAATATCTTGGAACTTAAAAAACCCGATGTAAGAATTCATATTTATAAATATTTATTCTATAGCATAAATTTTTATGTATTTCGATTTTAATTGCATCAGCTGATCGGAATGACAGCGTCTGCAAGGAAGTAGCGTTTAAAACTCTGAGTGCTACCAACTATCCATCGTTTTTAGTGATCGCTTTACGCAAAGCAAAGGATAGTTGATAATTAAAAACGACAATCAAAAAAGCGAAAATCAACTATCGCCTTAGTCGGTTCCACCCAATTTTTCAACAAGAAGCCATAGTAGTGTTTGTACCGGTTGAGTTTTTTTCCAAGCTAAAATCATTAACCCATATGGATCTCAAAACTAAATGGCTGACATTTTTTTTTAAAAATTTTATATTCTCTTTAGTATTTCGTTTTTAAATAGACATCTTATACATTTTTTAATTTTTTTTTAACAACTAGTTGTAGGGGTTTAGTCAACTGAGTACAGTGGCCAGTTGAACACAAAATAAAATATTTTATGTGGTGTAAGTAATTCGAAATATTTTTTTCGATGCACAACGTTGCAATTATAAGTTCTTGGCTTAATTTTAATTTGTAAGTACTTAACGACCTATGCAAAAACGTTTTTTTGGGAAAATTTTGCAAAATATTTAAACTTTACAAATAATTACAACAAAATATTCGCAGAAAATTTCATTCTAATGGTATGGAATGTAATTTTAAAAAAAATAATGTTTCGAATCTCCATCCTACAGCTAAAAAAGTGAATTTGAAAAGGAATTCCCTTTCCGTTGAAAGTAGAAGCAGTTAAAAACACTGTACTCAATTGAATATGATCGAAAATAATGTAAAGTACTTCCCTACTTAACGGGCACACGTTCCATGAAAAGTATTTGCTTGAGACGCGGCAGCCTTAAATCCTTCCTGTATCAGGCAATGAAACGGTCTGTGAAACGGAGGCTTGTATTCCTTGTCGTCCCTTTGGGGTTGGAATTCGAAGATTATCTTAGTTAACCCACTATTGTCCGTTCACTCATTGTAGCCAAAAGAGCCTATGTAGTCTATGTGTTTTGGCTTTTTGTATAACAACAACATCTTGATATACCTAATACACTTCCATATGACATTCATGCATACGGGGACAAACATCTGTCGAATAAGGTTTCGAACTTACGCATAAGCCCAATATTAAATCAGCTTCTTCTATTTATCTTCCAACACTTAGCGCCGTATTACAGCAGAACTGACAGGACAAGGGATCTATAAAGTTTACAATTTGCCCTTGGAGTTTTTAACCCATTTGCTTTGCAAAAACCGAAATAGGGATGTAGTTTCCTTTTGTACATATTCATCGGATCTCCACTTATTTGTCATCCCAAGGTCTGTTGAAGATGATGTTAAAGTGCCTTCCGTGTTGATACCTGCCCTGCTTAAGAACATAATTACGCATCGCCTTGCTTAAGTTAGTTTAATGTTTGGAAAATAAGATAAGCTGCTGCGGAACTGCAGATTGCACTGTCTGTTTTCGAGCGTCAACCGTCCGTGGACCATTGCACAGTGGTCGATTTCATAGGCCAAAAATAGAAAAAAAGGTGCTGAAATTTGCCAATGTATGGGTCAAAACTATTGTTTAAAAGAACAATAAAACAAATGGTAAATTCATTTTTGGTCTATCCCATTCGTACGCGCTACGAATAGAGAGAGAATAATAAAACAATAATAATAACAATAAAAACACGCGCACTCCGTAGTGAACGCAGCTTAAAAGTTGTCTCTCATAAAAAAATTAAATTGCAATATTAAATCGCATTTAATCGCAGTAAATTACAATGAATATTGAGATAAAAGGCAAAGACTATATAACTAAGGGATTTTTATGCAGTAATATGTGGTTTAAAATTATTGTTTTACCAGTGACCTGTTGAGTGGTGTATTTTTCTTTATATATTGATTTAAGTTATAGAAAAAGTTGTGATCCCCGTCTCGCCATCAAATGAAACAAGTTTTTTAATATTATTTATTGTTTTCTTAGTCTATGTTTTTAATTTCAGCTGCATATATGTATACATGTATATTTTGTTTCTGTGTTTTTACTGTTCGTGTTTTGTTCATCAATAATATTCAAACAATTTTTTTTTCATTTATCAACTTTAACTTTATTTTTGATAAATAAAAATTCGGTATCATCAATACAATTTATTTCTCCTAATTTTTTTGTATTTTAATAAATTTGTCAAAAGCACAGTGTCGGAAGTGGGAGAGGGGTTTGGAGCGGTCTATATATGTTAAAATTATTGTTTACTACTTATTATTATTAAAAAAAAAAGCTAAGACAAACATTTCACTTTGACATAGGCAGTGTAAGTAATTTTGGCCGCTGATTCCATACAAGACCGACCACTGTGCATTGTTTCCATCTACACCACTATCACCGGAATAATGAATTCGGATATCGACATGTGAGGCTCCTGTATTTTAAGACAGACACCGTCGCCCTCACAAATTTTCAAAGTTCTGAATCTTGCTTTCAAGCAGAGTATGCGCAGGGCAGGTGTGAACACAGGGGCACTATCTTCAACATATCCATCCGTCTACTCGAAATACACACATTCGAGTTTGTTTCTTGTTACTCAATTAAGTGCGCAGCATTTAATGTTTTCTTAGTCTATGTTTTTATACCCTATGTTTATGTACCCTATGGTACATATCTGGTGAATGTCTTTTGGTAAGTTTCGAAATCAAAAATCATTTCTGTTCTGCTATACAAACAAATAGGTATATATTATATTTATTAAAGGATTTGTAACGTCTAATGAGACTGGTCATTACAAAAGTTAAGACAAACGATCACTAAGACACCTTAAAAAAATTATGACAAAATTCTCTCCACGTTATATACGGTAGCGATTAAAATAAACCTCACGTCTGCTGTTGTATTCTTCTATCCCATATTGGTGAATGCTATCAATACCATATATCACCTGCACACATCTAACTATCCATTAAAAATTTAAAAAAAAAACACCGAAAGATTAGAGTTCTTTATTTCGAAATAATTAGCTCGGAATTCCATTCCTCAACTCAATTGACTTGACAGGCTTATCCAATCCATACCAATCCAATGGACCATCATTTCCATCTGCATATAAATTTTCCCCACACAGGTCCACTTTCTAGATTGAAACAAACCATCATTTACTGTTAGACTACTGCACGGCACCGTCCATTTAATTACTTGAATTAATAAACAATAAAGTCCGAACCGGGCCATAAAGACAATTGGAAAGCCGGAACGAATGGTCATCACCCGCTCCCAATCCCAATCATCGGCGATGATCTACATTCTCGTGGATCGTTTTGGAACGGCATTCCACACCAGCATTCGACCGCATCCGTCCATTCGTCCACACATATCGTTATCATTGTAATTAGGTGACGACTGACATTTATCTAAAATGTCGTTTTCCAATTTCCCTTTGGCGCGGGGGAAACGACCGATCGTCCAATTTAAAATCAAATATATCACCAGGTTCCGAGCTATAAAGAAAGCCCACCGGACAGAGCCCGTGTCGTCTTGGACGGTGTCAACTGGAAACGACACAAGTAATTAAATGAGGCCACGTCACGCTTTGAATCTCCAAATGCAAACTACAAGAACGATACAAATATGCGATGGTATTCCACCTCCAATTCATATGAGTGACCGCGAGACCAGATATGCAGGTGGGTGATGCGCCGGCCGTCGTCGTCCGCTTGGCAGGTGGGAAGGCGGACAGTATGCCTGTGGATATAGAAAGTAAATCACCATCCAAATGAGACACTCAACTCAATTTGTTGTTTATCGATGATGAAGATGATGACGATGATGATGATGATGATGCTGATGGCTCGCAACATTCCGCTGGACCATTAGTGGGTTTTAATTGGGTCTGCGCCAGTGAATAGCTGAAAGAGTCTACCTTCCCCCAACGATCAGTGTTGAATATTCATGGGACATGGACCTAAACCTAATAACGAACCAAATAAATAACGAATATCGGCATTTGCAATATTTGTGTGAAGTCAATTATATTAGGTTGGGGACCGAGAGAGCGAGAGATAACACGTGGCTAATGGCGATGGGATTGGTGCGCTGCGATAGCCACAAAGAGCCATTCAAAAGAGCCACACAGCTATTGACTGCCCGACCTTCGTTTGTGTGTGTGCATTCAAGTCCTGCGGGATGCGGCTTGACCTCCTCGCATCTCGTTCTGTGGATTTGCTCGTAATCATTTTATTGATTTATTTGTGTAGATTATCCTATCCCGAGGAGACTATATAGCCTGGCCGCATTTGCCCAGTATCGTGTAATTAGGCTGTTTTGACATATTTATTAGTCAAATGGTGGCGGTTGGCGAAGTTAACTTTTCCATCTGGGAACTTCAAATATTAAATCGAATTAGGTTAGATTTTGGTGGAGTGTGTGTGGTTGGTGTAGGTATTGATTTTTATTACCTATTTTGTTGCTCCTCATGGGTAAGAAGCAGTAAACTATACCCGGGGTTTATGCTGAAGCATTCAGGCCTTTGGAACTATTTGGTAACCAAAATGGGAAACTCCACAATCTACCGCAGTGCAACATAGAGTTATTATTCGCTTCCCCACTGCTTCTGAACGCCTGCCTAACTTTCCTGAGAAGATTGTCAGAAATTTAACATCGCATCAACTATGCGCTAATCGATGCGAGGCACGCATCTAACACCTTGAACGTGCACATTTTCAACGAAGCAAACGTCGACTCTGATCAGTTTCTTGTTGCAGTTAGATTCAGAGTTCATCTGTCCAACGATTAGAGGCTGCGAACTGCCCAGAAGATGTTGAGAACATCTGGAATGCCTTTGTGTCCTTAACCAGCCATTGTCTAAAAAGATCTCCTGAGCGAAAAACCCTCCCCAAAGACATCAAAGGCCATATGGACATAGTGATAGGGAAAAAATGGAACCCGCAGAACAATGAAAAACTGTCTCTCCAGACAGTATAGAAAAGTTTGGCTTACCTCCGAAGGCGCAGGTCCAGTATTCAATGAGGAAATTAGAAGGTGCAGGTTCAATACCCAATAAGGAACAACTATCAATGCAACCCATTATTAAAGAGAACATACTTTTTCAGCATTTGGTTTAGTATGAAGATTTTTTCTGCTGTCGCTCTGCCAGATCTGGTTAGGATGTGTCATCGTTCTTAAACTCGATAAGGCTCAGGCAACCTTTTCAATTGGTTCTTTATTGACTGTTCTTTTCTTTTTCTATCAATTACTCTGTAGGTATATTAATTTTGACACATAGCTTGTAACACCCCTTAATATTCGTCGTAGCCCCATAAAACTATATATAATAATTATGATCAGGACCAAATCCTAAGACTTTTCAGCTATGTCCGTCCGTCCGTACGCAATTTTTAAGCCTTTAAAATTAAGCTAAGAAGCTGAAATTTGGACCACATATTCCCTAGGGCTCCGAAATGGTTAACTATACATTTTTTTCGAATACGCCCACTGCCACGCCCACAATTTAGTAAAAAACGATTTAAAGCTACAGTTAGAGAGATAGAGTGTTACAACTTCGGAAGAAATGTAGGCAGTGCCCTCGTTTATAAGATTGTCGTATAATTTATTTTGCCACGCCTACTTTTTGTGGGCGTTTTCTTCGAAAATTTTCATAGATACTGAAAAAAATGTTTAACAAGATATTTAGCCAATATTTTTTTCAATATATTGGCTCATACAAAGTTTTTTGCCGAACCCACTTTTTGGGGGCGTTTTTTTTCAAAAAAATATAATATGTTTTAAATTTAATAGAATGAAATAAAATGCTATCCATCTTCTTCTTTAAGCTTTTTTCATTGGGGCATATAGGGATAAGGATAGGATATCATACTGTTCGCCCCAAGCGGACTGTAGCCTTTCGTTATGTTCTTTTATAATTTGCACGTGCAAAAGGGATTGTTAGCACTCTTATAATGTTAATAGGAACACAGTACGGGCATTAAGAAAATAAGGAATTAGACGAGAAACCGATGCACATTGATTTTAAATGTTTGCAAGTTGTAGTAGTGTCAGGAAAAGCAGAGCATTTTACATTTGTATTGCGCGGCAGAGGAACGAATCCTTATAATTCACAGTACGTCCGAATGCAGGCTTTAGGGTGAACTGATGAGCATTCCTGGCATGACGGGTATTACGGTTGATGTTTTGAATGGGAGGAATGCAGCTGGGTATTTCTTTCGAGCACTTAGGCGGGAGACAATACGACGAAGGCTAGGAGTGTCAATCGATTTGGCAATATCTCGATCGCCTCTTAGTCTTATCGCACGTTTTTGAAGTCTGCCAAGTAGCTCCAAATATGTAGTTGGGTGCACTGGACCAGATATCAGCATTCTACTCAAGTTTTGGACGAATAAACGCCTTATAAATTCTAGCCAGATCAGAAGGAGTAAAATATTTCTTGCTTCGCTGAGGAAGGGCAGCGTTCATGGCGACGTCGAATATGTGGTCATTTCAACGATAGTTGTCATTAACGCACATCCCGAGGATAGAAAGGCTTTCGGTTTCAGCAATGCAATTGCAATGTGTTGGGGTTTCGCTTCAATGACAGAAGATAGCATTGTATTTTTGAAGCATTAAATTCTATTCTGTTGGTTGTTCCCCACTTAAGTATGCTTTCAAAATCAGAATTTAATGCGCTTAACATACTTTTTGGTTTTTGCTCCGCGCCCGAAGATGAGGGAAAATATAAAAAGTTAAGAGTACATTCATCAGCGAATGAATTGGATTAGAAGTAATAGATAGGTGACAAAAATAAGAAAGAGGATCGGAGACAAAACAGAGCCTCGGGGAACGCCAGTATTTGTTTGATGGGTTGCACACTTGAAGCCATTCAAAACAACTCGAATTGAACGGTCCGAAAGGTAATTTCTAATCCATTGAAGAAAGGTATCATCGAGTTAAAAAGCACGCATTTTCAACAAAAGAGCTTAATGCCAAACTCTGTCAAATGCTATTGAATTATCAAGAGCAACGATCTTACTTTCACACCGTTGTGAATAGTTCCACTTTTCGGTTAGATATGTCATCAAATCACCAGTGGACATGTAGCAGTGAAAACCGTACTGCCAGTCATTAAGAAGTTACAAGATATTTCATAAGCTGACGTTTTATCAGCGCTTCCATGACCTTGGAAAGAAGAGTATGAGAAGGTCGGTATGAGAAGGGAGAGAAAGATTCACTGTTTTTTTGGGTCTGGCTAGACAAATGCTGTTTTCCCCCTTCTCGGAAAGAGCCCCAAAGAATAGGGCAGATAGAAAAGCTTACGCTTTTCCAGCTTGGAAGAATACCTCTTTAGCGGATTTATGTATTTTGAGATCTTTCAGAACTCCTGCCACTGTACGAGTGCGAAATTGGATTGGTCCAAGGAATATTCTACGCGCTCGAATACAGGGGGTGATAAAGCACAATCTATGAGCGTTTTGCTGGCTTCAAAATGGGTAGCAAAGATTGGCTTTATCCAAAGAGCTAACAATAGGAATTTCATTGTTAATGAAATTGCAACTGTGTTCCGGGAATGCTCTGCGGAATCTGTTCCAATCAGGGTGATAAGCTGTTGCCTCTTGTAATATATTTGAACTCTTAAATTAAGGTGCAGCGCCAAAATAGTGACAGTCGACATTTTTGTCTTCTCTGAAATTTCTGTGGATTTTTTAACAATTATTTTTGGGATTCTGACTCACTTAGCCTCAACCAAAACATACAATCGCACACGACCACATATGGATCCTGAAACCTGATAGTCGGGTCCAACTAAAAACTCATGGAAACTCCAAAGCGTCCCCACAGAAATAGATCATCGAATCCAAATCGAACATCGATGACAATGCATGTGAATGTGTCGCCAACACCGACCTGATAGATCCATAAAAGTACCTACTTGTCGCCAAAGTACCCCTATCTCGCATATCAATCTGCTCCACTCACACATGCGACGCGCACTCACTCCATTAGCCAAGAACTATTTCTGTGACTGAGCGATGATGCCAAACGTAATTAAGAGTCCCAAATCGAAGATCCATCAAGATGTAGAAGATGCAAATTGCGGACTCCAACCGAAATAGATTCACAATTCCAGCGCACAGTGCTCCGACGCTTCACTCCATCTAGGGCTGCGCGTCGTCGTAGAGTTAATCCCTTCTTCAAATCGGTTGTGGTGGACCTGCAGGCGGGAAAAAGACCGCGGTTAGGACAACACCCTTTTATCCGAAAGAAGATATTTATCGATCGACCAAATCGACAACATCGTGTTCCGCAAAACGTTTCTCTGGCGTTTCCCGCCACACAACGGCGACATAACCTACCCCAAGAGCGGTGTGATTGTCCCCCAACACACATGATACATGCGATCATGTGGCTGTTGCAAACAATTCCTGCCGCTATCGTCGCCGCCGTGCCCGCTGTCCCAGTTCCAGTACGCATCCCATCACATCAAATTATCAACTTTTCGAATTCACATTGAGATATACGCGCCGCACGAACTGTGGAGTGGGCTCCGCACTTTGCGCCTCGCGCCGAGGCAACATCCTTAGATGTGTCGCAGACGACATTGCCCACATAAATCAGTTCGCAACAAATTTAAATTGAAAATTCCCGCAAATGTCTGTGCTTTGGAAAACTGTCGCGCAGTCTGGCGGAATTCGAGCAAAAAAATATATAGTTCTTTTTTTTTGATTTCTGTGAATACAAAAAGTTAAGAAACGTTTCAATGGGAACACGTAGATATATGTACACTCAGACGCAGTCCGTCTGTCAGAGAGAGAAAGAGTGAGAGTTTATCGAAAGTCGAAACTTGGTGGAGGATGTTAAGTCAATGCTTATGCACTGCGACGTCGCGTCGTTGCGCGGAGGTGGTGCAGAGGAGCAAGCAATGGATGAAAACTCTTGGTGGTGGACGATTTGCGATTTGATGCAATCAAGTGCAAGTAACAAGATTTATTGTTGTTACATCGTTCGGGAGGGGAAATTAAACTCCTCCGCTGACTGTGGGGACAATGGTCCTGTTCTACTACTGCAGCCATTTCTCGCGTAAGTGTCATTGTCGTCGTTTTCGTTGCTGTCGCCGAACTCATCAGCTAGTGTAGGCCTGGCGTTGTTAGAAGGAGGCTTCCGAGATTTTCGAAACTGCAAAACAGATGGTGGACACTTTTCTTACATTCGTTTTTGGCGGGAATGCGTCGATGTTTTTTTTTTATGGAAGAACAGTTTTTTACATTTCACGCTGTTAACTAGCGGAATGTCACCCCCAACCGGAGTGGATTATTATGCAGAAATGGAATTGCATTTCTTAGTGCTGCCTTGGGGTAGATTTACATTGCTTGTGAGTTTCTGTTGAAAACATCATCTGGAGCAGACAACTGTTTTTTGTGGTGGTAATTTGCTAGGCACAGCATCTGGATTTGTGGACGAGTCATAAATGTGAGTGAATGCATGAGCAAGTTATAGATATTGAAATAGTGAAATATCCAAACCAAAACCAGAGAGCAGGACACTGGTCACAGACATGGATTGCGGTCGCTTTCTATAAGATCAGATGACGCCGCGTTAAAGGTTATCTTTGAATACATTTAAATGTTCTTTTGACTAAAACTGACTCAAAAACCTGTGGAGTGTACCCGGGATCGTAGAGGATGGAAGGCTTCTGTGTCTCAAGTAGAGACACCCCACGGGTCGGGAGCCCGTTAAATAAAAATATTACAAGCTAAGGATACCTACATCGGGTGATAACTTTTGCGCAGCCTTGTATGTATTTAATATATTTTTAACTTTCTCGTATACGTTACTATACTAAAGAGAAAGTTATTGCGACCGTGTGGAATTTTTGAATTCAAACCGTCCGTCGGTCTGTCTGTCTGTCCGGGCGCCGTATGGCAAAACAGTTTAACGGATTTTCTTCAATGTTCGTATACAAGGTTTTTGGGGTTACATCTCGCGTTTCAAGGATTTTGGTCTTTTTTTTTGTACTAAGGGTAGGGCCAAAAATACTGCATGCTCAGTTTTTGGAAAAAAATCGATTAGCGGTAACTTATAAAACCGTCAATATCTCCAAAACTAACAAAGGGAACAAAAATTTTCATATATCATATTTTTTTCATATAATGATTTTCTTAAAATTAAATCAAATTCGTTTTCTCAAAAACGGTTCTAACGATTTTAATAATTTTTTGTAGTTTTTTAAAAATGTGTTAGAACTGTGAAATGTGCGAAATTACATCAAAATCGTATGAGTGCCGTTTTTAAGAAAATCTAATTTTTCAAAACCTAAAAAGGGATTTAAATAAATTTGGCATATGATGAAATGTATGTGATGACATGTAAGGCTTTGAGACGATTCAAAAACACATCTTATACACTGAGCAGGTTTCGTTTGTCGTCCAGCAGTTCGTTCCTTCTATGAAGATTCCTTTGTCACGTTATTCTTGAACTACTTTAGGGAGTTTTACCTGCTGCTTCACAACGACTTTTGGGATTCATTTTTGTTTCAGATTTTGAAACCCCACAAGGAAGCGTTTTAGGTCCGATTCTATTTATTCGAGATATTCCACCAGAAGAATGCACAGCTGTAGCTACGCTTGAGGATGATGCCATGAGTAATACGGTTGAATCAGTACCGAACAAGCTGCAACATTGACAGCGTTTTTGAGTGGACAAAAACTTTAATTTTACTACCATTAATGTAAATTCGCTTTCCATATTTATAGGTTCTGTTCAAATTCCATAGGAAGATGAATCTAAATATTTGTAAATGACATAAGAAACTAAAATGGAAATTGCACATAAAGAAAAAACAGGAAGAGCTCGTTATTAAATGTAACTAAAACGCCCCGTGGTATATCCGAAATAGTGACATTTACCGAGACTCGGTATGGTTCCCTTCGAAGACGTAAGCAACGGACTCAAATTCATGGTCAAATTATAAACGAAACCAATCTAGCGCGCCGGTTAACAAAGACTAAACCATTCCTGTCAACGCAATCCGTACCAAATATCTTATAAAGAATGTTTCTTTTCAAAAGACAGATTTAACATTCTCCGCGCGATCTTATAAGTACATTACGCTTATATTATGATTTAAGTTCTTAAATTAAAGCGGTTTTCGTGAAGGTATATATTTTTCTATATCAAAAATTTGAGATTATTTGGAATCCACGAAACATCAGCTAAACACATAACAAATCCGTTATTATCAAACTCTGTATTCGAAGTTATTAACATTTTGGTTTTTTTCTCATATTTTACGAAGCAACAATTTTTGAATATCCCATCACTTGATATACAAGACATCAATTGAAAGCTTCGCAACATTTTATGGTCGGATAGAAGAATTCACGTAAATAGAAGAATGCTACAAAAGTGCACAATATCATCGACATTGCCGACGATTCACTTCTGTGGATAGTAAAATAGTGATTGGTGAATACGTCAAAACGAAAACGTCAACTGTCAAAGTGAACAGTTTTAGTTTACTCTGCCATTTAATCATGGATAGACTTACAAACGAGCAACGATTGCAAATAATTGAAATTTATTATCAAAATTCGTGCCCTGTGAAAAATGTGAAAATCCGCTGTTTTATCGAAAAATTGTGTTTAGCGATGAGGCTCATTTCTGGCTCAACGGATACGTACATAAGCAAAACTGTCGCATCTGGAGTGATAAACAGCCACATGCCATACAAGAATTACCGATGCATCCCGAAAAAACGACAGTTTGGTGTGGTTTATGGGCTGGTGGCATTATCGGTGGTTTCATTTTTCTTCAAAGTCGAATGTGGAAGAAACGTTACCGTCAACGGCGAACGATATCGAGCCATGATACGAGACTTTTTTTTTGACCCAGTTGGCTGAGTTGAACTTGGTTGACATGTGGTTTCATCAAGACGGTGCCAAATGCCACACAGCTCGTGAAACAATGGAAATGTTGACGGATGAATTTGGTGAGCAGCTTATCTCTCTAAATGGCTCTGTGAGTTGGCCGCCAAGATCATGCGAGTTAACGCCTCTTGATTATTTCTAGTGGGGTTATGTAAAGCCATTAGTCTATGTGGACATGCCGAACACGATTGAAGTCTTACAGAATAACATAAAACGCGTTATTCGTGGAATACGCCGAAATGCTCGAAAAAGTAATGCAAAATTGGACCTTTCGAGTGGACCATTTGAAACACAGCCGCGAACAACATTTACATGAAGTTGTCTTTAAAACGTAAATAGTTTTAATGGATTTTAAAAAAACTACGCGAAATAAATCACCTTTTAAATATGAGTGGCGAATGTAGTCGACATCGAAACTGAGCATATAAGCGTGCTTCGAGAGTATTGAATGCAAAGCCATCTCTGAGCCCTAAATTGAGAAGTTTCAGCTGACCTCTTGTAAAGGGTGTAAACTCTTTTCACAAGCAGTTTTCTAAATGTGACTTTGGGAATATTTAATACATCACATTTTTTTCTCTTATTCAGCGTTCCAATGAGCTTAAAAACAAAATTTACCAAAGAGGGTATACAGTGAGCTGGTTAAAGCGATATTTTTGAAGAAAATTTGTCAACCATCATGAAAGAATAAAGAAAATGTTCCAAGCTGATAGATTTAATGACATGAATAGATTTTACAGAGCTTAAAAAAAAAACAAAACAATTAATTTCCTTGTCCAATCTCATCCACTATATGCGGGTCAGTCACTCAATTTAAAATCTAAATTTTCCGCTGCCAATTTGATATTTATTTTATTAGCTGAAGACTGTCAGGGCTCGCTGCGGTGCACCACCTGTACCAACCAACTCCCCCGGAGGCACAAATAGCCTATGAAATTATTTAATAAACGTTCACTCATAATGTTATCCCATTCACAATATCTTACATAGCTTCGTTTACTTTATGAGACTTCACACTGTGCGAGTGGGCTGCAACTTGAGCTACCCTCTCAAGCGTTTAACCGAAAATAACACACATTCGCCCCAGAATAAATGCTCATGCACTTCCGCCTGGCGCCACCGCCTGTCAAAAGGCTTGTACTAAGCCATTCGCATCGTCATTTGAGACCACCATAGCTTGGCGTTTCCAAAATTACCAATCAACCCGCCCCCACAGACATAATGTTCAACACACAAAATAGTGTGTTCTCTGTCGTCCGGGGGGAACCTGGAGTAGCCACGGTGTGCGACAAGTGGATTCCACCTAATGAGCCTGTCATAATAATTCAGTATTTAGCCTACACACGTGCCCGGGCACCAGCACCAGTACCAGCACCAGCACGAGCACCATATGGGCGGCCAGTCACAGTGTCTGCAGTCAGTCTCACTCCAAATTCAGTGTCATGTGCTCGTCACTCCGCGATATTGGACTGTCGAATAAACGAATGGCGTTCAGTCTGCCGTGCATGCAGGGTAACAAATAGCTGGCCATCTAAATCAAGTGTGGTCGGTGCCCGTGTCCAAGACCAAGAAGCGTCATAAATTTAACGCGAACCGAATAAGTCAACTCCTACATATAGATGACGCTGGCTCTGGGGACGAACGGGTGTGCAGTGCGTGCAGTAGTAGTCTGCAAGCGATGGTAAGATCTGTGAATTTGTGAAAAGCCAATCGATTGAATCTCAATGGGCGTACTTGAGCCGAACTGTGGGGTGGGATGAGGTGATGGCGGAGTAACAGACTCCCGCTGCGATGGTACATCAGATATGAGCGCAATTACATGTCATTACATGTGGCCGGAGGTCATGTCAAGTCGAAGTGTAGTAAATAAATGGCTCCAGTTTGGTCGGTGGGCTTATAAAATGTCTCTTCCAAATGAGATGCAAAAAAAAAGTATCCTCTGGGAGTTGGGGATGTTGTGCAAGCAGATTGTAGTACTTTTTTCGAATCAGGTTAATGGATGAAATAACCTTCTATGGAATGTACTTTATGGCTAACCACATTTTTAGGTAATATTAGAAGGAAATGAAATCGTCGAATTATGGCAAACGACAATCAAGCCTTTCACAAAAAGCGTTCCGTTCTTTTTTAAATTAAAACTAAAAAAAAGGGTTTGTGTATTCTCAGACATTCTTCTTTCTTAAGAAAAAAAATTAGATTCCTTAGCCGTTTTTTTAAGCTGTGAGTTAACCGGCTTTCTTTTGATGGTACTGCAAAAAAATACTAAACTCTCCCGGTTACTGGTATTCGCAGTAAAGTTTTTGGCGCTCAAATATATAATAAAAATAGTCACAGTCACAAGTTAAGGGCTTAGCTCTAAAGTCTAAGTTATATCTACGTTCATAAAGCTCATATATGCCGGTGCCTGTTAATAAAAAGAAGATGAGTCTGAGCACATTATGGGAATTTGTAGAAGAAAAAATCATGTTTCAGACGGCAGTTTTGATCATGACAAATTCATACTTTTGGATGTTTGCCTTTATGTTAAAGAAAAACGTTAAGACGGTACTGCTGCCTCGGCAAGTTGTGCCATGCAAAAAACACAACAAGGTCTTTGCTTTTAAGCTGTGGAGCATGGGAAAATAGTTCAGTGGCATTGGTTTAGCAGATATATGCAAAAGGATTTTTGAGTCACACTAGATGTGGGTTCAATGGCTTAGTGGTTAAGTGCGTTGGACTACCTAAGCGTTGGACTAAATGCGGTTTTATTTCCATGAACAAATTAAAATCAAACCCGTCGGGATCTATTTCCATCATGGCTTGGAAATAAAACCACATTATTTCCACATTAACATAGAAATTCGGGCACTTATACCCAAGATTGGGTTAGGAGGCTGGATGTATGCAAAGAATTATCGGGTATAAACAAATCCAAACAAACCCTACTCGCGCCTACACCAAATCTAACAGTGAAACCAAGCAGGGGTGTTGGAGGGGGCAGCATGAACCCCCTATATTCCATTCTCATCACGAAATCATTAAGAATTTGAAAAACGAAAAAAAGCCCGACGGAACTCATTTCGCAGTAATCATTGACATACGACCCCATGACTCATGTGGTCTTATTTCCACTTAAAATGGAAATAAAGCCATATGTGCTCTATTTCGTAGGGCGCTATTTCACGTCACCTTCAAATACCGCCCTATACCACCTGAAAGTTTTTCTTGCAAAAGTCTGACAAACATCCAAGAGTAAGAACTATCATGAGAAGTTTCTGACAAAATAAGCAATGTCTTTCGGAATGGTAATAACTTGAAGGTCTCTTCCATTCGTGTCAAAAAATATATCCGCACCACAATGGTTAGAGAAGCCTAGGCGAAAAATTTCAAAGTATACTTTTCGCATAATCAAGCATGGTTTCGGGCAGTGAATGATGTCATCGCAATTTCACGGATAGTTGTTAAACCTCTTCAGGCGCTGTTGTTTTTGTAAAATGTGAGAACGTAAGGCTCTTTATAAATGCATCAGTCTTCCAAGCGGAGATATTCGCTTTTATAATGGCTATGAATTGTGAAGAACATGTGAAGGGGTCGAAGAATGCGTCTGTGGTGACGCCTTACATATTTTTTTAGCTATTTCCATGTTAGATGCTTCAACTCAAGAACTCTTTGCAATCTCTGGGAAGACTCAATAAGACTGGGTCGTGTTTGGATTGCGGGTCATAATGGATATATGGAGAAAGTCCTGCCTTTGCTTTATCCAGGCTTCATGCCTTAGGTACTGACGTGATGAAGAGTTTTGCTCCTTATCACTGAAGTGGCAAAGCACTTCCTTCTGAAAAAGTGAAGTAAATTTACAAAGCCGATGTACAAAGCTTCCTATTTTGTACGGAATTGTATTTTACAAAGCTCGTCTATTGACAACAAATATGTCAAACGTTTTGGTTTGATAGATATATATTTGTTTTGAAAAGCATTAAAAAGTCGTTCATTCAAAGGCTAATATATATTCGTTCTTTGCAAACTTAAAAACCGACCGCACACAGCACAACAAAACGTTCTATTCTCTAAAAGGCATCGTGTGGGAATGACGAGGAATATGTGTTTTCAGACACCAAATCAACGACAAAAAATGTTTGCTTCTTATTTAATTGACTTTTTCGCCATTTATTTCCGACACAAATACCAGACATTATTTACTGTGCCACAGGAAAAGGAGTATGCTGGTTATTCCACTACATTTATATCGAATCAATTTAGCAGCAAATTTAGATATTCATACCCAAAAGTTAAAAACATCGAGTAATCCACGATATTATTCTCAGTTCCAGTTGTAAAAATATCTCCTCATCATTGAAAAGTGTGAACGATACCAATTAAAAAAATTAAACTAAAATCCGCGGGCCCTTACAAAACCTTCGTGGGCCAAATTAAGGGCAATGCAAAAATGTGGAGTATTTATTTTGAGTTTCAATTAAATCCCTTAAGAGTTGAGCTTTTAGACGGGAAAGTTGCAATAATTTTTTATTTCCCATTATGAAAAATGTCAGATTGTTATGTCCAGAGATTTAAGAATTAGAAGCCTGTAAGCTTCTAATATACTTACACAATCCCCCCACAAAAGTGTAAGGGCACACATCATATTCTTTAATTTAATGCAGCTAATTTTATTCTATCTCGTTTAAAACCATGATATGTTCTGTTCTGTCTAATGTGCTACCACTCAAACCCCCAATATGCGCTCGCCTTTGCCTCATTTTTGCACGCACATCTTTAGCCCAACAATATGGAGCAGAACTTCATCAAAATGTCAGCACGCGAACACAATCTTGTGCCACATGCCGCCGCCGACACCATCGCTTCAAGGCGAATGCAAATTATTAAAAAGCTGTCAATTTTCTTGAATCCAATGACAGCAGCAAACCTAAGAAGGTCGGTATCAGTAAAGCAGATAGAGAGAGAGAGAGAGCGGTAAAGAGAAAACAAAATTAAACAACATCAAATGAAAGGAACCCAATTGGATGTATCCGACTCGGATGCATGGGAGACCAGTGTGGGTGTAGCTCAGTTGCGCGCACAGCACAAGGGGTTTAGGTTTCACTTGCGCCTGCGCGACTCACTTGAGTGCTCATAAAACACTTTGAGATCCAATAAAACTGTCACGCCAAGTGTTGTGGCTTCCATGAGCTGTCAGCCGGTGACACATCGTAGACAAACGTCCAATGGATATCTTCGAAAAATGTACACACATTCATGCGTATCTTTGCACAAGTATCTGGGCACGCAAATTAATTCGATTACACAGTAAAGTCCAACTGACAGCTTATCATAATTCGGTTGAGTGTATGCGCGCCAGCCGTGCCATAGTGGTGATGTGTGTGGTGTCCCCCCGGGGTGTCTACTTCGGCCCGAATGTGGGCCGGCACACGATTCGATTCATGTAGCAAGACGTCAACTCGTGCAATTTCCTTCTGTCGAATACCAAAACATCCGACACTGACAGATGTGGGGCGTTTGAATGGCGGCGGCAGCGAATGACATTGTTATTTGTTCGAATGGAACCCGCACAGATACAGGCTAAGAGCAACTACAGCAGCTTAACTGAGAAAATCCGCAATACGGCAGATTTTATCCAGCGAATCATGTTGTAACGAAGTCCAAAGTGCTTTGCGTGCGGATGCTGGACACATAATAGTCGGTGGTTGGAATCTGCAATTTTATTTTTTGAGTTCGATGAGCCCTGTTTTGCGCTTCAAGTCAGCGCACACCTGCTCCTCTCATGCAGTCGAAGACGCGATCGATTTCGACTCGAGTAAGAAACAAAAAAAAAAATAAAACGGTCCGTTGACTGTTAGCTCTGATTTATGGAATTAGTCGATTAAGTTAACATCGCTGTTAGTTTCTTAATTAATTTGTTTGGAATGGGACCTTGCCACTTGACCATGCAATGTCACTTGGCCAAAGCGGGAGACGGAGAACGACTAATAAATTCCGAGAGTGTCATTCCGGCCTGGTTTGCATGTTATTTGATGCTGATCGGTTTCGTTTTGGGTTGTCTTCGATTGCCGGGGCGGGCAAGGCGGTGCTGCGGCAGCATGCACGATTCCCGGTGTGCATTGCCATGGTACAAGACCATAATATGGCGTTTGCTCCGGTATACCTACCCAAAGCAATCATTGCTAACATATAACAGGAAAACGCGCGCTGTTTTGCATATTATAAATTTATTGAATGGTTTATTTAAGCGTTAACACTTTCTTGTCCGATTGTCAAATTTAATTCGATCCACGGCACATGAACTTCCTACGAAAGTGTTGCCTTTGTTTTTTTTAATTCCGTTTTACATGAAATTTCAGAAATATATAGAAATTACCATGGCAATGGATTGTATTTCGTGGAATTCGTTAAATATTAGTAGAGCCTGTTAGGAATTTCCGAATACAAGGAAGGTAGGTACATTTGTTTTGGTATCGATGATGTTACAGGTTAAAGATATGTTACATCTTTATGTAGCTGTAGGAACCTGGAATGTTCGAACATTCCAATTCCAGATGCAACTCAAAAACGTTAGTCTGGCCTCAGCGATGAAAAGATGCAATTGCGATATATATTTAACAACTGCCAGACCACTATTAGCTTGTGGTTGGTGCGAAATCGGATAAGGTCAAAAGTTCAATCCGATGATTCGCATAAGGCGTACTTTCCAAAGCATAAGCAAAATATGAGCATCCGTTCGTTATGACGACGATAAGTTTTTTAAGGAATACGACTTTCTGGACGTAGAAAACGGAGCCTGGTCGGAATTCGTAAGGAAAACATCTTCGTGACTGTTATCACTACAGATTACAGCTTTCTCTCTACAGCTGTACATTCACTTGCCACAAACGCCAACAGCAGGTGGTGTCTGTAACGCGTCATCATCGAAGAGGTAACCAAAATTACCCTAGGATACCAGCCGATCCAGAGAAAAAGTGAAAGAAGATGCACACTGAAAAACGCTGCAGCTCAAAACGAGGGTAGTAAGGGAAGGTTACTGAGCGAGGAAATGAAGATCTTGCTTAGTAGGAAAAGAAAATACGCAGTCTTCCAGCTAAAGGAAATCGCGATTAAAGCTACATCTTTAATTCAGGAACGCAGACTCTTCAAAGGACACCCTATAAGTAGCTATTTAAGCAGCTTCTAAACCAAAAAAGACGGAAAAGATAGGGCAAGAGAGCAAGCCACATCCAATGAATGAAGAACAAGTCTCGCCACTTAGAAGAGGTTGGCTTAGCTAAAAAAAGGTTAGGAATAACATGATCACCGGTTAAACCACTTCTACAAGAAAGGCGATCCTATGTCTTGAAAGAATTATCGAGGCATATGCCAGCTAATGACGCAAACAAGATCCTACCCAAAGTAGTACTGTGTAAACTTTTCAAACCATTCTTCAAGAAACTTATCGGTATGTACCAGTGTGGTTTCCGTCGCAGCTAATCAACCGTAGACCAATTTTTCACACTGATTCAGTTGTACCGCGTCACCATAGAAAACACATGTCGGCAGTTTGGCAGCAGCACATCTGAACTGCGATTTTTTCAATCTTGTTCTTGACCAGGTATTGCGCAAGAAGGCACTATCTGTACCAGATTAGTCCAGCTACGTGGGGCATTCGCATGCAATTGATGTCATCAGTCACTCTCAGCCTCTCGTGATAGAGGTTTTCACGGTTTTTGAAGACAATGCGAAACAAGTTGGCCTTGAAGTAAATGAGGAAAAGACGAAATAAATGCCTCCGTAGTTAAGTAGTTAAACAACATAGACTCCATGAATGATTCCTTAGTGGATATCCGACGAGTAATTTTTACTCTAGGAAACCGCATTTGGCAAAGCAAATAGGTTCAAAACTCTTGACTCGATGAACAAAATGTTTGTTTTACAAAGCTCTTAGTTGTACTGCCAATTCTGCTACACAGCGCTGAGTTTTGAACGATTGGGATACTTCGGATACGCGACTTAAGAAAGAAACTTCGTTTTGAATACTCAGCCATCGTGACTACTTTTTTACTATCCGATGGAGCGCCCAGACACAACAACAGGTCCATGGTCCATTGTACTACCATTCAAACACCTTACATTAGTGTATTTAGTTTTCCCGTATTTCGAAAAAAAAGAGAAGGAACTTTAATGATGAAGAGCTTATATGTTCGGCACTCACCACGTCAAATCAATTGCAAATGCTCTACCCCTCCACCTGTTGTTCACAATATAGCGCATAGCCATTAGGATGGCAAAAATCTCCGCTTGGAAAACAGATGCATATTTACCCAAGGGGTAGTAAAGTCGAATGTCATCGCGTTCCACAAGGACTCCAGCCCCAGACCCCTGTACGGTTTTGGTGCCATCCGTGAAAATACGATGAGAGACTAACCGTAACCATTCCGTTACCTGTGGAAAGTTGATGTGGTACTTTTTTCGCAGAAGGATTTCTGGTGTCATTGGATAATTCTCGAGAAAGTTCTTCGAAATGCCAGTGCGCATGGTACCAAAATCCACCTTTCTTTAAGCGAAAGATGTTTTTTAGCGTACACCCCATGATATATAAATCAAAGGGGGGAAGATTCATCAAGGCATCAGAGCCCGGGGTGCTAGGGAAGGCCCCTGTGCAGCCAAGACATGCCGTTCTTTGGAGTTTGGCAAAAGAAGCAGCAACACGTTTCCGCGAAAGCCTGTTCCACCAAACAACTGATGCGTATGAGAGTAGCGGTCTAATTATGGCCGTATATATACAAAGGACCCGTTTCGGAGACAAGCCCCATGTCTTACCAAAAGCTCCTTTACACTGCCAGAAAGTCGACAGTCCTTTATGGGTTTTCGATTCGACATGGATTACACCCAGATATTAGACTTCAACGGATATAGGGATGGTGACACCTTTAAACACGAGATGAGACAGACCAGAGACGATTCTCCTTTTCGTAAAGAGAACAACCATGGTTTTAAGAGGATTCACTGAAAGCCCATTACTAGTGCACCAGACATCGATCAAATCCAGGGATCTCTGCGCTTGAGAGCAGACAGCCCCTAAATTTGAACCGACAGAAAGAACGGCGACATCATCCGCATAAGCTTGAGTGTAGTTTTGAGGAAGATTGAGAGCCGTAAGCAAAGAGCCTACCACCAAACACCATAGGGGGGACACAGAACACCACACTAAGGACAGCCCCTATTGCCCCTATTTCCCCCGGTTATGACGTACTTGGGTACACTGGAGTCCCCGGTTCAAATCCCTCTTACCATTTAAAAAACGCTTTTATTCCCTTGACCACTAGCGAAGTTAGGTTAGTTTAGGTTAGGAGGGTAGTTGTGCACCAGAAGCAAATTTCAACAAGAGCCCGCGAAGGCTCATTGCGAGTACCCTGTTTGCGAAATTCTGATGAACATCTAAGAGTAAGTACTGCCACGGAAGGTCCTTTCAGTTGGTGTCAAAATGTATATCCTCGCACACACAATGGTTGCAGAAGCTAAGCTTAAAGTCCTTATGGAACGTTTACGCCTATCGTGGCTCACAGAGTATCTATGGTCTAGATAAATAGAACCAGCGCGCTCCAGTTTGTAGAGGATGGAAGGCTACGGTAAAAGTGAGAAGGTACGTCTCTCATTCCTGTTAACAATTTCATCGACAAGTGAAAGCAAGAACAAATATAGAAGAATATATGAAAGATTCGTATGAATCACAATGGCGCTACTGCAAAACGTACAAAGACTTGTTACTATGATAGGACTTTGCTACAGAAATCACTAATGATTCATTCCCTCCTTTTTGCTTTATTCTTCCATTTCACTGTGATCGAATTCGACATAATTTCTTTTAGAAAAAATTTACATCCAACTGCATCTTCCAATAGCTTACCAAAGCAGGTGCTCATATTATACACCTTCCGCTGTGAGGAGCCCGCTTTACAACAAGCCCAAGCAGTTCCCCACTTAGCGGTTCAATAAAAAAAAATGCTCACCAATGACCGATATTTGATTTTTATTCGATGAGAAATTGATTTCTCTTGGTTGCCGTAAATTATGCAAATCCAAAAATCACAGGGCTTCTCCACTCTGCAGCAGCACAGCAATTAAAACTGTTAAACTCGAATATGAACGGACTCTCCATAATAGCAATCATCATAATCGTCGGCGGCAACTTCAGTATGTATATTGTCTTGTGTTGGTCATGTGACTTGTGTTTGAGGGGGGAGAGAATTGGCCATTAACGGTGCCACTATGAGTGTTTGCCCTCGAAGCGCTAAAAAAATAATATTTTCCCACGAATCTGGTGTCTGCGCCAGAACTTATAAGAAAGCTGCGGGAGGGATACCGATACACCTGCAGATACCACAGATTAACCTACCGATACCTAATATCTATTACCTACAACGCGAAAGCGCCTCATACGTATTTTATGTTGTGTCGTCATAATATGTCAACCTGGCCTAATCGAATGTAAATTGTTAAAGTAATTCCATTCCCGTCAGCGGTTTATGGCCTTTTATTGATGTCCCTCGTTTGTCATAAAAAAATAAATAAATAAAACAACTCGAGTTTGGGGGAATGACGTGCGATGGTAAGTTCAATATTTGAATTCGCCCCGCGCGTCCATAAATCACACACGGCGAAAACAGATAATTAACGAGGCAAAAAGAGAGAAGAACCGCAACAAATAAAGTGTGTTATGAATGGCAATGGCACTGGCAGTTGGCTTGACACCTGTGCGACAAAGCGGATATTATCATATGAAGTGGAGTCAATCGGCAAAGTAATTCGATATCCTCGTGGCCGGAATGTGCTACTAAAAGGTCGCGATTTTTTTATTTTTTTTTTGTAGAACAGGTAGTCGTTAAGAGTAAGATTAAGTGGTTTCCTAATTTGGTTTGGGTAATACCTTTTTGGATGTCGATTCGATACGTGCCTGAATATATGAAATGTTTGGAGACCGTACCCAAGCTGGAGCTTGAACAATTATTATTAATTGAATTTATACAAAGCTGGGTGTTTAAAAATGGGAACGGGTTAGGTACCTACTTAGACTTTGTGTTCGATCACACTTGAAACAAACTACCAGATCCATCCGGAGACAGATACAATATTAGACCAAAATTTTCACACTGAGATAATCGTCGTTAATCTGATAATCCGTCGATGTTACGTGTCCCTTCTTGTTGATGGCGTTTAGCCCTAGACCTCATTTTTATCATCTTCTAAGTTTATATATGCTCAAAAACGCAGCAGTGATAGCTACTAACTTTTGAAAGATCGTAACTTGTGTGCTGGTTGTAAGTTTTGCTCTAGATGTAAGATGTTAAAGAATCGCCTTTTGCCTTTCTTTTGCAAGAATGGGGCTGGTTAGCACTGCGACCAAGAATAAATCTTTTGTGCTCCCTAGTTAGTAGTTTGGTCTGGCGACAATCCTAGGTCTTTGATGAGCGTTACGATGATTTAGCAATATCAAGAGGTTCGGTGAGTCCTTTATTGAGTCTCTTTTGGATGACTGCATTGCATTCGCATAGGATGTGTTCTGTCGTTTCTGGTTTTTCTAGGCAGAGTCTACACAGATCTGAAGGGCTTTTTCCCATTTTCATGAGATAATGGTTCAGGGCGCAGTGATCTGTTACGAAGTCAGTTGCAATCTTTGCATCAATTTTGCTCATAGAGAGGATCTGAAGAATGCCTTTTTTTTTTTGGCGAGGTCAATTAAGTATTTAGCATGGCGTACTCCTGGGATGGAGTGCCATTGGGATGTACACATTTGGTGTTTAGTTACAATTTGATATGATATTACTGGTGGATAGTCCAGATAGGGCTCTGGGCCGAAGAAGGGGAATGCAGAGGCTTTTCGTGCTAGCTCATCGGCCTCTTCATTTCCAAGAATTCCTTCGTGTCCTGGGACCCTTTTAGCAGTCACTCTGGGACGTGAGTTGTTTTAGAATAGTTAGACATTTGCAAGCAAGAAGAGAGTTGAACTTGTAGGAGTGAGGAGCTTTGAGTGCCGCTTGACTGTCTGAGACGATGTATATGTCTGATCTTCTGAGATTACGTCTTAAGCATTCTCTTGCGCATAGTTCAGTGGTGAACTGACATTTTGCAGTTGGGTCCGCTGATGCCTGATCCTACACCCGTTGGCATTTTGGAACCATCTGTGAATCAGACTGATTGGGATCAGTTTAGCCTAGGGCCTTCAGTTTCCCACATCGAGCGGTCAGGTATGGTGATGAGAAATTGTTGATGAAAGTTTATTTTTGTGGGCATGAGGTCCATGACTTGAATCGAAGGGCTGTGTAAAATTTGTTAATGAGTCGCTTTGCCTTTATCCTTTCTAAAAGTTAGCGAAGCGAGCTTTCTATCCGTCATCCTGTACAAACGAACGATTTTGGCAAATGTGCTGTCATAAGAGACTGTGAAATCGTCGGGGTCTGCTAAAAAGTGGTCACAATAAGGCAGACAATATCATAGAGGCGTTGTTTGGGGTGCTTACCACTTAAGTTAGCGCGGTTTATAGAGTCTCGTTTCATATGAACCGCCCAAGCAATGCTAAGATTCCATTCGTCAGGCATACAATCGACGAATCTTGGAAATGTGTATTAAGTATGCTCTCTACCAAGTTATCTTAACTTACTAACAAACAGACTGGTTTATTGGACTTCAGTTTAGATATTCCTATCACTATTTCATATTGGTTTAGTGGACGGAATTGTTTACTTTCTTCGTCGGTTTCTCTATTTCATCAAACATGCGCTTTTGCTGTTCTTTGTTTTCCTTCGGAACAGCCTTCTTCCTTATTCTTTCACTCATATAGGTCGCGAACCGCTTTCGTTCTTTAATGCAGCACCTTTTTGTACGCTTTTGTTTTGCTACATGTGCTTGCAACATCAGTTGCTGCATTTCCGAGAGCTTCTCGGCATTTATACCACTAGTTATTAACATTTGCTGCTTTCTGTAAAGGACTTCTCAATAGGTTGAGATACACACAATAGGCAAAGGTTTTGGTGGCTTTCTACAGATTTCAATGTTAAATCACTCACTCGCGTTTTGAAAGCTCACTCTTCTTACTTAAATCTGCCGCTAACACTGAGTTAGGTAATTTTTTTAAACGACCTCGAAGGTACAAATTGTCCTAGCCGGTGGCATGTATTTGATGTCATCATCGATTACCTTAAGCCCTCTATCACGACACGTTGAGAGAGGCCGTAGATGTCGATATCGTCCGCACACCCTAAATTGTGTATAGATCAATTTAGAAATGGTTGTTCTGTGTTCTCGCCTGCTCCGCGAACTATATTGCCCAGAGCAAGACTAAAATAGTCGCATGATTTTGCATCTCCTTGCCGGAATTCTGTGCATGCGCCAAACGGCGCATTGGATTCTCTAGTATCAGGCAACACAGCTGGATATACTTTCTTAGGATTCCACATTCGGCCATCTCCATGTAAATCATAGACAGATGAATGCTTTCATATGTAGAGATAAAGTCAATGAAAAGATAGCGCTTCTCGACTTGAAATTCATTGGTCTTTTCCAGAATTAGGTCTCGTGCTACTAGAGTCCTTCTTGAGCATGGACTTTATCAAAAAATCATCTCCATGCTTAAAGAGTTCCGCTGGAGGACTAGAACCAATGTACTTGTTGTTTTCCAGCTTCGCGGGGCTCTTCATTTTCCTTGAACTGGGAGATTCTCCTGGATCAACACTTTTCCTTATGCACATTCTTAATGATGTTGCTACAGTTGTTCTACGTTGCCATTTTGGTAATATTCAAACAAATGTGGTCGACTGTTCAGCATTGGTAGGTTGGAAGATTTTATAACTATAACTTCACACACACAATGGTCGGAGAAGCTAGGCCTTAGAGCCTGAATGGGCCGGTTACGCCTATATGTAATTTATTTTGCAAGTGTTGGAAAACGAGGTGTCCCCATTATATTTTCCGCCACTGTATCTACAGCCAAAACATTTCCTAAATTCTCCGAATTCGCTATAAAAAAAGGAAATCAGCTTTCGAAACTCTCCGATTTCTTCAAAGGCAAAAAAGCAAAATCATTAATTTATTCTAACCTCAAGGTTCCTTGCGCTGCGAAAAAAAGAAGAAGAAATAAATACCTCCTAATTCCAACTAGCTGGGTACCTGATTAGCGGTGCGAAAAATGAATGAAATTTCTAGAGGCCGCCGGGCAAACGCACCACGGAAGCCACTTTTAATGTACACAATCCATCGCTTAATCCATGTGGGTCCGCGTGACAATTGAATGAATCAGCAGCTGCAGCAAAGTCGCAGCGAATTGCGCGGGCACTACAATGGAAGCCCTTTCGTCTTTGTCTGTAGATATGCTACCGCGCCAGAAACAGTACATTCAAGAGAAACAAAAAAGGCCCAACATCACACATTGCATGAATGCCTACTTTCGCGAAACGCATCACATCAACATGCCCCAACAGCCAAACCATCACCCCACCGGGAGCACACAGTATGTCTGTGTAATTATCGCACCGCCGAGGATGACACGATGCTGTGGTCCAGCAAGTAGCGGTCCTATGTCTATCTGACTGCTGGCTTTCGCTCTAAATTTTAATTAATCCGCTGGCATGTCTACGTCGCGCCGCAACATATAAAATCGTACATAGAGATGACAACAAAAACAAGACAGCAATCTGAGAAGACGCAGTCTCGCAGTGGCATCATCCTGCTTTATATTAGGCGCTAGGAATTCCGACTGGTTTAGTGCGTCGGAACAAGTATTCAAATGCGTCAATGACACGCCAGCTACCACCAAGATAGGCCCACGTATCTTTATGTGCGCCAATTTCATGCGTCTGATGTTAAAAACAATCCCGAATCGGATACCGAACATCGAACCCATAAATCATAATCGGGCCAACCTGTTCAAGTGTCGAAGCGCGCAGTGGCTGTGGTATCCTTGAGTATTTGAAACCATGGAAATGCTCTAGATACTTTTTTTTTCTAATCGTTGTTGGATCGGTTGTGGTACTGCACTTGCAGACTGCTTTTCGATGGTCAGGTGATTCATCTACGTGTGGTGTTCCATGTCGACAACTGGTTATGTGGGAGTAAACATTTCAAGACTGAAGAAAGAACACAACGCATGCCCTTGCCAGAATGGAGATTGGAGGTAAATCGTAAAGGAGAACAACAACCCGGTCGACTAAGAGTCAGTAGGGGAAGGTAACACTTAAATTGCCATTTTGTTAAACATGACAGCTTGAAGCTGAAGATATTCCATGTAGGATGCGTTCCTGTGTTCGATAAATGTCTCTGGGAACACGATACCTGCTTATAAAGTGGCGAAGACTAATCAGTGAACAAGTGGCCGCCTACAAGCGTCCTTGATTCGAATTGGAAAACATGAAATGCATCTTTGTCTAATCTGGAATGAAACAAGCTCAATTTTTTCATTTACTCTTGAAGGTGGAAGCAGTTTGATAGATGAATAATAAAAAAACCATATCGGTTATGTTGTTGTTTCCTCGTTAATTGTCCATCAGCACTTCTCACATTCTCCTTCCCAAGTTCCACTTAAGAAGTACATGAAAGCTGAAATTTGGCAACGGACACCTCATTCTCATGTGCTCACCCAATGACCTTCTGGCCCGCAAATACCTACAAGAGAGCGAAAGAAAAAATAAAACCCATTCCCACAACAGAAGCTGGCCAACAAAAGCTAACTGCTACCGACTTGGAACGATATGCAAAACCCCACATTCACTGGAGTCCGGCTGACCGCGTTTCTCTCGAAAGTTCACGCACCGAACATTGGGTAACTTTTTGAAACTCACTCCAGAGTCCAGTGTGAGCATGTTGAAGTCCCACTCTCACCGTGCAGCGCCGGCCGCACAGAGCCATGAAATACATTTATAACGATGGCCCTCATGTGTCTGTCCACACACAACGAAGGTCAAATGGTGAGGGCGACACTATGGGAACCATAAACGATGTCGACGACTACGGCCATTTCATGAACGATGGTTCATTTCATTTCGTTGTCTTGTTTCGGAACTCAAAAGCCACTACAACAAGAGAGAAGACCCATAAAAATAATTTTAAGTGTACGCGTCCCCACAAGAGCCTCCAAGTCAAACGACCACGACACCACCACCACCACCGCCGCCGCTAAGCACACCAACTAATTCCGTGAACGCACCTTGCGGTAGACCCATATAACCTGCTTGTGTGAGCAGCGCTGTCGCGTCATTTTTTTTCTTTTGTGAATTTCTCCATCAGCTTCACTGGGTGTTCTCATATGTTTCGGAATCAAAATGTAGAGAAATCATTGCTGCTGCCGCCGCCGCCGCCGCCAACAATGATGTCGCGACACACTGGGGGTGAGTGCAAGTGTGCGCGCGCATCATTCTCCTCTTCAGGTAACAGAATCTAAACGCAAACCCATAGCCGAAACTCTCCAGCAGCGACATTAAGTGATGACTTAAGAGTGCTTCCTCGAAATGGAGATGAATCTTTTCGTAGGAAACTCTATGTCAAATGGCATAGGTAAGGTACCTACCTACCACCACCACACACAACACACACCACTTCAGATGCAGCCAACTCCTACTCCAACAATCCAACTACAAGGCGGGCATTTTTCGTATAAATCTCGTAATTAATTCGACTTTAAGCCATCGTTAACAGTTTCAATTTCTTCGTAGCCGACACAGAAGCCCCCTCACCATCATCATCATCATCATCATCATGCTCATCTTCGTCTTCGTCATTCATCGTGGTCCATTGCGTGTACCTATGCATTTATGGTGACGACCTGGTCGCGGGTTAAGTGTAGTGAGAGTAGTTGCGTCGCAGACCCATGTTCGTTGGGTAATTAAATTTTCAAAACGTTTACTATTTCCTCGGCTGGACCTACACTATTTATCCGAACGCAGTAGCTATACAGATACCTAGTATGCCTTGACTATGATTACGATAGACAAAAAAGTGTGGCTAATCGGAATCGGCGAGGCGGCATCTACAGAGAATCGGAAGATCGCATCGTGGGACCGCGCTTAAGTTGAGCATTTTATGTTGTGGAAATAATTTCAAACAAAAAATATATTTTATGTGCCACCAGCACAGCACACTGTTGGTTAACACTGCACCAATATGGGACAGATAATCTTAACTCTGCACTTAGGCTACCGGTCAATTTCCCACAACTCATAGTCGAAGCCCCATATCTATCACATAAATCTGTGATTATCTAAATTTTGTGATCACAGCAAGCAGGTAAAGCAGCTATAAGAATATAGTTTATGTCCGCATGATGTCGACTAGGCTTTAACCCCGTGTAACACCTGATTCATTGGCAATGCCTTGTGAATGGGAATACGAGTAGATATGAAGAGGCTGTCAACGTTGGAAATGCAAATGGGATAAAATCTAATTGAAGATTCCAAAAATGCACGGAGAGAGATGACAAATATATTTTTAGAATTAGCCAAATTATCGAAAAATTAGGTTTTAATATCCAATGACTTGGTTGAATCACTTAGGTAGGTGTGTACATACACATAATATATCTAATATTCGAAGCCTGTATATTGCTTAAATTACTTCATAAATTAATTCAAATCAATTTAAGGACTTCAAAGGCTTCAATGAATTTAAAGACTTTAAAGACTTCAAAGACTTCAAGGCTTCAAAGACCTCAAATAATGCATAAAACTTCAACTCTTAAAAAGTAGAGTGAAATCTCAAGGGAATGCACTCATATGATTGTATTCTTTTGAATGCTCCAAAAAGACTGGTAACACATCGACTTTAAAATGTATGGTGATTGAATTTTTTAATCTGATGTCTTAAAGTGAAGTCTATGAATTAAATAATTTTTCAGATAATTCAAATGCATCTTTTAAATCTCTGTATATGGGTCTAGGTAGCCAAAGAACTGTTAAAAATATAGGACTAGAAGGGTTTTATTGTATGTGGCTACGATGACAAAGAGCGGTAATCCTAGTTCCGTGCAAATTCACCCCAACCCGCTGGCTTACGACTAACAATAAATTAATCCCCTAAGGGTTTAGAGGCATGAACTTTTGCCTTTGAGAGCAGTTGACATGCAATTGGAAAAATAACCGAGTGCCATTTTAGATTGGAAGCCTTTCCTAAAATAAGGCGCAGTGAAGGAATTGAAAAGCAATAAATTTCTTTCAAACTTTACCAAAATACAATAGACCAATCGTCATCGGGATCCTTATAGACCATACCAAATACACCTTTGGAGGTAATGTTAAGCCTCAACCCTGTTAAACATACACTGAAATAATAATGCTTTCGAAACTAGTCGTCTAATAGGTACGGCATGAATCCGTTACATAACCAACAATGGAAAGCATCAAAAGAGGCATCAAATACAGAATAACATCACTCGACCTTCGTTTAAAGGAAACACTCAATACCAGAATTCCTAATAGAAACGATGGGAGAAAAACGTAAAGTCACAGATAGATATCGATGGTTCTAAAATCCACAATTATAGGTACCGGGGTGGTCATCTACTGTGAAACTTCTTACAGACAGAAGTGCACGCATCTTACAGACAGAGATGTCGATGCTGACTATAGAGATTAAGCTTGTATGAAATAGAGAATCTAAGAAATAAAGAGCTTAAGAAGATCCCGAATTTCATAACTAAAAGTTAACACTAAGACAAATTTTCGTAGGCAACTTTCTTTTCTTAAAACTTCTAACAAAATTATTTAGATGTGATTTTTTGCTTGTGTTTTAATTCCGTATACCATACTGAAACGTCATGAAAAAGCTGTATTATCTTTGAGGGCTTTTCTATTTCATTGGCTTCTATATCATTTGATTGTGCTTAATTCTGAAATCGAATTGGTGATCCTGCTGATTTTATTTTCATAGGCTTTTCTAAAGTAGTCCCAGCTAGTTGATACGCTAGTAAGTCTCGGGGTCCACAAGTCTTGGGACCACGAGGCCCTAAGTGTAGTACAGTTACTGCTGTACCAACTTGTAAACCTAACCTAACCTAGGTCACAGAAGAAAGATCAAACAAAATTTCAACTTTAACATAGCTTCCAAAACCAATTAAATATGCACACTACGGCAGATCCTGATGAAGACGCAAGAAGTCCAAGTCGATGACAGCATCAGTAGGGGCGGAAGTAAGTTTCAATAAATAATGAGAATCGAACAACATCATGTAACATTGTATCGAGTTTAATTACTCTGCCATTTGGATTTTTTAAATTCTCTGCGGACTGGAAAGGTAAATCAATGGAGGGATAATGTCGCAGAGAAAGGAAGCATGGACAAATCGAAGAGGACCTCAAATAACTTGCAGGGGCGTAACTGGAGACAGTTGGCGATGTACTTGAGGCGCAAGTCAGGTCAGGAGAGGGAGGCTCTAATTTTTTCTATGGATGCTTTAATCGTCGATGCCTAAAATGCTTAGACAAAGATCGAGCATTTAAGCACGCTTAAATATTTCTCAAAATCATCACTGTCAAAGATCAATGAAAACACCGAAAATTTTATCTTTCCCACCCGCTCTCACATCAGTGACATTAACCCACCCACTTAACAAGCTGACACCATCATCTCCGTCATCGTCGTCATCGTCATCATCATCTCGTTCTCGGTTGACATCAAAGGACCCGATTTGTTGCGAAAAGAAAGGAATATCCCCAACCGAAATGTATTAATAACCCTATTATCCAATATCCCGAGAACAAATCGAGATCGAGTCTCTCTACCACGCCGCCGACCATTTCAACCGAAGACTTAGACTTGTGGTCCCTAAAGACAGCACTAGCACCAGCACCATCAGCGCCGGCCGCAAGGCAAAGACACAATCGAAACCGAAAAAATATCAACCGCCACCACTAAATCGCAATCGCGGCCAACGTTACAGGAGAACTTTTGCCACGATAACGATCTTGACAACCAGCCAAAGAGACAACACCAGACTCGAAGCACTCGTACATTCATAGCAGTTGCTTCAGCAGCAACAGCACCACCATCATCAACCATCAACCGTCGAACAACAACAATAAGGTGAAACAAAATCGCTGATTAAACGGTTCAGATAGACCCACTTTGGTGGAATCGAGTCACCATATTTGAACACACGATTCTGTTGTCCGTCGAGATGTCGATAAAAGTCAAAACTTGTCAATTAACTAAATCGTCATTTCTAATGAACTGCGGCGGCGCGTCGGCGGTGGGAGCCCCCAGATCACTGGGAGAGACACCAGATACACTAGACACACCACATAAAGGGTCGCTCTCGCTTCAACGGCCGGTCGGCGGCGCGGCGGCCCACAAGACAACTGGCCAACAATGGAACAACGACCACCAGAAAAAAAGGGACATCAATCCCGGTGATCAATTATCGAATGGCATATGAGTTCATTTCTCGCTCCTTTCACGTGACGCGGCTGCTGCGGTGCGGATACGCGACAATCACTTAGCTAGGCATTTCGTTTGTTGCGACCGCTACCGCCGCCGCCGTCGCAGCAGCCATTATAGTGCAACAGCTATCTCCTCCGGTCTGTCAATCGGTTTGTTGATCTACGAGATACTCGTATCTGGAATCGCGTACAGAACAGATCTGGAATCTTCAAAGTCAGAGTAGACATTCGCTCGCCACACCACTACACCGCCAACAGGGAGGGCGCTCCAAAGATGATTTAGCAGATTGATCTTGTTAGAGCGCTGCCATCGAATTGTGACGGATTGTGTGAATTTCTCGCATTAGCCGAGGGCACCGGTGCATCTGGAATCATTTGTTGGCCAAATGGCAATCAATTTCGCGATCATTGTGCGATTACATGGGAATTCTTGCACAACAAGTCGAAATCCTGGTCCACGACGCACTTGTAAGCTCGCTTGTCCAACTGCAATTGGAATCGATTGGTGTGCATTCGATTGGAAGTCGGATTTAGATGCTTGTAGATTCACATGATTGATAGGGTCCTAGCAGGTACTCGTAAATCGTGTGGGAAATTCTCTGTGGTCGAGTCCTCTTCGAACATGATTATCAGTCTAATGTTAGCAGTTATTGATGGATTACATTATAAAGCAATTGCATTGTATTGGTGTTGGTTATAAGTAGGATCAGGTGATTCTGTCTCCATATGGACACTTTTCTGTGGGTATCTGGATGATTGAGAAGGCGTATTGTTTGCCTCACATGGCAGTAGTGTACTGCCGTTCTAATATAATGGAGAGGATTACTAACATTGGTCTGTGTTGAATCTACATATTCATCGAAGGTATGAGCATACAGAAGTTTTAAAAGGTTTCCCCTACATTCGAAATGTGCTCCCAAAATGATTTTCTTAAGGGACTCTGTTTGGATCTTCGAGAATTAAAAACGGAAACAATTTCAATATCGGCCGAGCTTAAGTTTTGAGTGTGGACATAATCCAATATTTTGGAGTGAATGTCCTTATAGTAGAGAGGGTAACCATGTAGCTCTGTACGCTGGCCTTTACATATTCGATGATCGACAGATTGCTTAAAACGCAAACTTTAGTGGGATGTTTAACCTTCCGTCTATAGTTACCCTTATTATGATGTTTAGGCCTCGTTGGTCTCCTGCTTGCGGGTAATTTGTAATTTGCTTGGTCGTAATCGGCTGATGGTTAAGAACTTAATATTTGAACCAACAGAGAAATGAGTTTTAAACTGGTTGGATTTCAATAGACCATACCGACTTTTAAATTCAAACTTCTAACTAAATTCATTGTGGCTTCTTTTTTTAATTAAGGAAAATATAAGGTATTTGTACGCAGTGTCTGCCGGGAAGGTATACTAGTTTGTTTGTTTATAATTTTTGATTAAATGAAAGAGAATGGATCTTATATTGATAAATGTTTTACTTAATGTCGGCAATTATGTTTGGAATATAATATCAGGGAAATGTCCGCGTCTGTTAGTCTCACAAATGCGAGCCTTTGATGCGAATATTTTGTTTGAGTTGCTCAAGCTTTTCTGGTTTGTTTGCAAAAACCTTGCTTATATCCCCAGAAAAAGAAGTCCGGAGCAGTCAAATCAGGCGACCGTGGAGGCCAATCAACATCACCATTTCTTGAAATAACTTGTTGTGGAAAGAGGTCTCGCAGTAATTCTATTGTAATCCTGGCTGTATGCGATGTGGCACCGTCTTGAGGTTGATGGATTGTTTTAAACACTTCCTTGAGCAGCAGTAATGTTTTCAGCCGATCTTGCAGTACGTTGTGGTCCATGCTTCGGCCTATCACCTACAGACCCTCTTTCTTCTAAATCATTCACTAAACGATAAATAGTTAGTTTTGTTGGCACGTTGTTTCTCCCAAAAATTACACGTAACTTTTTCATCGTCACAGTAATCGATGACTGATTTTGATAAAAAGTTTTAACGATTAAAACACGTTTGTTTATCGAACATTTTCCCATAATAAATTGCCACGTGTCTACTTCATGACTGCCAAATATGAACTGTCAAGACTAATGTTTACCAAAATGGCGGCAAAACAAAGTAGTATGCCTTCCCGGTGGACACCCTGTATTTCTAACCAGAAATTAAAACCTTCATAATATATCTGGGTATGTTCACTAACTACTCAGTGAGCAATCACTTGGAAACTTTAAAGGCATGACGCCGCATCTTCTACTCCGCATCCGACACTCATGGTAATCACCAAAACAAATTGTTTGTATCATCTAAACACTAAAAACTTCTTATCTAACTATCTTCCGGGAGTTACGCTTCCTTACTAATAAACTGGCGGATGACCCGTGATTCGCTACAGAAATAATTGTAATAATACATTTTTAGTATAACCATCGAAAAATTGGGTGATCAGAAAGGAATGCTAGTTTTTGCAATTATTATGCTTCGAGACCTGTCAAAATTGCAATACACATCTAGCTGTCAAACTATTCAGTAAGGTTTGCCATTTTATCTTGCCTCGTTTCAAACTTGCCGAACTTGCTGATATTATTAAAGTTTGAGCGAGAGTAAACTCTTTTGGACCCAAAGGCAGAGATTGGAGAGCATCGAAGAAGACCCCGAAATATCGGTGTGTAAGTGTTGAAGGGGGGGAATGCAACTGGCTATTTCGTTTGAGCACTTGTGATGGTAGTATCGATAGAACAACGATAGACTAAGAGGGACAAGCGAATTCGCAATATCTTGGTAGCCAATAAGTTTTATCGCGCGTTTTTGAATTCTGTTAAGAAGCTCCAAATATGTAATTGGATCGGACCAGATATGAGCGTTGTACTCAAGTTTTGGGCGAATAAACGCCTTGTAGATTCTAACCAGATCAGAAGGGGTAAAATATTTCTTGCATCGCTTTAGGACCCCTAGACACTTCGCAGCGTTCTTGGCGACATCGAATATGTGGTCATTCCAACGAAGGTTGTCATTAACACACATACCGAGAATGGAAAGTCTTTCGGATTCAGCGATGCAAGTGCCATTCATGGATAATGGCAAAGTATTGAGGTTTCGCTTTAGTGACAGAAGACAACATTGTGTTTTGGAAGCATTAAATTCCACTCTATTGGATTTACCCCACTCAAGAATGCTGTCAAGATCGGAATTTAATGAGCTTAACATACGTTGCCGTTCCAGTTCAACGCCCGAAGATGAGGGGCGTTCCCCAGGAAACGAATATGTAAAGCTGAGAATGAATAGGATTAGAAGTAACAGAGAGTAGATCATTTATAAAAATGAGAAAGAGAGTCGGAGACAAAACGGAGCCTTGGGGAACACCAGCATTTATTTGGTAAGTTGCTGACTTTAAACCGTCCAAAACAACTTGAATTGAACGGTCCGAAAGGTAATTTCTAATCCATTGAATAAAGGTATCATCAATTCCAAATGCACGCATTTTCGACAAAAGAGCTTGGTGCCAAACTCAGTCAAATGCCTTCGAAATATCAAGCGCAACGACCTTACTTTCACCACCACGGTGAATAGATTGGTTCCACTTTTCGGTTAGATATGTCGTCAAATCACCAGTGGACCTGTTGCCGCGAAAACCGTACCGCCGGTCATTAAGAAGTTTCCGTGATTCAAGATATTTCATAAGCTGACGATTTATCAGCGTTTCCATGACCTTGGAAAGAAGGGACGTAAGTGCAATTGGTCGGTAGGAGGAGGGAGAGGAAGATTCGCCTTTTTTTGGGACAGGCTAGACAAATGCTGTTTTCCATCATCTCGGAAAGAGCCCTGAAGAATAGGACAGATAGAAAAGCTTACGCAGTGGTTTTGCCAGCGTGGAAGAACACCTCTTCAGAACGATGGGGGAAATACCATCTGGACCAGCGGATTTATGTACGTTGAGATCTCGAAGAACTCTTGCCACTGTACGAGTGCGAAAATGAATTGGTCCCATAGTATATTCTACGCGCTCGAGTACAGGGGGAGATAAAGCACAATCTGGTAGCGTTGAGCTAGCTGCAAAATGAGCAGCAAGCAGATTGGCTTTATCCAAAGAGCTGACAGCTGGAATGTCATTGCAAATGAGTGTCGGGATAGATGTTGAGGCCGAATTCTTAATATTTTTAACAAACGACCAAAAGTTTTTACTACCGGTGGGACTTTGTAGTATTTTTTGCCTCAACTTTTGGTCGTAGGAGAATTTCACACGATTAATGTGGGCATTGCAGTCATATCTGGCTCGTTTAAACTTTATTCGGTTTTCCTCAGTTGAGTTGGCCTTATAAGACCGAAAGCTAACCTCTTTTAAGCTGATAGCCTAGTACGAGAAATTGGCCGATATAACACAGTGGTCTGACGAACCTAGAGGCGATAATACATTTATGGTGTACTTATCTGGGTAAGAGGTGAGAAACAATTCCAGTGTGTTGGCGGTTTGACTACTAATGTCCGGAATTCGTGTCGGCTCATTTACAAGCTGGGTTAGGTTGTTTACCTCAGCAAAGATCTCAGCGTACCTGCCTTCGGGTGTTGTCTGTCCAGAGTGACGAAGCCAATTCGAATTGTGAACATTGAAATCGCCCGGAGCAACGATTTCAGTGTGAGGATAAAGGGTTACAATTCGTGTAATGGAATCGGACAACTCATCAAACTCGTTAAAAGTAGGATTACGGTCCAAGTTTGGGCTTCTATAAATGAAACAGTAGTGGATTAATTGCCTACGGATGTGGAATTTAAGCCAAATAAAATTAAATTCCGGATTGGAACATTGGCCGTATTGTGGTTGAAGTTGGTAGGCTACATCACTACGTATATAAACGGCGAGACCACGATGGGGAAAGAATAATGGCACTAAGTTGTAACCAGGTAGACTAAATTCCGATGAATCAGAATCAACGCTAACCTGAGTTTCACTCTGTGCCAAAACAGCTGGGCGTACAGAGAAAAAAGATTTGCTCTTAAGCCACGAATGTTACTTACATCTACTCTGAAGTTGCCAAAAAACAAACACAAAAAATTCAACAAAAAATATTTAAATAAATCAAAAGATTAAATTTAAGAAAGCAAAGAAGATATCATGGGAAGAATTTGGAAACCTAGTAAAAGAATGCGCTAAAGAGAAAAATACTAAAAGATTTTGGAAAATAGTTAAGAATCGGGGAGGAAAATATGGAAAACAAATAAGAACAATTAAGGATGGAGACAGGCTGGTCATAGAAAAGAAAGAAGTGCTGGATACTTGGCAGAAACCATACCTAATGAGGACGGGATCGTATATGGATCATTCCTAGAAGTTGAAAACGAAACAACAGAAGGACCAATAAGAAGAAGTGGTTGATTACGCCATGCAGAAAGTAAAAATTCTAAAAACCGACGGACCAGATGAAATAGCCCAGCAATTCATTAAATATGGTGATCCAGAGATCCAAAAATCCTTAACTGAACTGTTTTAAAAGGCATGGGATGAAAATAGGATACCCACAGACTGTAAAGAAAATCTAATAATATAAGAAGTCATAAGAAGGCTAGTAGCTACGACTGTAACCAAAGCCAAGGTACTTTAAAAACGACTAATGAGGGTAGTGGAAGAAGACCTAGAAGAGGAGCAGACGACATTCATACCGGATAGACAAACTCAAGGCCATATCTTCACATTAAGAGCCATCATGGAAAAATGGATGGCTAAATGGAAGAAACTTTTCCTAGCATTCGTGGACTCAAAAGCTGCGTTTGATAGCGTTCCAAGACAACATGTATGGGAGGCATTAAAAACTAAAAATGTCGCAGAGAGACTGATAAACGCTATCAAAAGTGTCTATGACAAGCCGATCGGGAAAGTAAGACTAGAGAGGGAGAAGTCAGAAGTATTCGAAATAAGCAAAGGATTAAAGCAAGGAGGCAATCTTAGTCCACTACTGCTCATTTTATTTATGGATGAAGTAGCTAAATCGTGTAAGAGGGGAACAGAAAAAAACAAAGATTGGGAACTGGAAACTTCAACCTATCTACCTGCAATTCCTATTATATGCGGACGATGTTGTTATTTTAGCAAACAATCCGGAAAGCCTACGAAGTAGCATTAGAGAAGTGGTCGAACAATCTAAAATGAAAGGGAATGGAGGTTAATATAACGAAGAGCAAGGTAATATGGGTCTCCAAAAAGAATATTCCAACTTTAAAATTTCGAAATTTTTCCTTCTCACTGGAAAAACTCTATCATAATTCCAATCCATAAAAAAGGTACGAAGAAACAAATCTCTTATTAACGCCCATTTGCTAACCCGTCATGCATTCCTAAGCTTTTCCAAAGTATTGTGTTCGATTCAATATTCTTTTACTGTAGACAAATTATCTCACCTTCCCAACATGGTTTCCTGAAGATCAACAACTACTAATCTATTAGATTTTGTATCGGGTACTCTTTGCACCCTCGAAGCTGACTACAGAGTTGAGGTAATAGCAACTGACCTCAGCAAAGTTTGCGAAAAAATCTCTCACCCCCTAATCCTTTTTAAACTCAATGGTCTAGGCCTTCCACCTACATTCATTGCTTGGGTTCAATCCCACTGAATCGGATCCGTACCTTGTAGCCATCTTGGCCCACTGTTTTTATTCTCACAATATATAAAGTTGGCCGCATCATTAAGGACTCTATTATTTCCGTCTACACTGATGATAAAAAAAAAATATATATATATATAGATGCGTCCATCGAAATAGCCAACTCTACTCTTGGCTTTGTTAAACGTTGGTCTAAAGAATTTTCTGATCCTTATGTCACCATATATCGCTATATCACATTCGTTAGGCCAATTATTGAATATGCTAGCCAAGTTTGGTCGCCCTATCACGCCATTCATTCCCGTCGAATCGAAGCTGTCCAACGCAGATTCCTCCATTTTGCTCTCCGTGGGCTGATTGGTATAACCTCCTTCCCTATCATGAACGTCTTAAGCTCCTTGACATGCAACATTTTGAACAACGTCGCCGCGTTGCTGATATTCTCTCTATACATCAGCTTCTATCCGGGAATATACTTCTCTTACCTCTCTTCAGAATCGTTATTTCGTATATTCGTTAACCATATGACAATTGATGTTAGTTTTAAGTTTTGCTTGTATTAAGCTAATAAAGTTAAACTCTCTAAAAACCCCTTCCTCCGTTGAGGTTTGTTGCTAAATAAATACATAGGTCGACAGAGAATCTGCATATAACATGCAACGACAGAGAATTAGGGAGAGTTGAATATGAATACCTCGAAACCATTGTTAGCTGTAAGAGAAAAATACACCAAGTACCAAATAAGTACGAAGGGTAGCAGAAAAAAGGCGAGATATGGTCAGAAATGAAAGAATAAGTACAGAAGTAGGGCAGTAGAAGTCGATTCTACAAGAAATCGAGGAGAGACAGCAAAAAGGGTTCGGACATTTACAACGTATACCAAATGGGTACCGCAAATGAGAATGGAAGGCAATACATCGGGAGGAAGACTCTAAAAAACTTAGGAAAATCGCATCCAGGAACAGAACCCTGATAGGGATGAGAAGAGGGAGCTGAAACCGACTCAACTAGAAAAGATGGATATCCCGAGCCTACCCCAACGCCTAACTGCAAATTTGGACTCAAGAAGAAGAAGATACGATGCCCATTTTTGGCTCAGCGACTATAGCAACAAGTAAAAATGCCGTATCGACAAAGCATCAATTCATCCACAAAGATTGGCTGTTTGGAGCGGTTTATGACATGGCGTCATAATCGGACATTATTTCTATCGAAATGAGGAAAGACACACCGTTACCGTCAATGATCTTAGATAAAGAGCGATGTAAACAACATCAGTATATCCTAGATGTGGCTCCAACAAGACGTTATATTTTTGCTTTCTTCGCGATCTCCATTAGTAAATACAAGTTGGACCTAGTCCACTTCCTTGTAGTACACCCTTCTCTCTAACATTTGAAGCCTCTATTATGGGCGATATGAGGTTACCTCATTAGGTTATTGCCAGGCACCGGAATCATTTTCACCTTCACATTCTACATGCTTGGCATTTACCTTGACCTGAATGCATTATTTCTATTGTTGATTTGTACATTGTTAATGAATTGAATCTGTAAACAAAATTAAAAACAAGTGATTAATTTTTATGTCCCATTAGCACGTAAAATTTCAGATACTTTCATACAGAGCTCTTACATATGATTTTTTTGTTATAATACATAGATCTGAGATGGCGCATTTTTGGCATCAGTCTTTGCATGCAATTGGTGGACCAAAGTCCTTTTTACACCAAGGCGTCTTCAGCAGAAAAGTGAATTCTGAGACGAACTTAAGTATTCGTTCGATTTCAAAGATAAGTTACCTTGGGATTGACATCGGTTAAGACCTCATGTGATTTTCACTTTGCCAAGGTTTACACAGGGAATTAAAAAAACATTAAAATAAAGAAAGGCATCATTATTTTAAGAAGACAAATCTTCTAATAGCCGGACGCGCCTTAAAAACCAACCCAAATGGCGCCTCGCAGCGGCACCATACGTTAACAACTTCTGCCACAACACGGAACACTCAGCATTTGAAATATATGCAAATCATGCAAATGTCATTATGTTCAACGAACAAAAGGGCGGAGCTGTCACCATTTGTTAGAGCCCCATGAGGGTCTCTCCGAAAAAGAATATGGAATACCAACTTACCAGCTACAATCGCGCTGCGAACTTTTTTAGGTGAACAAACAACAAAGATCGAGCTCCAGGCTTTAATTATTAAATATTGCTGCCAGTGGGAGCGCATACATTCGATACATGCATCTCTAAACTTTCTGAATGCTAATAAAGTATTCCCCGTGGACTCAATGACCATCGGATGGATGCATCGACCGACATATAGAGACATCAAGAATTAGACTGATTTAATTTAAGCGAATGCGCCCAATGTGCATCGCCGCAGATACATTCATCTCTTCCCCGGGGAGTAAATGCGTTCTAATTTTTTGGTTTCTTGTTATTTCACCGAAGACAATGCAGCCGCACAGCTTCAACTGTAACTGTCAGTAACGGACAATGCTCGTTAAATATTCAAATTACTAGTTTTTATGTATCTTTTATAAACAGAAATAGATAAACGACATCGCCGTAGAACAACGATGTGACAATGCGCCGCAACAATCTATTAATTCGTCAGCAACAAAGGACCGCCACTGCTGGATGTAGTTTGGTTTTTTGTTTTTTTTTATTTGGAAGATGATTTCATGAATCGAAACTCTCGTCGAATTTACTATGATCGAAATTTGGCTATTAAACAAAGAATTAAAAAAATAAAGAACAACAATCATCGACAAAGAAAACAGGGAACACGGAACAACGAACACTGAACACTGAACACCCCATGGAGCTGCGAGGCGACCACTCAGCGGCAATGAGATGTTGAGCGATGTTGCCCATAGATCAAAATGGTCCATTAAACTGACGACCAACAGGATCTCTTGATCTGCACTAGATTCGGAGCAGGACATGTATCATGGTACTCAGAGACCTATGTTAGCTTTTTCGTAACAACAACGGTGAAAAGCGGTTTTATGCTCGACCATAAAAAGGGAACTTCTATCATTTGGGCGAGGATTTTGTCGGTTTGTGTTTTGTTTTATTTAAAGTTCCCTTAGGCAACCATGAAGGTTCCATGCGATGCAGCTGAACCCGTTCGTACGTTCGTACCTACATAAACATAAACAGCAGCGCGAGATGGTTGCTGGTGGGACTATGACCAGATGAGGAATTTAATTGCAATTGGATAGTTTTTATTACCAACTGAAAGAAGAGTGTTACAGATTTCAAGTGCACAACCGGATGGAGGGAGGTCTAATTACTAGTACCGAAGGTGGAGCACAATAAATATACCTAATGGCTGCGCTGCGAAACCATTCTTTTAAATTAAGAAATTATTTCGAAATGGCAAAATAGTTTTGAAAGAATAAATGCGATAATATCAAGTATAACTGTGCTGTAATAAAAAAATGTTTATTAGGTTCAAAACTCGCTGAAGTAAGCCACTTATAACTGAAGCCGTTTTCCATGAGTGTTTGAGAGTTTGAAAATTAAACATCGATAGCTATGCAATTTTGATTTAAATTAAATTATGAACTCTTCAAGAGCCTTTCAGGTAAAAAAAAACAAAAGGAATACATGAGAACTGTGATTTGACTGGGAATGTGGGAAGGGCGGTTGAGGTAGGCGGTGTTCCTGCCTTCTTATCACACTCCGATCAATGGTGACCCATAGTGATTCATAGGCATCATATAAATGTATGTGGTAATTCCTTTTTTGTTCGATGCCTATTTTGGAACTTGAAGAGACAACTATGTAAAGAAATTTCTTAACAATTTCAAAAATAAATTTTCTCTCAGTTGTTTCTCTTATCCGACAAAGGCTAGGGAAGGGAAGGGTATATCCCTGAGTGATTCTTCATGTTTCGGTATAGGCCGTCATAAATAAGACGCAAATTTGCTGAGTTCGTGAACGCTGGCCTTGTCAAACTCTGGCCACATCTTCCTGAGTGTTTCACAGGTGGCGAGCAAGTCCCACTTTGTTTGTGGCTATTGCCAGTGCTTAACAGTTGAATTCAAAACTCATGGTAAACCCATTTCTTGCTAGTTAGTTTATCAGCAATTTTGTTATGTTGTACCCAGCAGAGTCGTATATTAGTCAAACGCCAAGAACTCTTCGGAAAACTTTTTTAAAAGCTAATATGGACCATGGCAGCCTGACTATCAATAAAAATGGTGGCATGGTATTGCCACCATTAAGGCTAATTGGACTGTCTCTTCTCCTGACAATATCTTCGCCTGAAAGACACTGTTATAAAGAGAGTTAAAATGCACTATTTGCTAAATACCATAGCCATCTATGGAGATGGATTCAGTTGCGAGTTTATTCCTTTCCCACTGAATGAGAATTCCCAGAGAGACTGTGCTTGAAAATGTGGTCAAAATGTGCTTTAAAATATTTTCTCCTTTGTGAAAGAATGTCCTGCTGAATTTGTCTTTCACGGATATGTCCAAAAGTAGTTGATGTTGGATGATTTCCAACCAGGCTGTCAGAGTACTTCGCTTAGCGCTAGTCGTGCCTAGAAATGCTATCCTTTGTACCTTCTGACTCCCCCTGATTTGGCATTGAAGACTTTTCGCGCTTTGTCGTTGAATTCGAATATTTTTGCACATGCACATCCATTTAATGGACCCAGTTTATCCCGAATATGCAGCTGCATGAGTATAAAGCTTTCACTCACATTCAGTTCAATTTCGGATAATCTAAGGGTCGTCCCATCGGTAATCGGTAGATTGCAGATGTGAGATAACACCTTCTTGCGGTTTGTACTTAGACACTTAGATGATGCTACTAAGCATGTAAACTATTTGTAGAGTGCGGTTTCGTTTTACTGCACTCGTCTTTCTCTAAATTATTTAAGGCTCCTTGAAAATTGAGGAAGGATTTTTCTGTAGTACTTATACATTGTGACACATTTTAGTCTCTTGCTAGACTGGTATAGCAAACGCATGAACAAGTAGGTAAACAGAACGTACAGAGTGCACCAAAAAACCATTGAAAAGAAAAATTAAACAGTTACAAAGCAATTATTAATACGTCAAAGACATTTGATCTTCTGGTCAAATAAGAATCGTTGACAACTTTCTCCAATAAATTACTTACTTACTTACTTACTTTTGCTGGCTCAACTAGAGCGTGTTTCTCCTACGCCTTGTTCAATATACCCCTCCAGCCCTCCATTGGTGCTCCGTATTATATTTTCAAGCACAATGTTAAAACAGCTGCATGACAGTGCTTCTCCTTGTCTAAGCCCTCTGGGTGGTTTCGAAGGTTTCAGTAGAGTCTCTACCAACTTTGACGGAACATCGAGCATTCTCCAACGTCATCCTGATAAGGCGTCTCAGTTTAGTAGGGATTCCAAAGTTAGACATAGCACGATACAGTTCAACTCTCAGACGGGTAAAACATTGAGGTAAGTCCAGGGTGGGCCGGAGGGTCGTCGTTGATTGGTCACTTCCAACAATGGGCGAATCCGAAGATTGGAGAATGAGAGAACATTAGCGGGATCATGTCAGCACACTTGAGTAGCTGAAAATGATATGACCCAGCTAAAAGCGTGAATGTGAGGGGTGTAGGTGACAGTTGATAATCTCAGAGCGACAGCCGAATTATCGAGTTGGAACTGTTATCCTATCACCTATGTATGAGTGAGTGTAGGGGAGCAGATTACGTCTGACAATTTAAGCACATAAGCTGAATCGTCATGTGGAGCTGTAGTTGGTTCTGCCTCCCTACAATGCCTGAGTATGTGTGTGTAAAAGGAGGGGAAAAAACCCGGCCGGTCGAATGGACAAAGGCATATTTTTTTTTAAAACCATTTCTTGGTTGACTAGCCTAAAGTATAGACGTAATTATTTTGTTCGACATCAACAAAAAAGGTTTAAAGCGGACTATATATATATATATATATACAAAAAAAACATAAGGAAAGGCTACAGTCCGCTTGAGGCGAACAGTATAATACCCTATCCATATCCCTATATGCCCCAAAGAAAAAGCATTAAGAAGATGATGGATAGCATTTTATTTAGTTCTATTAATTAAAAAAAAAAAAAGTTTTTTTGAAAAAACGCCCCCAAAAAATGGGCGTGGCCAAAAACTTTGTATGGGCGATATGTTGGAAAAAATATTGGGAAAATATTTTGTTAAACAGTTTTTTTCGCTTTCTGTGAAAATTTTCGAAGAAAACAGCATTTTAGTCAAAAACGCCCACAAAAAGTAGGCGTGGCAAAAAACTTTATATGACAAACTTATAAAGGAGGGCAGTGCCTACATATCTTGTGAAGGTTGTAACACTCTATCTCTCTAACTTTAGCTTTAAAACGGTTTTTCCTAAATTGTGGGCGTGGCAGTGGGCGTATTCAAAAAAATTTTACACTTAACCATTTCGGAGCCCTAGGGAATATGTGGTCCAAATTTCAGCTTCCTAGCTTAATTTTAAAGGCCTAAAAATTGCGTACGGACGGACGGACGGACGGACGGACGGACGGACGGACGGACGGACGGACATTGCTAGATAGTCTTAGGATTTGGTCCTGATCATAAATATATATACTTTTATGGGTCTACGGCGAATATTAAGGGGTGTTACAAACTATGTGTCAAAATTAATATACCCTTAGGATAGGGTATAAAAAAAAGAACGAAAGGAAGCATCGAGGAGGGAAGAAGCGAGGGTAATAAAATAAAAGGGAAGATCACATCTCGAGGAGGAAGATATAAGTCAGGCGGGACCAAAACCCAAGGGACAAGTGGGTAGGACAGGAAAACCAGAAAAAAACATAAGGAAAGGCTACAGTCCGCTTGGAGCGAACAGTATGATACCCTATCCCTATCCCTATATGCCCCAAAAAAACCTTAAGAAGATGATGGATAGCATTTTATTTCATTCTGTAAAATTTAGAAAAAAAACATAAGGAAAGGCTACAGTCCGCTTGGAGCGAACAGTATGATACCCTATCCCTATCCCTATATGCCCCAAAAAAAACCTTAAGAAGATGATGGATAGCATTTTATTTCATTCTATAAATTTTAGAAAAAAAAAAACATTTTTTGAAAAAACGCCCCCAAAAAGTGGGCGTGGCCAAAAACTTTGTATGGGCGATATATTGGAAAAAATATTGGCTAAATATCTTGTTAAACATTTTTTTTCGGGTTCTATGAAAATTATCGAAGAAAACAGCATTTTAGTGAAAAACGCCCACTAAAAGTAGGCGTGGCAAAAAACTTTATATGACAAACTTATAAAGTAGGGCAAAGCCTACATATCTTGTGAAGGTTATAACCCTCTATCTGTCCATCTGTAGCTTTAAATCGGTTTTTTCTAAATTGTGGGCGTGGCAGTGGGCGTATTCAAAAAAATTTTACACTTAACCATTTCGGAGCCCTAGGGAGTATGTGGTCCAAATTTCAGCTTTCTAGCTTGAATTTAAAGGCCTAAAAATTGCGTACGGACGGACGGACGGACGGACGGACGGACGGACGGACGGACGGACGGACATTGCTAAATAGTCTTAGGATTTGGTCCTGATCATAAATATATATACTTTTATGGGTCTACGACGAATATTAAGGGGTGTTACAAACTATGTGTCAAAATTAATATACCCTTAGGATAGGGTATAAAAAACATTTTTTGAAAAAACGCCCCCAAAAAGTGGGCGTGGCCAAAAACTTTGTATGGGCGATATATTGGAAAAAATATTGGCTAAATATCTTGTTAAACACTTTTTTTCGGTTTCTATGAAAATTATCGAAGAAAACAGCATTTTAGTGAAAAACGCCCACAAAAAGTAGGCGCGGCAAAAAACTTTATATGACAAACTTATAAAGGAGGGCAGTGCCTACATATCTTGTGAAGGTTATAACCCTCTATCTGTCCATCTGTAGCTTTAAATCGGTTTTTTCTAAATTGTGGGCGTGGCAGTGGGCGTATTCCAAAAAATTTTACACTTAACCATTTCGGAGCCCTAGGGAGTATGTGGTCCAAATTTCAGCTTTCTAGCTTGAATTTAAAGGCCTAAAAATTGCGTACGGACGGACGGACGGACATTGCTAGATAGTCTTAGGATTTGGTCCTGATCATAAATATATATACTTTTATGGATCTACGACGAATATTAAGGGGTGTTACAAACTATGTGTCAAAATTAATATACCCTTAGGATAGGGTATAAAGAGGTCTTTTTTTTCCTCTGCTTCAGATTCTGTCATAGGGTCGACTTTTCTAAATTTTTTTTTCCTTTCAGGTTTTTTTTTCTTTCAGTTTTTTTCTCTATCGGTTTTCTTTTTATACCCTATCCTAAGGGTATATTAATTTTGACACATAGTTTGTAACACCCCTTAATATTCGCCGTAGACCCATAAAAGTATATATATTTATGATCAGGACCAAATCCTAAGACTATCTAGCAATGTCCGTCCGTCCGTCCGTCCGTCCGTCCGTCCGTACGCAATTTTTAGGCCTTTAAAATTAAGCTAGGAAGCTGAAATTTGGACCACATATTCCCTAGGGCTCCGAAATGGTTAAGTGTAAAATTTTTTTGAATACGCCCACTGCCACGCCCACAATTTAGGAAAAACCGTTTTAAAGCTAAAGTTAGAGAGATAGAGTGTTACAACCTTCACAAGATATGTAGGCACTGCCCTCCTTTATAAGTTTGTCATATAAAGTTTTTTGCCACGCCTACTTTTTGTGGGCGTTTTTGACTAAAATGCTGTTTTCTTCGAAAATTTTCACAGAAAGCGAAAAAAACTGTTTAACAAAATATTTTCCCAATATTTTTTCCAATATATCGCCCATACAAAGTTTTTGGCCACGCCCATTTTTTGGGGGCGTTTTTTCAAAAAAACTTTTTTTTTTTTAATTAATAGAACTAAATAAAATGCTATCCATCATCTTCTTAATGCTTTTTTCTTTGGGGCATATAGGGATATGGATAGGGTATTATACTGTTCGCCTCAAGCGGACTGTAGCCTTTCCTTATGTTTCTTCCTAGGTTTCACAATTTCCCCCAAAAAAAAAATTGTGTGGCGCCCATAGTTTACTAGAAATATCAGGAATTTTATCTCAAGTACAAAATAAAAGGCATTCCTCACAAAATTTTCTAAACCCAATACAACTTCAATCCATTTCGTTTATTTCCACCTAAGCACTTAGGTACAACCACCTACTGAACCCAACCCTAGCTGAGCAGCCAGGAAAGCAGCATCCCTGTGTGCTGCCATTACATTTTCGCGATCTTGTTGACACTTCAATTCGACTTTCCTTACGGGTGGCGGCCGCAAATTTTGTTTGTTTCTTTATACCCTATCCTAAGGGTATATTAATTTTGACACATAGTTTGTAACATCCCTTAATATTCGTCGTAGACCCATAAAAGTATATATATTTATGATCAGGACCAAATCCTAAGACTATTTAGCAATGTCCGTCCGTCCGTCCGTACGCAATTTTTAGGCCTTTAAATGCAAGCTAGAAAGCTGAAATTTGGACCACATACTCCCTAGGGCTCCGAAATGGTTAAGTGTAAAATTTTTTTGAATACGCCCACTGCCACGCCCGCTGCCACGCCCACAATTTAGAAAAAACCGATTTTCAGCTACAAATGGACAGATAGAGGGTTATAACCTTCACAAGATATGTAGGCACTGCCCTCCTTTATAAGTTTGTCATATAAAGTTTTTTGCCACGCCTACTTTTTGTGGGCGTTTTTCACTAAAATGCTGTTTTCTTCGATAATTTTCATAGAAACCGAAAAAAAATGTTTAACAAGATATTTAGCCCATATTTTTTCCAATATATCGCCCATACAAAGTTTTTGGCCACGCCCACTTTTTGGGGGCGTTTTTTTAAGAAATGTTTTTTTTTTTCTAAATTTTATAGAATGAAATAAAATGCTATCCATCATCTTCTTAAGGTTTTTTTGTGGCATATAGGGATAGGGATAGGGTATCATACTGTTCGCTCAAAGCGGACTGTAGCCTTTCCTTATGTTTTTTTAATTCGTTTGTTCCGCCAACTAAAAGAAAAATAATAAAAGTAGTTTGTTCGCGAATATAAGAATTGTAATAGTGTTATGTCCTCGGCAGCATGCAGATCTCCGCGGTATCTGCAGGTATCTGTATCCGCTAATCCGAGCTTCTTTGCAAGTTTACGCAGGAGACAGTGCCCTGTCAGAATTCTTGTTAATGTTCTAAGCTTAACCCTGCTCAGTTGTATTAACTCTATAGATCTTTTACAATCGAAAATTGGCCATAGAACCTTAGATACCTTGTGTCCCTCAAGACTTTTCCACATTACATTGGCAGACCTGATGGTTTTTTCCTCAATAATGCTTTTTATTATGCAGAGGGGAGGTTTGATCTCAGCAACCTCACTATCAACAAGTAGCCCTCCTCTTATCCGCCTGCTCATTCCTCTCAATACCGCAGTATCATGGCACCCAACACAGTCTGACTCGCTCCCAACTATATCAGAATAGATTTTGGTTGATTCCATTGCCTTGAGTGCGGCCTGGCTATCGATGTAGATGGCGACTTCCCTTCCGGATACCAATCTCATCTGCATTAGCTCACCTGCCCTGAGTACAGCCAGAACCTCTAATTGGAACAGACTGCTTGTGTCCAGTAGTTGTATAGACACTCTCAGCTCTGGATCCTGTGAGAAGATACCAGAACCTGTCTCCGCTGTTTTCGAACCATCAGTAAAACTCGCAATTTCGTTCAATCTGATTATTGCGTTTTTTTTGCCAATCCTAAATGTTGAGAATTGTATTGTCTACATACTTTGTTACATATATTTTTTTCTAAGGAAATTTTCGAAGGTAACAACATTTTGTAAAAAAAACGTCCCCAAAAGGTAGGCGTGGCAAAAAACTTTGTATGGCAAATTTGTTAAGGAGGTCAGGGTCTAAATATTTTGTAAAGGTCTTATTTATTCTTTTCCTTAATTCCATGAACTTTAGGCTTAAAAGATTTTTTTTCTTAATTGAGGGCGTGGCGGTGAGCGTATCAAAGGTACCATTTTGGGACCCTAGGGAGTATATGTTCCGAATTTCAGCTTCCTAAATTTAATTTAAATGCTTAAAAAATGGTGACGGGCGGACGGTTATTGCTAAATAGTCTTAGGATTTGGTCCTGATAATAAATTTATATACTTTTATGGGTCTACGACGAATGTTAAGGGGTGTTACAAGGCTATGTGTCAAAATTAATATACCCTAAGGATGGGGTATACAAATTTATTTTATTAAAATATACGCAGTCGAAAAACTCCTGTCTTCACTTTGGTTGTGTTGAGAAAGTGAATTTTTTCTACTCAATTACCATATTTCACTTCGGACTTTCTTGCGTAACACGAGAACGCAGGAGTATACCAATCTTTTTTCTGTATTCTTGTAGGATTTTGAGCTTGGAAAATTTACAACAAGACGCTAAATTATAAGATGGTTTCATCTTTTTCCATGCATGAAAGCTCCCACAATTAAGATACAATTTCTCCCAATTTCGATGATGTTCTATTCATTTGAAATTCATAAATTTATTAGGTCACAGTCCATAGTGCGAGGCCTATAGTAAAATACTCTCACACGAAAATGTTCCCATGAAATGCGATCACCTTGCGCCCGCCACCGCAGCGGCTGCCTCTGCCACTCCATACCACTCCATGTCATACGCCAAAATGTCAATCCGCCCCGCACCGCACCTCTTCCGTTGATTGTAGAAATTTTTTGAAATATCATTCTAATTTAAGTCCGAGCAGTATCTATTAATTCATTTTCTGTTTATTTTTTTTTTTCATCTCTTCTGAGCCAATAAAATAAAATATGCCTCGCAGTGGAATAACAATTAGGAAACTTTTTCCCATGGCTTTTTCTAAGAGGTAGTGCAAGATCGAAGTAACTTCGATCGGACCTGGATTATGCTAAATTACAAAACGAAACATTTTCTACCGCAGCCAGAGATAATAAATAAATTATTCACCAACGAATATAATGCGACCGATGTGTGGTTCCAATTTCCACGAGGAGATCCCGCGCGAGACCATAAATAAACAACAAGAACTGTTAACAAATTATCTAAAGCGGTGCGGATCATGCATATGGATGACAGCGATCGAACTCGAATCTAGCCACATAGAATTTTATGGATTTTTGTTTCTGTTTTTGTCACTGTTACTCCACCTGCACGGGTTTGTGATCTGCGGATTCGGATTGGAAAAAGTCATGTTCACACAAAGGACAGTAGCATGAGTGAAGGAATGTTAAAAGATCGAATCGAGCCAATCGCGAGCTTATCACTTGATTAGGCGCAGGTGTCGTTAAATATTTGTTTGTGCCGGGCATATTTGTTTGCTCAATGAAGCGGTTTTAGCTGCTTGCCGCTTAGATAGCAGTTTAATTAAACATGTCGATTTTCGATTGATGTAGATAACCAATTAAGTAATTTGCAAATTTGAATGAATTAGTCGGAACGATTATAAGACGTTTTCGGTGTCGTTGTTGTCGTTGCGAATTTATTAATTTATACTGGCTTCTAAAATGTTAAAGAGATGTCTTCGGTGACCGTGAATTTTTGTTGGCCATAAAATGGGGTTTTGGACTTCTTTTTAATTAAAATATTTGTTTTGTCTTAATATATGAAATAAAAGCTCCATAGGAGAACGGCACATGAATTAATTGTTAATGAGATACATATTGGATAGACGAAGGACATTAGAATGCATGTGGTTAGAATTATTGTTTATTGGTTAATTAATGGGAGAAATTTGGTCCTTTATCGGTTAAAAAAAAATTACAAAAAAAAAACATAAGGAAAGGGCTACAGTACGCTTGGTATGATAGAATGAAACCCTATTCATATCCCTATATGCCCCAAAAAAGATGATGGATAGCATTTTATTTGATTCTATTAAATTTAAAAAAAAACTTTTATTTTGAAAGAAAAAACGCCCCCAAAAAGTGGGCGTGGTCAAAAACTTTATGTGACAAACATATAAAGGAGGAAAGTGCCTATATCTCTTGTGAAGGTTGTAATACTCTATCTCTCTAACTGTAGCTTTAAAACGGTTTTATCTAAATTCCGGGCGAGGAAGTGGGCGTATTCAAAAAAATTGTACGCTTAACCATTTCGGTGCCCTAGAGAATATGTGGTCCACATTTCAGCTTCCTAGCTTAATTTTAAAGGCCTAAAAATTACGTACGTACGGATGGATGGACGGACGGACATTGCTTAATAGTCTTAGGATTTGGTCCTGATCATAAATATGTATACTTTTATGGGTCTACGACGAATATTAAGGGCTGTTACAAGCCATGTGTCAAAATTAATATACCCTTAGGATAGGGTATAAAAACGAATGAGCTAAGGAGTTGTTCTTTGGGTTAACCAAAGAAGAGATATGAAAATATGAGGATCCGAATACAGGTGGGCTCGAGGCCTAATATAAAACTCAAGAAACGTTTTAGCTAGTTCTAGTTACATCCTTCATGCGGCAATCCATTTTACAGGTATCGATGCCAAAATAGTGTAGGTTAAACAATGAACCAATCTAAATGTCTCACGTTCACATAAAGCTACAAAAGTGTTCGTGTCCAACTTTTCCATTGTCCAACTCACTCCTATTTCTACTCTTGATTCCTTCCGATATCCTTTTGAGGAAGTAGCATAGCCGATCTTGTGGGATATTTCATATGCACCGATCTTTTCTGCCCCTTAGAAGTTTAGTAAAAGCAGGCAGCCCGGAGGACGGATGGTCCCAGAGAAAATGAGACGGACGGTCCTCAAGGACCAGAAGAGAAGACGACACCGCCATCCCTAGTGAAAGATCTCACCTATACACAAAATATAGCTAACTAAAGTGAAGAGATCATACCTTTGCACAAAATGCTCGAGATTAAATCCAAGCAACAATAATAAATAAAGTGTTGAATGGCGGGAAATGTCAGAGATTAGAAAATTTCCCTAATACTCGGGGAAATTCACAAATCATCGCAAACAATGTGAGTGAGAGCATAAACGGGAATTGGTCGCACTTAAGCAATTGGCGAAGTATGGCAAGCCGTATCGTACGTGCTGCATGAATGACCATATATGAGTGGATAAAGATTTAGGCAGAAAAATCTTTTCTTCGTTGACTGCGAAGTTAGAAAGTTTAACGGCGAAAGCAGTGTTAGAAGGTTTTTTTTTATAAATTGATAGAGGTAATAAGTTGGTTGTAGAAAAAGCGGAAAGGAGGAAAAATCGAAGAGCAGCTGGGAAAAGCAAAAAAGATATAGCTGCGGGGAAGGTACGAGACTACCTACAAGGACAGGTTTTTGGGGATAGAGGAAACGTAGTGTAGAGAAAGTGTATATATGAGATTCTATTTGCGTTTAGTTAGGAATTTTTCAAGCTTTAAGACTTGAGTTTGATTTGGTTCCAAGTAATTCAGGCCAAGAACGGGACGCGCGGCCTGTAAAATCAATTTAATTTGCTTAATATCGGGGAAAAAGCAATAGTGGGCGATCTTGTATGATGGAATTGAAGTCATTCAATTTCAAAATTCATTGTATTTTTAATTTCTTTAATTTACCCTCGATAATTTCCATCAAGAACCTTCCAAGCAATCTACAACTCAATAAAAACTTTATCCTCTGCAGAGTTTTATAACGGAGTGGGTTTGTACAATTAATAAATAAAAGATCCTCAAACTTCCCACATCGAGTTTAATTTTCGAAACCAAACTAGCTGATTAGCCAAATTGGAGCATTTACCATGCTGCCTGTTGCACTTTTTTGTTCTCTCTCTTATCCATAACCCACTGGCGAATTGGTATTTGACATAACTTTCATACAACTTAAAATTCATTCAAAATCGTTCGCGGTTTTTAAGTCCGAAATTACTTAAATTTCGACATTTTCATTATTCGTTACCTCATTATTATGTTTTGTCATGTCAATAGATTTAAGAAACATTGAGTGTATTTCGACCCCAAACCCACCTTCTTTGGACATATCAATTGGATTTATAAAGAGGTTGTCCAAAGTATTTTAAAATTCTTACCTTACTCAGGCAATTTACAATTGTTTCGTCCATCTGCATCTTGAGTATGCTTAGCTAGCTTTAACTCCGTACGACAACATTCGCTTAAATCGAATTGAAGTCATCCATTTGCTGTCTTCCATTTGCTATAACTTTGGTCACAACTTACAAAGTGTGAATTAAGTACTGACACCTGCACTAATTGTAAGTGATGAGCCTGTTTTTTGTAGTTTATATTTGTTTATATTATAGGCACTCCACGACAAAGATCTGAAAGCTTTATATACCTCAAATTGCAAGTCTTTTTCCAGAATTAATCAAGGTTAGGATAGGTTAATTGCGTTAGCGAGGAAGATTGGTTTCCTTGCCACATTTCGGTCCCTGTAGACCCATTTTCGTACGATTCAGTTGGGGATAAGCTATCCCGATGTGTCCGGTAACTTGTAAGATATCTGACAATTCTTCATTGTTTTAGCGAAAGAAGTTTCCAAGTGTTCTGTTCTTCAAGGTATTTCCTCGGGAAACTCCTCGTGCCCACTGCCTCTAGAAATCTCTACATTCTTCAGATTAAATTTTAAGTTGCTTGGAAAATAATGGGCAGTTAAAACATCTACTAGCTTGGACATCGATGCTTTGTCGAGTTTTATTATATTTTGCCCATATTTTCCATGATATTTCACAGGTTGTTGTAAATTTCCACCTGATATTAGCTTTCACTTTGGAATAGAACACTTATTCTCTATAACTGCAGAGCGGGATTTGATCGGATGAAGTGCCCGGTCTATTTCAGATCCTTTTCTTGCCAGTCGGTCATAATATTGCCGGTTATGTCCCTGTGTCCCTGGTTTGTCAAAATTTATGTAGTGTGAGTAGCTAACGTTGCTTCCTACAAACGTTCTCAGAATCTGCATGTGCCCCCAAGAGACCTGGATTCCCTTTGACTATTTGGCTGACCCTCAAGGCGCTCTGGGCAGCTGATTCATGCAAGTATCGATGCAAGGGTAGCAAAATTTATAATTTAGCGGTTGGTGTCTTCCTTTTTTTACCGTTGTCCATTTCCTTCAATATCTACAGATTAGTTGATTTGGAAGCGGCTTACCACTAGACTATACTGCCATATGTATATCTATATCCATGGAAAAAAGGCCCAGTGTATTTCAGGCAGAGCTCCATGCCATTAAGGAGTGCGCAAACCTTATTTACACGTTAGGAATTAAAGGCAAAAACATTATAAATTCAGGGATAGTCAAGCAGCTATAAAAGCTCCTAGCTCGCCAATTATTGACTCCAAATCAGTACTGCACTGCCTTGTATCCCTCCAAGAACTCAGTTCCAGCAACAAAACCAAAATCTGGTGGATAGCCTGGGTGGATCCCCTGGGGCTGGTGGAAAAGGCTCGGAAACTCCCTTTATAGGACCCGAGCCATTCTGTTCAATAAACAAATCAGCTATTTAATATGAAGATAAAAAGATGGGAACACAAAATGTGCATCTCATATTGTGAAAACATCACAGATCACAGATCTTAAACAGACCAAAAAGGTTACTCGGCCCTTCAGAAATGATACCAAGAAGAAACTTGATCTATCCAATAAGATTTTTAATATCGTGCCTATAAAAAATCGTAACCTAACAGATCATAACAGATCAAGATATAACCTCCATAAACTAAAATTAGTCGACTTATCGGAGTGCCGACTTTGTCTTGAAGAAGACGAAACAGCAGAGCTCATCATATGTGAGTTCCCGACCCTACACAGCTTAAGAAGAACTAAAAAGAAACTTAAGAATTCTTCTGCTGATAGCTACATTAGGAAAGTAGAAGCTGTACCTACCTAAGTAACTTTCTGACATTAGGCACAAAAGATCTTTCAGGTCGAAGTGCATTTCCTATAGCATCGCCGAGTCATAAGCCGTATATGTATTTCCATTTCATTTGAGATATTGTCTCCTCTTTCTGTCAAAAAAGCGGTTCCATGCGTTGAATGCATTAGCTACTTTCATACTCGTTCATTTAAATTCAATCTCCAAACATGTTATCTATCTAGGATTACACCTAGACACTTCGCCTTAAGAGGAATCTCTCGGTTCAAAATCTTCTATTTGTAAATAGAATCGGTCTTTTGGGAATTTACCCCATGACTTGACTTTACTGTTTTGTTTTAAGTATGCGTAGTAACCTTTCTTTCAGCTCGCTTGTGGTTGATAAGAACTTGCTGGAGGCAAGGAACAATCGTCTCGCAATCATCTGAGTAAGCTATTACCTTAACCCCTCTGTTTTTTTTTAAATTTTTCAAGTATTTCACTGATGACCAGAACCCATAGTAGTGGAGAGATGACACCTCTTCGGGTAGAGTTAAATACTGAAGGTCAATCCATTTTGTGTCTTCACAGTTGTACATTAGTGGTGTGCTCAGTTTTCGTTCTGATTTCCAGCGGCTGCTGAATATTTGGCATTTGATGGACCTGCTACTACGCTTGAGTTTTCCTATAAAATCTCGTGCTATAATAATAATAATAATCTACCCTCCTATGTATCAGTAATATTGTGTTTGCCTAATAACCTATCGTCGTTAATCAAGGTAAAGGAAAAAGAAATTAACAAAAAGAGTACACCCCAGAGGGTGTATCTGACTTATTCCAGTCAAGAAAGAAAGATCTACAGGTCCACATGTGGTATCCGCTTCGACATAAATTAACATCATCTCCTGCTTTTGTTTAGGGAATACAAAATTCGAATAAAATGATTGATTACAGTTCAATGAAGCAACATCATTACGTGGCAAACAAACGATTTGCTTTGGTTGCGAAGGAGAGCTGGGAAGTGCGCCTTTATATGATTGCCCAAGGTTTCTCAGTCTTGGCTGATATGAGCTACCTACCACCGACTGCGCTTAAGAAGCCAACTGCTTCCAGAACTCCACCGTCGGCATCGACATTCGATGTGGCGTTGAATAATGAATAATAGGTGATCGCACGAATGAACAGCGTCGTTGAGTACTTCTTCCTGTCAGTGTCAGACAAGAAGAACTGGAAAGAATGCTTTGTGGGCTAAAGGCTTCTGATCGACAGAGGGTTCCATGAGCTATTTGATTGATGCTCTTATTGTTGCCAGTGTCTCTGATGCTGTTGATTGTGGCGGGGGTTGGTTAATGGTTATATTGACTATCAACAAACGAATAATTGGTTGCAATGGAACAATTTGTTTGGAACGAGTTGCACGATCTAAAGGAGGAGAAAATTAAATTATAACATGCGTGAGGTCAATAACAATGTCAGTTGTTGTAATGTGTATTGTTAGGTACCGCGATTGGATGTGTTGGTGGTAATTAATGTTGTGTTATCCATCATCGGGGTTGTGGGTAATGAACTAAAGCCGATGAGAATTTTTGATGCTGCTGATAGAATGCAAACTCTAGCCATAAGATGTTGGGGTAATAAAACAACAGCTCTTCTTTACTTACTTAGATTCTTTTACTCGCAATCCGCGAAGAGTCTGTGACAAAGGCAACCTTCTATTCTCTGCAATCCCGGGCATGCTGCTTTCAATTGTTCAGATTAAGTGTTCTGACAAACGCAATGGCCGAACATCCGTTCGCTCGGTCCTCCTTATCGTTCGGAATCACTTTTGTCCATTTACTCGATGTAGCCTCTCTAGCTGCCTCCAGTAACGCATCCGAAGTGGTTGAGGTCATTCTCCCTTAGGGGTGGATTAGAATACTCGTCAGGCTGGTGCGTTATTGCCCATACGCTCCATGTGCTTTTTTTAGCTTTTTCACTATGTCAGCGTCGCCCGTGTAGTTCCGTGCACTCCATCGTCACAAACTGGACCGAATCCCAGAATGTTTTTATCTGCTTTTCACAGAGTCCATGCTTCTGCACCAAACAGCAGGACCGAGATAATTAAGCTCTTATATAATATCTCCTTGGATCTAAGAGAGAGGACTTTACTTCTTTGATGTCTTCTTAGCCCCAAAAAACAGCGATTGGCAAGAGTGATTCTTCGTTTTATCTCTGCGCCGATGTCATATTGCGGAGGGATAGTGGACAAAGCCTTTAGCTACTTCGACGTTGAGAGTCCTTTCTCGTTGATAGCATATACTTCGCTTTGTCCTCATTAACAGCCAGACCCATCTTTGCCGCCTATGTTTCGATGCTTTCAAATGCCTCACTGACAGCTGAAAGCGTTCTACCAATGATGTCAATATCAACAGCATAGACAAGTAGTTGAACTGACTTTTGAAAACTTTTACCTCTGGTGTTGGCTTGTGAGTTTCGCACAATTGCTTCAAGAACGATGTTAGTGAAAGTCCATGATAGTGCGTCGTCTTGTCTCAAACCTTTCTCGACATCAATTGGCTCGGTGGTATTCTTGCCGACTTTGAAGGAGCGGCGAGATTTCTCCATCGTTAGCTGTCACAAACATCCTGTGTATCGATCTAAAATTCCTGGGTTTTTTTCCCAGAACTGTAGGAGTGAAAAAATTTGGTCAATGGTTGACTTTCCTGGCCTAAAACCACACTGATAGAGGCCGATCATGTTGCTGGCGAAAGGTTTAAGGCGTTCATACAATACAGCCTATAAGATCTTATACCCGACATTCAGGAGACTTATTCCTCTGTGGTTGGCGCTGTTCAGAGTATCTCCTCTCGTCATTGGATCTCGACTAAAAGGTTATTCGCAGTTACGTTCTTTTCTAGGCGGTGGACAGATGTTTGTTTGTTTGTTATATAATAGCATATTATATATTTTCATCCTATCCTTAAAGGTTTGGCTAATTCCCAAAAGCGAAATACAATACTGAGCTCTTCCAGAAGATTTACTTACTTTCTTTTAAATAGTGTATTCCGTGCTTACACCTTCCCTGCGTACTATCAGCTCAGTAACCAGATTAAAGATTTATTTGGTTCATGCGCCCTACCAGACATAACTTCCCTAGAAGACTAGCAGAGCTAGCCGTCTTGATTGGCTGTGAGGCCATATTGGTCCTTCACTGACTGGAAGTCGGTTCAAGTGGGTGGCTGCTCATTTAGCGACATTACATTACTCCCGGAGCGTCGGTGATGTGTATGACTTCGCTGTTTCGAAATCTTGCATTCCGGCTAAAGCTAGTGTTTGCTTAGATTACGATACACTTTTTCCCTTGCTGTCCTTATTTTTCTTTGCAACACCCAACTAACAATTTACTTTCTATAAGGTCAATTTTTTTTTAAATTTGTTAAGCTATTGCTTCCATTGTATTGTCATAAGGCTTAATTAATGAAGGCGTTTACTATTTTTCAAGATATACTTTCAGAAAATGTTTCTTTAAAGCTTTTGGGAAACAATTTCACAAGCTGTACAGACGGGAGAGATATTATTATTTAACGATGTGGCTATAATGCCTTTCGAAGTTAGTTGGTTGGAAATGTAATAGCTTCTTTAAAGCTTGCTATTCCAAGTCAATAACAAGATTCTCTACAAGGCTTGTGAATAGAAGCATAATATACAATCAATATAGTGGAGATTTGAACCTGGGTTTAGATATCATATAGATATTTATTTAAGTAGAAGAAAAGGAAAGGAAATAATGAATCCTTATTAAATAATTACTATAAATAAGAAACCAAAAATATAACAAAATGTTTGTGAATGATAAAATTTTAAAAGACAAATAATATTTGTATAGCTCCAGTGGTAGTTATTATAAACAATTCCTGTATCTACTTAATTCAATTTTTATCCGTTCAGATTTTCAATGTCTGTCAAGCAAACCTACTTTTTTTACATAAGATAAAATTATTATCGGCATCAAGGTCGTAACATCCTATATATAACTAACTAACTAAAGTGTTGGGTTGGCACGCGAATGATTTCGAGCTCGAATCCTTGACAAGACTAAGTCATTTTTCAATTAAATCATTATTTATTTCCTCTTCAGATAAACTTTTAAACAACTTGACGCTTTTATATGATGGAAAATATTAATACGAACATATATAATCAAAACGAAAAATGTAGTAAAAACTAGTAACATGTGCGATTTTTTTAATTTTGTTAAGATTTCCGTAATAACTTCTGTAAGTCCTTAAAGTAACATCTTAGCAGAAACTATTACTTTTATAGAGCCTGTGAACAAAGGTTTTAAGGAAAGTTAATAACTTCGCTAAAGTGCGCCAAATCGGTTTCCATAAGATCTTTTACAATTGTTATGGAAATAAGAAAATAGCTTCCTTTGGCCCTTATGGAAATTAAATTGTTACTTGGGCATTCTGATATGTACATCTTATGAGACCTTTTCCCGGTATATGAAAACATCATCATACCATGGACTTTTGCTTTGGGATGGTTGGTAGCATCTTTGATGACACCGAGATACCGGGACGTTTTGTTGACGTCTATGATAGGTGAATGCTTCTCACGTTCTTTGTGGACTTTGACTACCTCAGGTGTGCTTAGGCGTCCAACATCAAATTTCTTCTTCTAAGCAGTTTGCAGTTTCTCCTCGTTGAACAGCCGTGCTCAAATTGTAGCTGCACTTCGTAAAGTGTGCCCGTTGAAAATGTTAGATGCGTGACTCACATCGTTTAGCACAGTGCCAATTTGGGTGACTGTTCGACCGTCTGGAGAGCTTTAAGTTGCTGTTGCCATTTCGTGCTAAATATGCTTTCTACATAATCCGTGAAATATGTTTTGATTTCATACTCCAGACATGCTCTATAAGCTCCGTCCCGGAGTTCGTAAAAGACTTCCTTGATATGGTAGTTAGTCTCGGTAGGGTCGTGTGCACATTTTAGGCTAAAGTTTTGAGTAATAACCGCGATTGCGATCAAAGCCAGAAGATTTCCTTCGACGAGTGAAGAGGCCATTTCCCTCTTTCTCAACTGCCGTTCAGACGAAGATGCTCAAACGCGATAGTGTGTACAAGCAGTTGATGGTGAGAGGCTTAAGTGAAAACAACGTATGACCCATATCAGTCACACGATCCTGTTCATAATCACATCGAAAAATGCTTACTACTTTCGATATTGGACAGTGTAGTTGCTTTATATATCTGAGTTCTCGAATTGGTTTAATTTGAAAGCTTGAAGCCTTTATTATGACCAAGTTCGACACACTACTCCTTTTTGTCCCGTAGACTTCAACGCAAAATCCATCCAGTATCGCACCATTCCTTTCAGTTTCTCATAAGAACACAAATAACAATCTTAATGTGAGGAGGCGTGTGCAACAATCTCTCTTTAAGTCAACTCCCCCATTCAAAACGATAAAAAATCGTCTGCTTTCAAATAAATGCAAATTTTCACATGTCCAGTTCGTGGCTGAACTCTTTCGTTTGCGTCGTCGCGTCGCATCTCAGTCGCTTCGATTCGATTTTTTCTCATCAAACCCACAAAATTTGAATTTCAAATAAATTGAGGGTGCTGTTCAATATATTTTCTACATTATTGCTTTCCCATATATTCAAATTGGCCATCTTTGATTTATGCCATTATCTGGACTTGGACAGAACGAGCGCGCGCGACATCGAACGAAGGAAATGCTCATCTCGCGTGGTATTAACATATCAAAGCCATAGTAAATTCTGAGAGAAATATTATGAAGACGCGCTGGGATTATTAGAGTGTTCGAGTTTCGTTTTAGTTCATCTTCTTCCTCTTCTTCTTTTTCGGTTCGTTTATTTTGTTATCAAAAAATTACGCGTGTAGAGTTTTTTTTTTTTTTGTCTTTTTGTTTTGTTTTCTTTGCCAACGAAAACATATATTACGGGATTGGAGATTTGAAATCTTGTGTTTTATTATTCTATGGTTTGAATATAAACGTTAAAGCTTTTATCTAACTACAAAAAAACTCACACATCGGTTCCAAGAGAGAGACGAGGAGACTGATAAGTGAATTTCAATAATTTCTCGATGATAATAAATTTCGACCGACGATAGTGTGCGACGACCAACGACGCACGATGGAACGATGAAGGGACTTGGAAATCAAGCGAGACAAGCTGACGAGTAATATTATTGAGGCGGGGGATTTATGGCTTCGCAAAGTGGTTGAAAATTTAGTACGCGATTTTGGGGGTAATTATGATTTTTTATGGAAATTTTATTCAGATAAGTTTTCGATGGATGCGAGATAAACACTCCCGCTATAAAAGTTGGGTAATAAAATTAAAAACTACTTAACAACTGAACAAGATAATACGCGATATGGTGGTTATATTTTATAAGATTAACGATATTGATTGTCAGTCGGCTGTAAGAGAAAACGCTAGTGTAATTAGCATATAGAAGAGCTTATTCTTTCGTATGGCATGTAGCATGTCGGTTAAAATATGTGACTGGCGGAGTGATGTTGCTGATATTTTATAGAATTTTTATTTTATATGAAACCACATTTTTTAATTTAGGGGTTGACTGTCTGCAAGAACAAGAGTTTCGCATTAATATAAAAGATAAGATACATTTTTGAGTGAAATTAAATAGGCATAATCGGGCTCTATTTTAAAATCGCGTTACTTTTATAAAAGTAGATGAAAGAAGAAAGAAACCGGCTACCAGCCGCTGCGCCCCGATGATACAAGTCGTTTAAAGGAATTTGCGTCAAATGTCAATGGTAGAATTCGCGGTGGATGCTACCAATTTGATCGCTTTACTAGATACAGGGGTGTGCCGAAGTAGGATTAGTTTTCTTATTTACGTTCTCAAATTCAAACAAGGCAGTATTATGAATATGACCAAACTACCCATTCGAAAATAAGGACATCGACACTCTACAGTTCATCAATTTTGGCAATATAAAAGGAGTTCCCACCCACCATGAATAATATGGAACTCGAACTAAGAAAGCTTACTATGCAGCTATATGTATGTCATGAAATGAGAAAATGGTGTACTTGACGAATACGAAATTCATATTTTGCGAGCAGAGCGCAAGGAGCGAGAAACAAAGATGCTGAACATTGCAAGGAACAGAGATAACAGTTCAAGAGAAAGAGCACGAACAGCAGATGAAACATCAGAGACATGCCAGTCACAATAGAAGAAGCCCTAGAATTTGCAGCTACAATACAAAGCAACAAGACACCAGGATCTCCTTCTAAAGTCAGCAATCAAATTAAGACCGAATCTATAGGACGTGCTTTAAATTGAAGCATCTTCCTGTCCTAATGGATGAAAGGAAAACAAACCACTTGAACAACTATCATCGTAAAATCCGCTCTGCATGTTCGACTTTTAAAGGGACTCAAATAAATCCAATATATATGAGATTAGAGCCAGATTCAAAAGCTCAGGACAATTTAGATTTAGTAGAAAGCGAAGTACTTTTATAGTGGCGACAAGCGCAAAAAGCAATTGCACAGCACAATGGTATGCTATACTACGTAAACGCATGCCGTAGCTGCCGAGCTCAATGTTAATCAACTTTTCAGTTGCACAGATGTAGCACAATTGTAATCGCAACGTTAAAAACAATCTTTGAAAGCTCCTATGTCTGCAACTATATATTGTGTTTAGCTGGTATCTCAACAGCACTAGGCCGTTGTAACACTCGACTTCAAAAACGCATTTAACTTAGCTAATTGAAGTTGCATACTGAGAGCGTTAAAAAGCCTTCACATTTCGAATTACCTCCCAAAAATAATAAGTTGTTCATTAATAAGAAATGACCCATAGAAGCTTCCAAAATAAGCTATCAACACGACAAAGAAACATGATTTGTAGACAGAGGAAACAAAGTGAAAGAAAGCGTCACTCAAGGCTTCCACAATATGCCGCTCTAATAATGTAGATAATAAAGCTCGTCTTGATGTGTATATCGACGGCAAAGGTATCGCGAAGAAGTGTATCCAAATTCACGCGAAGTGTTCTTGGAAAATATATTTTTCGTCTGCTGATATAAACCAAATGAGAAGGTCGAAATCATCCTCAAAATAGCCGCACAGAGAAGGAGAAATGCTACTCTACTCTGGATATAGCGAAAGAGATGTTTAACGTCAGTAGTTGAGTAGGTGGACCTTAAGTTTCTGGGAGAGAGCATGTGGCAATTCGAATACCTATGGAATCTTTATCAGGTGAAATATCAGGCAGTGTGGTTCATCGGCCTTGCAGTTCCCTAGAATATATCTATGCTCCGGCACTCAGCAAAGGTGAATGTTGAATTGCTTCGACATCTTCTTGAGAGAGGATCGGCATTCAAGGGCCTCTATAGAGGCCGAGCGATTTTAAGGCCGCTTCGCTTTTAAAGAGGATGACACCTGTATGCCTCTCTTTATTTCAAGAACTATGGTAACAGAAGGTTCCATGCAACGAGCATCTGCTGTTTGGGTAAATGTTTTGAAGAAGAATGAGTAACGAGATAGTGCCTTTGTTTTGCCCTTTCTGACCCACTTCGACTTATTGCACACATTTTTTTTGGTCTTTGAGTAACTGCGTCTAGCTGCGCATGCCAAGTTGGATGAGTTCCCCTTTCAATTAATGTGTAATGATATATATGCGAATTTTTAAATATATAAAAATGATCTGAATATCTTAAGTTATCTCCAGGATCTGCGGCGATTTGAATATTTGGTCAATTGTGGAGTTATCGGGCCTAAAACCTCAAATCAAATAGTTGACGTTGGCATAATACGACTGACAAAATCTTATAAGCCATGTTTAGAAGACTTATACTTCTACAGATGGCGCAGTTAAGGGAGTCTCATTTCTTATGAACCAGGCAAACGATGCTGAAGTTCCATAGGCAAACTTTATTCCAACCAAGTAGTGTTGAGCTAGCGAATGTTCTCTACTAAGTCATCTTATTTTCGGAAAAAGTTGGGGTAATTAACTCTACATTTTCATTGAATATCTGTACTTTTCTCGTTCTCTACGCGCCAAATTCATGTAAATTTTGGAAGAAAGTTCGTTAGATTGTGGCACTTCAAGTCACAACTCCCTTATATTTGACCATTGCTGGTGTTACGACAAGTTTACGCATTAACTTGGGAAGTTCAATCCTTTTCTGTAGAATTTGAAGTATAATATATGTTGTTTGAAGCACTTTTTACTTACCATGACATAGGCTTTTCGTAAAATGCAAAACCAAACCATCGAAAATATACCGATTGCAAAATTAAATTTAAATTTCACTTTATATCTCAGACGGCGATTTACTCTTTTCATAGAGCAGCAATCATTAAGAAATACTGAACGAACCATCTCCTAGTTAATGATTTTATCTGATGAACAACGTTGCCCTCTGGATGCGTTCACCTAAACCAACTGAGTTTTGTTCGCGCTTACTAATCCCAATGTTTATGATCATTCGTTTATCTGATAAATGTTCAATTCCTCTCAATCGATAAATCGAATTCTCTTTTAGAGCAACACCCTCAACTCGAAGTACCATACCCATACGATTTCGTTAAATTCCAATCTTTACGATAGCCCTTCATTTCCTCAAACAAAAACAAGTGAAAGCCCTACTCGCCTACACACTCATCTTAAATACCATCGAATGGAGAATGGAGAGAAAAAAGCCGTCAAAAACAAACTGTAAACATATGCAACAATATTAAGCATTCCACAAGTTGAAGTCTCAAAAGAGAACATCTTGTTCTTCCCCCATTAAGACCACCCCAATCGATAAGCTAACATTTCATTATCATTGAATTTATGTAATTTTTTATTTTATTTTTATTGACATTTCTGTCAAATTTAAATTTACATAGAATTCCTATATCAATGACAGAGCCAGCCAGCAACACCATACCACGGGCATAATAGTTCCAGCACCAGCACCAGCATATTGCAAAGAAGAATACGAAATCTGAAATCCGAAATCGAAATCGAAAATCGATGCCTATTCAAATTCAGATATAAAAAAAAATATATATATCTTATTCTCAATGTGAATGTGGATGTAGATGCAGAGCGAAATGTAACACATTCCATGTTGATGATTATTATAACATAAAAACGGTTTTATTGCCCTCTGATCGGTGGACTATTGCCCTAAGTGGACATTCATTCCACATAACAAACCCATTTACGCGTTCTCTTCATATTCAAATGAACTAGCTGCAGCTTTGCCATATAAACGCTCTGAATAGTTCCAATTATGTTGCCCTGATAAAAAATGAAAAAAAAAAGAGTGTGTGCTGGATGCAAACATGGAACGATCAGATGGGAGCAGCGCAGATTATAATGACGACAAAAGTCTAGCGCGATCTGATTTGATCACACAATTAACCGAAAAGGGTATTAGGCACACCAAAAGTCTACTTCAGGAGCAACATAATATACTCCACAGAGGTTGCTGGTTTAGTGGCAAGAATGGATCTTTTATTCGAGGTTCGAAGGGGAACAATAATTAAGGTTCGAACGGTTGACCGAAATATCTCAGCGGTCTGTGGTCTAGTGTTATGCAAATCTGGCAACTGTCCAAGAAGCCAAGCTGGTGCGTAGTTGACAGCTTGGCAGGGGCTACTGATACAGAAGACCAGCCAGCAACCGGGAACACGGGAAGTATAAACGTAATAAAGTTGGAAATTTATGTCGATTGCAGAAGATGTGAGCTTAAGTCCACAGAAAGGAAACAAATGGTTGACAGACTTATTATTCGACACGCGATCAGGTGGTCTTAAGAGGAGTACACAATGCCACCTGTTGTGAATGAATGAAATCGATTGGAAATTATTGGATTTTCTGGACGCAGACGAATGCAAATGTAATTAGGTCACATTTAGTGCTTATATTGGGACGCGAAATACTATATAGTAATACTAATTAATTTAAAAAAAAATGGCTTGATGAGTTGGATATTTATATGGAAATGTTAGGTTAGTTAAGGTAAGGCATACGATAAAGTACACTGGTCCGTAATGCGGCTAAATCGTAACAGCACTGCGTGAAGTGAAGTGAAGGAAAAATTGGTGACACTTTGACATCGGAAGACTAAACAAAAAAAATATGGAGAAAAAGACATCATGTGGCAATGTCAAAAGAGCTAAGTTTAAATAATTGTAAACGCAGACGATGCTGTGTGTTGTTGCCAGCGAATACTTATGAACCTTTAGCAAAATATAAATAATTAGGAGCAAACGGCCTATTCAGAACCCTAAACTTATCTTCTCAAACCATCGTGTGTGCGAAGATATATTTGTTGAAACGATTGGCTCCTCACATCAGTCTTTACTCTTTGATGGTTGTCAGACTTGGTGGTGATGGGGGAATTGAACTTGGGAACGCACTTAACCACTAAGCTACTGCACCCTCTGTAAGAAACCACACTTTAAACTCACTAAGGAACCCTAAGTACAATAAACATTTTTTGCCTACCATCAATAGACCAAATTTAGGCAATTCGAACCAAAAGATTTTAAGGGAATTCTCTCTGATGGTGACAGAGAGTGCGAGTAACTGGGTGTTATCCTTGATATCAAACTGAATTGTCATTGAAAGCGCAAGAAGTTATGGGCAATGCATTTAACGCATTAAATCACGTCTTTGGTCCAAACCCCAAATTAAATTCTATCGATGTACACCGAAATTGTGCGACCAATAAACGAATACATCAACCGATAGGCTGAAAGCTATTCTGAATTTTCTACCCTTTGGTCTTGCAACTGCCTTGATGATCAGTCCAACAGCAGCAACCCGAAAGGTGTATTAAGGAACTTAGAATTTCAAAAATTTTGATAGACCATCTTTTTGGCAGGAACGCGGTACCGAAGTAAATCCTATTTTGTAATAAAGGTTGATTCATCGTGAGGTTTGATTTATAATGTAAAATAAGACACATATATTTGAAAGAGAACTTACAATTTTTATTATCGGTTAAAAGAACAATTCATGGTAGTCTATCCGGAAGATCCAATTTTGGGCGATTCATTCGAGCATAGCGATAGGTATCTCGCGAATAACACGAGTAATGTTGGCTTCCAAAGCGTCAATCGTAGCTGGCTTATTCCTAAAGACTTGAGAGAAAACAGTCCAAATGTGTGATATCGCACGATGCTTACCAAAATGATTTCTCAACAAGTCCATTTTGTCACGCGCTGTATGGCTCGTAGCGCCATCTTGTTGAAACCAGCTCACCGGTACCATAGGCTTGAATTTCAGGAAGTACATAGTCCGTAACCATGACGCGATAATTGTTACCATTGACGGTAACATTCTGATTTGGAAGAAATATGGACAAATGATGCTACAGCTGCTACATTCTCATCACTACGTTCTGGATGTCGTCTAACCGGTCGACTATCTAACCATTGAGTATCATTACTGTCATTACTGTTAACTGGGACCAAAATTTGCGATTTGTATTGCCAATAGTGGTTTCAGTAGGTCAGTAGGTCCATGTCATTAATAAAATTTTAAAAAGCAGTTGCCCTAAATGGCTACCTTGGGGGACGACGCGAGGTAGAGTTTCAATAAGCTTTGATTGAGAACAACCAATTAGAACAAATTGCTTTATATTTTTCAAATAATAAATGGTGATCCGCTGGACACTGAAGTAATGCAGAATGAATTCCAAAGGACTGTGGAATGGCATGGCATGACATACTGTGTCAAAAAACAGACTCAAAACTGATCAACAGAATCAAAAAAACAGTTTGTGAATAAAGTTAACTGAAAATAGAACCATGTCATGCAATGTTAACTGTTCTTTAATATTAAAACAAAGCCTTTTTAGTAACTAGTGACTAAAAAAATTTCGATATCCCTCTATAGTTTCCAACATATTGTCTTAATCCGGCTTTATAAACGGGAGTTGTAATAATTTGGACTTGGGAATAATTGGCTGTTAATGTAATTTCCGGTGGTATTCGGCATGGAAGACTCTGTATTATGACGTTCCGTGACAGTATATCTAATAACTATACTTCGAAGTCTTTTGTAGAAGCGTCTATCTGATGTAAGTTAAGTTGGCGCATTGTGAAGTCAGTGTTACTTGGTCCTTTATTACTATCCGTTTGGCGTCAAAATATACACTTGTTTTCTACTCTTGGTATTCTATATATTACTTTCAAGTTCGCCAAGAGATTAGTGACGGTGCGTCATAGAGATATTTTAGAAACTGTTTCCCCAAAAAATAAAGAAAAAAAAAAAAACCCAGAGAAAAATTTGTTAAAGAGCCAAAGAGCATTTTCGTCTTGTCTACACTCCGCTTTCCTCTGTCTCTCTTTGCCACACAGCAACTTAAAATAACTCTTATTTTCTGATTATTCAAATTATAAACCTGTTTCAGGAAAATATATTGAAATTGTATCAACTGTACACACAATCCAGCCTGTCTACTTTGCAAATAGTATAGAGCCCCTTTTTTCAACTTTTTACCCAAAAAATGGAAAAATTTTAATATGGAAGAAAAAGACGCGTCTTTTGTTTCCATTTATCACATTTCAGAATGCTAATTGTAACTGGAGTTTTTTTTTGAGTCCTCAACATGTTTTTACAGAGAAAAGAGTGGAATCTCAACATTCAGCTCTTGCTTTTAATATATAAAGGAGCAATAAATTGGGATGGATCTATTGATGTTTTGATCATTTGGCTTTGGTTTGGTAGCGTTGGTTTTGCTTGCATAAGGCTTGTATCCTTGAATGCAAATTAATTTAGCAATAGTGATGACGCTAGCCAGTTTTTTGTTTCTTTTAAATGAGTCAAATTAAATTCTCTTACTGGAGTTTGGTTGGTTTTTATTTTATGTATCAGGAGCTTATGATTTCAGGCCACCCATTTTATAATTAGACTAATCAAAATCTGTTGGTGTTATTTTTATATGATTTAAAGATTATTAAAGCTGTCTTGATGGTTTACAATTTGCATTAATATTATTGATTCTTTCTCCTTCTGTCCGATCAGCATAGCATATTGAGGATGTGATCAAGCAACCTAAGACTGAGAGGCACAGGAAAATCATTATGTCTACCCTAGAAATGTTGGTGCCGCACGTCATTGCTATAGACTAAAGTAACTCCATAGTGTTTGGCAATGAAGGCTAAGGAATTATGAAAGTATAGTTTTGAAAGTTTTAATTGAATTCACGCTCAGACGGCATCTCAGTGATTCTTAAAAAATAAACAAGGTCTTAGAAATTGATCAATCGAGAAGTACCCTAGGAGATATGTTTGGAAATGATGACAAAAATCAAAAAAAATAAGTCCAGGAATCAAGGCACAAGCAGAGACCTGCATAAATAAAATTAAGTCCATGTCGGTGCTGAAAAAAAAAAATTTAAAGCAAAGCGAATGTTGAATGCAAAATTTCCTAACAAAACTAAGGCTTTCGTCCACCATGTCCTTATTACATATCCCGAATAACTACGGAGACTCTATATAACATGGTCATAAGTAATACTTATCCTGTTCAACGTATCTAAAGCTTGGACTATTTTAAATCAATTGAATATCTTTGTTCATATTGAGAAATAAATTCATTTTATATAATTTGGTTCCCTTTGCAAAGACAGGTTTTTTGATGTGGCTGGGTCATGTAAAGGATACACATACACTTCAAAACCCCGCCCGTCCTGTCAACACTAAAAATGTCAAGGTTTTAGATAAACAAAAGCTCCCAGCTTACCACTTATATCAAAATAAAAACTTACCTCCCTTTGATGGTCACGGTCTCAGACTTCGAGAATCTGCTTCCTTAAGTCTTCACTTGGAATACGTTGCACTGAAATAAAATTCAAAATTCCCACCAGCATAGACAAAATACCACAAAACATCATAAAACTCCTTCAACTTTGTGTCGACATCGACTGCCTGCCTTCCTCTTCCATTAGCCAACCATAAACTGCACACATAAACATTCAATTCGCATTAAACATTATTGCCATTAAATTAATATTCGCATGCACATTTATGGATGGAAAAATGCAACCCCATATTGCCGCATCTTTAAGAACAGCTCTGGACTCCCCCAATTACAAAGCGCAACAAAGAATGGAATGAAAAACGCTGGTACGCCACCAAAACAGGATTCAATTAGAGCTCTTCGGCAGCTTTCAATTTATGGCAGCGCAGCGTAGTGTTTCTCCCGGATGACCAAAGATACCTGAGCTCCTGCCCGCAGAATCACCGATCGCAATAAATTGGCAAAGGACCATGAATTCACAGTGGCGATTGCGTGGTGGTTAGATGGTGATGCCGATGCTGATGACGATGATCGCACTTGCTACTCGTCGTCGTATTCGACGTCGTCATCGTCATCGTAATGATCCCAAAAGTGGAATGGCCAATTCATTTAGTCGTATACCACCGCGCGCTAACCAGTTATCAGCTGCCATAAAAATTAATTCTCACTAATCACACTTGCTGTGGTATATTGCAGGAGCGGCCGGTCGGTGGCTGGCTCATCCTGCCTGACACATTCGCCAATCGCTGGCTGCACTACCACTTCTATCCATGCGATATTGTCTAATGCGTGCGGCCGATGTACCCAGGGAGCAATTCCAGATGTAGCTGTCCAGTTTAGCAGAGCTACAGGAGCAACACACCAATGTACGACTGCGGCGATGATCTTTATCGGCTTGCCTAACGAATGCTTGAAGCCTTCGCGAGTTTAGTGTTATTCGCGGGTAATTTCTCCCCGCGCACTCGAACGGGTGTTAGTCAGCGACACCAGCATTGATCCTGTGCCCGTGATAAGGTCGATGTTTGGTGATATTTATGCCGACTTCTGTCACTATCGTGTGAGGATCTTTTTGCTCACTACCAATTGGGATTGAATGAAACCTATACCGCGAACGTGTAAGTGCGAAATCGGTTCGTCCGTCTCGAATAACAGCGACTATGCGATGAGGAACACATTCTATATTGGGCCGAGTCGAACAGGTGCAGCAGCAGCAGCAGCAACTTCATGCCACCTATCTGCTCTGTTACGAGACTGTTAAATAGTCCATCCAGCCGGGTTCAGCAGTGCGAGAGATGATGAACTTTTACGACTTTGGGCCATCTCGCTGTTTGCGTTGATATCTTGGTTTCGCCATCGAAATGACACATTTTGCCAGCGATATGCGAGAGGATGCTCGATATGTGCAACTGCAACAACTGCTATAGCGCGGCGCGACGCAGCGGAGGTGTAGCGTCTAGGGAAATTGTTGCACTTCATCGCATGACACTAACGACAACGACGACGCTCGACATGACAACTGAATATTGCCGGAGTGATGGAGGTGCGATCGGCGCGATACGATAAGATTGCGATCTCATCTCGCACTGGAGAGTTGTTTCGTTTATATCACTTGCAATTTGGTCCGAAGCCGTCGGCCGTTTCGGAGCACTAAACGGCTTTTGACTGTTTTATTAAAACCGCACGAGGAGTGCGTTTTTTATGTATTCTTGGAGCACTAATAAAATTAATTGTTCCAATTGCTTATAATTTATTTTTAAATATTTTAATTAATTATATCACAGTGGGCTATGTGAGAAGCTCTTAGATTTTTTCTTGAGTATGAGATGTGAACGCGTTAGAGGGATTCTATGTTCAAAACTCCCTACTATTAGGGTTGCCAGGAGGATTTAAGCGTGGAAGCACAACTGAACATTACCAAGGGGAGGAGGGCTATCTTTGGAACTAATATGCCGATTTTAAAAATGCTTTCAACGTTGTAATGGCGACAGAGATGGCTGAAATATATCTGTACATGTGAACGGAGCCTATGTTATATATGTTGCAAGCAAAAATCCTGGCACCTCCATAGCGGGACAAGAATCAGCTGTGATACCCCAAGGGCGTGAAAAATCGGTGCTAGATTGTTTCTATTCTTTATTGACACCTTAGTTAGAACGAAAATCAATACGACCCACGCATCAAACATTTTGAACGCCTACATTTTTCGAATGGCAATTGTCGAACACTTTCTTGCTGGCATTTAGAGTTCGACTTTCCAATTGGCATAAAAGATGAAATCCGTCGTTAGATGGCCAGCGTAAGTTGGCCAGCTGTGGTCCAAGAATTTATGGCCAACTTATTAGGTTGCCTACGTGTTTATTCTTTTCATATTGTGCGTTTATTAAAACCAATTAATTAACAAAAATCAACAAAAGAACTTTCAATACATAGTATATATTTTAAAAACAGCCATATGAAAATTAGAAAATAGTTATCCAAAGTTGTTTGGTTTATGATTTTTGATTTGCCCTTACGTTTAGGTTTGCTTGTTTCATATAGGCATATAAAAGAAGCTGATTAACATTCTTAAGAGCATCATCGGGGGTAATGGGTTGGTAGGCTTTTGTAACCTGATTTGCCGGCATCAACTTTGATCTTATAATTTCAGGTAAGCTAGCTATTTTCCTTGCTTTTTGAAGATCTTCGGGAAGACATTCAGTAGGGTTAACATCAGCCGGAAATCCACCGCGATTAAAGCATGCCTTGACATCGTTCCAGGCAGAAACTATCCATCTAATGGCGTCTAATACATCCACTGATTTTGAAAATGCACTTCCTGACTCGCACTGATCGAATTTTGCCAAGAATGATAGCAGCATTTTGGATCTGTATCTAGGTTTTACATTGTGGATAATTCCCTGATCCAAGGGCTGAATTTCCGAAGTTAGGTTTGGCGTCAAATACTTTACGACGACATTCGAATATTCGTTTAGAATAGTATGACTTGTTGCGTTATCCACGCGGTTTCATTTTTCTATTAATGGAGCAAATCCAAACGTTGAAAATTACTGTTGTCGTCCAAGATTTTTTATTGTGTGCTCATATAACATCAATTTTATTTTGGCAAAAAACTCTTGGCTTGGCAACATTTCCAATAATGAGGGGCTTTAATTTTTATCCTGTTGCACTACAGCAAAAAGAACGCTTAGCCTTTCTTTTGCCGTCTTTCCGCCTTTGCAATTTTCACCTTTAGCAACAAGACTTTTTGTTGGAAGCTGGTGGTAAGACATACCAGTTTCATCTGCGTTAAACTGGTCTTGCGGTGGAAAGTCATTTAAAAGTTATGGCAGGACAATACTCGAAATTGTATATTATTTATCTTGCGAAAGCTTTCCAACCACCCATTGCTATCATGGAAGTCTTCATTTGCAGTTCATTAGCTATTAGTTTGGCTTTTTCTTGCAGTAATGGACCACTCACTGGGATGGTTTTTGACCTGCAGTTCTGGAAAAATAAGAGAGCCCCAAGGTTTACGTTTTCGAAATTTGTTTTTCTCAATTTTTACTTCCATTCGTTAGATACACTATTCTCTAATTCATCTAATTTTTTTTTCTTTTGCACCTTTATGTTGCCAACAGTTGACTTCGAGAAACCAAATTTTATTGTCAAGGTCCTTAGTGATACGCCGCTTTCTAATTAACTCAAAATTTCTCCTATTTTTAGTTAACGGAAGCTCAACTATGGATTTTCTTGGTGGCATATTGAGATCTGACACAAGACTCTTAGTATGTTTTAATTATCCATGTGTTTCTCTTACATAATGCAAACGTGGTGGCATGGCGACCAGCACACGACTATGTTGCTGGCCAGGTTAATTGCAGGTTATTTATTACGAAAGGGGTAATAATATATGAAAATGTGCGCCCAAGTTCCAAGATAGTAAGGTGGCCAACATACAGAGGTATTTGGAGGAACATATTTGGTGGTACTGTATATTGGCCAACTTGACAGGTTTCACTGCTTATCTAAAGTAGCCTACTAAAAACGCCTGACTGAGAAACTCTCAAATGTACACTAAACATCCACGTATGCCTACCAGTAGTGATCGAAGTATTGCGACTTCCTCAAAGAGGTAGCTAAAATAACCCTCAGTTACCAGACATCTCGAAGAAAAAGTGTGTGGATGATGTCCAAAAAAGAGTACCGTGTCCGAAAAAGGGAAGTGAAGAAGTTTATGTCTAGAAAGAAAAGAGTGTACCAAGTCTCCCAGGACAATGAGGGCGGAGTTCGGCTGCTGCTTATCTGAACTCTTCCAGAAATTTACTGGATATTGGAAGGGTGATGCTGACAGGTATCAACATATGGAAGACACTATCTTCAAAAGACCCGTCTTGAATAGAACGATATTTACATCATTGGACGCTCCTAACATGCTGTGGTGGCTTGTAGTCTTGAAGTAACCAACGATATATTAGAATTTGTCCACTGGCTAGGATAGAAACAGTTCTGTTGACTTGTTGACGCGCAACTTAAGGTTGTTTAGGAGTTCATCTACCTCGCAGTAAATATTTACTTTAAGAATGACAATTTGTGGAGATATTTGGTCCAGTAGCCGAGGTAGACGAATGGAGTAGGTGATACGACTAGATTGGCCACATCGAGCCATTAGTACTCCGACAGTACTGGACAGCGTTCGAGATGGCTTATTCTGGATAAGGGGAAGCTAAGTGCGCGGTATATGTAGCTTACGTATCTTGCCAGCTGAAAATAAAACTAAGAAGACTCTCCACAGAGATGCTACTTTTATTGTTAAAATCAGTACGTTTGGAAACTCCTTAAGTAAATGTCCTTGCCAACTAATTAAGATTATCACCAATCCATGCTAAATATTTACTGACCCTTGTAAACACTGGCGGCCAACCAATTTCACAGCCAAAAGCAATGCCAAACGATGTGATGCCGATCAAAGTCCTTTCGTCGCGTGCCAAAACTAATGGACCGCCCGAATCACCATTACATGTAGATTTTCCATTAGCACCACTAAAACAAATGTGAGTTTCCTGAATGCGTCCGAAATAATATAGCGAACATCTTCGGTTGGCCACAATATTTGACTTAACAAATCGCAGAATGGGACTCACAGATGTCGCCTCTAAAAAATGTTAAAATAAAATTCAATAGCTTTTATTGAGAATTCATAAAATACTCTCACCATCAGTATCCTTGCCCCAGCCCGAAGATATAACCGCATTATTCAAAAAATCTTGAGAATCATCACTTGGGAGATTGGCAGGTTGAATATTATCTGAAAAAACACTTAAATTTTATTTACAATATTAAAAAATTTAAGAACTTTCACCATTAAATTCCACCACAGTCGGCAGCTTGAGGACACAAATATCATTGATCAGTAAGAGAATGTTCCAGTTATCGTGAACTTTTATGTTTGCTCGAGGAACTAATATTGAAACTCTAGGTGATTCGGTGTCGTCTTTTATGGACACTGAACCTAGAATAACTTCAACTTCCTCAGCACTAGAACGATGTTTTGAAGGAGCGTTTTTTGCATACACAACAAGAACCTACCTTTCACAACAATGGGCCGCGGTGAGAACGGATTGATTGGAAATTAAGGTGCCACCACAAAATGCAGTCTTACTTCCTATCTTTATCTTGAGTCCAGCTTGGTATGGAAATTGTCCCAAAACAGCTGGTTCTCCACCGGTAATGCGGGTCGTCGCTTTTGAAGAGTTCATCTTCGGACTAAGAGGCAATCTCGGGATTGGTCTTATTTCATCCCAATTTCCAGCGCACACGAAAGCAAACAGAAAGCTACACAGTACTAAGCACTTCATTCTCAATTATTTTTCAAATGATTATTTGAAATGGAATCGACATACCTACTTTATATAGGAACGAACCTACATCTAATGTGCTTAGAAGTTATCAGTTGTTCAACTCTTATCTGTGACATAATTGACATATTTTATATCTTAATCCAGTTGTTAAACAAATGATACACAAACGGCATACTAGATTAGAGAAGATATAAAAGACCTTGGCTGCAATAAAGATATTTAAAAAGGTGTTTATTTTAGAAATGGGTTTGTATACCTCTAGAAATAGTACGTTGTCTGGGTCAGGTTTGTACGGTTATCGCTATTGAGTGCACAAGATGCGTATAGTTTCACGCGTATGTAGATGAATATTAAAACAAAACTCAATGCCGACGGAAGTATAAATGGAATGCGGCAGCTTAATTCGCACCGACGAAAATTTAACAGAGAGTAAGACAAAGTATTCATTCCTTATAAACGACTAAGTAGACGATGAAAATTGTTGACTTTTGGTGATCTGAAGTCGTTTAGAACTGCCTCTAATTCGCTCTTATATAGGAGAAGCTGTACGTGTGGGTGATCATCAGTTGACTACCACAAATCACATCTAGTAGTGGAGCACTTTCTTTACACATTACATTCATGTGTACATACAAAGGCATCCCAAACGTGACAGGGTTACAAGATCCGAACAAAGACTAGTAGTGGTGAACAAGGAAACCATGTAGAGGGAGTTACTATAGGTTTTGGGGATATTAAGACACAAATTTCGCTGTCAGATTGATCTAACCATTTTAATTGACGATGAAAACCACGAACTCTGTATACTCGATCAAAATGTAGTGAGGATAGTTCATCTCCTTATCGGAAGATGCTCTAATTTTTGCAAATGGCGGCAAATGCCAAAATACTACACAGATACAATATATAAGTCAACAAGCCATCAAGAATTGCTGTACTCCTAAAGATCGCAAAAGAATTGTTTCGACATTTTTGCGGAATAATTCGTTGGTGGTGTTGGCGTAGTGGGAATTTCGGCGCAGACTTACCAGTCGCCCGACACTAACCGAGCAAACACTACGACGCGACGTTAAGCTACTCGCTTAAAAGAGTATAGGACAACATGAAATGCTGCCAGGTCTGACCGGCCCCAAAATTAATATTCTGCTTAGAATATTACAGCTGTGGCCGAAGATGTCGCCGAGGACCCCGTAGTATTGACCAGATAATGTGCACGCAGTTGGGCATACAGAGAATTTTTGATACAAATTGTCTTGAAGATGTTCCTTAACAAAGTGCAGACTGTCTGTTAACCAGCAAGTTGACATTTCCATCTTTTTGGGAATGCAAATAATCAAAATAACGGCTTCTGAGGTACGGAAAATTATAGCCCATGAAGAGCCCTTACACTTGCTTCAATTTACTGCATGCTGTTTACACTGGAGGCTCTATCGGGCCTTAATTTATTGAAAACGCTGCTGGCCAAACGACTACTGTGTACGGCAAGCGCTACAAAGCCAAGCTTATCGACTTTTTCCCTCCTCAATTGGATGAATCGGAATTGAAGAAGATTGGATTCCAACAGGATGGACGGCGCATAATGCACGAGCCACAACCGATATCCTGAGGGCTGTGTTTACGGGTCGCTAAATCTAAATGTGCACTGGCCGGAAATATCGCTTGATTTAACGGTTTCAGACTTTTTGTGAGGTATTTTAAAGTATACCCTACGCCGACTAAATTGTACTCGGGGACTTCCTTGCTAAAGCCGGCAAGGAAAACATCTCACAGCCTCCACGAAACGACAACAGATAACGGCTACCGACTAATTGACTTTGCAGCAGCTTGTAATACGGTGATAAGTAGCAATAGGTTTCCGCGACTAAGGATTCACACAGCAACCTGGCGCTCTCCAGACGGTCGAACCGTCAACCAAATCGACCATGATAATCGATGCGAGGCACGCATCCAACATCTTGAACGTGCACACTTACCAAGGGGCAAACGTCGACCTGACCATTTTCTTGTTGCAGATAGATTCAGAGCTCGACTGTCCAACGAGAAGAAGCTGCGAACTGCCCAAAAGAAGAAAATCGACGTTGGACGCCTTAGCACATCTGGAGTCGCCAGAGCCTACAAAGAGCGCCTTAGTGAGAAACTCTCCACCGTGCATTCACCTACGATAGACGCCAACGGTGCGCAGGGCAGGTGTCAACACGGAAGGCACTATCTTCAACAGATCAGTCCAATTGCTGGGGTGTGCAGACGATATAGACATCATTGGTCGATCCCAGCATGCCGTGATAGAGGCTTCCACGGCTATTGAAAAACAGGCAAAACTAGTGGATCTTGAAGTTAACGAGGACAAGACTAAATATACGCTATCAACAAACAAACAATCATCTGTCCACCGACTAGGACAAAATGTCACTCTTGATAGCAGCAACTTCGAGGTAGTTAAGGAGTTCATCTACCTCGGGGTAAACATCAACTCCACAAATTACATCTTAGTGGAGACCCGTTGAAGAATTACCATAGGAAACCGCTGCTACTTCGGTTTGGCAAAACAAATGGGTTCAAAACTCCTAACTCGAAGGACAAAGTGCATGCTCTACAGAACCCTTATCCTGCCAGCTCTGCGATACGGCTGGATGAGTGCTGGATGACAAGCAGGAAAGGAGAGTTAATACTGGGATCCTTTGAAAGAAAAATCCTTCGACGGATATTTGGTCCTGTGTGCGAGGAGGGCGAATGGAGGAGAAGATACAACCGCGAACTCTATGAGCTGTACCAAGATGTGGATGTAGTCCGAAAAGCTAAAACTCGTCGACTACATTGGCTCGGCCACATCGAGCAAATGGACAACAAGGAAGACCGAACCTTCATTTTAAAGACCAAGCCATCGCGGATACCCGAGCGCTTGGTCTGGACAACTGGAAGCAGCGTGCTCAGGATCGCAGAGGGTGGAAGGCTGCCGTATCTTAGGCAGGGACTCTTCACGGGTCGGGAGCCCGTTAGTATTTTAAAGTCACGAGCCTATGACTTCAAAATACCTTTTATATGAAGCCCCCAAAGAGTATATCCAAATATTCATCAATTCTGGCTACGGCCACTTAGCCGATACACGAGGAAAGCGGAATATTAAGTCAATATAATATAGATACGGAACTATAATCGAAGACCTGAAAATGCTCTATATAGCTAATATACTGCATCCATTTTATGTATATTTATCTTCCTCAAAACTAACGGAGTTTGACATGACTTCTGACACCCATCATCGCAGTCTTTTTGGACGAGGTATTATAATGTTTGTTTTCACTTTTAAAGGACCGTCACGATTCTGCTTTCTCTACTTAAAAGTACCCACAAAAAAAGGTCAAGACCTTATATCTAAGACAGTAGCATACAAAGCTTGGATACAAATTCCAGCATTTCCGCTACCTTAAATGTTAGGTACAGGCTTATCACTAAACACAGGCAGACACATCAAAATGTCGAGCTAAAAGTAGGATCCCACATAATATCCAGCGCAGCAAAAACCAATCACAAATTATGGCAGCAAAAGTTGATTCGAAGAAGGCAAAAAAAAAAAAAAAAAAAAACGCTTCGTCAGATTCACAAGGATTCCACACAAGGCACGCTGAAGCGGAGGAGTTCGCATAATAATAGGAACAAAAACAGTCCAACCGCGTCTCATAAAAGAAATGCAATTAAAGACAGTCGGCGGTATAAGCGAAGTTACAATGCGTTTAATGGCTTCCTCCTGACTATACGCATCGGAACATTTACAGCATCTCGAAGCAGACCAGTCAGCAGAATCAATGCATTAGCGCGCCTCACTGCGCTCTGATGAGGGATTTTTTTTTCTGCTTTGGTCTTCGGTCTTCTGCGCCCCTTAGTTGGCCGGACTTCCATACTTTTTTGCCGCCATCTCTGGTTGGCGCGGAGTTTTATAGTGTTGTACCTACGGGAATTTGTCAAAGCTGTATGATGGGCTCTGGAAAAGATGACATATGAGGATCCTCCACGAATTCCATATTAGTATGACCATAGTGGGAAGATCATGATGACGTGATGACGACTGCTACAGCGCGTCGACGATGACGATGATGATGATGATAATGATTTCGCCGATGATGGAACGACTTGTTTGGTCCGGAAAGCATGCATTTAAATGCACGACATGAATGTCCATCGCTGACTGAAATAAGAAGCCCAAGTTGAGCGCGCGAAAAATAAGGAAACAATTAATGGTAATGCGATGGATTAGTAATTACGACCCGACTTTGTGCATTTATTTAATTTTTTATTATATATCTTTGCCAGCTGTGGCTAAAGGAGAGCCTTTTCCTGATGAAGCATCAACATGTTCCATGAGCTAAGTGTGCCGAGAGCCTATGTGACGAAAGAGCCTATTGCAAAATGAACAAAAGAAAAAAACAAAAAATATATACGCTCGGTTGGCTTTTAAGGCTAGTCAGAGTGCGCTGGTCAGGAGATGCTCCTTAGTGTGCATACTAAAAAAGGAGCAGTGCACGACTGACAGTAGAACCTGGTAAACACGATGTTCACATGAGCAACAGCAGCAGCAGAGTGGACCGGAACCTCCGTTTTTGTGACTCAGCATCAGATTCTTTTGCCTTTTGTGGACATTAGGTGCCAAGTCAGATCGGGTAGGTGGGAATAAAGTAAGTGGCCGTTTTTCTAGGAATGACAATTTGTTATAGTAATTAGATTACCGATATGCATATGTTGCCGACTGCAAATGGCGATGTTATTTTGTGTTTCTCGTCTTGAATATGAAATAAGTTCAGGTTTTTATGCTCGACTTTCTGCCAGGTGTTTGTCATCGGAATAGACATTGATTTATTTGTACCTTTGTCCTAAGTGTGTTCTGATGTCGTGACGATGAGCAGTCGTGCCTCTGAGCCATAGACAAAAACACTTTGATAGTTCTTATGAAGATATCAGGAGGAACTTGAATTTTCCATATGGACATCTTATTTGGAGATAAAAGCTTAAGACAAATATGGAATAAACCAAAGAAGATCCAAATAACGGAGCGAATTCGATAATTCATCGATTGAACTTTATGCTGCAAAGCTGTTCCGACAACACCGGATAAATAAATTTGTATTATTTGTCTACAAAGAAATTGCAAGTGAACATAAAGTACGAGGTGAACCCTACATTATTAACTCGTGTAGGTAGCGGCCTGAAGCCAGAGTAGACAAGGGGCTCAACCAATAAAAATTCCTATTGAGCGCATTACTTGAAAACCATTATGTAATCGCTTCTGTCGTTGTGTGACTCACGAATAGCTTAAACCTCCGTCATCAAAAACTATGTTGGAACTCTTCTGAGTGATAACATTTTTTCCTTAAATAAATTCAGTTTAATCTTGGAAAACGGCTGCGAATCTTTCTACTTCAATCACGTTTCAATAAAATTGCTCTCTTAGCCTTAAATAGTGGTTCACGTGCCATAAATATTGCTGGCGATGGTGTAGACGTTACGTGGGAGTTAGAAATGCCACCAATAAGATCTAAGCTGGTCGAGCAATGCCGACAGATGCGAAACAGCAAAATTCCATGCAACTACAGAAAAGTTCAACAATGTACCGGAAAGTATCTACCTGCAAATAGGAGATGTACTGTCCACTCCACTCACATGCAAATGTTTATTAATTCAACCTACACGCGTGCGTCATGAGGACTAGTCTGGACTAAGTTTAACGTAAAAACAAGCAATAAACTACTTTCAATAAGTAGCAAAAGCATCGTTTTCACTGACCACTTCCTGTAAGGCGCACATGACATCAGAATGGGAGTACGAGCTTTAGAGACCTCAAGGATGGGGAAACCTTAACACACTTTCTGTGTAACTACATCACTTTTAATAGATCGAGTAATACATGCTTCTCAGGCCTTTAATTGCATCAGACACCCGTCTTATTCCAACATTTATTTAAAAAGTATTCTCAAAGTGATTTGCTTTAGTCATTTTAACTGAACTCGCTCCAAGTTTGGGGTTCAATTGTACAGTCACTCCACCCTTTTCTCGACCAAAGTTTTGGGAGGTTCGGGTTCAATTGCTTCATGCACCTCGCTCTTCTTCCCCTTCAAGTTAGTCTTCAAAATCTATGTCACGGCACATTTGGAATACCGTCCGCATATCCCAGCAGCTAGTCTAGAAGATACTGCCCTCCGTATTGACACCTGCCTTGCGTACTATCTGCTCAAGAATAAGAGTGAAGAAGTCACATTATAGCGAATGGTTTGGAATGTTTAAATTCAAATGATTTCTTTTTTTTATAGAGCACTGAGTTCACCCGTATACGATAACTTACAATTGTAAAATACATGGGTCCAGGATTGAACAAATTATTTGGGTTTAGCGTAAATGCTGTTGATTTCTTACTTTCTAATAGGTTTTAAAGAGTCATTGTTGGTGATAGTTACTTCGGTCCAAGCCGATCAAATAAGGAGTGCTTAAGAAATCAATCATGAAACTTTTTTGTTCTTTTTTTTTGGTGTATAATGCACTAAAGGGATTTTGGATACCCTTATAAGGAAGTAACACATTGCGGGCATTAGGGAAGTGAAGGATAAGAAAAAAGGAGATACCTTTTTTGTTCTGCATCTTTATAAATGATTTTCCCTCCGTATGCAAATACTGTTTCATATATTTTTAGACTAATGATGCTATGATCCGCTTGATGATTTTTGAAAAAAAAAATCTTAGAGCTCGTGAGGCTGTTAAATGAGGATAAAGCTGCAATTAATGATTGGACTCTGAAAACACGGACATCCTCTCAACTCCTGACCATTGGCATTCAAACTGCAAGCTACATGTCTTCGTTTTGTTATTATTCGCAAACCCTCGTGTTATAACCACATAAGCATTGTAATTACGGTTTCGTTCGCAAGCTCTGGCCCTCAAAGTAGACAAAAACTTGTTTGCACCCTCATCCTACCTTTAATAACGTACTCTGGAGTTGTCTACTCGAATCCTGACTCGCTATCATTGCATAAACTGCAAGAAGCTTTGAAATATGCTTATGCAATTAACTTTCAAGAATAAACTCTCATCTCTTATATATGTTAGGAACTGTATATTATTGCATATTATTCCTGTCTGTCTGTTCGGGACACGTATGGCGAAACAGTTCAGGGGGTTTTTTATTTTTTTATTTATCGTTTGATATATCGGAACTGCTATTCAATTTTTTTTTGGAAAAATCACTTATCTCTAATATTCTCATAAATGGTCCCAATATAAGATAAAAGATACCCAAAATAAGATGGGGCAGAAAATACTGCGTACTAAGTTTGAAGTAAGTTTCAGTATTTATTTTATAATGTAAAGTTAAACAAATTTTCGATTTTTGAAATAAGTTTTGAATTGATTTTTTAAATTTCAATTAAATTCGTTTTCTTAAAAGCGGCTTAAACGATATTGATTTGTTTTTGTATTTTGGACAAATAGGTTAAACTTGTATAACATGCAAAATTACATTAAATCTTAGGAGCCGTTTTTAATAAAATCCAATTTTTAAAAACTTAAAAAGTGTTTTAAATAAATTTTGTATGTGATCAAATGTTTCAATTTTGTTTGAGGCGATTCAAAACTGCATTTCATACACCGATAAAGTTTCGTATGACGCAGTCGTGGACTTTATTTCCTTAAAAGTTAGGTATAAAACCACTGTTGTACCCTATTCACGCCGCACAAGGAATCGTTAAGCTTAGGTGACTTGCAGTTGACTTGTAACACAGTTGAAAATCTGTCAAGCGCTAGTCAACTGTTTTGTGTAACTTATACAATGTGTTGAACGGTGCCTTTGCTTCGACAACCTCACCATTAAAACAGATTCTGAGGAGCTTTCATCGAAATCTCATACAACAACGAGGTCTGGAAATCTCAAAAATGTATGGTAAACCTTCTGATTTCGATTGAGGTTTCAGGAGTTTTAGCGAAACGTCAGATTTCAATGCCGTGGGAAAAGGGTATAAGCTTTAATTTTAGTTTAAAGGACATTGTTACCTCATTTTAACACCCTTTTGAACTTTCTCGTGTACATTAGTATACTAAGAAAGTTCTTGCGATCGTGCGGAAATTTCGAATTCAAACTGAGTATGTGGGATGATATTACGACTATAGAGAAGTACAAAAAAAGTGGGTCCGCCAATGCCGTCCGTCTGTCTGTCCATCTGTCCGGGCTCCGTATGGCGAAGCGGTTCGACGGATTGGCTTCAAAGTTCGTATATAGGGTTTTTGGGATTACATCTCGGGCATCTTTTTTATTTTTTGCTTTATCGTTTGAAATATCGGTACCTGCCATATAATTTTGTTTGTGAAAATCACTTATCACTCATTTTCTTGAAGATGGTTTCAAGGATTTCTGTCTTTTTTTTTAATTTTGATATTTGGGATGGTGCAAAAAATACTGCATACTCAGTTTTTTTGCAAAAAAAAAATCAATTAACGGTAATTTATAAAACCGCCCATATCTCAAAAACTAAGAAAGTGAATTCCGAAAAAATTATAATATATTTTTGACGATGATAAGTTGAACAAATTTCTATACTTACAATTAGATTTTTTAAATATTTTTTTAAATTTTTTTTTTTTGTTATAACGATTTTCTTAAATTCAATTTAAATTCGTTTCCCTCAAAACGGCTATAACGATTTTTTTATTTTGAACAATTATGTTAAAAGTGTTCAATGTAAATTTTTGGTATGTGAAAATTTGGTATGTGATCAAATGTTACCATTCTTTTAGAGGCGATTCAAAAACTATCCTCATGTACCGAGAAAGTTTCGTATGACGGAGTCGTGCACCAACCACCACACCAAATGGAATCGGATGATCGGCCGTTACAAGCCGTAAAACAGTTTTATTTCTAACCTTCGATATTCCAGATGGTGGTTCAGATCTTTCCTTTGGTAAGACTTCGGAATATTACTTCTAAAGTAGGTAATAGGTCATTTAAAGATAGAAATAGAGAATCAAGTTTTCTACGTTCAAGTCAATTTGTCTTTCATTAAATACTCCTGCCGCCGCTTACCGTCACAATTGTACATTTTCAATTTAAAACCGTGTCTTTCAAAACGACCATCCACTTTAAAAACAATTATTGCCCATTAGGCGAGCATTCTGATACAAATCACCATCGCTCCTCTTGCGCGTCGAAATCAAACGCGCAAAGTAATTCCAGATTTCGAATAACAAATTGAGTGAAATTGCCCAATTAAACGACAACGTTTTCTTGTTCATTTGCCAAACCAAATTCCACCCGCATCGACAATAAATTGATGTCATTTGGAATATTGATTGTTCACCCCTTCGCAGTTGCAGACAAATCAAAGTCTCCTTCTCCCACATTGGGTTGGTGGGCTGTTGATGGCGGCATTTAGCGTCGCAATATCTACGTGCGACCCTGATCATTTGATGCCACTTAGTGTCCCCATTCCACCCTCGGGATATTGAAAAACAATCGCGCACAAAATTCAATTGACAGTCACAATGAATTGTGTCAATTTGTGCCGATGCGAAGCGCAACACATAGCTCGATGTTATTGGTACATAGCTCGATGTCTGCAAAGGTCTGACATTCGGCATGCGGGAGTTGGGTTGGGACACGGTGCCTCTATCATATTTTATCTTAATTGCTTGAAAATTAGAAGCAATTAGATGCTTCAATCTGAACGAGGTGAATGGCAAGGCAAGACTACCACCATCTCCCGCATTGGACAGATACATAGAGAGAGAGATAGAGACAGAGAGCATAAGATCAACAACTGCCCCGCAGCAACTGCATTTTACCTTCTGACTGTGAGAGAATATGCGAATCGCAGTGGTTATGATGACTGGAGATAGTGTATCTTTCTCGTGTAAACAATTAACAACAACCACCATACCCCAATTGCCGCCGTGTCGAGTTAAGAATCCAAATCTGAATCCAAGTCTAAGGAAGCGCATTGCTTGCCACTGCAGCAGCAGCAGCAGCAGCAGCGCTTATTGAGGTTCCTAAGCGAGCTCCTTGCGAGATGCCTCGTAAATCAAATTTAATTGCTCTGGCATCGTTAAACGTCGCTTATGATCCGCTAAATGTGCACGCATTATATTTTCTTGTGCTGCGCGTTATGAGTTATTGTTATTATGATTGCCAATGCCGCCGCCGCCGACACCAGAGCTACTATTACACACCACACCATTTGCAGCACTTCCACTTAGTTGTTTGTTGTTTAATTGTGCAGACGCAGAGGAGATGACATGAGTGGAGATTAGGGAGGGTAGCCGATGAGATGATGTTCTCAGCCTGTGATGGTGGTGGATTGGTGAGAATTGCGAAATAGCTAACTTTATAGCGTTGCTTGACAGATGGAATTGCTTTGAGTGTAGAATTTGTCGGATGCTGGTGCTGGTGATGATTTGTAGGCAACATTTTTTCTAAAATCAGTTCACACACCCTCATCGACGATTTAAGTGCTCCCTCATGAAGCTAAAACCAAAATCCACAGAGCTCATACCGCACAAGTGCATCATTTGTCCACTCGCATCCTCTTCGCTTTCCTAGTGATTATTTATCGCTAACTATGTCTATCTTTCATGCGCATCCGAGTGCCGTGACATAGCTGATAAGTCGAAGTTAAAACCGATGTACGACTCAGTCATACATACCTGGCGGAAAGGCACAAGTCCCCATCCGTGTACTCGTATCTCCACCAGAAGCAGCAGCGGCACTTGTAGTACAGTAATAGCAATCATTAAAATGTACCGATAATCGATATGCGTCGAAACATGTTCCTATAATCCATAAACAAAATTAAGTGACCATTAAAATGCCATAAACTTAGTTATGTGTGTGACATGCAAGCGGACCGACGCCGACATCGTAAAAACTTAATTCGCGCAATCACTACGCCCAGGAACTAGCCAACAACGTTGGGTTAACTCTTTCCAAAGATGACCAGGAGACCGCGGCCATTTCGGTCATCCGGTAAGTGCACCTACTACAAGACCCATAAACATGTCCCCTCATCGCCCCGTACCATATCGCCATCAAGAGGATAATAAATTCAACAATTTTAAGCCAGAAAGGTTGGCTGTACAAGATTTGGGTACACAGTTTCGCAGGGGGTGCGTTATTTGTGTGGCGCAATTTTCCCAGGTGACTACGAGTTCGATTTTATTGAGCACGCTGCTCAAGGAGAAGAGGAAAGTCTATTTAATACCCAGTAGGACCTGAACGGTGAGTGCATATGTATTTCGAGTGGATGCAAATTTTATTGGTTCCATGCGATTAACGCAACTAGCAGCGCTCTTTAACCGCAAAAGTGTAAACAGAGAGTGTTCCAGTCTTATGGTTCCCAGGGGATTGCATAAAAACCACATTCATCTGCGACTGGTGCGCCACGCCAGCCGGGGCCCGGGTGGGATGCGGCTAGCCAATGTTGTGGAGTAATTTAATTGCCAATTCTATGTGAGTATACTGAATCCAGTTCAATGGTCTACTGGTACATTTTTATACTTCTCCAGATACACTGCAGCTATAATGATGATAGTGGTGATGGAACTGGTTCAAAGGGGAGAGTGTATGTATAAAAGTTTGTCTTTGCGCAAAACGAACCAAAGCACCATGCACGTTGTAATGTAATGTGGAAGCCCACTTCACAGTGAGGGTGTTGGCTAACCAACAAATGTCTGCGAGTGAAAAATAGTAGCAATTTGCTAACACAAACTTCCTGTGGGTAATTAAAAACTCTTGCGTCCGGTGGAACTGGTTTTGGTCTTGTGGTGAAAACGTTGATTTTCTGATGAACATTTGAGGTGATTCTTTTTTGTAGTAACTAGGTAGTATGTAAGTATATAAATATTTTTGTCATGAATGAGCGTATTTACTGTAATTTGCGTGAGAGTCTTATCCGTACTTTTCATAAACGGCAGAGGATAAGAAGCGGGCGGGTTACTTACCTATCTATCCATCATTTGCTATCCTTGACATGCTGCTCAGACAAAGCTCTCTGCATTAAAAACGGTAGCTCGGTCTTCTCTCTCGCTTCGAATATAGGGGCTGGGATCTTCTCATTCGAAGAATATTTCGTTCAAAGGAACTCCGTATTAACTTTTATTTTCCGTCCAGCACTTGGCGCCACTCGCATTTTTATACCGAGGTTGATAAACACCTTAAGTACGACGCAGTTCTTGCTATCAATAGTGTCATTTTGTCAAATCGGTGAACAGATGCTTGTTTGTTGATAGCATATATTAAGTATCGTCCTCATTTACTTCAAGACCAAGACAAATTTTTAATAGTCGTCAAAATCTCTGGCACGGCATATTGGGAACGTCCGATGATGTCAATATTGTACGTATATCACAGTAGCTAGGCGGATCTGTTGAAATTACTGCCCTCCGTATTGACACCTGCCCCGCGTACTTTCAGCTCAAGTACAAAATTGAATGTGATTTATATGGAATGGTTTGACACGTTCACAAGGTACGTTCAAATTTATCTCGACATAGAATCGCGAATTCTTCACCGATTCTTTGTTAATGATTTGGGTGGAAATACTTGAGGGAAATTATTATCCAATGCTATACCGATATTTCTTAAAGCAACCGGCTTTTGACAAGGCCAGGAAGTTACCCCGAAGGCACAAATAGCCCTAGCTTTGATCCTACGGTAGCAGACTGGTAATTATGGTTCCAGTAAAACCCATTTCGGGAATGTGAGAGCTGCATTTAGCGTCATAAAAGAGTTCTTACTTCAAACTTTTACATCAAAAACAGGATTAACGCAAGGCTTATTTACATAAAAGAAATACTTAAATTGAAGTACCAGTCCTTTCATCGCCCACATTTTTCGAAAGTCTGACATATTTCCAAGTGTATAAAATTTCAGGAGAAGCATCTCAAAATGTGCCATTAGAAATAGACAATAAATTGTAGACCCCTTCAATTTCTGCCAAAACTATAATTACGCACTCAAAATATTTAGAGAAGCTTGGTTACAGACCGTCAAGGTCTTATATTTATATTTTACAGGGCAAAATACGAGGACCGATATTTCATGATCGTAGTTGTAATTGCTTCAGTCCCCTGATCTTCGCCTTTAATCCGGAGGTTCAACGCAGCAGCCGAAAGCCTTGTCGTGAGTGAAAGGCTGAATTGCCGCCATAGTGAGAAAGTACGAATAATTTTAAACCATTAAGATCCTTCTGATGGTTTTCTCAAATTCTCTATGAGATAAATTATTTGTTAAAAACTACAGCAAACCACTTTTTTACAGTGGCCACCATCAGAGTTCGACGGTCCAACGAGGAAAAGCTGCTTAGATGCTCCCAAAAAGAAGCAATTTAAAGTATGTCAGAAGTCTTAGCACGACTGGAGTAACAAGATTTTACAGGAAGCCCGTGAGCACAAAACACGTCGGTATGTGGATATGTCCCGCAAACCCACAAACACAAGGTGATGTGAATTTAACCCCGCTAGACTTCTTCTTGTGGGGTTTTCTTAAGTCACAGGTCTATGTTAATAAGCCATAAGCCACCACTGCCCTGAAAGGGGACATTATTAATGTCATTGGTCAATTGGACGCTTGCAACATAATGATAACTACAACTCAAAGCAAGAGCCCGTGTAGTGATGATGAATCCATCTCCCAGAAAGTTGAACCGGAAAGTGCATGTAAAGTGCAAGCGCTGCAGCGCTAAAACTGATTGACGTATGCAGACAAAGGAAGATAGCATAGGAATTGCCTGCGGAGAAATAAGAGGGTATTAATAGTGCATCCACTAAAGAAGAACTACAGAAAATGTAACATAGCAAGTCAAGTCAGATAGTCAAGAGCCCATTAAATCACTTGACTCCTTTGTCGTAAAATGCAAACTTGTATGGAAATGCCTACAAAGCTTAACAAAAGAGTAACGGTATGCTGGATTTCAGGCCATGAGGGCTTTATTGGAAACGAGATGGCGGACTCTCAAGCTTGAACCGTTCTTCGGGATAGAGGAACACACTCTACGTGAAGAATTCAGGAAATCGCAGAAAGATAAGAGGGCCGGAATCTTTCGGAATCTTCAAGGTCTGAGAAAAGCCAAAAAACTCTTAGGAGACTACAATCTGTCGAGATTTTAGGCATGTATCAGTCTTAGCATAAATAACCTACGAATCATTACTGATTACCGGGATTACTGATGGGTCATTGTAAACTCAGGGAACACCAAAGGAAAATAGGTATTTCAGATGAATGTCTCTGCAAATTCTTTAAATCTGGAATCCTGCGGGGCACAGACCCGAAAAAGGTTTAAACATTTGGGAAAACACCAAATTCAAGATGAGGATCTACCAACCTTGGATCCACTACTCTTTCTCAGATTCATTAAAGAAACTGGATTGGATGACGTGCTCTGAGTGGGATTGCCTTGCCCAGACTAAAGTCAGATCATAGACATTCAAACATAATTCCTGGTGAATTACGCCATGAAGGGGCTCTGGAAGAGGGAATAAACCTCACCAAGGTATAAGCAGGGGGCACAGTAGACCACAAGGTACCTACTACATCCTTCATCATTATTATTATGGTGCATCCAGGTCGATGAAGCTGGAGGAACCCATGACCGCAAAAAATAGGAGAAGCGCAGGCAATGCACATTAATAAGCTACTGAATGGGTTTCGTGTTGAAAGAAAATCCACTCAATGAAGAACAAATTCCACCTCCAACTTAAGAAGAGGTCGCTAAGGCAATTAAAGGCCCGAAAAAGACTAGACCATCTTACTCTAGCTACTTGATATTTAAGTAAAACTTTTGACTCAGTGTCTATATTGTACATAATCGATCTGAATAGTGTTATTTAATATGTGTGGCCTTAACATGTTCAAACTCGAAGCTATTAACTCAGAGACGTAACACATGAGCTCATTCTTTTAATTGCTTTTCCGCTAGAAACAAAATTATTCAAACTCTCAAACCTTTTTTATTATACTTCTACCGTTCTCTCTAAAAATTAAAAACTGAAAGAAAAAATTAATTTCCTTCTTCTCATTTGTAAGTTCACACGTAATTTAAATTTTACAGCTGATTTTCACTAATCTCCAGCAAACAGATAAAATTTTATCGAAAACCGCCCACTTGACTTCAAAAATCAAATTCGTCTCGGGATCTCCAACGTATCGACCATATAATCACCGTCCGCTACGTCATTAATAATAAAAAAAAATTTACCCTTGTCGGGCATTTCTTTTGAACATCCAAAAGTATATCAAACTGTTTCATGTACAACAACTCCACATTGGGACTTAACTTAGCATAAAGCACCGCAAAGTGGCAGAGCATTGTCCGCCTATTTGGATCTACCACCGCACCACGCATTTAAATCCATATCCAATCCGATCCGATTCGATACATACTCCCCTACCCTCTCGCCGTTCAAATTTTACGGAAAATAAAAGAAAATCTTCCCAACTCCAATCGAACGCACATATGTAAGTGGCGACCAACCCATCCTAGCTGGCCGCATCCAGCCCACCTTTCCACCTTCAGCTCCAAATCCAGTGCTCGTAAGTGAGGTGGCTAACAAAATTAATAACCAAAGCGAATTTAATTGCTGACGCTGATGGGATTTTGAAAAATTGGTTTTTTGTTAGGCAAATTTTGTGAGTCGCGGATTAGTAGACGACTGGCGTCGTCGTTGTCGTCGATGCGGGTCTCTTGTTTGACAATTCCACAACAATAGTTGAAAATAATTTTCGAATAAACTTTATATTGTGTTTGTTTGTGTTTTATTGCCACAGCAATAAACCACAACAAAAAGAATAAGCAAAGCACAGCAGGTTGATTTACATTTGATACGTCCATAGTGCGTCGTAAACCATGGTACGGTACACACGGTGACCCATCAAAATATACAACACAGTCTAAAGTGTTGCCCAAGACAAAAATAAAAAAAAAATAACAAATATGGATTAAAATATTTGAGTATCCATTCTAAAGGGGCCCAATGATGTTTAAAAAGCAATAAAACTGGAACAAAATATTCCAACACGTTGTTCAGTATCTGAACAACGGCTACAACGACGCATATAATGAGCGTAAATGAATATTTAAAAGCATTTTATGGCTGATGCCTTCTTGAATGCCATTAACAGTTAAACGAAGAACGTAATGTGATATCAAATTATCGACAAAATATATATATATATATACTTTAGGCATACTATTGGGTTCCTTAATCAACATATCGACGTCAACATCAACATCGAGTTAATGGCTTTATTGGTATATTTAACCTTGTTTTTTTGTCTTGCTTTAGATACAAATTTACGATAATTTTATCAAATAGGCTGTGTTTTAATCCTCACCTCACAGATCAAAGGAGCTGGGAGAAGGATAAGGAGACATCAAAAGAGCTACTGGTTTCTGGGATACCCTTTCTTGTATTCAACGAAAGGTAAATATTACCACCCGGAGTTCAGCGGCATAATTCACGAATTCTACCAAAAGCAATTTGATCTCCAGAATGAGCACTTTGGGAATATTCAAGCTAGGACTATAAGTGTGTATTTGGGTTTACTGAACATGTGCATCTATGTACTTCCGTGGTTTCGGTGCACTTGCAGATACAAATACAAGTTTTTTTAAAACCCGGAACTTCTCAACATGTGCAATCAAATTAGCTCACGACTTTTAGCACTTAGGTATTTCTTGCTTAAAGAGCTAATGAGTATGGGCATCTGGGGTAAATAGGTGCTGCCCTCAAGGTGACGTTCTGTGTCCCCTCCTATGGTGTATGGTGGTGGACTCTTTGCTTACGGCTCTCAATTTTTCTGGAAACTACACTCAAGCTTATGCGGATGATGTCGCCGTTCTTTCTGTCGGTTCAAATCTAGGGGCTGTCTGCTCTCAAGCGCAGAGTTCCCTGGATTTGATCGATGTCTGGTGCATTAGTAATGGGCTTTCAGTGAATCGTCTTAAAACCACGGTTGTTCTCTTTACGAGAAGGAGAATCGTAACTGGTCTGTCCCATCTCGTGCTTAAAGGTGTCACATCCCTATATCCGATGAAGTCAAATATCTGGGTGTAATCCTTGATAAAAAACTTCTATGGTCCAAACATGTTGAATCGAAAAGCGCTGTCGACTTTCTGGCAGTGTAAAGGCGCTTTTGGTAAGACATGGGGCTTGTCTCCGAAACGGGTCATTTAGATCTATACGGCCATGATTAGACCGCTACTCTCATACGCATCAGTTGTTTGGTGGAACAGGCTTTCGCGGAAACGTGTTACTGCTTCCTTTACCAAACTCCAAAGAACGGCATGTCTCGGCTGCACAGGGGCCTTCCCTAGCACCTCGGGTTCTGATGCTTTGATGAGTCTTCCCGCCTTCGGTTTATATATCATGGGGTGTACGCTAAAAACCATCTTTCGTTTAAAGAAAGGTGGATTTTGGTACCATGCGCACTGAAATTTTGAAGAACTTTCTCGAGAATTATGCTTTGACCCCTGTCGTATGGATGTATTTTGTATCGTGATGTTTTTGTATCCTTCTGCGACAAAACAACCACCTCAACTTTCCACAGGTATTGAAACGGCTTCGGTCAGACTCTGAACCATAGATTGAATGTCATCGTATTTTCACGGATGGCTCCAAAATCGGACAGAGGTCTGGTGCTGGAGTCTTTGTGGAACGCGATGATATACGACTTTACTACCCCTGGGTAAACATGCACCTGCTTTCCAAGCGGAGATTTTTGCCATTATAATGGCTATGCGCTATATTGTGAACAACAGGTGGAGGGCTAGAGGCATTTGCATCTGCAGTGATAGCCAAGCTGCATTAAAAGCGCTTCTCAACCCTCTTACCTCGTCCAAGTTAGTGCTTTCTCTGAATTTGGAAAACTGAATACAGTGGATCTTGTATAGGTACCAGGTCACACTGGCATCCAGGAAAATTAGATCTCAGATGAGCTTGCTAGTCAAGGTTCAGAAGAAGTTTTCTCATGGGTCTGCCTGCATATTTAGTCATGTTTTCTATCGATTCTTGGGTTTCTCGTGAACACACGATTTTCTGTGTCCCCTCCTTGGAACACTTTCTCTGTAGTTGTCCGGCCTATGCTCGAATCAGGTGGCGGATTTTCGGGGCTGACGTGGTGAGTGCCGAACATCTAAACTCTTTATCACTGAAGCTCCTTCTCGTTTTTCTTCGAAAGACGGGAAAACTAAGTACGTTAATGTAAGGTGTCTTAATGGTAGAACAATGGATCTGTAGTTGTGTCTGAGCGCTCCATCGGATAGTAGCAACCTCCGACAAAAAAAAATTGGCATCTGCATAATTTTTGTAATATATTTAGTCTCGCATACATTGAGGTGTCCCAGAGAAAACGATTCAACGATAAACTCTACGAGCTGTACTCACAGCGAAATCGATCTGGTCGTTTGAGATGGCTGCGAGATGTAGAGCGAATAAGCACCAATTCTACAGCTCGCATAACCTTCGACCCTAATCCAAAGCGAGTTCGCGGTAAAGGAAGGCTTCGCCTTTGGGTGGGGCGCACAAGTGGAAGGGCACTCCTACCAACTTGAAGCACGCTTCTGAAGGGTAGTTAGCCAAAGGGAACTCTTACCGGAGAGGCTTATTGGTTGAAGCCCAGGTCTACCCCGGACTGTAGAAGACTAATCAATAAATTTCAAGAAATTGTTCTCCATATTCTAGACTTAATTTTGGCATTTTGCAAAATACAAAAGGGCAAGAGTAATCAACGCAGATAAACGTCCAAAAAACTCTCTGACTTGGAAGTTGAAAATTTATCAATATCTAGTATACTTAGGGACCATCAATTGCTCCTATCTCTTTTATTTATAAGGTTTATAAAATTTAAATCACTTAGGACTTGCATATAGTTCGTTTCAACTCGCTTGGACAATTTTTAAACACTCAAAATATTGGAAGGCAACTGGATATGCAAGGAAACTCATTACATCAATCTTCACCTAGTCAAACGGTAGTAAATGAATCAGTCTGTCGACCGATGAACATTATCACATGCTCTGTTCCAGACATTCCCATATTTTTACTCGATTTAAATAAAGGATCAAATTTTTTAATTCTATTATCAAAATTGAATCTATTATTAAAAATGTTTTTTTTTTTATTGAAAAATTGTATACGTATTTAATTTCCAAAATTTATCGTGAACACAACTTTACCGTCAATGGCGCTGAACCAGCTCAACCTTGTTGACACGTGATTCCTGCAAGACGGCGTTATTTCTCCATTTGGGCAGGTGAATTGCCCGGCTAGATCGTGCGATTTGACGCCTCGAAACTAGTTTTCATGGGGATACGTCAAATTACTCATCTATGCCGATAAGTTACCGTCAATCGCAGCATAGGAAGATTTTCTTTCATGTTATTGAAAACTTGCCAAGTATAAAATAAAAAATACAGTTTGAAAACAGCTTTCCTTACATAAGCAATTTTATGTGTATGCAATGTCAAGGCATAGACCATATCGATGTTACTTCCATGCAAGATAAGCGTTGTACTTTGAGTGCAATGGAAAATGTTTTACTGAATCAAATTATTTTTAATTTGTGCAGGTTCTGCGGGAAGTCATTTGTAAGAACTGGCTGTTCTTATTATGTTTTAGCTATGTTTTTAATGATGCAGTGTCCAGTTAATGTGTGTCCAAGCGACTACCTGAATTTTATTTCTGTCAATGGAAACTGCGATCTTTGATCTCTTACTATCGATGGCTATTCACACGAATTATGGCACAACTCCTAGTTTCGTAATAGTGTTCATTAGCCTAACACATCGTGAAACCGACGATAAAACTCTTTATGCTGTTCTGATGTATCTGAATATAATCCCTAATTACCCCTAATATGTTTAAATTAAATTGAACGAAAGGTGGCTTAATGCCGACTGCAATTTATGTTTGAGAAGCTTCTGATGATGCTGGGAAACGATATAATCTAAGCTGTGCCTTCATATCTACTTCTTTTGGCGGCTGAGTAAGATTTAAAAACGTTTTACGCTCCTTCATTTCTTTCGCGACTGTTCTTAAAAAAATTCATTCATAAGCATAACTGGGGGCTTTGTTAAAGAAAGTGAACATCTACCACGGAGTAACTGTAGTGTCTTCCAATTGGAGATTCGAACTGCTGATTCCAAAGGCTATGAAATCATTTGTCATGATATACCGACAGTCGAGCAGTCCACAAGGCGCTGGGATCTTAAGTAATCAGGTCCTAGCAAGTCAGAACCCCAGAACTTCGTAAAACTTTATTGGTACCCGAGAACTATAACATAGAAGATAATAAACTGGCTGCTGAGCTAGTTGGCCACGGGCTATCCAGAGCAGTAAGACACGGATAAAAAGAGATCTAAAAAGATATTTTAAATTTTAAATTAGGTTCTCCCAAGGATTTCGATGGTCGCATTATAGTCCAATGTGTTTTATATCAGCATAGCAGTCACAACACTGTTTGACCTCTTTAGTACCGAGTTAAGAATAAGCTATTGGCTTAAGAATTTTTGCCAATTGTGTCGAGAAAAAAGTTGCAGACGCAAGTATCACTGACGTCTCAAAAGCATTAAAAAACCAATCAATCGATGCTCATAACAATAAAAAACATAAGGAAAGGCTACAGTCCGCTTGGGGCGAACAGTATGATACCTTATCCATATCCCTATATGCCAAAAAGAAAAAAGCATTAGGAAGATGATGGATAGCATTTTATTTCATTCTATTAAATTTAAAAACAAATAAATATTTTTCGAAAAAACGCCCCCAAAAAGTGGGCGTGGCCAAAAACTTTGTATGGGTGATATATTGGAAAAAATATTTTCTAAATATCTTGTTAAACATTTTTTTTCAGTTTCTATGAAAATTTTCGCTGAAAACAGCATTTTAGTGAAAAAAGCCCACAAAAAGTAGGCGTGGCAAAAAATCTTATAAGACATACTTATAAAGTAGGGCAGTGCCTACATATCTTGTAAAGGTTCCAATACTCTATCTCTCTAACTTTAGCCTTAAAATGGTTTTTTCTAAATTGTGGGCGTGGCAGTGGGCGGATTTAAGAACTTTTAACACTTTACCATTTCGGGACCCTAAGGAGTATATGCTCTAAATTTCAGCTTCCTAGCATAAATTTAAAGGCCTCAAAAGTTGATACGGACGGACGGACGGACATTGCTAAATAGTCTTAGGATTTGGTCCTGATCATAATTATATATACTTTTATGGGTCTACGACGAATATTAAGGGGTGTTACAAACTATGTGTCAAAATTAATATACCCTTAGGATAGGGTATAATCACATACGTTCGATATCACATAAAATCCCAGTAGTTATTTTTCCCAATTTTAGGGTCATGCAACTCAAGACCTGTTCAACAATTCAAAATTTGTTAAGTGCTTGTTGGTAGCCGCCTTACTAAACTAATACCAGATGTTCAAGTTAGCGAACACTGTAGACTGTAACACAGTCTGTGTTTAAGATATAAGCCGACCGAAATATACTTCGAATGTAGCCTTTCCAAAAAATATTTGTTTACAATAAATTGACGCCGTTAATGACCCCTGCGTCAGATTTGGCTTCTGAATCTGAACTACCTATAAGAAATTCGCCTACTGCGTTTCTTTTAAATTCTTAATGTAGTTTTTTCGTGATGCGTGTGCAAATAAACAGATAGAGAGCATTTTTAAAAATTTTGGTTTTAACTTGTGTTCATGTTGCCAAAACGTCTCATATATTTTTTCTCTTATATCTACTTCCAATGTATTCTCTGAAAGACTAAATCTTAGTCACTCCTTCCGCTTTCCTGAGCATTTTAGCGTAATGACGATCTTGGCTTAAATGGAACGTTATATCCTCGACGGATTTTCTCAGACACTCTAGCAGCAATCAAGTCCTGGGAATCAATCTCTATTGCTGGGAACTGTAAGGCTGATGAACTTGCTAAATTGGGAACTCTCTGACCTGATTAACGAGAGGTAGCTATAGCATCCGCTACTAATAAATAATCGCTAAGGCTGGAAAAGTGGTATCACATGTCTAGCCACGAAACGAATCTGACCTAAGCTGGATATGAAACGCCCTAAGCAGACGAATTAGCACAACTCTAGGTATCATCACAGGACACTGTCTTATAAGCAAACATGCAGCAAGACTTAGTGCATTCTTGAATGGCTTTTGCAGAAGCTGTATGGATAAGGACGAGGAGGAGGAAATGTTGATGCTTTGCACATGCCCTGCCTTCTTTACGCAGAGGCAAGTGATCAAATAAACATCAAATGGTTTAACGAGTAGGGAGAAACTTTATCCTAAATCGCCGTGGTATCACATCGGACCGATACTGGTCTAAGTGTGTCGGTTCTTATGCCGACAAGTTGTGCCATTTCAATGCATAAAAACGGTTCATTTACAATTTTATTCTTCTCTCAATTTGAAGGCGAGACTATGATCAGGATTAGAGGGATCATAACCCTCTGGTCCACCTGTGGGGTTCGACCTCAAAAAAATATCTGCAGGCATCCCAATTTTGGATCACTTCATCATTGAGTCCAATCAAATGCATTTCAAATTCGATCAAGCTTTGTTACTCCTGCTGTCATGCAAAGCATCTTCATCTCAGCTGCTGTCAACTTGTAGAGCCTTCCTTTCAGCTTAGGGGACATTTTTCGGCGGCAGAGTTTTCCTGCCACTTCATCCTACTCTTACACGATGATTGATGTCGTCATCAACGGTTGCTTAGCTGTTGATCATTTATCCCAGATATTTGAACTTTCACACTTGGGAGCCACCACCCCATTCAAATAAATGTCTGGAATGGGTTGGCTTGGGTCAGAGAATGGGCGGTACAGATACGCAGTCTTTTTTGTTGGCTAATACGATACCCATTCCCTTCTATGGTATCTATCCAAACATTAAGTGCTCGTTGCAGGGAAGTCAAATCATCACATATGATGGCCCCATCATCAGCAAAGAATAACTGATGCACTTTAGGGTCCGTCACTTTTACCTCAAGCAGATAATCTGTCATTTACAAATTTTATTACACATAAAGATATAGATTCAATATGTCATTACCGGTTAAACAAGTGTCTTTGCTTCTATAGCCTAGCAATTGTAAAAAGGTTACATATTCACAGAGATATCTACTCCAAAAATGCCACAGAAATTACAGTATCCATGCACCGTTGTTGCCACAAATACTTCACTGTACCTACACCCGAAACATTATAAATGCAATGCAAAAGCCTTTAAAGCCAATCAATCCAGTTTGCAGGACGTCCGACGTTATGACTTTCACACGCATTATGCTGATCGATCGATTTTTAATTAATGGGTCATTGGTTGGTTAGGTCCCGGTGCACTGGTGTGGGGCATCGGACTTATGTCGTGTCTGATGGGGTGTTACAAGCCATCAAAAATGTTGACAAACAAGATCATGTCTGCTTGCTTTAACCTGCCAAATGGTGCACATAACGCAAACTATACCATACTATGTTGCACGCCTCTTATTTGGACCAAAATAATTGGTAAGACATTCAACAAACGACGGACGGAATAAAAAAAAACTGGGCACAGTTTAACATCTGTAAAGTTCTGGCCTTCAATGATGGTTTCTTATAGTTTTTCTGTATGAAGGATGCAACATTGTTGCTAAATTGTACTTTAAACACTTATACATTGTCGGCGGTGGTGGTGGTTTTTATGTAAGAAAAGTTGATTGGCATATTCTTGTTTCAAGAAATTTTTTTTTCATGTTTCTTCTTTTGCACGATACTGACACTGCTGGGATGATGAATCAGTTTATGCGAGTAAATATCTCAAGTTGTTAAGATCAATTTAAGTGAAATCACACGCCGGCAACGTACATTTATAAAGAAAAACAAAACAACAAATTTACAGTACGAAGGAACATTTGCATATCAAGGATTTTTTTCTGATCTCTGATCTTGCTCCAGACACCCACAATAGAAACATTGTCGCTTTGATCGCTCTTCCCGCAGTAACGCATTTGGCTCCGGAATGCAGAACAATAAACGAATCAATCGCATTCCGATCACGTATAACCGCCCTCCGACCACATTGCCCACTTTGGAAACACCTCATAACAATCAAATTCACTTCATTCAGGCAAAAGTCAAAATGGCCCAATCATTCCAAACTCGGCAACGACTCTGCAACGACTCTGCAACGACTTCGTTCGGCTAGCTAGCTTCTTATAGGAACTTCAAAACTCGTTAAGTTTGCTCTGAAAGTGGCCTTCTCCTTCTCAGGTGGAATACCATCAACCTAATGGACTATCGCGGTAATAGTCGCGAACAACATTGAAGATATTTGCAAAATGCTCTCCTCTGGCCAGAGTCAACGCAATCGCCATGGAGAGAATAAAAATGCTAATGCGGTTGCGTTGCGACTTGTGATTGTTCCCGTCTCGCTGCCGATGATGCGATGGTGCGCATGCGCACATCGACCGGCCAAATGTCCAAACATAGTCTGCACAAATTCTGTGGCCCCCGTTGAGGTGAGGTGAGTTGAGTGAAAAAGAACTGCAACTATTAGCGGAACATTTTGTTAAGCTCGCTATGTCCACTACGAGGCTGTTGCGACGACCGACAATGCGGCTGCGTGTCACTGTGATCTGTTTTGTAGTGAATACGTTTGTCCCGTCTCATCGCAAGGTTTCCTCTGCTAATCTCTGAATTATTCATTAGATGGGAAGATTATTGGAATTGGAAAATACGCGCGAACCGTTTTTTTTATATTTTGCAATGTTTTCGAAAGAAGTTCATTCATAAAATGAAGCATTCAATGGTACAGTGGGTGACGGAAATCGTGTACCGAAAGGCTGTATCGTAAGCTGAAACAAATATAATAGTAAAATTGTATTGAGGGAAATGAGCCGGCGGATGATCTTCCAAGACGAAGAGGGCTACTCGCTAATAGTGAGATTGCTGAAATCAAACCTCCCCTATTGCATAATAAGAAGCTCTATTAAAGGGTACTTTTTTAAGCGTAGTTTTTTTAAAAATCGAATAAAACACTCAAATTTGCATCAAGTATTAAAAATTTTCATTGTAATCGATAAATAGGCCTTAGCCATTTACGATTTAAAGACAACTTCATGTAAATGTTGTCCGCGGCTCCGTTTCAAATGGTCCATTCGGAAGGTCCAATTTTGCGTCACTTTTTCGAGCATTTCGGCCTGTATTACACAAATTACGCGTGTTATGTTATCCTGTAAAGCTTCAATCTTGTTCGGCTTGTCCACATCGACTAACGACTTTATATAACCCCATAAGAAATAATCAAGAGGCGTTAAATCGCATGATCTTGGCCGCCAGCTCACATGGTCATTTCGAGAGAAAAGCTGCTCACCAAATTCATCCTTCAACATTTCCATTGTTTTACGAGCTGTGTGGCATGTGGCACCGTCGTAATAGATCCACATGTCAACTAAGTTCAACTCACCCAACTTGGGCAAAAAAAAGTCGCATATCATGGCTCTATATCGTTCGCCGTTGACGGTAACGTTTCTTTCACGGTCGTCTTTGAAGAAAAATGGACCAATGATGCCACCAGCCCATAAACCACGCCAAACTGTCGTTTTTTTCGAGATGCATCGGTAATTCTTGTATGGCATGTGGCTGTTCATCACTCCAGATGCGACAGTTTTGCTTATTTACATATCCGTTGAGCCAGAAATGAGGCTCATCGCTGAACACAATTTTTCGATAAAACGGCGGATTTTTCACATTTTTCACAGAGCACGAATTTTAATAATAAAAGTCAATAATTGACAATCGTTGCTCGTTTGTAAGTCTTTCCATAATTAAATGGCAGAGTATACTGACTGAAAACTTTTAACTTTGACTTTTTACTTTGACAGATGACGTTGAAAAACCTGAAAAACTTAACTCTTAAAAAATTATCATATTTGAGAACTTCCAGCCTAAGTAGGTACCTAGGTAGGAATATTATGCTTAGGACAATAATTCTCAAAAGGATACTTTGACAGCAGATTCTGCGGTAATTTGCTGTTATATGCCAGGCAATATCGCATTGTTAAAGAAAATTTTTAGGGAGATACTTTTCGAAACCTAGAAGGAATAGCCGTCGCGAAGTTCATATGCCTTCTTGATTTTTGGTACATATACATTCAACTGGTACGGGGGATTCTACGAATCCGTTTATTAACTATAGAAGAGGAGTTGCAACTCCCAGCTTTTCTTTACCTATATGTATGTCTTATAAACCAACCAAAAAAGTTATTAAAAGATATCATAGCCTTAAAAAACTATGTTTATTGTTGGATCTATCACGCTCAAACGGTTAATAATTTCTTAGTAAATTGAGCATAGAAGTCAAAAGGATATCACATTTTAAGTTTCTAGGAAGTCCGCCTGCGCCGGTATATGTATGTCCTATCGAGCGACATTAAAAAAGCTTTGAAATTGCCTTTCTCATTTAGATGTCACCACTTTCATGATTGACTTTTGAGGCAAAACATAAGTTTATTATTTTAATGTCTTTTTCTTTCATATTCTAGCCTTTCATACAAACCTATCTCGACATTTTCATTGATATTTTATTATGACAAAAAAACTCATGTGTTTCGATAACATAATATTCCTACCTAGGTACCTACTTTCGTTTGGAAAACATTTGTATTTCCGACTGATGAGTTTACTATATAGAGGTAGTCCAATACTACTACGTCCTTTTCCTTCCGCCTTGCGAACTTATCCAGCGCCTTCCAGTCGGAGGTCCTGGCGATTGGGAAAGCTGGCAAGATATTTTTAAATTGTACGTAAACCAAAAACAAAAAAAATTTTCGTCGACAGTCAGACTACGATCAAGGCCGTCATCTCAACAATGATAACATCCAAGCTCGTCGGCGAGTGTAGGGATCGGTATCGGTTTAGAATTGCTCTCATTTCGATTTCGGAACGTAGACGGGAATGAGAAAGCTGACGAGCTGGCCATAGACGCCTCCTCCCTTCCTAAATCATCCCGTGCGAAGGTCACCTACACCCCATTAGGTTTTGTGAAGGGGGATAATCTCCTCGCTCTTTACGGCAAAGGCAATGTCTAGGTAGAGGAGCGCGAGCGGACGTCGCTAAGCTGGTGACGGTAATCACAGGCCACTGGGCAGTAGGCATAAACACTGCCAAGCTCGGCAAAGCCCATATCACCTAAAGCCGTGATTGTGATGCAAGGGAAACCTTATTTTACCTTTGGAAACCATTCTTTACGATCTTTCAGAAACCTCAGATATCGGTCTCAACTCTCCTCGCTAAATTTGAGTTTCCTCTTTTATGATTCACCCTTTCATTTTATTCATAGGCCCCTTAAGTGGTGGTATCAAAACGGTGCCAGATAGCGTCTACTAACCTACATACATACCAGTGCTTCTCTTACATTCAAAACGCAAACTCACAAATGTGTATTAGACTTATCACTAAAAAAAGCCCCAAAATTTCGCGCGGCAAACAATTTTTTATTGTGACCTGTTTTCTTTATTCTAAAGGAGAAAATTGAAAAGTTACAAGTATTTTTGCAATAAGAAGCTGTTTAAGCAAAGAAAATCTATATTTGATGTAGCTCAGGTTATGAATGGAATAAAAGAAGCTGGAATCTCCCAAAATGCACATTTAACTAACGTCTTGCGCATACAACTCACTAAGATGCCCTCTCATCTAAACTCCACATTTCGAACAGTTGATGTCCGCATCTTCTTTTATATACATATCTGCCAAATCTAAATTAAATAAAAATAAAGGTGCACCTTTCGTCACACAGTGTCTTTCACACACACGAATACACATTCAGTTCGTTGTGAATGCGCGCAATCCCAGAAATCCCACCGGTTGCTTTGCTTTGCTTTGTGCACCGCTAAACCGTGTTTGAAATAATTTAATGTAATTTAAATGACATTCCCAATGTCGTCCAGTTCGCTTGGCTGTCATCTTCTCTTCCTCTCGAATGGATGGGTCCACTTTTCGAATGCACCTGCTTAGAAGCTGGTCGGCGCGGTTTCGAGAAGGAACATAACTATATAACACGGCACTGCCACAAAGAGTGGGAGTGCTCTCTCTCTGCCATAGTTAACCGTTTTTATAGAGATGTGTTCCGGCAGAGGATTCAATTTGAATATATGTTTTTCAATTCCCCGCTACGAGTATGTTGTCCACATTGATTTTGTGCTTTTGACATGTCCGCCCTGATTGAGCGGAGCATTTTGAATTGTATTTTGTATCATCCATTTCATGTACCTAGTTAGCATACAAGTCGTATGAGGGTGTTGTCCAGCAGCGACTATTCATTCGGTCACATGTATCCCTTTTGTCGATAGTAATGATGAGCGATTTATTGACTACAACATGATGTTGTGAAATCAAATGAAGTCCAATGATATTAACAAGATCGTTTAGCCCGGCCGGGGGAGCGGGTCTCTTTGATTTTATTCGTTTTTAATTGCCTCAGTGTTCAATTAATTATATGGAGAGCGTGTGAGAAAAAGATTTCCAAGAGTTCAGGGGGGATGAGAAATGGTTACATCATCGTTTGTATTAATTTCGTATTAGACCAACGATTGTTTTCCTAACTAGAATGTTCGAGTAATGAGTTTGAACAACAAAAGGGTATTTAGTTGCGGTGATACGAAGTTAGAATCCATTGTTGTGGGATAGTCTTAATGTTCTCGTTTTGAATTCGAAACTATTGAGAGCGGTTTTATGCATTTTTTATTGACACATAATTGCAGGTGGTTGGACAAAACAGGGCTTAACTAGGACAAGAAGTGTTATTTTTTGTCGATGGACAAGTGGATGTAGTTTGTTTGTTTGTTTGCTTGTACACTCTGTAGAGGTTCAGTATTTATTTGTAATAAAATGTTTGAATTTGACTATAGCCTAAATGTTAAACTTTGAAATATTTAAAATATGTTTGTCGTTGAAAAGGTTACATCAAAATATATGCAGAGATGAGTCGTTTTTTTAGTCACCTATCTTTTAGCTGAATAAGTGTGCTACGCTATGGGCTTCTTTTATTTGGACCTAATTTGGAGTTCAACTAATCTAATATGGACGTAAGGGTGTGTAATGTTTCTTTTTTTTTAAGAAAAATTTAGTTCCTCTTGATGACTTCTCCTCCAAAGCAGCGCTGGGCAAACTGTCAATCGTCAGGGTACAAATTCACCCTGTTGAGAATAATAATATTATACATTTGTATCTCACACAATTACTTATAAAAAAAAATTAATGTTAGGCATAAAAGGCACATATAGGACCTAGAACCTAGCTATCCATTGTGTGTGCCAAGACATAGTTTTCTGACAAGAATGGAAGGCACATACACTTCCTAACGGAACATTATTTTTTGAGAAGCTTCTCATGATATTTCTTACTCTTGGATGTTCGTCAGACGTTCGCAAGAAGTGCGGCAGCGGATAAAAACGTTTAAGGTGGTACGCGCTGGGATTTGAACCGGCGACCCCTCGCTTAGTGGTCCAACGCCCGACAAGTAAGCCGCTGCACCCAAGGCTTGAAGTTATATAGAATTTAGACCGCATTGATGTTTCTATAAAGGATTGTGCTCTTTCAATAAGTCAGACTGGGGGTTGGAAACCTAGTCCGATGAAAAATATGGACAATTCTAAGGACAAATGTGAACAGGAAGGTATGAACAAACTACGAAATCCCCAGTTAGACTATCACTTTATAATTCCTCCTAGTAAGGATGAATGCTGCGAGAACCAAACACTAGACAAAGGACTTACATTACCTATATACACGGATGACTCAATGATGGATACCGGTGCAGAAATCCTCGGATAATCGAGTTCAATCAGCCTTCCAGACTGCCGCAGCGTTGTCTGCAGGGTTCCTAGACTCAGCGACGAACCTTACAAAGGAACAGCAGAGTAAATCGCAAAGTAAGCCTATCCAATCCAAAGCCGATAAAACAGTAAAACCTACAAACAAAACAATAGGATGCGATAATTCTATAATTTCTTTGTCATTATCTTACTCTGCGATATAAGATATAAGATACTTGGAAGGCTTGACTTTCTCAAGGTTTTTCATAGGTTCCAGAGTCTTATTTTTCTTCGATTGACGGGTCGCTCTCAAATGTTAAGATTTTAAATGTACTAAAGGATCTACTGCTTGTTAAAATTTGGTAGATATGAGCAGTATATTGTAGATGAAGCTGCGGGGATGTTCCTATCTTTCCATCCCTACGGGAGAGGTTTTGTTGGAGTAATAATCCTCTGAGCACCTCATATGATATAAATTTATAGAAGATTTTTTGTCCTAACTTAACCTAACCTGAACAGCGCATATTTGACTTCGCACAGAAAACATTGATTGACCATTAACCTGGCCCTACAACATAGAACATTTTTTTCAAAATTTAAATACATCAAAACTTTATAATTGAATGTCGGGAAAAATGCCTGAACTTAAGAGGTTTGAATACGGCACCCCATCTGCCTCCTCCTTAAATTCTACCCGTCATATACTTTATGAGACCGGCGCGCGTCTTAATAACACTGGGCGTCTGTATCTTTACAATCTTTCTCTATCTTCAGGTCTCTTTCACCATCTCTTTCTTTCTTTCTGGGAGTTGTCTAGCCTAACCCGAATAGGTGAATCTTCTGCATGGATATGATAGTAAGATCATAACCTTTCATATTTTAATGCTTTTGTCGGAGCTCTGCATCAAGACCTTTTATCGAAATTGTGTGAATGGGGAACCGATTACAGCCTTCATCAATGAATTATAAATTACATTTTGTAGCATTCGGTCCAGGTTGGCGTAGTACTTCTCAAGTCAATTGTAGTATTCCGCAGGGCTCCGCTTTATATACGCATCTCTTTCCTATTTGAAAAATAATATCCAGTGTGTTTTTTTCTATCCTATCTAAAGTTTATGGGCTTGCGCCCCTCTTATTTGGACGTGGAACTAAAATGGCAACCTCTGATAAACTTATCAAAATTCTATCTTTTTATTACTATTACTTTCAGACATATACTTTCTTCTGCTTTAGCATTTAACACGACTTTGATGAGGAGCTTTAGATGTTCAGCACTCACCAAATCGGTCTGAAGCTCTGAAGTGTCTTCGCGTTATGCACAATCGTCGCATATAGTTGCTTCGCTGAAGCATAGCACATTTACTTTTCATACATGTGGTGGGCCGTCAGAAGGCCTGCAAGGGGCTAGCAGTCTTTTTTTTTGCGCCAGACTTCCCACAGACATTCGGTCGAACTAGTTTGGACTGTATGCAGCCCGAAATATTGTGCCATCGAATAATTTGTGTCTCCTATACCCAGTCATGAATGGAGGCCCTTACTAGGGATGCCAGCAGACCCAATACAAGCTTAGAGGTCCTGAGAAAACTTATTCCGCTTCACCGAATCTAATGCTTCCAAAACACAATGATGTCCATGAATAGCACCTGCATCGCTGAAATTGGAAGTCGTACCATTTTCGAAAAGCTGCAAAATCTGTTTCTAAAATCTTTCATTTCCATAATGTCCAAACTGTATTACCTTCTTTAACAAACTTACTTTAGTGCGCGCTAACAATAAAAAGGGGAATGTAAATCTGACTTATGAGTATTAAACTATCATTTGGTGTCTCATTTTTCCCTTTCACATCAACGGTGGTCCATCTCCAATAGAAATAGAAATTAAATGCCAGACTAACATAAATGCTTTTATTTTATTCCCATTTTATATAAAAACATTTTTTTATTGCCGCTTTTTTTTATTGTTATTGCTTCTAGTCTTTTGCTTTTTATTGGCACAACATTTGCCCATATTGAGATGAAGTGTTCTCTTACTTCCACGCATCGCTTTATCGTGTTGCGACTTCGACGTCCAATTTGTTCGACGAGGACATTTCATTACATCGACTCCTTCACGCATTTTTTTTACAGTTTCATTTCATGCGTCTACATGTTATGTATTTTATTTTTTGTTCATTCCTTCTGCCCCGCCAGCCGCATTACTTCGGGAATATTTATGAGTTCAGTACGTGGTACGTGGAAGCTTTGCCTTTCACTGTGTTGCTTCCCAATGATGCATATTAATCGTCCTCAGAGCATCATCCCACTGGCTAGTGTATCTGCAACTCCGTACTCCTCGCAGCCTTATCGGCTATATTCCCATGAATGTCCTCCGGCAGCGTGTATCGTCATTTGAATATGCAAAGGCAAACGCAAAGACAAACGCTTCCTTACGAGCGTTGCACTAATACGAACGCCTACTCATCAGTTAATGACTATCAAAAAGGAGAGCACTTTGCATTAGGCCTATAATTTATCTCATGGTTGGCCCCCTTACAAACGGCTAGCATCGAGAAGGTGGCAATGCGGCTGGTGTATGTATGCTGACCATGTATCTGGAGGGTGTTGCTGTGAATATCAGCGGTACCTACTGTGGCTTGGTATCCCGTCGAACACACAATGGTTAGTACAGCCGGTGCGTAGTTGGCTTCGGTTTTGGTATAGGAACTGCGTTCCGTACTTCCATGCTCTTGCAGTGGGTTTGGTATTGGCATGGCGTGCTCCTTTTTATTTTTCACTGGAAAATATGGAACAGGTTTGTCAACTAAATGGCGAATGACAGGTGCTCCAGTTCTGGGCAAGTAACCGATGATGGTGTCTCTGGCTGCGTAAGTTGCGGTGGCGGCTCGTTGTCAGAAGAATGCGTATACGTAGGTGCGTAGACCGTGTACGGTTGGACAGGAACTGTGATGATAAAAACCGTTTTCATTATGACATCTTTGCGTAAAATTCTTATTCCAAGAGAATGAGGGCATTTTATTTCGTTTCGTTAGTTGTTTTTTTTTTGTGTTCGTACGTTGAAGTTTAACTTCCTTGGGGACATTGAAAGAGTGTAATTTTATCGTATATTTGAAGCAACGAGGTATAAAGTGGGCAATATTTATGTGAATTTAGTCATTGGCCTTTAGATATAAAGGACAGGTAGTGAGACTTGCGAACAATTTAAGATCACATTGGCTTTCAAAGATGCATTGGGTATTACCTTCTGTGCGAAGTACCCATATTCCTTACAAGTTTAAGTAAGATATTTGCAATATGCACACTCCTAGGAATTAACGTTGAAAGTTTGAGAGATCGAAAGCCTCGGCGACTTAATATCAATCTAAAACTCAAATTTGTGCAAAAAGTCTTTATTTGGCCTATTTATCGAGGCTTGAAAGTTGCGGGCAAATATTTTGTGTGTTTTGATTGTTACCACTCATAGTTACTAAATTACTTAGGCGGAGCTATAGTCCAGGGTGGACTTGGGCCTCGACCAATAAGCCTTTCCAATTACGCGCACTAAAGAAATTTTGGATACCCTTATTATGAAGTAACACAGTGCGGGCATAAGGGAAGTTGAGGATAAGAGATAGTGAGATACCAATGTACAATGGTATCCAAGGAAAAATGTGCAGAAAAAATAGAGGGTGAATATAGGCTTAAGCGTGAACTGACAGCATGTCAAATATTGAGGTTACATTTTTGTAGGCTTAAAAGTAACGACAAAGCAACGGCAGGCAGGAGACATTGAGACGATGACTAAAAGAGTCAACAGTTTTCTCGATTTTTCTGTCGCCAATAAGTTTAATCGCAGATTTTTGAATCCGGGCCAGTAGCTACAAATGTGTAATTAGTGCACCAACAGATCAGAAGATTAGAAAAGGTAAAATATTTCTTGCATTGCTTGAGGGAGGCTAGACACTTCGCAGCGTTCTTGGCGACATTGAACATGTGGTCATTTCGACGATTATCACACATAACGAGAAAGAAAAGGCTTTCGGTTGCAGCGATGCAAGTTGGCAGATTACAGCCGTTATCCACTTCCACTTCAAACTTACGTCATCAAAAGTTTTCGCAATTCAAGATTTGTGAGCGTTTCCATGGCATTGGAAAGAAGAGACGTAATTACAATTGGTCGGTAGGAGATGGAGGAAGAAGAAGAAGATCGAAAAGAATAGAACAGATAGAAAACGTAAGCTGTGGTTTTGTCAGCTTGGAAGAATGAGAATTTGTGAATGATAAGATCTTGGAGTACTCTTGTCATATTACGAGTGCGAAAGTAGATTTATTTATGGAGTGTTCTATGCGCTCAAGTATTGAGGAAGATAAAGCACAATCTGGGAGATTTGAGCTAGCTGCAAAATGAACACCAAGCTGATTTTCTTTATCCGAAGAGCTGATAGCTAGAATGTTATTGGAAATAAGTGTAGGGAAATGACAAAGACAGAATTCCTAATATTCTTGATAAACAAGCAAACGATTTTCCAAGCGCCCACCGCGCCCACCACTACGACCAAAATTTGTCCCACACAAATTTTGGTCGTAAGACATTGTGGCACCATTAATATTGGCATTACAGTCATTTTTGGATAGTTTGAAATTTGTTTGGTTTACCTCATGCGTTCGCATTTGGTTTGGTTTCATGCCTAGGTGAATCACATGGGTAGCAGCATTCACGTCATTGTTTATGGCTGAAGATGGCTTTAGCTAAACACTTCATGTTTGTTGGGATCCCCTTCAAGTTGTGCTTAACCATTATCCATTTGCAGAATGCGCAGCTTTTTTCTCTGGAAATGACCAAAGATATCTTTATTTGATTAAGAAAGAATCTATGCTTCAAATCCTTTGAGCATGATGACGAAAATGATAGTGGCATTTTAATTAATTTAATTGAATTTAAGAACTAACCTCGCACAATTTACATAACTAAGTTCTCCGGCATCTGCGCTCGATATGACTCAGCCAATGAAATCGACGTGTTTTGACTACATCTATGTACACCTTGCTGAAGCTCATAATGCGATCACATCTAATATTATCTCTATTTCCCTGCTTATTACCCAGCACTCGGTGTCGAATAGCGCAACAGGATAGGGGTTCCGTAGACGTATGATTTTGAAGTCAGGAGTTTTAACCTTTGTAGTAACGGTTTCGTAGTGTAGTTCTTCGGCGAACATTAACTAAGATGTCGTTCGGAGAGTTAATATTTACCCCGAAGTAAACTACCTACTAACCTACTTCGAAGTCCTGGGTAATGTTCATTGATAGCATATATTTCCTCTTGTCCACATTTACTTCAAGACCAGTCATCTGAAAGTGTCATCAATGTTAGCATATCCCAGTAATGGATATTTTTCGTGTTGGCACGAAGTCACATGAGTTTAGAAGAGCTGCTGCGGAGCGGCACATTGCACCATATGTTCTTCAGCGTCAGGCGTCAAAGTCAACGTGAGATAAGGTTTGGGATCTCGAATTCCGTCATCGCTTCGACATTAAAAGTGATATGCGTCGATCGACCACCTTCTTTGTATATGTGGCTTATTAAGGTGATGGTCTAATCACCGGGAATGCTTTCTTCCGACCAAAAAATTACCTCCGTATGGGGGAGCTCTGCTGGAAGACCATCAGAACCGCCGGCATTGCTGTTCTTAAGGATTTTTTATAGCTAAAATCACATCTCTTCATTGACATGACGTCGGTTCTCTGCTCGCGTTATCATTGTCTCTACAAGATGCAGCTACTGGAAATTCTGCTTAAGTATGTACATATATTTAATCATGAGCGTCTTTTACTACATTACCTTCTTTTTTCTGAAAAGCCAAAGTTTCAGTCTTTCAGTTTCAGCAGCCTACTTGACCTTCATATAAAAATAGGTCAAGTAGGCCTCCGATCTTCTTGGTAGACTGGGGAGTACTCCTTATTCTTTCTACGAGGATAGTTTCTCATTTGGGCGCTCTGTGTAAAATCTGGCTTACGAAGTATGCAAAGGCGTCCAATGCCAATTATCTTCTTCTTGGCAGTAAGCAGCTTCCTCTCGTTTGACAGTCAAGCTTTGAATCTAGATGCAGCAAGGAAAAAGGTGGTGAGAATCGAAGCCTGCCGGTCCTTCAAAAGTATGCACGTTCCGTGGGAACAGTTCCAAGCAACAAATACTGCAAAGATAGTTTTCTTCAATCGTTTCTCCTGGATCGTGGAAGTGAGGACCTGTAGTTCAGAGTGTCCACACATTCAAGGTACACACTGTCATATCTGTTGGTGTTCCGGATCTGGTTGCCGTTAGATAAAAATAGTATCCGAGACTATTAGTGTCTTTCTCAAGCCATCTTGCACAAATTTGAAGTCTATGCTTTTAAAGTATAGAGTATAAAGATGCCGCGCCGTATTAAACCCAAATATTATGCTAATTTCTTAACAAAAATCTTCTTCTTCTGGGACAGGCAAACAGACGAACACAGGACAAAGAATCATTCAAAGTTTTAACAGGATGGTACCCTTCCCTTCCCTTCTATCGCCTAGTGCACTTTAGACCTAAGTTATGCTTTAATTTTTTAAAGTAAATAATTCCTTAGCAAATATTTTTAGGACTTAACCTTAAAAAAAGACTTAACTTGAAATTAACTTGTAGCGAGCTTAATAAATCGTTCAATGTGTCAAAATTAGACTGTTCAAAACCAACTACCGCATAGTCTCCGTTTTAGTTATTTCATCTGGCGAACATATGTAAATTAGCTAACATTCCGGGAAGCTGCCAGAAACTTGTTTCATATCAAACTGTAACGCCATCTCAGTCAATTATACTCGGTTATCGGCTAAAATGACACTTAGACCTCTGATACACAGCAGCTATTAATTTGTCCAATAAGTGCATTCAAATGGTGTTAGGCTCCATTATTGACCTAGGAAATGCGATACTCATCGCTATTGATGGCCCAACTTCCTGGCACACACTTTGACAGATAAGCTTCTACTTCACCAACAAAATGTATGTATATTCAAAATGTGAACTAATTTGTAAGGCCCCCGCATACTAGCTCGTAAATATTCATCATTCATTTATTTATCTTAAAATTCAATCACTGTCAATAGTGGTCGAATTGAACGCCCCATCATCGTCATCGTCATCATCATAGAGTCGAAGATACTTTAATGAGAAATAAAAACACGCACGCCTCCGTCTCTGTCGTCGTCATCGTCGTCGTGGTCGTCGTGGTCGTGGTCGTCTAGGCTCTGACATCCTTTTAAGGTATAAAATATTCGACCGTATTTGTCAGAGTCCATTTGAAACAGCTATCACCATGTTCAGCAATTTATCAGCACTGCACCATATATGCAGGTGGCATAAGCATAAATTATTAACATATTTATCCGTGCCATGGTGTTTCCACATCCCCAGTGCAGGCAGCGCCCATCGTCCCGCGCCTAGTCCTCACGCCGCGCCGGCCGCCAGCTACAGCGAATGGTCGGTGCTGCACATTCACACGCACGTACGCATGGAAACATACCTCCAGCTGTTTACATGCCGCATGCATTGAATGGCCAATCACCACTGCAGCAACAGTCGCCAATGGTCGTCCGACTCCTCCACCCCGAATCGTTGCTACTGAGACGAATTAGGAAAACGAATAGAAAATTTCTGCAATCACTGCGGGAAAACTGGAGCTCTTTCTCCGTCAGCCCGGTCCTGATGATGCCATTTGTCCGTATTCGGCTGCTGCACGAATTATGCGAGCCACATCTTAAACACTCTAATTGTCAAAGCTGCTGCTGGGAGTTGCATTGACAGAGGCTCAGAGAGACACCCACCTAACCATACAGACACCTCGTGTCGTGGCCGTCCTACTGAAATTAGCCCTCTCATCCGACGGAAATTATGCGTGCATGTTTGGCATCCCTGTGCATCGTCGTCGCGTCGTCGTCGTCGTCGTCAGATGGGGAAGGGACCTGGATGTGGAAATGGGCAAACAGCAGTCGCTGTCGCACCACCATCAGCAGCCGGCTAGAAAAATTCAATGGAATTATTGCAATGGCAGCTGAGTGACGGACGCACGGCAATCGCCTTCCGTGGCGTTCAACTAGTTTCGTCGGTCTGCCATGCGAATAGCAATAGCAATAGCGATAGCGGATAGGTAAATGCGTTCGATGTATGCGTGCGAGCTTAATATGTAGCGACGATGACGACAACAACGACAGCGATGCGAAGGAGTTAAAAAGTCATGGAACGACAGACATGTCAGTGCTGGCATTCCAACAGGTATGGGTTCTGAAAAATTGCCAAGAAAATAAGGAATTTCAGGTGCTCACACAGAGTTTGACTCTGACTCTAGTTTTTTGTTGTGCCTTAGGGAACGAGAATGTCTGTATCTCCATCGCCATTCAATGAGTCGCCCCGGTGCCGGTGGGAGGCAGGAAGGAAGAGAAAGATAATTTTTCCAATGGCACAGCAAGAATACCGATGAAAATACTTAAGTCACCTATTGACAGCTTGTGACAGATGCGGTTGCGTGCGGTGCCAAAGGCAACGCTTGTTTTATTTGTTTTTACCAAAGCGGGACTTACACTTAACCTCCGTAAGGGTTATGGTGCTCTATTCTAATATGGGGAAAATGATAAAAGATACATTCCAATTGGCCTATGATATCAATGATAGAATGCAGAATGTTCGACAATGTCAATAAGTGCACCAGATACCTACGTGCTTTCATAGGCCAGCACCGTGCCGTTGTTGCAACGACGTAGTCGGCGTAGCTCCATAGCTTGTGGAATCTTAATAGCATCACGTAGAAAATTGAAGAAGCTTAAGGTCTAATTGCATAGCCGAGCTATAAAATCAGACAAGACAGAAGTGTCAAATCAAATCGAAAGATGTTTTTTTAAGTGAGTAAAGGAAGTTCTATGTTCGCTTAATAAGCTTACTTTTGTTGCAATTGTGTTTAACAATTTGTTAATTGCGGCGCGGTGCCAATTTGCAATTTCAACTTCCGTATTGCATTCGCTGTAGTCGCCGTCCTTTAATTGGTTATTGTACTTAAAATTTTAAAATTAAATTTCTAGTATATTTTAAAGTCGTTGACAAACAATCACTTGATGCTGGAAAAAGCCTAGTAATATCAACTTGAAGTACTCTATGATTGCTTGCATTCTTTAAAAACGTTAACATTCTTTGCATTCTTTTAGTCATTTGACTGCATTTGACTTGGGAAATTTATGATGGAAAGATTCAGCACAAAATACAGAACTAGAGTGGTTTAATTTTATTTTGAAAATCGACTTTTATTTATTCAGATACAAAGATTATATGGAAATGTCTTTCATGTTCGAAATGCGTCCAGTGCATCAACAATTTACCGATTGGTCCAGCGTTTAGCAACAAGGGGCTGGCTATGATCTTCCGCGTGCTGGTAGACCTCGTACAGTTCGAAATGATGTGAACATTGCTCGGGTTTAAGCAAGTATTGAGGAAAACCTCGAAACTTCCCCCAGGCGACGTTCTCAGCAACTAGTGATGTCTAGGCGGTCTTTGCAAAGAATTTTTTATATTTTTTCCATAAAAGATTCAATTGGTTCATGAGTTGAAAGCAAATGATCCTCAAATTCGATCAAATTTTTTTTATTTAATGGCTCCAGATTTTTTTCTTTAGGGCTACCTAAAAAGTAAGGTGCTTATCAATAAGCTAAGGCCTATATCCGAGAACAAGTGAGGGCGCTGCGACCTGAAATTCTAAGAAAAGAAGTGGAAAATGCTCTGAAAAGAGCAAGTCAGGTCGAAACAAACAATGGTCACCATTTGAAAGATATTATTAATTGTCAAAGTTGAATAAAATCAGACAGAAAACAGTTATTCATTAAATAAATCATAAAGTTACTTATATTATACCCGTTAGAATATTTGAAAGGTAATCATTTTCAAAATGTTTTTTTGGTTTTAAAATATTGAAGACTAAAATGTTAATATTTGAACAGAAGATATACATAGGTGGTTGGGGTGGCAAAAGTCAAGGGGCACTAAGGCTGTAATATGCTATATGGGGAAGAAGAGCAGGTTATGTTGCTTAGATCACTAAGAACTAGCAAATGCCTCGTCACTTCAGCTTCTATATACATAAGTCGTTGAATGGAAGTACAATTCTATGAGCATGCCTACCTTAAAGACAGAGACCAGTGATTGCCGCAATACTGAGTTGGTTTGTTTTTTCTGCTTAGAACATCGTCCAGATTAGCTATAGGGCCTATATGGGCCTCTATTTTATTAAACTCTTAGTCCAGATTTCCTTCTATAAACTCAAGTGCAGGTGTCGTTCAACATATTTTTGGTTGGATCCATTCGCATATAAAGGGTACGTTTTCCAGTACTTTAAATTGGCAACACTATTTTCTGGGGCAGTCGATTTAACAATTTTCAGTTGTTTTAGGGTTAGTTTTGGTTTGGGAATCAAAAATAAATATACACACTTACGCCGGAGCAACCTTTGCGAGTTCTTAAATTGTTTTTTTTTTTTTTTTTTTTAACGCGAAACTCCTAGTCCAGATAGTGCTCATAATCATCAATCAGAACGGTTATTTGGAGAAACTATGGATAACGAAGGCTTACGATAAATGATAATACGCATCCTGTAGGACGATGTCGTATAGTGCTTAGCTTAGTGTTTACGACGACATAAATGTAAGTGGAAAATATTGGTTAACGAACGTGCTTTAGCGTTGTCACTTCTACCACAATGTGGGGGATCTACCACTATATCGATCTACCAGATCTACCACTGTACTCGAAAGTTCTACCACCTTTTATAATTCTGCTTTAAACAGCTTTGTCCATGTTTCTGAATCTACAAACGTAAATTAAGTACATAGTCTCTGTGATGTCTGCATGCATTTTTATTACCCATTCGTGACATTTATCAGCATAAGATACAATTTTGTTAAGTAAGAACCATGACTTTAAGCGTATTGGAATTCTCTCAGTACAAAAAAAAATCTCGTATTGTTAAAAGTTTTTCAGCTTACTTAAAGCACCTTATCGTTCAGAAATTGTTAGAATTTCAAAATATTGAATTTTAGGAGCTATTTATTAATGTGAAGAACTCAAATTCCCGCAAATATATTGTTTCTGTAGGTCAAAATTTGTCTAGTCATGTAACAAACTTTTTCGAGATATAGGTGCAGTTAATGCAAGAAATTCAGAACTGGGTTGTACGAAACATTCTCTCTATATATAAGATGCGTTTTTAAATCACAAGCAAGTATTTTAAAAGTAGCAACGGCTAAGGCTAATGTTATCCAAATCATATTGAAGAATAGAAATCCGTGGTTTAGCTTTTTTTTATTAATTAATTGATTTTTGTAAACACATTAAATAGCTTATGTATTTAATTTTGATATCCACTACCATTTTTCAAAATCTACCTTTTTATGTTTCTAAGTGACAACACTGAGTCGTGCTTAGCAGATTCATCTGCTTGTCTAGGAATTGAAGCCACACTATCGTCGTTCATTTGATGAATAGGTCAAAGGAAATATTTCTATTGATCCACGATTTCATTTGACAATTTTGTTCAGTGATGAAGCACACTTTTGGTTAAAAGGCTATGTCAGAATTGCCGAAGAGGTTTAGAACGAAGAGGGCAAGTAACGTGTGAATGCAGTCCAAAAAGCGAATGTACAGTAATGCACAAAAAAATGGGATCATTAGCTTCCGGATTATAGGCCATAATTATCTGGGATACCTAAGCGGTAGGTTTGTATAATTAATATGTGTTTGTTTGTGGAAATACAAGGCTTTCGTACCCAATGAATAAAAATAAGCATTTTTTTTAACAAAATAATAACTTTTAATCTACGCTTAAGTCTTAAACTTCCACTTAATCTAGAAAGTGCAAGAGAACATTTATCGATTTGGATTAAAAGTATGGGTACGGGTATGGGTATGGGTATGGATATGGATATGGATATGGATATAGATTTGGATATGGATATGGATAAGGGGAAGTGTAAATAGGTAAATAAATGAATGGATACAAGATAATTTTATCAACTTGACCTTCCTCACTTGATGAATTGGTAGGTTTCTCCATTGCCGGCATTGCAGTAACTACAGGCATTACTTCAGCAACATTAGCATCTTCAGCGCTTGCATCGCTGCTGGCAACAGTATCAGCCTCGGCCCTCTTTTTATCACCATTTATCACGGTGTCCGCAACATTAACATCACGAACACCAGCAGTAGGCAAAATGCGACTGCCCGAAAGTGTCCTCAACAATGGTGATGGCAGTAAATGTTTCACAATAACACTCTTTAAGAGTAATTTTTTCAAATGAGACTCTGAAGGTGCGATTGTAATAAGTGCAACAATCAGTAGCTTAGAATTTAAATATTTAAAAATATGGTTTTGAAGTAGGCAATTGTGAGGAAACTTACAATTTTTAACATTTTTAAATTGCTGAACTGCATCTGATAAGTATTTTAATGAGTTTGCGGAATAGATAATCACTGTCGTCGGTTTTATAGAAAAAAAAGTGTGCACTGCGAATTCTTAAGGAGAAAGTTTATTTCTTTGAAATTGTGTACCTACTTCTCGTATTTGTATTTGAATATATTACTTTGTAGGCAGGTTTTTCAAGTACACTTAACGTGAACAAAAAAATCTACCTACACCTACTAAAGTTTATATAAAACTAACTCACCCATCCGGCTTCGACCGAGTGTTATAGATTTACAAAAAAATTCAAAGAACTATTCCGCATTACTAATGGATTTGCAATTCGATTTCACTTTAGGGTGGCTAAGTTTGCAGATTAAAAAGTTTTCGTAAGCATTCCTCTGTGAAAGCTACAACCAAAATAACGTATTTATGAAAAATAAGATCACAGGGTTTACATACCCTAATATTCGGGTGGCAATTATTAATAAACCATGGGTCTGTGATGTTAAATCTAACGCCCCAACAAATTGCAAGTCAACTCGTTTTATGGAGCTCACTTTCGATCGTTTTTTTAGGACAGCTAGATTTATTTAGTTTGGAGTTTACAGTTAATGTTTCCAAAAATGGAAATGCCGATGTATTTTGCATTTAAAGTAATAAAAACGAATGGATAAAAATGTGCATTATTTTGGCACTATTTCAGCCTTCCTTCAAATGCGAGGGGTCCTCAGTTCAAGTCCGCTCTGCCCCAGTTCATGCCAAAGTCTGACAAACTTCCAGTATTAAGAAGTATTATTAGAAGTCATAAGAATCGGCATTAAATTGAGGGTCCCTTCCATTCATGGCTTTAGGTGTATGGACTTTTTATGCCTAGTATTTATTTATTTAAACATGGTTTGAATTTCCTCTACTAACTCTTAAAACCTTATTTCGGTTCATTTTTAATAGCACTATGCACTTGGAGCCTAATGATCTTTTTGGTTAATTGCTTCTCCGTGTCTATACGCTAAATAGAAGGAAACGGCAGAGATTGCCATATTACAGTTTCCCGCCTTTTGCAGGAAAGTGGTTTTAATCTGCGCCTTTTCCAACAGGCGGGAGGGCAACAAATACTGGATATGGCCCCAAATCAATGGAAATTTAGACCAACGTACTATAAAATAGGTCAAAGCAATGCTTTACAGTACTACTTCATCGGAGGTTTTTTTTTATAATTTGCGCGTGCAAAAGGGATTGTTAGCACCCTTATAATCTTAGTAACACAGCTCGGGCATTAAGGAAATGGGGAATAAAATGAAAGGATGAGAAATCGATGCATATTGATTTTAAATGTTTGTAAATTGTAATGGTTAGGAAAAACAGAGTGCGGCAGAGCATTTCACATTCGGGTTGTATGGCACTTAAAAGAATCTTTATATTTCACAGTACGTCATAAATACAGGCTTTAGGGTAAACTGTTGGGCGTTCCTGGCAAGATGGGTATTGCGGTTGAAATGTTGAATGGGAGGAATGCAGTTAGCCATCGTTTGACCAATTACGATGAAAGTATCGATAAAACAACGACAGGCAGGAAACACTACAACTATGACTATGAAGGTCAAGCGATTTCGCAATAGCCGATAAGTTTTATCTCACGTTTCTGAATCCTGTCAAGTAGCTCCTAATATGTAATTGGAGCACCGGACCAGATATGAGCGTTGTACTCGAGTTTGGGGCGAATAAACGCCTTATAAATTCTGGCCAGATCACTAGGGGTGAAATATTTCTTGCAACGCTTAAGGAACCCTAGACATTTGGCAGCGTTCTTTGCGACATCGAATATGTGGTCATTTCAACGAAGGTTGTCATTAACGCAAATACCGAGAATGGAAATTCTTTCGCATTCAACAATGCATGTGCAATTCATAGATAATGGCAGAGTTTTGAGGTTTCGCTTTAATGACAGAAGACAGCATTGTGTTTTGGAAGCATTAAATTCCACTCTATTGGTTTTGCCCCACTCAATAATACTGTCAAGATCGGAATTTAATAAGCTTAACATACTTTGCCAGTCCAGCTCCGTGCCCGCAGATGAGGGACGTGAGTGTGGAAACGAATATGAGAAGCTGAGGGTACTGTCATCGGCGAAGGAATGAATAGGATTAGAAGTAACAGAGAGTAGATCATTTATAAAAATGAGAAAGAGAGTCGGAGACAAAACGGAGCCTTGGGGAACACCAGCATTTGTTTGGCAAGTTGCAGGCTTGAAACCATTTAAAACAACTTGAATTGAACGTTCCGAAAGGAAATATCTAATCCATTGAAGAAGGGTGACATCGATCCCAAATGCACGCATTTTCGATAAAAGAGCCTGATGCCAAACTCTGTTAAATGCCTTTGAGTTATCAAGAGCAACGACCTTACTTTCACCACCACTGTATATAGATTGGTTCCACTTTTCGGTTAGATATGTCATCAAATCACCAGTGGATCTGCTGTTGCGAAAACCGTACTTCCGGTCATTAAAAGAAGTTGGAAGATATTTCCATGACCTTGGAAAAAGAGCCGTAAGTGCAATTGGTCAGTAGGAGGTGGGGGAGGAAGATTCGCCTTTCGTATCAGTATCAGACTTCATGTGGTCTGATACTGTTATGTTCGATAGTTATCTTTATTTTCAGGAGCAAAGAGTCTCACCAACTCAGGGCACAGCGGCCTATAGTTCCAATGACCGTCGGCGCCACTGACGCTGTACGATAAATAATCAATTAAAACAGTAAATAAATGGCAGATATAATTTTTTTAATAAAAAAGTAATATTAAAACAACATTTGCACAACGCAGAGCCCCATCAGTGCTCGCAGAATATTATTTATATCCTAGACTTAAGGAAAACAATTGTATAAATATTGCAAACAAACATTATTGGAAAAAGAGTAATAGATAGACCTACAGTAGACTAAGCCCCAGTAAGGCTGTCGTAGTTTCTTTTAACGCTCAACGAAGTTCTTTTTCCACTCTTCCGGTTTTTTTGAGGTTCAATTAAATCTATAAAAAATAATTTTCATCCGAACAAGAAACTAAAATTTAATGTAAAGTGTGATATATCTGGGAGAGCAATTCTGTATAAAAGGCACAAATCGGACGCTTTTTAAAGAACAATAGTTATTTAGCTAAATACACGTAAGACGTTTCCGGAGCTTTTCAGAACAGCTGCTACAGAAGCACGTCTGCAAAATCAAATTGACATTATGGACCCTGCACTGTGAAAGTACAGAGTTTGATATGATCTACTTACAATTAGACAGATGTTTCTTGGAGATATCCAGCAGAGAAGCATGACAATAACTCACTTAAATGCAATAAACGGAATTAATTGGTAAAAGGATGGTTTTTAATCTTTTAGCATCCATGTAATACTTTAGCATCCTCCACCACATCCTATATGAATAAGACCAGACGTTGTGAGGTTATCATATAATAGGCAGTTACGAAACGCCACAAAGGTCTCTGAAATAGCATTTAAAAGACCGTCTGCTGCACTCGAAATTATCAATCGATTTAACTTTTAAAAGCTGCGAGCATATAGACAAAAAGTAAACAACAATGACAATAGATAGTAGACTACATTACGTGTTACAATGGCTTAAAATATGACCCAAATAAAATGGAAAAATAGTCGACTCCCCTTATTTCCGACATTGTCATGTTAACTATGTAAATGCTTAGCTCTATAGTATTGGCCTTTTGAGTTTGACTTTCCAGCGTTTGGTGGGCAAATTCGAGACGATCGGTTCGGTAAACAATCACCCAACAACCGAACGCCCTTTTGAAGACCTGCACCCGTATAAGATCTAGCTTGTCCAGGAGCTCAAAGTTATTTACCACAGACAACGCTGTTGGTTCGTCGATTGGGCTTTGGAGCATTTGGAAAAGAACCCCAATTTTCGCGAATAATCATCTTTAGGGACGAGGCGCATTTTTAAAAGTGTTGTCGTATATGAGTCAATGCCAACCTGCTCAAGATTCACCAAGTGGTAAGGCATCCATTAAAAGTTGCTGTTTGGTGCAGATTTTAAGCTGGCGGCGTTGTTGTCCCCAAATTATTCCAAAAGGACGCCAGTGATCACCGATAGCCAATTAATTTTGCCCGAACTGAATGATGTAGACGTGGACGGTTTCAGCAGGTTAGGGCTACATGCTAAATAACGACCGCCACAATGGATTCTGCATGAACCTTACGCTCAGTAGATGTGAATTGGCCCCTTTAAACTTTTTTTATGGAGTTTTTTGAAATCGCAGGTCATTTAAAAATCGACCCGCCCTTATTGGAAACCCCTTTACTTGCACTAAGCTATGAGTCTATTCGTATGGAGGAGTATTTGTAGTATCGGCATATTTCTGTTCGTGACAGTTGCTCACAGCCCGTCAATATCTAAAAGTTTTCACTCTTTAAAGAGACTTAAGAATATTCCGCCTTAAAAGCGGCAAATAGAGTTCAAAGCTAAGATTTATGAAATTAAACATGCCTGGTTATTTTTTCTCCTCTTACATAAACTTTGAGATATCGACACCTTAGAATATTTTTTTCCTTCAGATAAAACCACGAATTAGTGCAAATCACCAGCACAACCGCTTACACTTAACAAAACAGAAAAAGTATCTACCTTTTTTTTCAATTTTGCTAGCTAAAAACATCTTGATTACCTACCTCTAGAATAGCAGCAATTACTGCGCACAAATGACCAATCTTGCATCTATTGTCCATTCAGCCCTAAGTGCGAATTATCTACCAAGCTGCAACCCACCCTCTCTTCATCGAACTTCCAGCGAGCATTCGTCACAAAATAATTGCACATTTATTACCACAGTCTTTCTGAGCGAAGCCGCCGCCGCCGCCAAAATGCCATTGCCTAGAATGACGTAGTCAGAAAATTGATATTACGCTAATTAAAATGCAATAAAGGGTTGCAATGCGCCGCACAACCATTGAGCACCTCTGTGCCATTCCGGCCAGCCGTATTCATCACAATACTGACCTCACAGGATTTCCAACATACATATACGGAATCTAGCGATGTAGGCCTTTAAAGCGCATTCTCTATGTCATTAATCTATCAAACTTTGCGCGGATTGCGGTACTCCCGAACATCACCGATGAGCGATTTTACGAGCGGCCATTAAACTATCCCGCCAGTTGTGAAAAAAAACAGTACGCGACCATAGCGGACGAATGCAACTAATTCTCTAATGAAATGAGTTTTTAAGGACCCGCGGCCAGCAGCACGGCGACCAAGCCAACAGCGTCTAACGCTGAGGTTTTAGCTTTTCACATCTCCAAATTGATTTTCTACTTTTCTACGTTCCATCCGCAGTTGGGTATGGGTGGATATTTATTAATTCAATCGAACGGAATTCCGCGCAAATACATCAGATTCAGAGATAGAACTTGCTCGGTTCGGCAGATAAACGGAAATTAAATAATTTTACACTTCTGGTGGCGGTGTAAGCGATTATTGCCGCCCCGGCCGGCCTCTGCTGTATAGAATGAACTAACGAGCTCCCAATCGGCGTTCATAATTGGCCAAGTGCAAGGTTTACCTGTCGGCCGCATCTTAATGTCAGGAACCACCACACCATGGCGTAGCGTGATGTGAAGAGGAGTTAGCGCGCTCGCGCACACACGGGGTTAACTGGGGAGTCGATGCGCTAGTGTACAAGAGTACATCTGGTACGCGGCCGTGGAGGAGTAACTAATTGACAAACAATTGGTTCTGTTCTGCTATCTGAGGTGCACCGACCCGCCTGAATGTATACACTGACATCGCACAAGATCGCGGCTGTGGGTATACGGGTTGCGGCGGCGCGGCGGCACTGTGGATGGAGCGCGCAAATCGATCGCAGCGAATACTTAAGACGAATCTTAATCGATTCGGCGAGTTTTGAGATTGCATTTGCGATTGTTATGGGCACTGAGACTGAGGTAGAGATAGTGGACTCTTCTGGGTCGAGCTACGGAAGTAGAACGTGTGCACAATGACGCAAACGATTTATTGGTGAATACCGAACTGAGTAGAGTTGTATGTTCGATTGGCTGGACTGGGCAGTTACTAGTCAGATTCACATTTTGTGACTCAGTGTGGTTTTCATTTTTCTTACTCAGGTTTTTACCGAGCTTTTTTTGTCCGCAGAAATAAAACAAAATAGATATTCAAATTAAAACTGGGAAAACAAAAACTGATTAGAAAAAAAAACACGGTATGAACTTCTTTGACAAAAACTGTTTCAGAACTAAAGAGATAAACACTTTGCCATATTATTACCTGCCGAAGTCAGTGTTTTATCTGTAAATATGGGAATACAATAGCGTAGGGTTTTAAATGCACCCCCTTTTTGTGGTCTAAACAATTATTTAATAAGTATATGCTTTTGCTCCTACTCCCGACATTTATTCCTCCAGAAACTTTAACACAGCGACTTCTACTTCTAAAGCAGAATTTACTAGATCAGTTTTAAATTGTCGACAATCTTACTAGATTTATTTTAATCTTTTGGCATTGTACTTAGTTTTTTAGTCAAAATTTTAATGGCGGAAGATCAATGGGACGCGAATTTCATGAAGCTCAGCTTTTACTAATTCACTGATTATCGAGAAAGACACCTTTGTTCTTAATTTTTTAATTACCGGCAGCAGTAACCGACGCCTTGAAGAATATTTTAAAGGATTCTTAAAGCTATACAAAATTTAAAATAAAGCAAATTCAATCTTTAAATTTAGGTAGCTCTTCATTAGGTAAGCTTCCTGAATTTGGCTTGCGCCAAGCCTTACAAACTAAGAGTCGGAATTTTATAGAAGCTATAGAGATGGGAGACGGCTTAAGCGAAACTGCGACGGAGAACTTCAGCAAAATGTTCAAATCGGTGGAAGCAAGACACTTGCTCGATGATGTTACATCACTTATGTTGGATTTATTCGTTACATATTTGAAGGATCGTTTTCTGCGGCATTGGAACGATTGATTTCACCGGTTTTTTTTTTTTTTTTTTTGAAGAAGCGTCCTGCCCCAAAGTGTTTGAAATATATATTCCTTCACTTCTAACTAATATGCGTCAGGATCATGACCTCGACATAGGGTCCCCAATGTAGATCTTCATATGTAGCATTCCAATCAGTATTAGCCTTGTAAAGATAGCTTCGCTCAGCTAAATGCCACTTTCTGAGTCATTTCAAATCAACTCCAAAGTCAAACAGCTTCAGATCTCGAAAATCTTGTGTTTGATATGTCGGGGTCAAGGATCTAAGAATGTAGCAGCTATGAAATGCGTTTATTCAGGTTGGCAAAAAAGAATGGTTAATGTAGCTTATTTCGTCTATTGCGCTTTCCATAAGTTGGATTTTGTTTTGCCAGATGCAGTACGACCTAAGTAATGTCTATTTTCGCTATCTGTTTATCTGTTAAAGCATAAGTCGTTGGGGCCAGCTTCAAAGCCATTATTTAGAAGGTGCATTCACTTTGGAAACCTTGAATCCTACACGCTTTTCAGGAATATATGACGTCGTTCTTGGCCTGAAAAAAAAAAATCCTATACTCTCAAAAGCTTGAGCCAAATATTACTAAAAACAAACAAATCAACTGAGAGAAACAACACAACAGCAAACAACAGAGAAACAGCAAGGAAGAAACCTGAAGCACTTGATTTTGTGTTAAAATCTGGCAAATTATTAATTAGCATTCCAAGATATTTCAACCGAAAAATATCGATCGGTTTTTTGCTTACGATCAGCTTATTGGTGGGTAGCATTCATTATAAGAAGATGCATTAAGGATTTTTTGATAAGTGTAGTTTTGACAAGAAGTTTGTTGATGACCTGTCCCAAGACGAGAGATTTGATGATTCTTAACAGCGTTTCCGTATAACTGTTTTTAACCCCTTTATGGACACTATATCGTCAAAGCTTGAGAAAAGCTTCACCGGAATAGAAAATGTTTACAATACTTATGAAGTTTTGCAACCTCGTCTTTAACAAACTCGTGAAAGAGTAACTTGGAAAAAAACACTTTTAAGTTTTCAGAAAAATTTTCAGGTTATGTACCATGTGATTTTATAAATTTTTTGATAATGCAAAATTCTTAATTGTTTTCCAGCTATGCACCGCTCTTATAATTTTTTCAACTTTTCCTGTTACCACAGCAAAAGGTGAAAGATCTTTTCGAAGCTGAAACTGATGTAAAGAAAAATTACTTGCGAAGCGAAATGGATAAAGAATTAGATTAGCAATTTATCATTTATATATCAAACGCAAACGTTTCCTTGGATTTTGACTGCTAAATAGATATCACGATGGATATGTGGTCGTTGGCGGATAACGCTATTCCATTTGAAACCATGTTCGAGCTGAGGTTACATTCTTAGTAGACAATTCTCGATTTTGAGCACATCTAATTGACTCTAAGTTGTTGATACAGCTGTTCGATTGTGCTATTTTCTCCTTGAAGCTTTTGCATTTCCATGATAAATCTCATTAGTTTGAGATTGTCATTTGGACCATATCCTGATGGTAGTCTTTTTAATTTAGAGATATTTGTAGGTGAGAGAGACAAAAGGCCTAACTAATGTATTGGGATATAATATGTATTAATATGTAAAAATTAGGGAGACACTTAAGTGGAACAATAATCCCAAAAATAATTGTTTTGAAAGTCAGAAATATAAACGAAGAACTAATTGACCAGGCCTTTTCTTTCACAACGAACAATATACCTCTATTTACGGAGTCTGCAAGCAGTCTGTTTCTAAGAATCCCAACGATGTGAGTGGCACATTTCTTGATAAGGCAATATCAAGACAGAATGACTACAGGAAAACCACTTAGATTCGAAATTAATTTAGTTTTGTTTTTGTCCTAGTTAGGCACTTTTCATAATTAATCCTACTGTCCCCAATTTTTGTGATTTTCAAAACTATTTGGTACATTTGTGTACATTTGTGTCGCTGCTCATGTCAAAAAGCTTCGAAAGATTTGGCCTTTCTTTTTTTTAAGAAATCTCTTTCTGTGAAAATTTTCTCGAAGCACTTCTGATTCTCTCAGCTGGCCTCTCCGGATCGTAAGGTGATCTACTTGTTAAATGTCTTTGTTTCAACATCATACAGCGCAAGTGTTCTCCTATTTGATGTTCTCTTGCGTAACATAGTCGCGTAGGAATCCTCGGCATGAGGACTTAGCGACTTTCAGTTCTGTATTCTATCTTTTCCTGCCCCTAAGCTTACGTAGAACTAACATAAAAAATTCCAAATGGGATAAGAAACTTTTTTTTCTCGACGAGGTAATGACAAAACCTAATCATGGCAATTGATCACATTGTGGTTTAATTTTAATATCCTTTTATGATACCGGTGATCTAGAGTCGTATAAACTGTAGACTAGCACTCTGAGGCTAATGCAACCAGTTTGGAGGCTTAATATAATATAATTCATTGGTTTGTAGTGGATTTTAGCTTGGTCCACATCTGTCCTCACGGTCGTCAAAGACTTAAGAATGTTTTTCTTGGCACAACTTGAAGTGGAAATTGACTCGATGTGGTTTTTGTCTTGAAGTCACAGACAGATATCTGAAAATCTACTTGTGCTACTTCTGTAGTGGATTGGCACTAAGTTCAATGGATTCATTTATTTACAAAAGAGGAGTCTTGCAAACTACCTAATAGGCGAAGCACAGCCGCACAGTATCACTCTTAAAATTCGCTCCACTTAGCGAACTCCCCCCGAAGTATCTGTTAAACAGATAAAATGGACCGCTCTTCGTCGGGCTCAATAAATCCGTTCGGGCCAGTTGTAACAATTCACAATAAATTTCAAACTTTTTGATTCGCCTACGATTGCTCCTGTCGATTTTTGTTGGCCCGCACCCCGCCACTCGCATTTCCAATCTCGATCTAGCCACCATCCATCCGACTGCGATCCGCGCACGTATTCAATGAATTTGAATTGTTCTCGCATAAACAAGGCATTCGTATAGCATCTACAGCTCAGCTACACCGCAATGCTAAGGTGGGTGTAGTATGCATGCACTTCCAAAGGAGTTACCTCAAGTAACCACAGTGGCATCTCGCCTTACAATCTCTCTCTCTCTCTCTCTGCTGCAAGCAACTGATCCACAGCACAACAACAAGAGGAATCTGAAATTTACGAATGCCTCGGGGGAATCAATTGTATGCCCCATAAACATAGGCACGTCGTCGTTCATCTGGCTTGGCACCCTCGTCCCAGTGTACAATCCGAACAAGTGGTGTTGCGATAACCACTGCCAGAGGCCATTTAAGCAATGACTAGTTTTTCTCCAAATGCATCTGACATTGAACCCCAATCGAATGACATTCGATCCGCTCTTTAACGTTGTCTGACACATGAATCGTTGCCAGAACACGTGCAATTTATTTCACAGCAAAAAAAAAAAAAGAATTAAACAGAAATACAAATTAAAATAAAACAATTAATAAGACTTAGAACAAGGATGAGGATGAGAATGAATGGTGTTGCATGGTATAGAGGTATGGCTCCCACAATAATCCAAAAGTAACGCCAGACACGTATCTCGCTCGTTTAATTTCATAATTGCACTCTCGATTTCGGATTCAGGCAACAAGGAGCCACAACAATTTTAATTAAAACTACACAAAAGTATTCGCATGGAAGACGCATTAGAAAAAACAAAATTACCACAAAAGAAACAAACAACTCATAAAGAAGAAGAACAACAGCGTCAACCTGCAGCTGTTGCCAAAATCGCCGTGCGTTGTCTAACATTTTTGTTTCGACTTCTTTTTGGCGGTACGCAAGGCGGGGCGGCTCAGTGCGGCAGTAAGTGGGGAGAGTCATCCATGAGACAAAACTAAAAATCGCAATGCAGCACGACGTGATGGCAACGTTGACACCTTACGTGTCGGGAATGAGGAATGATTCTTGTAGGTGCAATATGGCACCTACATGCACTCGAAGAAGCTGATTTTCTGTTGGTACATTGCACAGATTCAATGGTAATTAGTACGATGAACGACACATGAGGTGTTGGACAACAACGATGGCAGGGAGAAAGAGGGCAGCAAACATGTCAGTTCAGAAATTATGGAGGGAATTCGCGGAACGCAGCCAACTGACAGTTTGAAATTTGGTTTCAGTAATTGGACAAATTAATTTGTTTAGCTTGGTGGCGCATTGCATAATTAAAATATTTTATTTACCATTTCCCTATGCGCGTAGCAGAGAAGGTAGGTTTTGAGTTTCTACTTTCTAGTCCTTAACGCCAATTCTTTAACATAAGGCAGACCTACATATATTGCTTTGAACTAAGAAGGCCGTTGAAGCTAAGGCTATTTTTATGCAGAAAAAAACTATGTAAATTGTTAAAGATTACTCAAAATCAGGTTTCCTATCAGACCAACAAACTTATTATCAGCTAAGACTTGAACGCTGTACAGATTGTCTGCATAGGAGACAACAAAATCATCAACCCCCATTTTTTTTATAAGACGGAATGGCCAAGGTTAGTTTGCTGGAATGCAGAGCATAGGGTGCCAAGTTTAAGTTAAGCCAGGAAAGTGGACTACTATATTCTCCGTATACATACCCAAATAGACACCAGTGGCCGAAGTGAATTAATAAAAAATAAAATCCACGACTGCATCGTACGAAACTTTCTCGCTACATGATATGCAGATTTGAATCGCCGCAAAAAGAAGTGGAAACATTTTCAATTTTAGTATTTTTTTATGATGTTAAGTTGAACAATTCTGCGTACCTACTTCGACTTTTTAAATATTTTTTTTTCTTATAACGATTTTCTTAAATTTCAATTAAATTCGAATTCTCAAAAACATCTAACGATGTTGATCTATTTTTGTATTTTGGACAATTAGGTTAAATGTGTTCGACATGCAAAATTACATCAAACTCGTTAGAGCCGTTTTTGAGAAAATCAAATTTTTCAAATAATTTTGATACGTTATATGTATGAAAAAAAAAATTTAAAAAATTATTTCAAAAATCTATGTAGGTACGCAGAATTGTTCAACTTAACATCACTTACCCACTTTTTTGGACTTCTCTATGGTCGCAATATCATCCCTCATACTCAGTTTGAGCTCGAAATTTTCGCACGATCGCAATAACTCTCTCTTTAGTACACCAATGTATACGAGAAAGTTAAAGATGTTGTCGCAAAGCTTGGTAGATTTTTGAAAAAAAACTTTGTCTTAGAAGATCAGAGCCATTTATTTGTCCAATACTCAGTGTGATTACACCAAAGAAGAACAGCAGGAGCTTGCTGAATATTTTGATGGAGATAACGCCGATGATGAGGTTGAATTTGGCGATGCCATTGGTGCTAATAATTGTTGGTAGGACAATTTACAATCCAACTTTTGATTCGATATCGATGACTCGCTATAGAAATGCAGTGCTACTAAGCTGCAACTTGAATATAAGTTTAATTCGGTAGGCCATGTGGGTTACCTGAAAATACTTAAAGAAATCCCAAACAAGGACATGTTTTACCCCTGATATTATGGTTAGCGAGTACAAGTTTGGGAATCTATTCGAGGTTGAAATATTAGACCGCTCTGAGTGGGCAAATGGTGTTCAAACACTCGATCCGAGAAGTCTGATCTGGTACACCGACGGATAAGAAATAGAAACTGGAGTTGGAGTTGGTGTCTTTGGACCGAACACCAAAATTTCCATTTTCGGATAGTCAAACAGCACTACAGGCAGGCAGGCACTGTTAATCCGATGACAGTGAAGTGCTGCTACGATGCCTTGCAAAACCTAGCCAAACACAACAAAGTCAAACTTGGATGGGTACCTGCTCTCCAAGGTATTGCAGGCAACGAATCTGCAGACGAGCTGGCTAGAGCTGGATCAGAATCTGCGTTCTTAGGACCATAACCCTACTGCCGAGTCAATTGGGCTGCTGGTTTAAGGCACATTAACGATTGGGAACAACACCTTAGTTTGAACCACTGGGAAAGTGTCCCGGGCTTCAGACAATCTAACAGATTTATACAATTGAATTCTACTATTAAGTAAGGAGAATATTAGGAAGCTGGTGGGCTTCCTCACAGCCTTAGATATCATCTTAACAAAATGAACCTGTTCCCAGAGACTGAATGTTGTTTCTGTCTAGAGGACGAGGAAACTTCCAAACATATCTTCTGTGAGTGTCCGGCCCTTCATTAGCTATGACGACGGATCTTCAATAAAGACTTCCATACACCATGAGGAGTCACGTTGTGGAATTAACTAGGGAAGTCACTCGTCTCATAGGCTAACATCCCCTTTTTGATACATTAGACCTTTGAGGTAGCAGTGTCAGCCATGTGGGAAGGGATGAAAAAAAAATTGTAGTTGAACCATATGTCGGCTTAAACCAATTCAGGACGTCTATTTTGCAGGGATCGCTGAAGATATGTAAACTTGCAAATCTTTATTTAATGCAAGAATTTAACTATTTAATAGTCGATGCTTCAGGACTGTGGTTCAAACCATGACTGCCGGAATGAAAACAAATATATTTAAATCTGATTCTTGCAGCACGGAGAATTTTCTCTATTGCCGAGAAAATTGCTCAGAAAATTCTCCGTGCTACAAAAATCAGATTTAAATTTATTTATTTTCATTTCCGCAGTCATGGTTTGACCCACCGTCCTGAAGCATCGGCTATTAAATAGTTAAATCCCTGCCTTACCATCAAAGCCACGAAAGAAAGGTACATATTGAAATATATCGGTTTCATGATTCAAAAGGTTTGTTTGCTCGCAATACAAATACAGTTTGACAGTTCGGTCTAATAAAGTCGAGTTGCCAAAACTATTCATCGATTAAAGAAGCTAAGAAACTGTCCGTTTATTTTGGTTTGTTGCTTCTTAGATAAAATATACTGAAAATAATATTTTTCATAAACTTATGAATTTTTGTTTATTAAGTAAAATTCATTGATTCATTGTACGAATTCTTTGGCTCAATGTTCAAATTCAGGAAAAAAAAACATTTGTTAAATGAACAGTTCGTTGTTTTAATGAAAGTGTGTTCTTTAATTTTTTTTAACATTGTTCAAACATAAAATCTTATTTTTAATGAACAGTTCCTTTCTTTAAAGAACTGTACACATACCACAGCCATCAAACATATAAATATTTTTATACTTAAGAGTACTATGCACATATATACTCTTCGAAATTTATATGAACTGCTTTTAACATTTATAGATGATTTTTTTTCATTATAAAATATGTAAACAAATAAATAGTAAAACTAATTTACAGCTTTTTACTTTTTACATCAATATTGTATGTAACATACCAAAATAAGCTATGGCAGCCGTTCGTAGTTTAATGAATGATACATTGAACCTAGGAATGGTTTTCATTGAATATTGAGCCCTACCCATAATTCACTGTAGTTAATCGAACTTTTATCGCATTAACAAGGTTGGCGAACAAATTTAATATATTTTTCTGGTTGAAAAGCGAAAATATTCGGTTAATCTTTAAATACATTTTAACGAATGCGGTTATCCTCAAAAAAAATATATTAAATAAATAATTTAAACTTAAATATTAAATTTGTAAACGTGAAAATTAAGTGTCGGTGAAAAGAAAACAGAAAAACTTAAGTTCATTATTTCTTAAGTAGGTATTATGTTTTAATAGTGTTCATTGTTTGTATTGGATACTATTTATTGCATATTTATTTTTTAACTCATTCAACTTAAAAAGTTTAAGTTGCTTATTGCCGCTTTTTCATGTTTTTATGCTCATACTTCTAATACATATTCCTTTTTCTAGCTCAAAAATTTAGGCCTCAACATCAGTAACGAAGTCATTAAGACCTTAATGACTATAGTGAGTATAAATTAAAAAAAAAATTAAATTTCATACAAATGTGTACATAATCTTTTTTTACTCATCTTTTCTTTTCTTTTCTTTATTTCTTTTATCTAATTATACATATTCATTAAATGCCTTTCTAATTATATATAATATAATATATTTATTATATTTTCAGCCGTATTAAATTTCTTTATTTATATAATGTTATATTAAATTTAAATTTGTGATTATTATTAAACAATCAACTGAATAAATAAATATTATTAAATGAATTTGAATTTTTTTCTTGAATATCGATTTAAAATTTCAGAAGAGTATGGAATTAGGAGCTCTTTCGCATAAAACGATGAGCCAAATACGTTTATTTAATGAACAATATACTTTGAATTAATAAACAAAATACATTAAGTCAAAGAATACAATTTGTTGATTGATGAATATAATACATACATTGATGAACAAAGTTCATTTATTCAATGAAATAAATAGGTTTGCTCAACAAAGAAAATTCTTTGTTTCAATGAACAATATTCACTGACTCAAAGATCAAAGTTCGTTGATTCAATGTTCGGAATACGTTGACTAATGAATAGCATACATAAATCAATGAACAGATTTTCATTAATACAAAGGATAATACACTATTTAATGAACAGGTTCATTGATTGATGAACGACCATTCTTTGGATCAGAGAAGATGTTTATCGGCTGAATTTTAATGAAAAATACTTTGATATTTTGGTTACTGAACCACTGATTGTGAGTTGCTCGAATGACCATGCTACCGAATACATAAATGAAATATTATATTTAGCAGAAGTTTTTTTAGAGTCCAAAGTTCTTCCTCTTGGGGAGAACAGCTCCCCCAATATGTTGTTTTGGGGATACACGGTTCTAGGGTTAATAAAGATGTAGGTACACTCAGTACTTTAATAAAGATTAAAGTGGGTATAGTGGCTTAGTGGTTTAGTGCGTTGGACCATTAGGCGAGAAATCCCGACCTGTACCACCTGAAAGTTTTTATTAACTGTCTCATCTTTTGCGAACGTCTGACAAACATTTAAGAGTAAGAAATGGCATGAGAGCTTCTCAAAAATAAAATTGCCGTTCCGAATCGACATTAAACAGTAGATTCCATCAATAGTGTCAAAAAAAAATATATGTATCTTAGCACACACAATGGCTGGAGGTCATGTATGGGCCCTTTATGCCTAATATATATACATTTATATTTTAAAACGGTAACGCAATACGCAATATGCAATAAAAACAAAAACCAAACCAGAAGGAATCGGCACAGATAATTAAGGATTACATGACATGACATCCTAAAAATAAAACCGATTCGAATCCGGATCCATCTTCTGTTTGACAATAAATTAAACTCGTTGTCGTTGGTTGGCATCTCTATAACGAGCAGAACTTTCAATCTTTGTGGTAAAACTATTTTCATCCGCCAAAAACTAACACATAAATTGGCAAAATGAATTAAATGCGACAATCATGCATTATAATTCGACACTAAACGACGCGCGGATATATCTGATTAACGCAAAACAAAAAGTGTGAACAAAGACAAATACTTATACCAACCTGGCGAATCCTTCATAGAAAAAAGAATTCCCTAAATAGATATTTACACGCGCGACAGTAGATACAACCAGCATATTATATTAGGAGAATATAATTGAAATCCGCTGCCTCCGCCATGGAGTAGCCAACCCAGCAACAATGCTAAGACAATAGAAGAAGAACTAGAATTCAATGCCGGCCCATGCTACCAGAAGAAAAGCCAGTTCCTTGATTCAACATAAATGCAATTTCACTCGGTTGCGTTGTTGTTTTCTATTGCGCGACAGAGCATTGGCGGATGCGTGGCATGGCATCCTGATAGTGGCGGCGGCGGCGGCGGCGGCATCTCCAATGGTGAATTATTTATAATTTCCTTCATTTCGCAAAAATTTTCAGCGCTTACCCAAAGTACAATGCCAAGAATATAATGCAAGAAACACTATGTATAGGTAAGTATCTATGGATCTGGTGAGATGCGTTTGTGTTATTGTATAGCTTCGGAATTCGATGCCTCCTAAAAGCCTGACACTTTGGATTTATTGCCCTCCACGGCAAGATACATTTCTAACGTTCTTTGTCGGGATCTCGGGACACGCTCGGCACATGATGGTAATGCACTGACTAATGGAATCTTAATTTAGCCAGCGCGTTCGGTGATGTAATGATAGTTCTACTTATTGTTCTACCCTCTTCGCTCCCCACACCCCATTGGGGCCATAGCCATAGGACATGTGTGTGAATGAATCTGCTTCGGTTGGTGGCCAATGCGGGGTGTGTACCATTGTACAGCGCATGCAGAAATTGATGCCAAATTGAAGTAGAGGTTTATGGGTGCATTTAGCAAATTGAAAGATTTTCCACATTCAAGGACATTAGGGACATAACGTTGGTGAAGGCTAAACAATTGCTTGAATTGAGTATAGTATATATATGTACGTAATGGCTTATCTAATGGTGCCAATATGCCAGTACCTACTACTTTCACGAGAATGTGAAAAAAATGTTGAAAATATAGAAAATAATGAAACATTAGAAGCATTTGATGGCAGTGGGTTCTTTGTGGGATGATTTTGATGTTAAATCATTTATTTTGCTGGACAATTTTCGAGTTCGCATTCGTTAAGGCTTGTTACTTTAGAAGGGTTCAAAAGAAGATTCAACCCAACTGGTGTAACAGCAAGATAAGTGGCAAGTGGTCGAAGAAGTGGACTGAAAAATTCAACCCCTTGATCCTTCTGTCTAAATGATAAACCTAAAAGAAAGTTTGCAAATTCATCACGAAAACAGCAGGAGCCTAAAAGCTTTCAGAGAATATTTCTTTTCGAAGTATTCAAAGCTCCATGAAAAATAGTGATGGCATGTGGGCTGAAATCAGTCAAGAAGTGCTAGAAACCACTTATGGAAATCACTTTTCGGGCTTCTGCATGTCGTAGTGAGAGCTTGCTCTCGTAATTGTATTTACTTTACTAAACGGGCTCCCAAAGCTTGGAGCGTTTATGTCGCCTGAGTCACAGCTGCTTTCAATTCTCTACAGTCCCGGAAACGCTGCTTCTCGTTATCCAGGCCAAACGCTTTGGCTTCAATGTGATAGCTTAGTCTTTGAAACTGAGGCTCGGTCTTGTTTATCGTCTTATAACTGGTGGGCTGGGATTCGAAAACTCTCTTGGCTGGAGCAATATTATTCATTGGTTCGATGTTTTGGCTTTTTGAACTATATCCATATATTGCTGCAGCTCATAGAGTTCGCGGTTGTATATTTTCCTCCTCCTCGCTCTTGCCCTGCGCACTTTATGCTTGAAAATACAATTAAATAAGTCCCATGATGGCGCATCTCCTTTCCGAATTTAGGTACATTTTTGTATGAGTTTTTAATAGCCGTAATGACCTCTCCTTAGCTGTGATGTTGAATTTCTTCAACATTGACTGGACGCGGATTCACCTCTTGCCGTACCACTCTCTCATGACATGATGGTCATTTCGCAAGGCTTTTGTGGAACTTAAGTGAACAATTTCGAAGAGACTGCTTAACAGGCCTGAAGCCTGGTTGCTGGTCTTTCCTGTAGAACATCTGGACATTGGTTCAATTGCTAGACCCTTCGATTTCCTTTATGCACAGGATTTTCTTCTATTTTCTTCTCTTGGATATTTACTCTTCCCCCGTTACGCTGCAGCGATTGCAAATGTGTACATTCTGTTACCATTTTCCTGTGGACACACTCACCATCATACCAGGGACTCTTTAAATCTGATGGTTGGTAACCTAAGGTGGTCTCGGCTACTTCCTTGATGATGTTGCGAAATCTGGTTTCAAGAGGTGTTCGCATTCGTGGATGGTGCAGCGGAGAGTTCAGGCAGGCTGAGGCGTCCAACATTACCCTTTTCTGGGCGGTTAGCAGCTTCTTTTCGTTACACAGTCGATATCAGATCTTTGGTTAGCTGTTAGCTCCAGTCCCAGTCTGCTTTGTGGATTCGAAGTCTTGGACACCGCATGTTGCTTATCACAGTTTTATGTGCTATACTACAAAGTCAGACAAGGCTGCTTTTACGAATTTATCCGCCTAAGATCTTTTCCTTACCAAGTTTGGGTGTTTTGCAAAACCTATCTTGACTGGTTTCTTTCTTATGCACACCTGAGTACCTGGTGGACTGCGGCAAATCTACTCGAGGGAAGATTTGAGTAACACTCGGGATGGACCCGTACATTGTCTTAAATAATCGTCCATTGTCGTTACGAATCGTGATCTTAAAAGAGGGGGCCCATATCCGAAACTGGTATCCCTCCCATAACATAGGACAAGTGCTGGACTCTAAGGTAAGTGCAAGTACTCAAAGCCATATTCGAAATCAGTGTGGTTAATGGCTCAGTGGTTGGTGACTTGTGGTCGAGGGGGTGTCAAATGTTCAAATCTGTCAATTTCAAATTTCCGGCCAAACAAATATATCTTCGCACACGCAATAGTTGGGGAAATAGTTGGAATCAGTTTTACTGTATTCAATGATGAAAACCATGCGAGTGCCGTTATCGCCAATGGGAAACACCTCATTTGTTCGTGTCGACGGATGATCTCTTGGAGATCTTTGATTCTCTAAAGAACAAAAAATCGGCGGGAGTTGATGGTATCCCAAACGTCGTATTGAGACACCTGCCCTTGGAGGCTGTTGAGATTTTCACAACGCTGTTTAACAATGCATTGAATAATGCATATTATCCGCCGCATTGGAAAATGGCAGTGGTATATCCAATTCCGAAAAAGGGAAAGGATAATACTAACCCTGCTAATCTTCGGTCAATTAATTTGCTTCCGAAGTTTCATAGTCATAGTCAACTTGCTTCTAGGGTTAAGGTCATATGCTACGTGGCCCTAATAAGGCCCATCATCGCTTATGGCTGTCCATTGTGGTTCAATATAGCGCCATCGTATATGGAAAGGATTCGGGTTTTCGAGAGACAATGTCTTAGGACATGTCTCGGGTTGTATCGAACACTTGAATCTGAGTACATAAAATATTATGCCAACACGGTATTATATGATGGGGCTCACTTGAATAGGATTGACAATTTCCTCATTAAGGTGACTCGAAGGCGCTTTGCGAGGGCGATGAGCAGCGATAATAGCCTGATCTTCGGGGCATACTACCCCAATGAAGCACACATGGAGAGAACGCTCCGATCTGGCTTTGTTCCGCCAGAGGCTTTTGTTCATATTGATCAAAAAGGACTGGTACAGGCGAGGGATGGTATCAGTCGCTAATGCTCCTGAGCTCCTTCGTTTTAGTAACGCGATAGGGGGGAGGGATCAAATTGACGCGGATAAACAATTCACCGACTATTGGTGGCTTGCGAAAAGAGTGGAAGAAGTGGGTATGCCTTTACAGGTCGGTAGGCTTAAGTAGTTTTTGTAAGTTTTAGTTTGTGCTCGGCATGTCGGCTGCAAGGTGTGGTGTTTCTGGGAGTTGACTGCCAAATTTCGGTGTCAGTGGACTCTCATGTGCGCTTTGTTGGCTCTGCTGGGTGTTGCTAATGGAGTTGAGGGGTTAATCATTTTTGTCTAGTTTGTAAGCTTTATTGAAAGAAAATAAAAAATGGATTTAAAATTGAAAAATTGAAATAGTTGGAACATTACATAATTTTATTTCTGTCTTTAAATGCAAAGCCGGATCTATACACGATTGATATGGATATTGATCTAGATATGCAAAGTTCACTGCTTTTACTATCAAAGCAGGAAAAATACATTTCAGAATTGCAAAGCTTTCTCAATATGTCATAGCGGGTAAATGTTGTATCTCAAATTCCGATTACTCACATTCTAGAAAAGCCTAAGCATGTTTAACCAACCTGTCCTTCTAAACTAACATTACACGTCACGTCAACTGACTAACTTATCCAAATCACATGAGCAATCACCTACAACAGTCTAACTCCAATGTCTGTCAGTGAATACATAGATATAGCCAAAAAAAAAAGCCACAAAATAGTAAAACAAACAAAAAAAACCGCCTGTCCAATATAAAATTAACGCCTCCTCAATGCATGCATATCGAATCGACCACATAAAGTTGCAGACCACTCATAGAGTCTGTCCGATATTTTTTTTCTATTCGCCAATTTGACAGCTAGCACATTTAGGTGATAACGCTCGTGTAACAAGTTTCCCTTGCCGGTACCAGTGGTGTCGTTGGTGGTGTGGTAGTGATTAATTGAAATGATTTTCATTATGAAAAATATTCTTGCAACAAATCGTTCAGCTCATTGCAGAGTGTGACACGCGATCAAATAAAAAGCAAAACAAGCTAACCAACCGAACCGAAACGACAGCGTCACAGACTCGTGTACTATTAGCCGATAAATTAATCGTATTCCACACTCACGCGTTCTTGGCCACAGCACCGATTCGATAGTAGGAGTAAGGAACGCCGCGACGCGACGCGACACACCACAGTGACACCAACGCATTCGGTATGCATAAAACCAACGAAACTGAACGAAATAATCTGTCAAGATCGCATAAATAACGAACCTAATGGCGAACGACTTTGGCTGAAACACTCGTCCATACTATGTAGACTTACTCTGGAAGGTGTCGGCGCACAGAGCACCAGCACAGCCCAGCGCACACCTTTACCGCAGACAAAATAGCCAATAAATTATGAAATTGGTGGTTGAATATTGGCAATAGAAACTGTTGACGAGATAATAATCGAAGGGACTCAAAAGTAGAACCCCATTAACCTGATCCATCCCAATGTATGACTTAATAATAGGTACCCCACATCCCGAAGTGGAAGTTATCTTCGGACTTACGATGATGCGAGGCGATGAAGAGAAGCACCTTGCCGAGAGTTGACAATCGACAAAACAAAAAACTCATTTCTCGTACACTAGCACTGGCTGCTCCGAACGTGCCCATAAATAATCCGATTGACAGCGCAAGTATAGATGTTGACCAGGTACGAGTCGAGAAGGAAGGTATCTCTGTGTTGCAAAAAAAAACAACAACTCCTACATAAAGGGCTATACGTTCAGAGTTAAGGTACACCTTTCCGTGTGGTGAAACAAATTCGAATTTAAATTGCAAAAACCAAAAAAAAAAATTGGACTATGGCCAACACTTGTTGGACAAGTTCTGACCCTGACGTGGAACTTCGGAGCGAATACTGGTTGTGGTTGTGGGCGGTGGTGGTAGGTATGTTCGAAATGGAGCAGTGGCGTTGAATTAATTTATTTTTGTTTTTCCAATGCAACAGTTTGTACACGGCAAAATTTTGGCTATAACCTCATTCACTTTTTAAATTTGACACATAGCTGTCCGTGACAATGCAAACATCTGGTCTATAAGTACTCGCTTCTTTAAATTTATACCCAATTAAGATCAAACTTACACGACTGACGCGACGGTGTAAATTGTGTTTTCATCATTAACACGCATGTTGCATCTCCCTGATATGTGGTCGTTCGTCGTCCCGGGCGCAGTGTTGATATTTTCAGAGTTCGCAAACCGCCAAAAGTTGCGGACAAATTCTCAAAAAGTGTCAGACAAAATTATGACATGTCTAGCAATTAGATTAATTTCATCGAGCACACGCAGTCACGGAGTCTGGGTGGGTTGTTGGCTCACTTGGACGAGAGGCACCGTGAATGTATGATGCGTATTGGTGTCGTCTTTAAATTTAACACTGAACGCGAGCCAAACTCCTTCGCCACCTCCTCGTACAAACGAGTGGACCGCCGTAAGTTGACTAAGTGTGGGGTAGTGGCTAATTAATGAGTTCAATTTTAATGTTGCAGTGATCATTTGCGAATCGAATTTATAACGATAATTAATAAGGACTCTGCAATATGGACAAATAAATCAGCACTTGGCTCTGATTATACGAGTGCACGTTTCGTAAACATATTATGAATTTATTATGAGCAGAAGGGTGTTAATGTGAGTTCAATGAAATTAATGTCCACCGAGGATGTAGTCGATTGCTTTTACTTTAAAGTGAGTTCTTTGCATGGCAATAAGCGAAAGTCGACTAAATGCAATTGGCATTTACATTTTCAATATACATATGTAGGTTGGTGGTCGCAGTTAAAGTACAGGGTTGAGGGTTATGAATTGTTTGTTTGTTGCCAACAGTAACAGCAGTTAGTTCTGAGGGCTGCAAAGTGATTGCCTATGCAGATGACGTTGCTATTGCCGTATCGGGGAAGCACCTTAACACCTTAAAAGAACTCCTACAAAATGGTCTTAACAAGCTAATAATATGGGCTGACAGTTGCGGTCTAGGCGTCAATCCCCACAAAACCGAACTTGTCCTCTTTACTAGGAAATACAAAATCCCACGAGTCGACCCCCCTTCAATCAGGGGTACCAGCTTAGTCTTCTCTGACGAGGCCAAATACCTAGGTCTCATCTTGGATAGGAAGCTCAACTGGAAATCTAATATACAAGAAAGAAAGGCTCAATCTCAGTCTCTCCTTCCGTCTTCCTAATCATTGTAGTGTTTTCCAGGCGGAATTTATGGCGATAAAGGAAGTCTTGTCCTGGCTAAGAAAGAATGTGGTATCCGTAAAGGATATGCGAATCTTTTCGGACAGTCAGGACGCCATCAAGTGTCTGGACTCTGTATCTATTAACTCTTTAGTAGCCCTAGATTGCCGATCATCTCTGAAGGAGATGGCTGAGCAGTTCAACATTCACCTTTGCTGGGTGCCGGGGCATAGGGACATTCCGGGTAACTGCAAGGCCGACGAACTCGCCAAACTTGGAACTACCCTCTCAATCTTGCCTGAAAAGGGCTCCTTAGGCATACCAGTTTCCACGTGCAAGCTCTTGTTTAAACTGGATGCATTAGAAAAAACTAACCACAGATGGACAAATGGTACTACTTGTCTGACAACGAAGCAGATTTGGCCTAGGCTGGATCTAAGACGCTCAAGGAGCTTGATTACCCTTAATCGGTCGCACATTGGTGCTACAATTGGTGTCATAACTGGACACTGTTTGTTAGGCAGGCATGCAACAAGGCTTGGTGCCTATTCCAAGGACTTCTGTAAGAGCTGTTTGGATGAGGAGGAGGAGGAGACTACTCTACACCTTCTCTGCGCATGCCCTGCTCTCTCTCGAAAGCGAAACCTCCATATGGGGGCCTTCTTCTATAATGATCTTAATGATCTAAACTCAACCGACCCAAAATGTCTCTCACGCTTTATTAGCACCTCAAAATAGTTTCACGTGTAGGCAGGAACTTCAGATCTACGTGGTATCTCAATGGACCTTATATTGGTCTAGTTGAAATGTAAATCCCATTTGGTTGAGAGATTTCCGGAGATAGGGAGAAACCAATGGTGCGCATGTTTCTGTTCAAGCGACCTGCCCCAGGTTGGGGATGTGCGTGGGGTTAACAGGCCAACCGTGTAAAAAATGTATTGTCGCGAAGCGACCAGTTTAGCCCTCGGAGTAGATGGGATTCATCCGAACAATAAGCGGGACCCTTAAATATTGTTATAAAGCAGACTATCTCTCCGCTGAAGAAGAAGTGTGTGATTACTAAAAGTTACGAAAGCAACGTCTATTTGAGTGCGGATTTGTTGTCGGGGATATTAATGCAAAAATTGAAAAGAAGAACATTTGTGGTGGACACTACAAGACAACAAGCCTGGAAACAGACTCAGGTTAATTGATTTCGCTGCGGGTGAGCAAGAACACGGTTTCTTCACCTCAATAAGGAACATGGCGGTCACCAGTTCTGCACACTTCTCAAATATTTTAGATACACTACCTACCTAGTTGTAGCCAAGGTAGGTCTATAGATAGCAGATAGAAAGCCGCCTATCTCGTATCACTCAACATTTCGAGAAAGTAATTTGCTGCCAGCATAAACTGAGAATCAAACATCGGCTTCTCCAAAGGAAAAACAACCAAAATGTGAGTGAGGATAGGAATATCTAAACTGAAGTCCAACAACGCTGTTGGGCCAGACGGTCTACCCGCAGGATATGCCTTGGTAGAGGGCAAATGTCCGGTGCACAATAAAGGCGATCTGCTAAACTGCGGTATCTCGTCTCTGAAACATCGCGTATAAGATCTTGATCTTGATGTTATTGCTAAAACACAGTAGCGACCTGTCCCTGGTCGCCTTTGTACATTTTGGATATATGGATAATGAGATAGATGTCACAACTCAGCAGGAGGTAGTAGGGAACTTTGCCTACACCGGCTCTGCTATCACATTTGATAATGATAACTCTTCATAAACCAAAAAAAAACCAATATCCAATACAATGGATATTACACAATATGGTACAAGTACAAGTTCTAATTTAAGGGTTTGAACCATGGACTCCTTCTTTACCAGATGAAGATATGCTCAGTCTTATCGACTAACTGATTAGTGCAGTATCGTTCAAGCTAAAATGAATGCACTTAAGAAAGCTTCCATGAAACCTATTGTCTGGATTGTCAAGTAGCACTTATCGGCTTCAGCCTTATAATCGCGAAATGCAGTACGGATTGTCTCTTAACACTTTAGAGCGTGCCTTTTTTCAATTTTCAGTTTTTCCAGTGAATTAACATTGTTAACTTTTAACTTGTTTCGGTTTACACTCTTTATCAATTTTAACATTACTATGAGAAAGACACTATAAGGCTCCTACAAAGTCATTTAAATAAGGGTACATAATTATTTGCCCCAAAGCGTTTTTGAGGCAGAAGACAGAATGCCAGAAGGCTTCAAGACTTTCTTCTTTGAGTAGAAAGTCGTCCAAAATTAGAAGCCTACTTTCGCCTTCTAGGTCTTTGATGAAGAAGAAGGATTTAAAGTCTGAACAGCCCTTAACACAAGGTCAATTCTTTTAATAATTTGCTTACAAAGGATAATGTAGAATTTTAGACAATGGTGTTTTATGTCCCCAACTTCCGATTCATTGAAGTCACCATTTAGCATCATCAGTTTAGCTTTAGGACAAAGGTGCACTTCATTCAATGCTTTATAAATCGAATTATCAGAAAAAACTATTTGATTAATTGCTTCGAAATTGATTAAATTTAAATCGATGAAATTATGTAGAACTTTTTTATAATTTCACCTTAAGCAACGTGAAAGCGTGGGGATTCAGATTGCAATTTTAAATTTATATTATCAATTGCACTTAAAGAGTATGCCAAAAAATTCAGGTAGCACTTATTTTTTTGATTTAATCGACTTGCAACACCTGCTGCTATATCTTTATTTTGTTCGAAATTTGTGATCAAAAAAAAGAGTACCAAAGCCTTTCACTGCTACAAAACTCGCTGAACTGCTGCTTCCAAAGACAACCTACGAGTGTTTGAAAATTAAATTTTGCGTAACTCTATGTCAAAATACTCTTGAAATACTTTAAAATCTTTTTTACGTTTGCTACTATGACAAAAAAAAATCATACATATCTCTTAGTAAATGTTCAATTTTTTGGCTACTTGATGGGAGATTTCTCAATTGGAAAGGAAAATATGAATCTCAACAAAAAGTGAAGTATTTTTACGAAAGAGGAAGTATCGAAGTATTGGCTATGAAAAGGAAGTAGAATACTTCGTTTGAAGTATAAACGGCATCGTTGATAGGTTCTGAAGGAAACAAACCAACTATTAACTCTGAGAGAACTACTAACTCCACAAACACAAAAAACTGCGCATTGGGCCTTTAAGATGGCTGGGACATGTAAAGCCAATGAACTGCGAATTTTATCCACAGGGAGGTTGCGCTGTTTTATATGCAGAGGTTTATTTTTTCAAGTCCAGGGTTCACTGCGGACTGTTGAGCCGATTAAGTAGGTAATAAAAATATACATACATATACTAGGTGACCCCGCAAACTTTATCTCACTCTAATTGTTATTATTTTATTTACCATTAATTATATTTAACTTTTATGATGTTTCTCATTAAATCTAGCACGCGCTTACTTTAATATTTATACCCTATCCTAAGGGTATATTAATTTTGACACATAGTTTGTAACACCCCTTAATATTCGTCGTAGACCCATAAAATTATATATATTTATGATACGGACCAAATCCTAAGACTATTTAGCAATGTCCGTCCGTCCGTCCGTCCGTCCGTCCGTATCAACTTTTGAGGCCTTTAAAGTTATGCCAGGAGGCTGAAATTTGGAGCATATACTCCCTAGGATCCCGAAATGGTAAAGTGTTAAAAGTTTTTAAATCCGCCCACTGCCACGCCCACAATTTAGAAAAAACCGTTTTAAGGCTTAGGTTAGAGAGATAAAGTTGTAAAACCTTCACAAGATATGTAGGTACTGCCTACCTTTATAAATTTGTCATATACAGTTTTTTGCCACGCCTACTTTTTGTGGGCGTTTTTCACTAAAATGCTGTTTTCTTTGAAAATTTTCATAGAAATCGAAAAAAAATGTTTAACAATATATTTAGCCAATATTTTTTCCAATATATTGCCCATACAAAGTTTTTGGCAACGCCCACTTTTTGGGGGCGTTTTTTAAAAAAAAAAATTTTTTCTTTAAATTTCATAGAATAAAATAAAATTCTATCCATCATCTTCCTAATGCTTTTTTTCTTTCGGGTACATAGGGATAAGGATAGGGTATCATACTGTTCGCCAGCGGACTGTAGCCTTTCCTTATGTTTTTATTATCGTTTTGACGTTATATGAAATCACTCGCGTAAAATAATAATTTTAAATGTTACTACTACTATCGATTCCACAAACAATTATAATTTTTAAAAAACATTATATTAAGTGAGAGAAAACTTTCATCAAGACGGTGCCACCTGCCACACAGCTTATCTCTCGAAATGGCCCTGTGAGTTGGCCGCCAAGATCATGCGATTTAACGCCTCTTGACGCTTCTTTCGGTGGGGTTATCTAAAGTCGTTAGTCTATGTGGACAAGCCGAACACGGCTGAAGTCTTACAGGATAACATAACAGGCGTAATTCGTGGAATACAGGCCGAAATGCTCGAAAAAGTGATGCAAAATGGGTCCATTTGAAACGGAGCCGCGGACAATATTTACATGAAGTTGTATTTAAAACGTAAATGGCAAAGGCCTATTTATCGATTACAATAACAATTTTGAATACCCCCGGTCTATTAGACCCCTTTTTTGCCATTCGAAGATATATCCTGCTGAATTCCATCTACGAGTCTGTAAGACCAGTGACTGTGCTAATTAAAAATCTGAAAGCAGTAAGACGGCGACGATAGCAATAAAATTATCGCGCGTACTACAACAGAACCGAATGCGCTGAAGAGATATAAGCCAATTGGAGCCTCAACCGCCAAACTGTTGAAAGTTATACGTCTTTTGGTTACTCACATATTCAATCTGGTTGCATGAACGTCAAAAATTAAAGAAACTTCTAAGAAATAAGAGGATAATATTAAACCCCCTTTCCAATTTGACTTTATTGTTGTTAGGTTAATGTTCTCTGCTAAAAGCCAACGCAGTTGCATGCATTTTGTATCGACAAATTACACGTAACCAATTGAAATGCAACGTAATTTACTTAATTTTTGATTATTATAGTAATATCCCAAGAAAACAACGTCCTTCGCCACAAATTAAAAATTAAATTCCTTTCCCGACTATGTTTCGAGTCAGCCACAAGCTTGACAATTACCTGGAAACATTAAAATTTTCCAACAAACAGTGATCATGATCTCAGTCTTAGCACAGCCAACAGGCAACTAACAACCCACGCACAGTGGGTGACAATTAGCTACTTACCGTATAAATTTTCCCTGTTGATCACTTTGCTGACTAACCACACTATCGTAATATCACATAACTATCATCACGATCATCACATCACGATGACCATCTTATCAACATCGTCCCGACGCGACGACAAAAAACCCATAAAAAGTCATGATGCCTGACGCGGGTGGGGGAGACAGACCAGGGAATCCTGTGTTGAGAAATGCGACACAATTAACACAAATGCTTTATAGAGATCCTTTTTGCCTCCAAGATGTTTATCTGTCTCTATCGTCTTAGTGGAGGAGTAGAAGAAACGACGACAGTGCGATGTACCACCATCAACGTATCAAACAACTTGGCGAGCAACAACAAATATCCCAAGGCAAAAGTCAATGCGCCTCAGTGGTTTAACGTTTGGTAGTCGCCGGTAGGGAATCTCATAAAAATTTGTTAAAATCCACTGGACAACATATTCCTGGGAAAAGGGAATCTCCTCCAAATCGTCGTTCCCAACATCGTTTCACCAATGGTGACAGCACAGCAGCAGACGACCAACGACGGTGGCGACAGTATCAGCAAGATAGCAGCCACCACTTCCACTAACATCTGCAATAGTGCGGCAGCCTAAACCAGCGGCGCTACATGGTCATGTATTCTCGAAATGAGTTATAAATTTTATCCGATGATGGGACTTATGATATCTTCTTACATGTTCCACTGAGCGGTAGTATGGTGCGGCTGTCCGTCGCGTCGCGCAGAGCCTGTTGTATATAGTGGCATTGCTGTTGACCAGTTTCGGATCGGTCTGCTTGCTGGACTCTTTTTGGGAAGAATTATCGCTACACCGAGCCGAGCTGGAACGTATCCGGTTCGTTTTTCAGATTTTTATTATAATTGCTCCCACGACTTTCTGGGAATGAATCAGAACCGACGTATATATGTACCAGTAAATGAGCGTGTGCACGCGTATAAATCTTGCTTGGAGACTCACATCGGACAACCACTCAGTGGAGGACCAAAAAATTTGTCCCAAAAGCAGAAACACAAAAATTAGAGACAACTACAGCTTTTGATTAATTGACGACATTTAATTACGACGACGAAACATTTATGTTGTCGCTTTATCTGAGCCAATTAATCTCCCGCGCGGATGGCGGTTATGTACTTGTTCCCTTTGGCTCTTTGATTCGTTGCATCCAGCCAGCGCAGGACGGTTGTTGTAAGTTTTGATTTCTGTTTTTTTTCGTCTCTGATCATCTTTTATTCTTTTCATTTGCAGATAAGAAATCTCTGCAGAAGATACTTGTTCAATTAAGTTGGGAAAAAAAGTCAAAATTTTGAATTCGCGATACACAAAAATCAAGTCGTCCTTAAACAGAATAAAATCCCACCCGCAGATTCATGTATGTAATCTTCAACCCCTCAAATCAAATGGGTTTAATAAATTGTTTCTCGCATTTATCCCGTTAACATCCCTCGCAGTTAGCAAAGGACGACGTTGGCCTCGTTGTGGCATGGCACCTAGTGAATTTTCCAACAGTTAAACCACACAATTTGCCTCCTTTACAACCCTATAGGGCAGGATCACGACCATTTGACATTGTGGTTGGATGTGAGGCGATAGCGCCATGAATTCACGTGCAATAAATTTGCGAAATATCCCTTAGCCAACCTCCCCCTCCCCCCTCCACACCCTATAAGCAACCACAAACATCAGTGCAACTAACCACCAGCAGCAAGCGCTACGACTTGCGACCACACACCACCACCCCTACGACATGCAGTGCAATCCAAACCGGCGGCGCGGCGTAGTAACAAAGCCGTAAGGGATTCCTCAAAGCAGCATCTCCTCCAAGAATATTGTTCCTTATGGTCCTGACATCCGCAGCGCTTAAAATGCACAACCATGCCAGAACTTCTGAGTTATTCATAGATATGTACCTACTACCTACTTTCTACGGCGGCGACACGACAAGCACCAATGTAATACGGGGTAGTTTCTGGGACTTGCTTAAGCGATTTTTGCCCGAGATACATGTGTATGTGTGTGCAGTTGCTGTGTAGTAAATTGAGGGTAAGTATTAGCCGAATGCTGCATTGCACCCGCATCCTGCAGTTCTATGAAAGACGCAAAAGTATCAAAACGGTGGGCCGCACTGGGAATGATACTCCGTCATATGGAATCAGCATATTTGTCGCTTCATTTTGTGTGTTGAATTTTTTGTCGTTAGGAAATATTCACTCGCCAAATATGATAAATTTGAAAGTGTTACTTCATTGTGGGTGGACAGACACTTCTCGAGCATGCTTCAAATAAGAACGCATTCAATTGGCCATCTACTTCTTGAGCCGGAGTCTACTGTAGCGATTATCGAATAAAATAGTCTGAATCCCTAGGTAGACAAATTACTGTCTTTTAAGCGAAATCGAAACTGGTGCGAAGAGTATAAAAGACGCTACCTTTTACACAGCTCAGAAACTCAAGCTATAATAAAAGCCTGCTCTGCCATATCACAATTTCTTCCAAAGATGTTGGGGATGTCATAAGCAACCTAAACAGGTTGGGTAAGTGTATATCTAACCCAGGGCAGGGCCAAGTATCAGTCTTTGTTGGCCCACGTCTACAACATTAAAAGCTATTGATCGACTTATGATGGTCCAAAATTCAGTAGATCTAAATATCTGCTAGAAGTAAATTAAAATCCTTAATTGTTCCTGGTTTCAGCCCTCTCAACGAACATCTCAAAACGTCATTCCTAATTTCACTCGACTTGAAGAATTGTTTCGGCCACTATCTGAACCAAGGGAAGAATGTAAGCGCTTTTTAATGGATGGTCAGGTTTAAGAGCTGGTGCTTTCGTGACATATGACATTCTTTTATATCGTGAATAATAAGTGACAGAGTCGCAGATGATGTGTCATGACACTTACGTACGCACTCGTAAAAATTTAAATCACTTTTTAGGTTTTGAAATATTTTATCTCCTCAAAAACGGCTCCTACGGTTTTGATGTAGTTTCGCACATTGGTTTTTAGATATTTGTTCAAAATACAAAAATTGATACAAATCTTTAAAGCCGTTTTTGGGAAAAGGAATTTAATTTAAATTTAAGAAAATCGTTATATGAAAAAAAATTTAAAAAAAAAATATTTTAAAAATTGAAGTATGCTGATTTGTTTAATTTAATATCACAAGAAAATATTAATTTTTTCCGAATTCCCTATGTTAGGTTTTGAGTTATTGGCGGTTTTATACCGTTATTGTCCGTGTCCTTAGTACAAAAAAAAAAGATCAAAATCCTTAGAAGCATTTTCTAGAAAAATAGTGATAAGTGATTTGCACCAAAAAAATTGTATGGTGCCTACCGTTATTTTAAACGATAAAGCAAAAAATAAAAAAATTGTTTCGCCATACGGCGCCCGGACAGACAGAAAGACAGACCGACGGACGGCATTGTCGGACCCACATTCCGCATCATTGCAATAACTTTCTCTTAGTAGTATAGGCTGCAAAGGGACTATATAGGGTCCAATTCCTTTTCGCAATAGACCAAGAATAGGCCTTTTAGTAACATAAGAGAACGAACGGAGTACATACCACTTACATGAGCCACAAAGTCTCTGCTTAAATCTTTCGCTTAATTTTCTTAGATGCCGTTTACAAACAAATCCAGTCCGCGGGTCCAATCATCCTAAATAGCTCAATCTAAAGGGTGTTTTTTTAGGGGTATAGTACTTCGAATTAAAATAAAAATCGAGAAAATCTTTTTAATGTCCATCAGTTAGGCTTTGTTGGAAAGATAATTTTATGCCATTAATGATTAAGTATGATTTGGGACATGTGGCCGCCGCGGCTGGCTCGAATAAAGACAAGTCTAGAAGTCCAATCATTTGGGGCTGTATGTCGGCAATAACGCCACGCATGTTTCCAAGTCCCTAACGTTTCTGGTTTGTTGGTGTAGGCGAGCGACTTCACATATCACCAAAGAAAATAATGCAATGGTGTCAAATTACACGATCTTGGTGGCCAATTGACAGGTCCATTCCGCGAAATTATGCGCTTATCGAATGTTTCCTTCAATAAATCGATTGTGCCACACAGCGCATGTAGCGCCATCTTGTTGGAACCACTTCTCATCCACCTTCATGCTATCCAATTCGGGAACAAAATAGTCGGTTATCATGGCTCTATACCGGTCTTCATGAACGGTAACCGATTCTCCGGCAAGTATGGCCCAATGACTCTATTAGCCCATAGAGCACACCAAACAGTCAGTTTTTGTGGATGTAATGGCGTTTCAAGGGTCTCATGTGGATTCTCTTCACTCCAAATGCGGCAATTGTGCTTGCTGACGTAGCCATTCAACCCAAAATGAGCTTCATCACTAAATAAAATGTTGCGGTAAACATCGCGAACTGAACCATTATTTTCGAAGTTTCGAGTTTGCACGATTGGCAAGCGTTGTTCATTTGTCAACCTATTCATGATGAAATGGCAAACCAAACTGAACATAAATGACATTAGAGTAGCCAGACCACAAAATGTCAGTTTTATCTCTATTCGAAAAAACAACCTCTAAAAAAACACACTTCATAAATTACCAGATTGAACTTTTACAAGAGAGGTCCCGTCGCCTTAAGGCAGTTCTTTACCGCTTGTCCTTCAACGTTAACAAATGCAGTCATGCAAAGCCTGCTAGTAATGTCAATGTCATCGGCATATACGAGTAGGCTTAATGACTTTATCCCTGCTAAAGAAGTCTCCACATGAGTTTTTACTAACTTCAAAGTAATCACAGGAGTTCTCCATCGTGCAGGATGAGCTTCTTTTCTCAGGGATCCTAAAAGTTAGCATGGCCCCATACATCTTGAAAACAATGTAAAGGGTGATCCATTTCGAGGTTCCCTACTTTTTTTAAGAAAAAAACACAGAAAATTCAAATTTAATGGAGAATGTTTATTATCATTTGAAAGAACATTCTTTGGCATTCATTTTTTGAAAATTATGTCTATCAAATGTTGGCCGTTGCTACGTCGCAGATGGTCCATCCGTTGAGTCCAATTTTCGATCACTCGTTCGAGCATTTCGACTGGTAACTGGCGAATGACACGCGTGATGTTTTCCTCCAAGGCCTGAATCGAAGCGGGTTTGTCGGCATAAGCTTTTGACTATACATATCCCCACAGGAAAAAGTCTAACGGTGTGATATCACACGATCTTGGTGGCCAATCGACCGGCCCAAAACCGATTCTCCGGCAAGTAGCGCCGTCTTGCTGAAACCAAATGTCGCCGAGATCACGAGCTTCAATTTCAGGCATCAAATAGTCGGTTATCATGGCACGATAACGGTCGCCATTGACGGTTACGTTCACACCGGCATAACATTTAAAGAAATATGGACCGATGATTCCACCGGCCCACAAACCACACCAAACCGTTGTTTTTCTGGATGAAGTGGCAGTTCTTCAATCTCTTCAGGTTGCTCTTCGTCCCAAATGCGGCAATTTTGTTTGTTTACATACCCATTGAGCCAGAAATGGGCCTCATAGCTAAACAAAATTTGCCTCGAAAACGTCGGATCTTCTTGGAACTTTTCAAGAGCCCATATAGCGAAGCGATGTCGCTTGGGAAGGTCGAGCGGCTTGAGTTGATGCACAAGCTGTATTTTGTATGCTTTCAAATTAAGATCTTGACGTAAAATGCTGCGAACGGCGCCGAATCGACTCTCTACGGTCTTCGTGTTCACTCTCAGCTACGGCCGCTATATTTTCTTCACAGCGTGCTGGACGTGGTCTATTCGGTCGAATATTATCCAATAATGAATGTTGGGTCTCAAAATGGGTGATGGTGTTGCGAATAGTACGCTCAGTAGGCCGATTATGTTGACCATAAGTTGAGCGAAGTGCACGAAACACATTCCTCACAGAACGTGAATTTTCATAATAAAGTTGAACAATTTGTAAACGTTGTTCACGCGTAAGGTTTCCATTATGAAATGCCAAACAATACTAAACAAAAATAACATGACAGCATGACACGACTCACACGTGATCTGTCAAAAAAGGCTATTGAAAAAAGTATCTGTACTTGGATCACCCGTTATATTCATTGGATTGTTTCAAGATCTGCAGTCAAGTAAAAATTGTATAAATATTGAGCCTCTCCGACTTTAAACTGCACTAATGGGCTCTATAAGGCTTTGTCTTAGGTGGTCACTTAGCACGCCAAACATGAATATGTCCGAAACGAGCTTAGAGGGTTTTCATGTGGCAATCGGTGCTGAGATATGCAACTCTATAATAAAATGTTCTTGCTGCTATCCCTAACCTAAGATTTAAAACTCCCATTTCCATTTGATGACCCTTTTAAACGGTTTTATTCCATATTTCATTAAGTTCATCCAATTCGTTTATATCCCTGAAATCATAGTCTTCCAGCTTGCATTAGAACTTCACCCACTTTTTGGCAAATTGTAGCAAATGTCTCCTTAAGCAAAGAAAAAGAAAAAGCTCCCTATTCCGTGCTCGAAAGAAAGAGATCACAAAACACAGTTCGTCCTTTAAAATTGCCCACGAAATACCCATACAACACATGCACACATCAGAAATAAAGTCTTCGTAAAACGTGTTGTAAGCTATTTCGACCGTAAACGGATGTTGGGATGACTTATATTCCCTGCAATTGCCAAGTAAGACAGAAAATCCCACACCTCCTTCCGGCTCTAGTCGCCATAGTCATATGACAGTCAAGTCAGCCAGTGTGCCGGCCCCGGGCATTATGCATTATTTGCCAAAGCAATCCTGTGTATCCTTATTTTCGTATGCACAGAAGGTTATATGCTGGAATAAAATTGATTTATATTGAGGCACGTATCCTGGCGCACTAAATTCCCTACTGGATATTCAACTTTATTCTCATATGTGTGGTAAAAGTAATGTCTTTCTTTTACTCGAAAATAGAGTTCATATGGACATAGAAGGGGCCACACGACGAGTGATTTTAATGGAACGAAGCAGTTCACAGTAGCTTCTTCCTTCGAAAGTAAATTTTTAATTTAAGTGAAATTTTTATTGCAGCCAAAGGCGTGGGCTTCGGAATGTAAAAATAAAATCTGTTCAAGGAGTTAGTTAGATTGAATCTGTAGCGAAAGTATAGCCATTTAAGTGTTCGGATTAATTTTAAGGATTTTTCGAGATGTCCCAAAGGGTAGCAGAGATTAAGTGTATTTTTTATAGTAATGTTTATGTTTATTTAAGTAACTGTGATATTTCAGAAAGTTGTCTGCATTGCTTTCGACAATATTAGGGGCGTTTGGCCAATCTTTAAGATATTTTTGAGCTTAAGATTTGGTTTGAAGTGTTCCCTGTTTATGTATGTTGATCACTTTGAAATATATAGTTTTCCGGTTATTTATTTCCGGATTTGCGGAAATAATTAGCGAAATAGTCAATTCACGGTTAACATTTTTAGATATGGATGTGAGATTCTCTCAAGCCTGAGAAATACATACAATACTCGCGTCGACGGGACGAGAAATGAGCCCTTAGACATGTCTCGAAGTCTGCGGCATGTAGTTTCGCAAGTGATTCCAATCGAATCCTTCCCGTTGATGAGCAGAAGCAGCGTAAGGAAGATCGACGGAGTTAAAAGAACCAGGGTAGTTGGACTGCAGGATTGATTACAAAGTTCACTGAATGGGTGAAGCGAAGGCGTAAGTAAAGTCATTTTGCTATTTAATCTTCAAAGGTATTTAAACTTCAAACATATCTGACGTATGAAACAAGTTTGGTTTTCATATGATAAAATCAGAGCTCTTCTTCATAAATTCGTCGAAACGTCGGTCGACAAGTGGTCATAATTCCAAGTAACTAGGTATTTCATACATACACGCATTTCACAATACCCACTGCCGTAGTTATTGGGCTTTATATTTATCTTTAATAACAGTCCTACGCTTTAATTCCACTTTAATCTTTATTAAAGGTAAATGATTAGGTAAAACGGACTTCAAGGGCCATGTGCCACTGCGACTTTATTATTTTTGATTTACGGAACTGCGAAACAGAACAGCTGATGTCCTCAAACCTTATAGAGATTGGAAAGTGAGACATCGAAAAGTTCTTCAAATAACGCGACAAAAGTAGCTTTCCAGTGTTCTATTCCTCAAAACTTCTTTAAGGGACTCCCTCATCCTGAAATAGCAGAAGACAACAATATTTCCCTTGTATAGAAGAAAGGAACAAGTAAAACAGGTAGTCAATATAATATAGGACATAATACTTACATATTGGCAACAAATATTTGTCAGCAAGATAACGCTTGCATTTACTTCAAAAAAAAATTGGATGACTAATGAAACTATGTCCAAACGGACAAGAGTACTCAGCCCATTACGAACTAAGGCAAAAATGCAGGTCCGTTGTAGTTTCGAAACACTGAAATGAATAGAGTTTAAATACTAAGAGTTTTAGTTTAGAAAAAGAATTCACTAACCAAACGGTCACTTTCGGCTGAAACGACGCATATAGGTATTTCAATTTTGCATCTGAACCCATTAAATACAAGTGAGGAATTGGACAATGGTTGACAAGGCAGCTAAAGCTATAAAAGCAAAAAATCCAATTTCCATGTCTCAGTCTAATATTTAAGCGATTTGCCTTCTATTATTTTTGGAACGACTTGACAAGCAGATCATTGCAAACGTAGGTGAGTTTTGAAGCCCTTTGAAGTAAGCGTGGGGCAAGTTGACGAAAACAATTTTTTAATTTCAAGTAGGACGTCTTGATATCAAAGAAAATCAAATTTAAGGAGAGAAATTTGGGTGCATTTGGGTGCACTTTCCTACCCTTTCCAAAGAAAAACATGTTAAGCAAGTTGGGATGAAAATCGCTTGGATGTGCAGCATGATTTGGACGAATTTTCTATGTCCTTGGGTCGCCAATAATATTTGCGGATAATAGGTTTTAATACAAATAGTCTCCGACCAGAGTTTCAAGTTTTTTAGTAAATATTTCAGATATAAACAACACATCACCCTGAAACTTAGTGGGTGTTGAAGATAAATCACATTCTAAAATATCTTTATCGCAACCCAAGCTCCCTTTAAAGTTGAATACATTTTTGTAGAACTTAATTAGATATACTTAATCTTTTTTAATACAGGTCTTCATAAACTCACTGCTCAAGTTGCAAGCCTACGATAACAGGTTTGGTCTGTGTGTTGCAGAGTCATCCATCAGGAGAATATATGTATAGTTACAGAAGAATAGAGACAAAAGGAGGCTATCATGTCTTGGCAATTTAAAAGTCCAGGTTAGCTTAGCAACAGGAGCATGTACATGTTTAGTAAAAAACATAGGGCAAGGCTACAGTCCGCTTGGGGAGAACAGTATGATACCATATCCCTATACATATGTCCCAAAGAAAACAGGGTTGAGAACATGATGGATAGCATTTAATTTTATTCAATGAAATTTATAAAAAATAAATATTTTTTTGGAAAAAAACGCCTCCAAAGGCTGAAAACTTTATATGGCAAACTTGTAAAAGAGTTCAGCATCTACAAATTTTTGTAGGCTTCTAATCCTTCTTCAACTACAGCTTGAAACAGCTGCTCGCTGTTAGCATACATTTAAAGGCCTCAGAAGTTGATACGGACGGACATTGCTAAATAGTCTTTGCTTTTGGTCCTGATCATAAATATATATGTACTTTTAAAGGTCTACGACGAATATTAAGAGGAGTTACAAGCTAAGTGTCGAAATTAATATACCCTTGGAAGTATGGCAGGTCTAACTAGGATCCAACCCTAGGATCACACAACTGCTAAAACATCTTCATTTAATTGGCTTCAGTGATATAGCCGAAAGTGTGAGGCCTGCCGACATTTTTTTGAAGTCAAACCGGTGAATCCTATAGGTGGACCAGTAAGAAGGAAGTTAAAGTGGAAGACGTATGATTCCTTAGGCCTGACGTCGTCGGCAAATGTAAAGAAGAACCAGATCGGAAGTACATACATTACCTTAATACCTAACTGATCTTAATAAATTCACCCCTAAAAAAATAATTACTCCTTCCTGACTAATTTCATTTCATGGTTGTAGGTAATTAAGCAGATTAATCTTTTGGGGGCCATAATTATTAAGTTGCGTTAACTCCTGGTATACAACTTATCGATTTGAATTATTCTGGATCTGAAAGAAGAAAAAGCCAATCCAACAAATTAGTGAAAATTTAAACTACAATTTTTATATATAAGTAAGGGATACCTAACTTAGGTAATATTGACAGGAACGAGATCGTACAGTGGAGTTATTACGTAGTCTCCTAGTACAACATTTTCTCCAAAATAGCTATGCGTGTATTCCGTATATTGGTAGGGTTAGTACTTTAACTTTATACTCATAACCACCAACAAAGCATGCTGCTTTATACAACTGTACAGGGGTTGTTTTCAATTTGCCTGTTGCAGTTGCAGTACATATTTTAAATTGCCCTTATAATTCACACTCACTTCGTAAAGTATTTTTGAGTAGAACATCAATCATTTGCAGTATTCTTTACTCTGGTTTCTCTTCAGTTGTCGAATAAATCTTTCGCCTTTTACTAAAGATTTCCGTGGAGAGGAGCACTCTAATGAGTCTAAATAAAATTTTTGAAAGGCCTGGAGAAATTCGGGCCAATAGTATTCATTACACCGACCTAAAATTATCGAAGAAAATTATCGTATCGTTCTAAAATACTTGTCATTATCAATTTTGGTTTCGCATTCATCCATATAATTATTAAATTAACTCTGATTAAATTCAATCAAAACTAATGGTGTAAAAATTATCTTACTAAAATTGTTATTGTTGTCATAGAAATCAATAAAATTGTGGAATAGGACAAACCGTATGTTAAATAACGCTATGATGTTCCGACGAGCGCTTAAATGGCTGAATAGCTTGGGTTATTGGGCGTTATTTTGATGATTTTCAACATATTTAAGTACTTGTTTAAGCCAGGGGTTTTCATCTGTTTTAAAGAGAACATGTTCTCTTTTTTGCCCATGATCTGTTCTATACTTTCTTTTTATCGCTTGGATATTTTTTTGTTCTCTTAATTTTTCTGTCCTCTTAAAAAATCCTTTTTATCTAACGAAAACGGTCCGGACGTTTTGGAAACATTTTTTAATTCAAATGTAACCAACGCTTTTTTTATATTTTGCGAATTTATTAATATATATTTTTTTTTTTTGAGAAAACAAAAGAGGTGGAAAATGAAAAGAATTCACTTTTAGAAGTATCTGCTATTTTAGTATCTCTAAAATCTTAAATAAGGAACGGATTGTATCAACGTTTTCTGTCACTTAGTGTAAACTCAATTCTGTCCGATTTAACTCGTTGTGGCTTTCAAAGTGAAGTGAAGTCATTTAAACTAGCTTGCTTCAAATAATAAACTGAAAAATGGACATTTCAATTTGAAGAATTTATTTCCTTCAATTGGATGAATTTAAAACAAGTACCGGTTTGGTCTGAAGTAAAGAAAGTATCAGCTATCTATCTCACTTCAAAGGATGTTGAGTCAAACGATTCGAAACTGTTTGACCAATTTTGTAATCTACAAGCAGTTTTGAATGACAAATTAACTGATGATTCCTTTAAAAACGACATTTCGGTTAACAAGTGGGTTCTTCTCTTTTCATCTTCGAAATATGTTGAATTTTATTCTGGACTTTTAGAGGGTTGTCAATTCTTGTTTGCATTACGGGGCAAAATGCAAATGTTGAGCCAGTTATTTTACTTGTTGGTTCACATCGGACAAAAGAAAGAAACCGACTAAAAATGGGCACAGTGAAATCGATTTTAACTGTTGCATACAATCTAAAAGATTTATACTGCGATATATAATTAAAAGTATTTCCGCTAGATAGGAAGCTCAGATAAATATGACTCTTCTCATGTGGAGACTGATAACTGAATATCTATCTTATTATATATAAAATAATGCAATCCTAAAATTATCTTTCTGTTTAAAAATGTTTGTTTTTACATTTTTATTGTAAACTTATCTCTGTCTTTAAAAACCGTTGATTTGGTAGTAATTCAATTGAATTTTAATTTATTTAATAAATCTAGTGTACAAATAAGACATAGTCTTTGCGGATATTTAACATTCTGTAATTAAAATAAAAGCATAGAACCTACAGATCTAACACAGTAATGTTGTGTTTTTTTTTTATTGTTTTCTGAAACAAATAAATTTGTTTGTTATGTAAATATAGAGTATGTTTTTTTTTATTACAAATGATTTCCTCTTTATTTATATGGACTCGCTACTTTAAGTTTAAGCTGGATACTACAACATTTCAGGATGTTTAAAATATATTTATAAATTATTTTTTATCCAGCTAATCCTGATCATAAGGATTATAGAAGTCGTTAGTAAGGCCTATCAATGGATAAGGATTTTGACTTGCATTGTCTTCTTGACGGGGCTCAATTTTCAATTTTAAATCCATTTTTTATTTTATTTCAATAAAGCTTACAAACTAGACAAAAATGATTAAATCTAACTTAAAATTAACAGGATACTTATTCTAGATTACTGGTTCCTATGCGGACGCTCTAAACTTAACTATATCACTTAATACTATTACCTTTCGGCCTTAATTAATAATACAATTTTTATTATTTAAATATAATTTTTTTTTACAAGAAAATTTATTTTAAAAACTTGACTCATTTATTAGACTTGACGGGGCTCGTACAAGAAAATATGTACCATACCAACTGAACCGTCTGAGCTCCTATTTGAAGAGATGATTTCATTGTGTGGCTTCGATGTTAATGGAAAAATGGTAAGTCTCGTTACTTCAAATTCGTTGGTCCTATTCAAAATGTTACCCTGTTAAAAAATTTGCGCTCCCATTGCTCAGCTGTATTCATAACCGTATAGAGGAGCTGAGCTCTGTACTCTAATACATTTTTATACCCTATCCTAAGGGTATATTAATTTTGACACATAGTTTGTAACACCCCTTAATATTCGTCGAAGACCCCTGAAAGTATATATATTTATGATCAGGACCAAATCCTTAGACTATCTAATCCGTCCGTATCAATTTTTGAGGCCTTTAAAGTTATGCTAGGAAGCTTATTTATTTGGAACATATACTCCGTAGTGTTCCGAAATGGTAACGTGTTAAAATATTCAAAATACGCCCACTGCCACGCCCACAATTTAGAAAAAAACCGTTTTAAGGCTTAAGTTAGAGAGATAAAGTTGTACAACCTTCACAAGATATGTAGGTACTGCCCACCTTTATAAATTTGTTATATAAAGTTTTTTGCCACGCCTACTTTTTGCGGGCGTTTTTCACTAAAATGCTGTTTTCTTCGAAAATTTTCATTGAAATCGAGAAAATGTTTAACAATATATTTAGCCAATATTTTTTCAAATATATCGCCCATACAAAGTTTTTGGCCACGCCCACTTTTTGGGGGCGTTTTTAAAATAGAATATTTTTTTTTTCTAAAAATTTCATAGAATGAAATTAAATGCTATCCGTCATTTTCCTAATGCTTTTTTTCTTTGAGGTACATAGGGATAAGTATATGGTACTGTTCGCCCCAAGCAGATTGTAGCCTTTGCTTATGTTTTTACTTATATATAATATACATATATGGTGAGGTAAAACAGCGCCCTACGAAATAATGCTTCATTTAAAATGCGAAATAAGGCCACGCTTTCCCATTGAAAGTTATTTCAATTATTAAGAATCGTCGAATGGAATATTTATTGGGTATAAACAAAGTTTGCATATACCCAACCTCGCGCCTACTCCAAATCCAACTGCGAATCCAAGCAGGGAGGTTGCAGGTGGCCCATCACGAAATCATTAAGAATTAGAAAAACGAAATAAAGCCCGGTGCTCCTACTTTAGCGGTAGTCATTGAAATAAGACCACATGACTCATTAGGTCTTATTTCCACTTAAAAATGGAAATAAGGCCATATGTGGTCTTATTTCGTAGAGAGCTATTTCAGGTCACCAATATATATATCTAAAATTGCCAAATTTATTCGCAAAACTATGACTTAAAGCATACTGAAAAATCATACCTTCATCTTCGACTGCTTATGTAAATGTATTCTAAATCGAATTCAATATAAAATATAATTTATGAAAATACATAGCTAGTACAATATCCTAGTGTTTTGTTCATTTCAGCTCATTTGCGTAAGCTCGCCGACGGCCGCGCCGAGAGAGTTCCTGCCTGAGTCCTTTCGATAATTTTATTCAAGCGAATGACAAACGATGGCGTCGGTGGCGGCGCGGTACGGCTACCACTGTGACCGTAAAATAATTAGATTTATGTACGGTTCCAAGTGACTCCAACCTCGCTTGCTTGTTACATAATCAAGTAGTGCCAGCAGAAGAAGAAGAAGAACCAAAGCCATTACCACTCTATTGAATGGCAAATTCAGAGAGCACCACTCCTTTGGCTCTACGAATATTTGTGTGTGCTTGTATAGAGTGCACATTGAGTAGACAAATTAAAATGACCACAATGAAATCCGCCCAAATCACATAATAAAAGCCTCCTGCTCCAGTATCTATGGCAGGATCCTAGCCTGTACATATATATGTGGATGAGGAAGACGAAGTGCAAGTTGCAGTATGTTGCCACCACTTTGGTGAATAGCTTGGCCCACAATGGCATTGTGTGCCAAAAAGTTTCTTTTTTTAAATTTTTTTCTTTTTTTTGAATTCTGTAAGAGTTCATGATTTCGCTAGTTCCGCCCGTCCGTACGACGACAATATTTTGCCAACTAACTACACAAGTTGTACGATTGTTCGAGTACTAGTAGGTAGAACTTTCAATTGTGTGGACGACAACGACGACTTTCTGGACCGTATGCAGCGAGGATAGATGGAGTGGAGGTATATGGCAATCCCTTTGATTTTTTCATTCGTTTGGGCATCGTGTTATCCTTTTTGGGAATTTTTAAATTTCCAGACTTTTTGACAACGATTGAGGCGTTTTTTGTTCTTTTCTTTCCTCCTTTTGGATTGTTTTAGTGTGTTTTCTCATTCTTTTTGATCCTTCAATGGAAGATTTAATTTTGGATGATAGTTTGAGCATTTGGATGTCCTAACGGGCCGTACACACATATCTACATATATGTATTTTATATGACATTTTGAAATTGACTATATTTACTTGAGGGTTGTTGCTTTTTGTGTGTTTGATTCTTTGTTGTTATTCTGTCTTATGGCTAGTTTAATATACATGAAAAGGGAAAGGGAAATGCCAAGGTTTGGGGGACAGACGGACGTTGGAGTTTAGTGTTTGCATTTTGGCACTGGACAGGATGTCATTCGACTATGAGAAGACAATAAAACACACGCAATTTGGCTACTTAATATTGCCATTGTAGGATATTCAGATTGTGACGTTAAGGGGGTATGAGAAAGACTGAAAGGATTATGTGACAGTATAACTGGGTGCACAAGAGTAAGTAGTTTGTATGTTTTTAATAAGCATAAGCAGTGCTACTGCAGTACCCACGTTGTTTTATAATTAATTTTTTTGTGAAAAATATTTTATCACCTAGCAGCTGTCATTTGTCACCTGACAAATTTCAGCGTAATCTGTCACAAATTAGCTGTCATCTATCATAAGTCAAGTGTTATGTTTCATCAATTTTTTAAAGTCACACATTATCATCTGTCAGCTGTTATAAATCATACTTGAAGTTATGTAAATGACACAAATAATTAATTGTTGAGAAAAACTACTTCTTTGTTTCCATTTTGTTCAAACCTTTTTCAATCCAAACTTTAAACTATATAAGTAGTTCCACCAAATACCAATTACAACGAACTTACATTTTCTTAGCACGCCTTCACAATGTTCCTGCAAACATTCTCTCCTGGAAAATATACTAGATCCGGTTTACTGCAAAGGCAGAAACTACATGATCGTTGACGCGCCATCTCATAAATCCTTACAACTCCCTATTTAGTTTAAGAGGCGTCTGAATTCAGCGTACATTGCTTGCATTCACCCCCAGTAAACCGCTTTGGGGTGAACATTGAACCGAATAACTCTTATTCACCGAGCACCGCCACTTCTATTACAATAAAATAAATATATTATTTTATTGTTCGGAAAGTTGCAACGTTCGAGAGTTCAAATAACAAAAATGTAACGAAACATAAGTCATTTTGTCATAAATACACCGCTGGTCGTAAATAAGACTCCTGTCGAAATGCGTGCGCTGTGGGCAACAACTGGCCCCACCACTTCTACTTCTGTGTCGTTCAGGCCGGAATAAAATCATTCTCCAGCCGCTTAGGCGACTGACAATGAGGACAACCAACGGCCTTTCCAATGGCGTGGCGTGGCAAGTGATCTCAGCAACTTTGGTTGGTTTGTTTCGACCATGACTGCGTCTCTATCCAAACTTTGTATATGTGTTTGTGTGTGTGTATCTACAGGTAAAGTGACCAACAACAAGTGCACATAAAAGTAAAATTTATTCATCTATTGTGCCCGGTAGACTGTCCCATGTACATATGTCGGATCTGAGTTTCGCATGTTCAAAGAGCCTTCGCATTGTCCAGCAGTGGTAAAGGTAGTGCCAAACTTTACACCAGGAAAGCATTGGGCAGGATATTAATATTGAGAGATAATGTGAATTAAAGCGTGATGGAGGATTTAGTATTGGTAAATGTGTTAGTGAGGTTGCGGGTTCATTGGAGAACTTTATCAGTAAGCAAGATTTGGACTAAAAACATAAATATTGTTACCGTCTTACCAAATATGTAGCATGTTCTAGTAATCATAAAATACAAGCCTTCATTTCTACATGCAGATAAAAGTGTTAGAAAAATGCCAGAAGTTTTATTCTTATTAAATTTTTATTTGTTGACAAAAATTAGCTTCTTTCGTATATCTTTTAATTGTCAAAGCTGCGATGTTTTTTTTGTTTTATCTAACGAACCGATAGAGACTGTTTGTCACCTCGAATCTGAATGGGCTCGAAGATATTATTACCGGAGGCATTATTGTAAAATTTGTGCTTTGCGCTTTTTCTTTGGACTAAAAAGTATTCTGCTTAAATATGTTATAACCAGAAACTAGAAACGTTTGTTATTTCATGTTAAAACGACCACTTTTGACAAAGATACAGCTCTTTAACAACACCTCAAAGAACTGTAAAAAATTACTGTTCCCTTAATTTTTTTTGCGAAGTACACATAAATGTTTTTTGAGAGAAACAATTCTTCAGGCGGATACAATAGAAATTAAGAAAAAGTTGGCAGAAGATTCTGACAAATAGAAGTTTCTTGGATATTAATGAATCCTTGAATACATTTTTTTAAGCATTTTTCTTAGTTCTTTCATTTCTTTTGACTGATTGTATCTTTTAAACAGTGACCTCCGGCACCAAAAATTTCTAGGGTTGACATAATGATTTTCCTGTACCTCAAACTCTTAGGTTTCATGCCTTTTAAATCCTAATCGCGCAGTAATTCTGTCCAGTTATTAAATAAGTCAAAATGATCACTGTTAGTTATAAGGAAACACGGGCTATATTTTTAATCCTTATGGCTTACACGCCCTTCAAAACATGTTTGAAACGCTGTTTAACGCTGTTGATCCTGACAGAAGAGTGAAAGAAAGAAGAAACTCACACGAGTTTAACTAATAGAAATTCGAATGCATCAAGGCAGATTTAAAAACCTCTAGACAACATAAAAATAAGTCGAACGGCTTTGGATTGGCCTAAGTCAAAATGGGAGGCCTAATAAAATTTGTTTACCTACCCAACAGGTAGGTCTCTCCACATCCGGATCCCTGAGCAGTCAAAAAAGTGGTAATAAATCATCGGATATTATAGAAGAAGAAGCTGGAAAAATCACAATCTCCTGAAAAATCCGTATACAAAAAGTGTAACCCACAGCGACAGTACAACTCTCTCAACCAACCAAAGTCCAGTAAAAGAATTCAATCTAACTCATTTTAAAAGATACATAAAATTGGCTAACAGCATAAAAATTGTGAAATTAATTTGCTTTCAGGGATATAAGACTCATGCAACCGGGCGCAAGCCAAGGATAATGAATAAACACAGAATATGTATATATGTATATCTAATTATTAACAATAGATCCTAATTTCTCGCTCTTTTAAATGTAAAAAACAAGAGCTGAATGTTGAAATTCAACTATGTTCTCTGTAAAAACATGTTGAGGACTCAAAAACTACTCCAGTTACAATTACGCTTTATCAAATGTGATGAAGGGAAACAAAAGAGTCGTCTTTTTCTCTCATATACAGATATGTTTAAAAGGGTAAAAAGTCGCAAGAGTGGCTCTATACTAATTGCTTAGGGGAAGTAGACAGACTGGATTGTGTGCAGTGCTGCCATCCTTCTGATGATTGAGCGCGATATATTTATAAAAACATAAGGAAAGGCTACAGTCCGCTTGGAGCGAACAGTATGATACCCTATCCCTATCCCTATATGCCCCAAAAAAAACCTTAAGAAGATGATGGATAGCATTTTATTTCATTCTATAAAATTTTGAAAAAAAAAAACATTTTATGAAAAAAACGCCCCCAAAAAGTGGGCGTGGCCAAAAACTTTGTATGGGCGATATATTGGAAAAAATATTGGCTAAATATCTTGTTAAACATTTTTTTTCGGTTTCTATGAAAATTATCGAAGAAAACAGCATTTTAGTGAAAAACGCCCACTAAAAGTAGGCGTGGAAAAAAACTTTATATGACAAACTTATAAAGTAGGGCAGTGCCTACATATCTTGTGAAGGTTATAACCCTCTATCTGTCCATCTGTAGCTTTAAATCGGTTTTTTCTAAATTGTGGGCGTGGCAGCGGGCGTATTCAAAAAAATTTTACACTTAACCATTTCGGAGCGCTAGGGAGTATGTGGTCCAAATTTCAGCTTTCTAGCTTGAATTTAAAGGCCTAAAAATTGCGTACTGACGGACGGACATTGCTAAATAGTCTTAGGATTTGGTCCTGATCATAAATATATATACTTTTATGGGTCTACGACGAATATTAAGGGGTGTTACAAACTATGTGTCAAAATTAATATACCCTTAGGATAGGGTATAAACAGGGCAGTAGATTTCAATATAACGCAGTAGATCTTACAATACCTATGGTTAAAAAAAATGATGAATGCTGTTTAAGACTAATTATTAATAGTAATTATTATGACGATCATAATAAAAATAATAACTAATAATCTGTACGCGATTGCAACTGGCTGATGCTTGGTTAGGGTAAACAGAGGTGTGTTAAAAACGAAATCATCCCAGAACACTAGACAGAACCTATCGCGATCATTCAAAATGCAGAAAAGTCTGAAAAAATTTCCCTAGTAAAGCAAATAATGTTTTTGCAAAAACCTAGTAGGGCCTTGAAGACTATGCCATCTAAATATATTCTCTAAGGTTTTTCTAAAAGAAATTCTTCGATTACGCGCTATTGCCTCGTATTAACTAGGTACATGTGTGTATGAGGTCCTCAGCAGCCTGCAGATCTCCACAAAATTCGTATCCGATAATCCGAACCTCTTTACGTGTTTAAGATCTATAGATCTTTTACCGGCTAAAAAGATCCCCTGTGTTGGATCTTCTAAGAAGATATAAGAACCTGTTCCTTCCGCTGTTTTCGAACCATCTGAAAAAATCGCAATTTCAATCGATCTGATTATTGCATTTCTTTGCCAATTCTTTCTTTCCGGAAGAAGCTGGAGCTGCTACACATAAATACTACTAACAAATTACTCCATTTTAAAAAAATTAAGCACATCAATTTTGTTTAAAAGAAAACAATTAGATAAAATAGTTTCACGGTATCTAGTGTCAGTTTGATGTATTCCATTGAAAGGACGAATGTAATTTGAAATTGTCGGTGGGTGCATTCAAAGTAAACTATATATGCGCGTTTGAAATCCTGGGTGGATGTGTTCAAAGCAAACTTTGGATAAAGGACTCGCCATATTAAGAAAAAAATTTTGGTTTTTAAAAATTCAAAAAAGGCGTAGATTTGGTTTACTGCGCAGTAGATTTTCATTTGGGTCAAACGCAGTAGATCTACTGCTATAGGAGTAGGGTGGCAGATTTTTTGTGTCTACAGTTGATTCAATTTCAATATATTTTCCTGAAACAGGTCTATTTATTGAATAATCTGAAAATAAGAGTTATTTTATGTGACGTGAAGCGAAGAGAGACAGCGGAAAGAGGAGTGTCGAAGCAAGATGGAAGTGCGTCTTGGCTCTTCAACAAATCTTTCTCTTAGTTTTATTACATATAAGCTTTGTGTTTTTTTTTGGTTAGACAGTGTTAAAAATCACTGCTTATAGATCCACTTCACCTTCCCTCACAAACAGTTAAAAACAAAAAACTATGCAAAGTTAAATGAGTTTTTCATCCTTCTTGCCACCACATTGGGACTTACTCATCTCTTATTCTATCTATAAAAAATCACACACCGAATCTCATTCATGACAGCCACCGATCATCATTACGTCTCCTAAGCAAACGTGTCGCGCATGAAGTCAACAACATCGTACAAACTCAACAACAAAACAATTACGGTAATTTCACCACCTCCACCTAACATGTTGGTCTTCCCACCAGTCTGATCGGAGGCTTCACTTTGCATACACCGTTTCCTTCGCTGCCATCACAGCAAACCTTGTGGGTGGAAAAAGTGCAATAAACTCTGACTCGTCGCTTGAAGACGTAATTTGTCATCGAGGCAAATGAGAATCTCATGCAAACCTAAAATTACGAAGGCTTTCATGGTCCATTAAGACGATTCCATGGCCATTGTAGGCGTGCGCGACAATGAATAACTTGTGGCGTTAACTTCTTGCCGTTGCCAGTTCGGGCGTTGCGATTTCGCTGCATTGTGTGCTGGCTTAGTAGTCTTTAGGCCGGCATGTCATGTACCATGCTACTCCGTCACGTTGAGTTGCCGCTCTGTGGCATATTTGTGACAGAGTGCGGTTCTTAATGTGATCTTGTCACTTGAAGGGTGTAATGAATAACTTAACGCTAATCAACGTACCTGACAGGAAATTGACTGACGCGCGTTGAAAAATATCATAAGCTAATGCGTGTGTGTATTGAATATTCGTATATAGGAAGGACATGCGGTAAGATAAGCATTAGTCTATTTTTAAATGTGGCTGACGCAGAAATGTGTAACTCAAACCGCCGGTCGTTGAGTTATAAAATTTGGAGGGTGTATTGGTATTCCCCTAATCCTGTAGAAGTGCAATCTGGTGGGATCCCTACTTAAAAAAAACAATAACCCACGACAATGACATCCTTAAGACAGTTTAGGAAGGAAATAAAAATATACATCTAGATTTTAGGAGCTATAACTCCCAAGTCGCAAAGCTAAGCTGATGACCTCCGTGGTGTATATGATTATACACTACCCTAAGATTATAAAGGGGCCGCCATCTAACGTTTTTTTTTCAACTAGTGCTTATTTCGCGAATGGTAACACTTAGCTCATGTTTGATTTGGCAGATAATTAGTTTTATCCTTCCGCTGAACGAATATGGTTGTCTATACGCTTGAACAACGCTGGGAAATATTGCGGCATAATTGGGCTATTGTTCTTCGAAAATGAGCAAGGAGTGGCCGTTACAGTAAATGGCGAACGTTGTCGGGCCATGTGGAACGAATTTTTGTTCACAAAAATTGAGGATATTGGCAACATTTGGTTTCTACAGGACGGCGCTACGTGCCACAAAAAGTAATTTGGCGGGCCCTATATTAATTTTAACACGTAGCTCGTAACACCTCTTAATATTCGTCGTAGATCCCTCAAAGTATTATAAAGGGTGTTGTTTTTAGAGGCTGGTTTTTCGAATAGAGATAAAACTGACATTTTGTGGTCAAATATGGCAACTCTTACGCTTGCAAATCGTGCAAATTTATTTCGAAAATAATGGTTCAGTTCGCGAATTTTACCGCAAGCTCCGTTCATTTTATGGTCGACATAGTCGTCCATCAGAGCAATTAATTCGGTTAACCATGGATCGTTTTCGCACTACGTTTATTCTATGTTATAATACGCATCCGCAGAGACGTCGAACAGCGCGCACCGAAGAAACAGTTGCCGCTGTAGGGCGAAGTGTTAAAGAGGACCCGAATGAATCGATTCGCCACCATGCACAGTAATTGGAGCTTTGTCCATCAACTTTATGGAAGATTTTGCGCAAAGATCTCTTCTTACGACCTTATAAGATCCAGCTTATGCAAGAATTTTAGCCGCGAGACCATGCGCTGCATCGTGATTTTGGTGTATGCGCCGAAAATGAGATTGATAACGAAGCTAATTTTTATAGCAAAATTTTGTTCAGTGATGAGGCTCATTTTGGGTTCTATGGCTACGTCAACAAGCAAAATTGCCGCATTTGGAGTGAAGAGAATCCACATGAGACCCTTGAAACACACAAATCCACAAAAACTGACTGTTTGGTGTGCTCTATGGACTGGTGGAGTCATTGGGCCATACTTCTTCCGAAATGATGTTGGAGAGTCAGTTAACGTTAAAAGAGACCGGTGTAGAGCCATGATAACCGACTATTTTGTTCCCGAATTGGATGGTATGAATGTGGATGAGATGTGGTTCCAACAAGACAGCGCTACATGCCACACAGCGCACGTCACAATCGATTTATTAAAGGAAACATTCGATTACTGCATAATTTCGCGGAATAGACCCGTCAATTGGCCACCAAGATCGTGTGATTTGACACCATTGGATTATTTTCTTTGGCGATTTGTGAAGTCGCTCGCCTACGCCAACAAACAAGAAACGTTATGGGTCTTAGAAGCCAACATTCGTGGCGTTATTGCCGACATACAGCCCCAAATACTTGAAAAAGTGGTTGAAAATTGGACCTCTAGACTTATCTTTATTCGAACAATCCGCGGCGGGCACATGCCCGAAATCATATTTAAACATTAATGTTAATTAATTAATAATTAAATCTTTCTTCTATATTTCTAAACAAAAACCATGTATTTATAATCAGCTTGAAACGATTTTTTGATTTTGATCTTAAAGGTTTTAATTTCAATGTCCATCCGTGGATCCGTCAGTCCTTATCAACTTTGAGGCACGAAGGACAAATTTGGAACATATACCTCCTAGAGTATATGGCTGGTAGCCCACTGCCACGCTCACAAAATAAAAAAACGCTGTAAAGCCAAAGTTAAGAGATAAAAGACAGAACCTACATCCAGTCTCCGGACACGGATTGACTTTGTTAATGTTTTTTCTCCAGCCACAGTAATGATACATCTCCTGGATTGTTTTAAACCCGAAACACTCTCCCAGTAGCTTAGACGAAGTTTTTGTTTCCAATCGTTAATGAGCTTTGAAACAGCAGCTCAACAGCTGTAGCAAGTAGTTTTACCCATCCAAGTTTAACCTTGTTGCGTTTGGCTTGATTTTACCATTTGTCGTAACAGTACTTAACTATGTCATATATGTATGTCACTGTACCACATCAGACTTCTTGCATCCAGTGACGGAACACCATCCAGTACATTTAGAACAGTGCAGTATTTCTGCATGGACTGGATTCCCAAATTTGTATTCCCTAATCAGTTTCGCGGATGCAGTAAAACATGTTCACAATTTGTGAGTTGAACAACTTCAAGTGACCCACGTAATCTTTGAGTTAAACTTATATTCGAGTTGCAGCTTAAAGCGCATCTATCCGTTATCCGTTCAAGTACTTTTGGCCACCAGACAATAGCCGCGTACGAGATGATGAGCCATCATTCTATGCAACCGGTGTATCATGCTGGATGTAATACCCCTAGTTCTGCCATATCTACAGACATATACTGGCCCACATGGCTCTAGTTACATTCTCCGTGCCCGGAATTGATGTTAAAGTTTCAGTTAAGTTAGTTTCTAGAATAATCGCGAGCAAAGTTGCAAAAAGATTTACTATTGTACTGAATTCAGTACTATTTGACATTTAACATTTGACATTTGACATTTGATTTTTAATTTTTGAAATGGTTTATTTATATATCTTTTAAACCTTCATTAAAGCTTCATAACGAAAAAGTATTTGCGAATACTTCGGAAAAGGAACGATCGCCGACTCACGCATCTTTGTTGCTCCGCCCGGAGCACCTGGGTAAAATAAAGTGAAATTAATGAATTGACAAAGTGGTATATCCCTAAATTTAATTCGGAAATAAGAGTGTTCAGACCGTTTAATAGCAGTAGAGTAGACCAGGCCAGGGTTGAAAAATTATTTTCCCGCAAAGCATATCAGCTATTGTTATTAAATTAAATTGGGTCTTTTTTCAAAGCATAATTTGGTGGTTTATTACTTTATCAATGTGAAATAAGACCAAATATTGAAAGTTGACTTTGTTACACTTTTTAAAAGCGAAACAAACCCAATTTTTGAAATTTGGTTCTATTTCACATGGCCTTATTTCCTTTCGCCACTAATTACTTATTAACTTACTTAACGAGCTCCCGACTCGTGAAAGGTCCCTGCCTAAGACACGGTTGCCTTCCATCCCAGGCACGCTATTTCCAGTTATCCAGACCAAGCGCTTTGGCATCCGCTTCCTTGTCGTCTCGAACCTGGGGACTGGGATTCGAAGATCCTCTTAGCTGGAGCATTAATGTCCGATCGCTCGATATGGCCGAGCCAATGTAGTGGACCAGTTTTGGATTTTTGGACTTCCAAATCTTGTTGCAGCTCTGAGAGTTCGCGATTGTACATTCGCCGTCCTGGCACACGGGAGAACAAACGCACCAAATATATATATATCTATTAACTCTCCTTTCCTGCTTATCGTCCAGCACTCGGCGCCATATAACAGAACTGGCCGAATAATGGTTCTATGTACTTTGTCCTTCGAGTTAGGAGTTTTGAATACATTTTTTTCGCCGAACCAAAGTATTTAGCAGCGGTTTCCTAAGGTAATTCTTCGTCGGATCTCCACTAAGTTGTCATTCGTTAGTTTATATTCATATTCTACCTCATATCTATGAATAAATATCGCAATTCTGTCCTTTCATTATTTCTGATCTTATCCATCGTACCTCCTGAAGCGCGGTAATGTCGGCCTTGTACCGTGAGAAGACAGACTCAAGTTTTTGAGTAGTTCCGGGTCTGGTTGCCGTTTAAGGGAAAATTATTATCCGAGGCTATACCTGTCACTCTCATAACTGTATTTTCTTATTTAGGTTTTTGTGTATTATGAACTTTAGGGTTGAAAATTAAAAAAAAAAAAAAAAAAAATCAAACTGAACATTTTTTTTTTTAATATTTAGTACAATTTAGGAAAGTCGATTTCGATCCCGAATTATGGCGAGGTGGATTATAATAGGGACAAACCAAATATTCGAGAAATATAATTGGTCTTGTGTGCGAGAAAACGCGAATAAAAGATCGTTTAAAACCGCGATACCTATGAGAATAAGATTTATCAAGATATCAGTTATCTCAAAACGTTTTAACACATCGACTAAGCATTTGCACAGCTTTATCAAGCGAACGATGATTTTCGATTCCCAACTCAGCAAAACTCCATTTCCACTGGATAACTGGAAACAGCTTACATTCGATTGTCAATCCTTGAAGGTAATTAAAATTTGTAAATTTGACAAAAAATGTTATCACTTGTATTTTAAAAGTGCAGCGTTCGATTACTACTAAACTGTAAGATTTAATTTTAACAGTTGCCTTTTCTAGAATTTTAGAGCTGCGAAGAGTTGATAAATCGATTTTCAATGAATTATTAAAAAATATTTAAAATGGCATTCTTACCTTAACTGACTTCGTCAAAAGCAACGTCCCATTGTGCAAATGTGTCAAATTGTCATTTCAAATTCCAGCAAAAGTGAGCAACATCTTGATCGCCTTTGCCATGCATAGATTTCAAAGTTAACTTCGATTTAAACAAAGGAAGCAAATTATCTAATTCAATTTAAACCGGTTCAAGTGAAGTGAAACGAAACATAAAGTTGCAATTTTTTTGTTGTGTCACCATAACCGCAAACAACACAAGTAGTGCCAGCAGTCTTGACTTAAGTTGCTGCTTAAGCCCAGCTACAGCTGACATTTCTTTTAAGTCTCCTCATATCATCCTCCACATGTAACGTGAACGGCCCAACGAATGCCCATTGCAAAATTAATAAATCACAATGGAGGAGAATTTATTTGCTCAGTGTAGCGAGTGACATATCGACAGGCACACAAAGTGATAATATTAGCATAAAGTCCTTCCTTTCACATGTTGTTATTATTTATGACCACAAATGCCACAATCGACAGTGTCCCTTTTGTAGCGCGTTACAACGATGATCAGGCAGCAAGAGTTAAGTATCCGCGTGGCGCTCGCTATAAAACCTGGTGAGGAGGTATCCACTTGTACTCTGGGATAAATGCGACCTGCGCGACTGCCTCCTTCTCAGATTCACTTCTCTTATGAGTATGACTGAATCGAGGAAATAAATATCTAATGTGGTGAGATTATGGAATCACCGATTAAAGCTGATAAAGATGGATATTATTCCAAAAAAAAACAACACACTGGCTTTTTATAAAATGTAATGTTGCAGTTTATTTTGTTTTTTAAATCATCGAGTAGCTCAGGGGTCGAGGTTTTTTTTTGAGACTTTTATACCATCTAATCGCATATTTTGCGCAAAGGGAAATGACATATGGCAAATCTTTAAAACTGAGATTACACTTTTGTGTAACGTAACGTAAAAATTGGGTGCAGTGGCTTAGTGGTTAAGTGCGTTGGGCCACTAAGCGAGAGGTCGCTGGTTCAAATCCCGACCTGTACCACCTGAAAGTTTTTATTCGCTGTCCCACCTATTGCGAACGTCTGACGAACATCCAAGAATAAGAAATGTCATGAGAAGCTTCTCAAAAATAAATTGCCGTTCGGAACCGGCATTAAACTGTAGGTCCCCCCATTTGTGTCAAAAATATAACTTCGCACACACAATGGTTGGAGAAGCTAGGCTTTAGGTCCTGTATGGGCCGTTTACGCCTAATATTTATTTATTTTATGTAACGTAAAAGGAAAAAGTAGACGATATTATTTTATGTGCATTTTGCATATTCTAACCTGTCCTAAATTAATTGGCACCATTTCACAAAAGTGAGTTTTTCTATGTCTCCAATGAATGTGGTAGTCTAAACAGTAATTCTAAAGATGAGGTAGCCCATTTTACCAATGTAAACGATTTGCGAAACCCGAGTAATCGAATGTCCTTCATCCATCCTCCCAGCAGTCCAAACAATTTCCTAGTATTCTAATATTTCAGGTAAAATGACAGACACAAACTTTGACACTTTGCTTCTTCAACTCTTATTGTACAACTACTGTTCTCCACGACTGCAATATAGAGTCTATGAGTAGCAGTGGGCGTGTTCATTCTGCGTGCTCTTTATCTTAGTAGAATCTATCGTACACAAATCAATCTAGATATTTGCGATAGACACCGTGACAAGACAGAAACTGAGTTAAGATGGTAGTAGATATACCTATGCGCTTGTTTTTATTTTAGATCCCAATAGTCGAGATCAAGTTGTAGGTTGATCTGCCTTCTGTGCAGATTGATTGGAGTGGCAGACATAACTCTGCAGAGGGCTGCTGGAGTTACTCAGCCTTTTGAATGTTGAATATCTTTAACATCTCGTCAGCATGATATCATTCCAGCTATGACGATGGCTGCGATTCACAGATCGTTTTTAATGCGCTAAGTCTGTGTCGTTATTTCTTTCGTGGCGAGTATGCCCGCTACTCCTGATAGCAGAATTTTCCTAACATATACTATATACTCTAAAATATATTACTTCTATTAACATTTATAGTATATACTGCAAAATCTATTACATCATACTATTGAAATTTATAGTATATACTCTTAAATATATTCCATCAAACTATCTAAAGGCGGAAAGGTACTTTTCTGTACCTAACTACATAGTACAACTATGTTATTCGCATACACGATTATCTTAATACCTCTGTTGACTTGTTATTCGAGATGTTGCACAGGAGAGGAGATAGAACTTCCCCTTGCGGTGTTCCACCATTAGCATTTTTCTTGATCGCACATTTTATTCCCCTAAGCTGCTGTTATGATGACTCTGCTATTAAGCATAGTCCTAACCCAGTTTGTCAGAAACTGTAATGAGCCTTACTGCGCAAGTATGGATAAAATGGTTATCTAACGTACGTACACTTACTTTAAATTGAAGTATCCTATCTTATATTTACATAAGTCACATCAGAATATCACATCACAGTATTGAAAAAAGGTGCATAACTTTAGAATTATTAGATATAGCTGCAAAAACCCCTTAACATATTTTATAGACATTCATTATTTAATAAAACAAAAACATAACCAAAAAAAAAATTATGGCGTTTTTCAGCATTTCGTTTAAAATTAATTTTTCTGTATTGAAGGTTAAACCTCGAAATCGGATATTTTCACTTTAACTGGATATAACTATCGTTGGGGTGATAGTAGACCCCACTACTATACCATTTTATTCTTGTCGAATTTCCATTAATTTCACCATACAATTTTGTTTAATAATGTTATATACGTGGCTTATACGTAAATATAGAAAGGGATACTTCAATTTAAAGTAATTTGAACATACATACATATGTAGATTTAGCCAGAGTATGCTCAAATAAATGTGATCAATTCATTGTTCTGTGTTTTCAACTGTGTATATCGGACTTAAATTATTTTGGTTATTTTTGGTTTAAGTTGGTCATTTTTATTTTCAGCTTGGGATACATTTTTTCAATTGGCAACCGAGCCCACACCACAGTATTTTTATGTGCTCGTAAAAAATCACGAATAGATGTCGAAAGCAAATTATAAAGAGTCAACATCACTGAGATCAATTTGAAAATCTTCAATCAGTTAACGTTTGAATAAAAAAAGGAGTTTTGCAATTATTTTACTTAATTTTTTAAGCTTTTAGAGCACGTAGAAATATAAAGTTGGATTTGAAAAATGCGTAATTAAAAGCTCTTAAGACTGAAAGTAATTTGAATCGTAGCGTTTGTTGTTCTGATGAGCAACCAGTTGATCGAGTCTAAGGCATATTTGATGTCGGAAGTCGATTCTGCATCGTTTCGGCTGCTATATCGACAACAATTTTTATGGCGTAAATGGCTGAGCACGATTTTTAAACCCAAACTGTGAATCTGACAGTGCTCCTTTCTCTCTGGTACCATCTTAAGTCCTTATTGGGGGACACGAGGACGTTTCCTCTGTATGCTTGTTTCCCTTTTGACGTAGTACCAAATGTTTTTAAGGGAAACTCCATCTTCTAGACAGTTTTGCATTGTTTCTCTGAATATAACTGACGTCTTTGGGACAACCAATTTTACTGCCATTTTTGGTATTCCATCTGGTCCGGGCACTTTTTTGGCGCCCATCCCTCCTCCTGCATCAATTCAGAAGTTCATCAGGTGTGACTATTGGTATGACCTCTGTACTCTACTATGAATGCAAACATTTTGTCTTATTGCCGATCCAAATGTTCCTGTTAGACCGATACAATTTTTACTAAACATATTTTCGAACGCGAGTTAAGTTAGAGCTATGCATCAATTAATCAGCAATTTTTTTTCATACAAGCGCAACGACTTATGGGAACTATAATATGCAACTGCATTCCCCACAGCCTGTTTTTGATCGAACAATACCAATCGCAATTAAACAGTTATCAAACTACAATAGTAAAAAGTTCAAACTACTTTTGTTAAACAAGATCACATTTCCAGCTCGATTATAGGACACGGGATAAGATCCAACGATAGACACCGCTAAACGAAACAATTCATTACAGTTCTCGGTCCCATGTAAGCTTCGAGCAGTTTTTCCAGCCGGAAAGAAACACTTTATCAGATTGTTCCTCGCTATGCGCGCGAAATACGCAAATTGCTAAGAGTCTTTGATTTTCACAGCACCTATAATAGCAAAAGCAGCAGCAGCAGCATCATCGTCATCATCATCATCACCGTCATAGGTTCCACCGCCCACAATAGAAAACCATTCTGGCCGCCTCCGGATTTGCATCTGTACTCTGCGCGCCGGCCGTCCGCCACGATCTACTAGCATCGAGGCACCCACCTGGATCCCCACATTGTACACGTACGTACATGTGCAGCAGACACATCTGTAATGCAACGCAACTCAACTCACCGTTGTCGGTCGTCTGCCGTAATAAATATCCTTCATCCAGTAAAATCGATCGCTTTTAATGACACGTTATCAAAAGCGATCTAGCCATAATTTCCCCCTCTAAATAGGCGGGGATCGTGCATTGTGGCAATGCGAACGTTTGGACTTCTGTTCGCGCACTACAAAATGCGGATACCTCCTCTAGGTACCTCTCGTGGTTCTGCGAGATACATTGCTGCAGGTTGTGATTGCCTGATTCTGGAAGCAGCACATGCGGTGTGTCTATGATTTTGTAGCTTCCGCTTATGGCAAGTGCGGAGCTGGAGGTATATTAACGCGCCGCGTATTCCAGTTTGTGTGAGTGCAGATTTTCGGGTTACTTCTGGAAGATTGTGGTCATAAATCCAGTTGCTCTAGTGATGGGGGAACGACCGAAGTGTGGGTTGCAAATTTTGGATCTTTCCACGCAGATAAACCACGTAAATTATTGAGTTGTAAGCCAGTTTTTATTGAGAGTGTGGGCTATGATATGGGAATGGAGACTGCCACTTAAGAATCCTGTTGGCGAAATATACATTCCGCACGCAAAGGATATTTCGCCCCCGATCGGCTTGAGAGATCTCTCAATGCTGTATGCAAATGGCTGATCGAAGATTAGGACAATGTGAAGACAACTGCCTGCAATTATTATTAGCTTTTAGCATTTGGATTCCAGCAATACTGTCGAATCGAATTGGAAATCTATACTTGAAGTGCTTATAGTGCACGCATTTAAGATCAGGACTAAGGTACATGTGGATCCATTGATATGGAAATCCACAAGTTCAAGCTGTTAGACTTCTTCTTTCTTGGATAAAAGAAAGGTTGTTAATGAAATATGTATTTGCTTATTACAGTTTTGGAATTCCTTCCCTATAATCCTTGCAAATCCTTTTAATAATCAGTTTTCTTACATTGCAAACACAAACATTAGTATGTATAGGGACAACTAGCGCATTTAAGACCACACTAACAGCTGGACTGGAGGCCATTCTCAATATGACACCTCTAGACCTATACATGAAGCAATCTGTAACCAAACCGGGCGATTTTGGCCATGCACACAGAGAGAAAGCCAGCTATGAGAGGGCTGACGAGGAATGGGTCTGTAATGCACCATGATTGAGCACATTAATCCGTCAAGCTACCACCATGTAATCTTAGAAAACGATTATAGAACATAATTCATATGAAAACTAACAACTGATGGAAAGAACCGTGAGATGTCACGGAAGCTTTGGCCAGAATATAACAGTAAAAGAAATGAACAGAGATTAAACTTGTCTGAGCTGGAAGGAGCTCCAAAGAGGAGTAACTTCCTAGGTAACCATACAATGAAATTAAATCTCAAGGATGACGATCTACATATGTAGAGACTGTGGAGACAAAGAGGCCCATGAGTAAACATCTCACTCCATCTCCGATTATATGTCACTTGAGGAACAGAACACCTGGAAATCGTTAGCTGCATGACTTACAAGAACTTTTTGATGTATCACATTCTGATCTTAACATGTTTTTCTGGATATCGGGGTGGCTGGACGGCATAGGGTTAAAAAGCAAAAGCCTAAAACCTAAAAGGTTAACCCCCAAAAAAGAGCATAAGAATGGGTCCACGAGGACAGAAGAGTTCGACCTGCTCTGACTTACATACTTATTTACTTGGGCGGCGCTACAGTCCGGGGTGGACCCGGGCCACAACCAATAAGTCACTCTAATTAGCGCGGTATTTGACTAACTGCCATCAGTTCAACACTCAAAGTTGGTTGTGGTCCCCTGCCAGTTGTGCCTATCCCTTCCTCTACTGCGTTGTCCCTCCGGATTGGAGTCGAAGATTCCGCGGGCTATAGCGTTGGAGTTCATTCGTATCATATCCCAGCCATCTCAAATGCCAAGTGCACAGTTTTTTTTAACCAGGTCGATGTCGTCTCCTCTATAACCAGTCAACGCATACGGGACCAAATATCTTTTAAAGAAGTTTTCTCTCGCAACGACCAAGGATATCTCTATCTGCTTTAGAACGAGTCCATGCTTCGAAACCTAAGAGCTGGATTGGGATTATGAGGGTCCTATATAGAGTTTCATCAGTTGTTCGGGGGATGGCTTTACTATATAGTTGTGTTCTCAGCCCAGCGTGGCAAGCGTTATTCTTTGTTTGATTTCTGAGGAGATGTCGTTTTTAGATATGAAAGCGGAGCCGAGGTAGACAAAGTCCCTTACTACCGCAAAGTTATATAAAGTGACATTCTGGCCAATTCGTTGATGTTTAGTGACAGCATATACCCTGCTTTGCCATGTTTTACCGCTAAACCCATTTTTGCCGCTTCTGTTTATGTACTCACAAATGCACCAGTGATAGCTCGCTCTGTTTTTCCAATGATAACAATATCGTCGGCATATGCTTTTGAAGGATCGTACCTCTTGTGTTGGCTTGTAAGTTTTTCAATACTTTCAAGAATGATGGTAAAGCGCTGTTACATGACAGTGCGTCGCCTTGCCTGAATCCTTTTTTGACATTAAAGGTCTCGGTTAGGTCTTTATCGACCTTGAGGCAGCAGCAGCAAATGTTCTCCATCGTTATTCTGCACAGACGGACGAGTTTGGCAGGGATGCCGAAAATAAACATGGCTCTGTCGATATCGATAAGATGGTGGATCTGCCGTAGTGTGAATATTTGGTCAATTTTGGACTTACCGGACTTACCGGACACTGATAGGGTCCAATCAGACCGTTGACAAATGGTTTCAGCCGCTCACACAATATGCAGACATTGCCCTGCTCTGCCAACCTGTAAACTTAATCTTACCTCACCTAACTAGCAAACCTAGAATGTACATAATCGCTTTTCTCACTCAAAATATGTGTTATTAAGTAATTTTAACGATTCTGAAACAGAATAATGTAGTCCTATAAGAAGTCAATACTATCTATAACGACGCACTGCTATGCGTAAGTGTGTCATGCCACAGCGAATTTTTGTTTATCTTTAATCGGAATTTATTACAAAAAAAAAACACAATTTTACAAATGTGTGCAAAAAGTGTCACCTATTCTAAAGCAAACTAAAACTAAATTAACTTAAGTACAAAAGGGCGACCAAATAGAAAAACCTCACACATTAGTAGGTAACCCGCCAACGACACGAGGGTGCTAAAAGCCAAAAGGCTAGGACTATTCCAGGAAGGCTATACGTAAGAATAGAGAAACAAATGTCTTTGGCCAAATAGTGTAGAGTTTAATCTCAAAGATGTTTTTAACTGAGAGAAATTTTCATGGAACAAAAGACAGCTAGCATTAAGGAGAATTAATGTCAGCACTTTTTAAATATGAATAATAAATTTTCTGATGCTAGAGAGCGTCGAGTGGTAAAACTCTATTTCCAAAAAAACAGCTTGTCCATATATTCTGATAGGAAAAGTAACGGTGAAAGGGGATGATACGCTATCTCTCGATTTACTCCCTGATAAGTATGAGTCACTAACGGACTTGTAAATGGGGGAAGAGTAAGGAACTTAGGGACAAACGGGGAGAGATAAAAGCAGAAAGGTTTGAGAGATATTTCTGAAACCACTCAGCCGATTTCAAAAATTCACCCAACGCTGTAATGGTGACAACCTCCGGATCAGTACAGCATATAAAGGGTTGAGAGATAGGGGATATCCTCTGGATCTTCTCGGCCGATTTCTAAAGTTCTTTGTAATTGTAAAACCCTTCGGATCTGTAGGTTATCTTAGGGGGTGTTAAAATTCTTCCAGTATTGTATGGTGAGCTTGGACTGCTATCGCTGCCAAGCTGAAACGTTTTATCAGGAATGGAGAAAACTTCAAAACCACTAGAGAACTACGACATGGCGAAACGCTTTCATGTAGCAGCTTCAGTGAAGAGCCCCTTGACTATCTGAGATAATTTATATTTTTGGGGCCTTTGATAGCTCTTTCAAGGTTTAATATACGACAGGATTCCAGCTTGAAAAACAGTGTAACACATTCCCATTGGCATAGAAACTTTAGTGTTGGGTCCAAAGACTCAACTTCTAGAAGACGTCGTCGAACTGTTGGTTGGGTTATCTTACTGTTTTTTATAAGAATAGCGTCTTCTTTCTTTGGGGTTTTCATTTCTGCCCACATTTTCCTGTTTGTTGAGGTAAAATCGACCCGGTTTCTTTAAGGCGTTTAATGATGTTAATAACCGACCCCAGCGACATGCCACACTCTTCCGTTATCTGTCCTTGGATTTTAGAGGTATTATCAAATAAAGTTATTACTTTACTACGGATTGCTATGCACTGTTCATTGCTAAGCACTTTTTAACAGCACCAAACTTGTCCGTAATTTAATTTTTTTTCACACAAATCGCTGACTCCTTGGAATTTAAAAAAAATTATATTCAAAAATTGTTCGTATTTCGAGGCAAACTATATTTTTCTCAGTGCTAATATTTATGTTCTATTTTAAGAATATGTACAATTTGGACAAATACTGGGACGTAGACATAATAAATTACCTTAGTTGCTAATCCAATAACGGAAATATAATTTGTTACGATTTGCACAAGACAGTAATACAGGATTTCAGCTTGGAACATGGTGTTGGGTCTAAAGACGCCAGCTTCAACTCTAGCATCTATTTTTGATCAATCGATGTACCAAACCAGACCTCTGGGGTCTAGTTTTAGGGACATCATTGAATCTTGTCACAATTCCTCGCCCACCTTAAGTTGGTTATAGCATAAATCTAAATAAAGTTTAAAAAATATTTGACCATATTTGATCAAAAACTATGCGGACCTCTGTAGTGTGCGGCGGAATGTCACAATTAAACAATACATTTTCCGAACCCTATTTTGAAAGCTTCACGATAGAGTCTTATTTAGCGGAAGCGGGGTTTAAATTCACGTTTCACATTTCAAATGTCACGCCATATTGGTTGAAAATTTATTAGGAAGCACATTTTTCGTATCACAAATTTAAAAGATTACACTTTGTCCATTTTTGCAAACAGGGAAGAACTGCATTATTGGCTTTTTGTCGCGAGTCTACGTTATTGGCAGACAGAGGGGCGAACCTTTCATGACAACTTTTGTATTGTTTCTTTGCTTTGTTACTCCCCATCGCTTCTGGCGAACGCGCTCCATTCTTTGTCTCGAAGATGTCCTTGAAGAAGGAAATTATAGAATTTCTTTTTTGCTTGCACAAATAATTTATTTCGTTCACAAAGAAAGTGTGAAGCATAAAAATGGTTATTGCTTAATGTATTTTTGAAATATAAATCGTTTTTTGTTTTTCTTTCTGTCATATCCTTGGAAGGGAAGCTAACAATTAAAGGAAGTGTGCTTTAATTACTTATGAAGCGTGGTTTCTCTTAAACGTTATGTAGGTACATTTCATGAATGGAGCGAATAGCCTTATCATTTTACATAAAAGAGCAAGTGCTGCCTATTGTGAAGGTAGATTAAGCATTTTTAGATCTTATAAATATTTAGGATGCCGCAACCTAAAATAATACTCAAATATAGACAAAGCGAGTCAGTGTATAATTAAACGCAGCCGCCGATTATAAGTATCAGTGCGTCAAACAGATTAACACGAGCAGGATATCTTTAACGCGATAACAGAGACGCAAAAGAAAAGTAGCGGCCTTCGCTATCGCCACTATGGACTTGGACAGGTTGTATTTAATGCCCTCATGAGTACTTTTAACTTAATGCTCGTTCTCATTAATGCATACTGCGGCTAGCTTGTAGCTGCTCGACGCCTTGCGGTGGCCACTCGACTCTGGAAGCCTCCTCCTAGCCGACGGTATTTTCCGCACTTCATTAATTTATATTCCGCATTCGTTTGCTATAATAATAATGCAATATAGAAAATTAGATTGGTCCCGCCGATAGGTAGTGCAACTAAAATCAATGTACTTGAATATTAGCAGCGTCTTATCGCCGGCCCAGGAACACAGCGCAATGTGTGTTTTGCCAACAGTGGCACCGCACCGCACAGCATTACATTCTCTCATCTCTGTCTCTTTTCCTTGGTCGAACTCTTTCTCTCCGGAGGGCAAATTAATTAATTTATAGTCTCGCATTCGGTGTTCTTCTTCGCGCGCCGCTTGATCTTATCACAAAGGTCGCGCAGTCGCGGGCACTCTCGTATGCACTTGCACTCGCCGCAAACACATTGGCAAGGATCCTGCGCCAGCGAGCTACTGGTTTCCGGACCGCGCACTTGCCAAAAGGTGTTTGCGCGCACTTTATCACTGAATTGGCTGATCATGCGGTGTAATCTTAAACCGTTTTAATTAAGTACACATTGGTAATTAATAGTTGTATGTGTGAAGTGAGATGGTAATTTGCGTCTAATGCCTGCCGGCGCTGCTATCTGCGTCGGCACTAGTCAGTATGTGGCATGTAAGGCGGTTGACCTTAGCAAATTGTTTTGTACGTTCCTAGTCATAGACTGCTGTTTCAAATGATGCAAAGAAGTTGTATGTCTATGGTAAAATGTGTTTCTTTGGAATGCAATTTTGCTTCTGATGGTGGATTGGTTCGATTTGGATATTCTTTACCCTGTGGTACATATTTTGAAAATATAACTACCAACCACAAACCAATCAAATTGCTACAAATCAATCGTCAAAGAGGTAGCCGTATGTCACCGTAGGTCAGAGTTGTCAAATAATGCATTCATTTTGACATTTCATTCTTTATTCATTCTTATTCATTCTTAAGTCAATTAATTACCATTCTTTTAGGAGCATTCTTTTTGGGATTTCACTCTACTCTTGTAACTCATTTGGAATCTTGCGCATTCTTTGAATTCTTTAGTCTTTTGAAGTCTTTGAATTCATTTAAAGTAATGAAATACCCCGCTAAGCTGCATGACGTCATACTAAGTTTAAGATTGCCTTCCTTTTTAAAACCCCCTTGATATGGGTGTCAAATGAAAGGGGAGTAGAATATAATACGAAACGTGATGTCTTTTTTAGGTGTCCAGGATTTTTCAATGTTTCAAGGATCTCTTAGTAAGTAAACATTATAACTGCTAGTGCCAAATATGTCTGTGAAACTTCGGAAAAAAGGTCTTTGGAGCCTTAAAATAAATACTAAATTTCAACAATATCATCCAACAACTTTCTAATTTGTATTTGCAATGCATTTTCACCGGAAGAACCTTGAATCCTTAAAAAGTGGCATTTTTCGAAAATATCCTTAGAATCACCTAAATATGTTCGGTTGCAATTTATTGGTCTATGGAAACTTGAAAAAGGCCCTTGAAGTCTTAAGAATGGACATTTAAATAAATTCCGGAGATACAGATGTAATAATTTTTTGTCAAAAGTTCCTTATTAAAGCGGCATTCAAAGCTTCATCGAGGTACCCTTCTAATAATAGAAATGAATAAGTTTTGTCCTCAATTGGAATAGAGACGTTGCAAATGTTTAGAGCAAGAAAAAGTTCGCTTACATTTAAGTGAATGGAGAGGTTATATCAACTTAAATGCGAGCATAGCCATTTTTCAAACATCAGTACGGAGTAGGAGAAATACGGAGTGCGTTCGATCGCTGAAGTTCATTAACAATGCTCAAGGCCTTGCGTATGACGATTAAATTCAATACAGGTGGCGGTAGTATTGTGCGAGACTTTTAAACAAATAAGTTCCAAATATTCTTTATATTTCACAGTACGTCCGAAAACAGGCTTAAGGGTAAACTGATGTGCATTCCTAGCATGGCGAGTATTGCGGTTGAATTGCTGTAGGGGTGGAATGCAACTGGCTATTTCATTTGAGCACTTGTGGTGGAAATACCGATAAAGCAATGACAGGCAGGAGACATTACGACGATGACTAAGAGAGTCAAGTGATTTCGCGATGTCTCGATCGCCATTAAGTTTTACCGCACGTTTGGATAGTAGCTCCAAATATTTTATAGGCACACCAGACCAGATATGAGCGTTATACACAAGTTTTGGGCGAATAAACGCCTTATAAATTCTAGCCAGATCAGAAGGGGTGAAATATTTCTTGCATCGCTTAAGGAAGCCTAGACATCTTGGCAACATCAAATATGTGGTCATTCCGACGAAGGTTGTAATTAACACACATAGCGAGAATGGAAAGTCGTTCGGTTTCAGCTATGCAAGTGCCATTCATGGATAATGGAAGAGAATTAGGGGTTCGCTTCAATGACAGCAGACAGCATTGCGTTTTGGAAGCATTAAATTCCGCTCTGTTGGTTTTACCCCAATTAAGTATGCTGTCAAGATCGGAATTTAATGAGCTTAACTTACTTTGCCGTTCCAGCTCCATGCCCGAAGATGAGGGACGTGAGTGTGGAAACGAATATGAGAAGCTGAGGGTACTGTCATCGGCGAAGGATTAGAAGTAACAGAGAGTAGATCATTTATAAAATGAGAAAGAGAGTCCGAGACAAAACGGGCCTTGGGGAACACCAGCATTTATTTGGCAAGTTACAGACCTGAAACCGTCCAAAACAACTTGAATTGAACGTTGCGAAAGAAAATTTCTAATCCATTGAAGAAGGGTAACATCGATTCCAAATGCACCTGATACCTGATGCCAAACTCTGTCAAATGTCTTTGAAATATCAAGCGCAACGACCTTGCTTTCACCACCATGGTGAATAGATTGGTTCCACTTTTCGGTTAGATAAGTCATCAAATCACCAGTGGACCTGTTGCTGCGAAAACCGTACTGCCGGTCATTAAGAAGTTTTCGGGATTCGAGATATTTCATAAGCTGTCGGTTTATCAGCGTTTCCATGACCTTGGAAAGAAGGGACGTAAGTGCAATTGGTCGGTAGGAGGAGGGAGAGGAAGATTCGCCTTTTTTTGGGACGGGCTGGACAAGTGCTGTTTTCCATCTTCTCAGAACGAGCCCTGAAGAATAGGACAGATAGAAAAGCTGACGCAGTGGTTTTGCCAGCATGGAAGAACACCTCTTCAGAACGATAGGGATAATACCATCTGGGCCAGCGGATTTGTGAATGTTGAGATCTTGAAGTGCTCTTGCCACAGTACGGGTGCGGAAGTGGATTTGTCCCATGGAGTGTTCTACGCGCTCGAGTACTGGGGGAGATAAAGCGTTGAGCTACCTGCAAAATGAGCAGCAAGCAGATTGGCTTTATCCAAAGAGCTGACAACTGGAGTGTCATAGCAAATGAGTGTCGGGATAGATGACGAGGCCGAATTTTTAATATTCTTAATAAACGACCAAAAGTTTTTACCACCGGAGGAACTTTGTAGTATTTTTTGCCTCAACTTTTGGTCGTAGGAGAATTTGACACAATTAATATGCAGGAAAAAGAGAGAGGATTAAATGTTTTAACTTACCTAACCTTTAATTTGGGCTTCTACTTTCTTTATTTACGATTTCAGCTTAGATCTTCAAAATTAGATCGTAATACTTTCGAGGTAGATTTCTTAAACTGACCCACCCCTATTCGAAAATATCGTTCTATGAACAACATTGATGGGCGTGAAGGTTGTAATTACCAAACACTAATTTGCTGGTCGTTCGGTAAGGGAACTAAACTTTTTTGACCATTGGCTAAATTTAAAAAAAAACACTGAAAATATAAAACCCAAGTATTTCCTGTTGATTTTCATGAGCTGAATTTAAATCTTAAAAAAATTGTTGTCGCTCTCTTCCCATTCGGACCACCTCTAAGGCTTAGAAAATGACCCATAAAATGGTACACATATTTCTGAAATTTGCGCAAGCGGGAGTAAGCAAACTTTCCAGTGGCGATTCTATGTTGACCCAATTTGTTGAAAAAAAATGTACCCATTGCCACGCTTACTTTGCGAAATAGGATAATTAATTGGCTGCCAATCTTTTAAAAAGTGTTCCCTTAACAAATATTAGACTTTAAATATTTTTCAATCACGATCACAGTTTTCGAACAGAGCAAGGCCTCTAAATAACAAACAGAAAAACTAAACAAAGTTCATAAGTTCTTCAGAAAAACGAAATCCAAGCAGCATATTTCCTTACTCTTATTGCCACACCCTCTAACAAATCCCACCTTCGCTTGTCAAACGAAAAAACAACCATCCTATTTGTATGGCAATTAAATTACTTAAAATCATTAACCCTTTCATGCCCAAATTAATTGGGGCGTAGCTAAAATTTTTTGGAGTTTATAGAGTCGTTAGGCTAGACCTAAATATGAACTGATATTAATTTCAAACTCCTATGTATCCTGGTATAGCCGTTATGAAATGTTGCCTATAGGCAACATTGGGCAGTAGTAGACAAATTTTAAAACAAACAAATATTTAAATTTTTTGTTCTTTATTGAAATTTTTATTAATTTTTAGTACAATTTAAGTGTGATAAGAAACGAAACAATTTTTTTGTGGGTTTGAACACAAATTAACCTTGCATTTAGAGCACTTTGAGCGGGGATACCCAGTGTGACGTAGCCTGCATCTGCCTTTTGAACCGCACTCAATCCAGTGACCGACTTGGTCAAATCGCATAGCTCTTGCAGGTTCCGCAACATAGGATCTTTTAAAGAACTTGACGAAGAATGTGATGATGGTGCTGGTGATGACGGTGCTGGTGATGACGGTGCTGGTGATAACGGTGCTGGCGATGAAGGTGCTGGTGATGACGCTTTTGATGAAGCTGGCGATGGTGGATCTGACTGCGTTGTTTAGAGAAGTGAAAATGGGCGGTCTCTTTTGCGTGCTGGAGCTGCTATTTTGCTTGCGTTGAGTAACTCGTTAGCAATATCTAACTGAAAGCTTAGTAATGACAAATACTTTTTATCTCCGCTTGAAATTTTTAGATCTCTGCGGTACAACAGCCAGCTATTCACTACTGATGAGCTTATGCACCAGTAAACGATTCGCATATACCACCTCTTTGAGCGGTGGTTGATCTTATATAACTCCAACAGCATGTCGGCAAGATCAACCCCTCCCATATGCTTGTTATAGCATTCAACTATACCTGGACGATGAATGTTTACAAACTTCTTCTCTTTTCGACACTATCGTTTACACTCGCTCATTGGGTTTTTACCTATATAATTCGAGACCAGTTGCACACTTTTGTTGTCGTACCATCGACAAGCAATTAAATTATTTGTTGCTTCAAATTTAAAATCGTGAGATCTTCTTCCTTTTTTAGAAAGATCCTTTTCGTCGCTTAGAACACAATTTTTTAATCGATTGTTTCGAATGGTTCCTACTGCTAATATACCCTTTTGTTTCAAAGAAATCATCAGGCTTATGGACGTAAACCAGTTGTCAAAAAACAACTTAAAATTTTGATTTTCGGGAATATTTGAAGCTAAGTGTAAGACAATATCAGACGATATGCCCAATCCAAACGATTGACACGTTCCTTCTCCAGTGTAGAGGCAAAAGTCGTATACAATGCCAGAAACACCAGCCCTAGTAAACATCTTAAGTCCCCACTTGTGAGGTTTTTTTGGTAAATATTGCTTCAAACTGTGCCGACCTACAAGGAAAAATAGATAGATATTTACTATACCCATTATAAGACTATATCACTAGGTTACCTTTATAGGAAATCATTTGTTCGTCTACGCTCTGGTATTCCTCCTGTGCTATTTCTTTAAATTTTTCTTTGATTTTCTTCAATAATGGACGTATTTTATATAATTTGTCGTATGTAGGTTGTCCTTTTTGAGGTTGCTTAGTGTTATCATTTATATGAAAATTTTCCTTTATTTTTTCGAAACGATTTCGTGATAATGCATCCGCTACTGCTGACAATTTGAAATTTTTCGACCATGCCATTCGCATATTTGGAATATTTATTACGCCAAGGTATAGTAATACACCTATAAATCTTCTTATTTCGGTAGTTTCACATTTTAATTCAGTACCATTGGTTTGTAATGCATATAAATTCGTTTCATCGCATATCTTTTGCACTATCTCGTCATCGAAAAATTGAGTAAAATATTCGACTGGTTGTTTGACTCGGCCGAAACTAAGTTTGTTTTTCCAGGTCGTATCGCATTCCCCTAACTCTGCACTCCTCCATCTCGAACTTTCCAAATTGATTTTTTCAAAAATCTTTTGTATCGTTTCTTCATCTTGAATTCTATTTTAAACTTCATTGTCATCACTTACAATCCTCTCAATCAAATCAACCTCAATATTTTCACCTCTTCCAATTGCACTTTCTATGCTCTCTTCTATAATGTTTTCCAAATTTGTGCTAATTGTGTCCTCTTCATCTTCATTGTCCTCATCACCAGAATCATCCCAATCGAATTCCCAAATTTTTTAAATTTCTTGCTGGGTTAAACCTTTTGGACGCATCTCTAACGCAAAAAAAAGTATTATGTGATTTGAAACCATTATGGACCAATGTTGCCTATAGGCAACAATGTTTTTAAAAAATTACTGACCCTAAACTAAAAGTTTTTTTCGAACTTTTTTTTTTTTACTAATTTACTTACCTGTATTTAATAATATTTTACACTTAGTTATATGCACTTTAGTTTCTTTATATATTTTTTTTAATTATTTGTAAACCCTTTTTTGCTGCAAAATAAACTGTACTTGTGCATTCACCGAACATCTGTTACAAAGTGGTCATTATCAATTCTAAAGACAAAACATTCGCCAATAAACTTGCACAATATATCAAGCTTTTCTGAGAAAAAAAGCTTTCAGCGAAAAAATTACCGTTACATGACTTAGAAGCTAAAACATGCAATGTTGCCTATAGGCAACATCGGGCATGAAAGGGTTAAGATGTTGACAATCAATATACACAAACAAAACATCGCCATCGAATTAAGTCAATGAGTACTTTCCAATGATTTGTTATTGAATTTGTGACGTTTCATATGTCACACAGCATTGGAATGGATTGTTTTCGTTTCCAAAACGATTCCTAGAAATAAAGCGATAACTGACAGACTAACAGAAATGTCAAATAAATCACTGACTAACATTGATTGTGTGTGAATGTACCATGAACACTGACTAGCTAACCTATAACATTCATGAAAAATGTTGCGGGTGCGTTGCTCAACGGCCCATCGGAAATGATATTTTTTTCACAAATTAATGACACCTAAAAAGCACTGTAGAATCAGTGAAATCCGATGCCGATCAATGTGACGGTACGAATGTTGACGACTGTTCTCCATTAAAGACCGTTTTCGGATTGATTCGTGTCGTCGAAATAGTGTGCTGTTGGGCTTATTTTGGGTTAAGTTATTTATTAAGTCATTTTGTGTCTCAAAGCAAGTGTGATTAGCTAGCGGTAAAGGCAATAACTTCCTCCGAGCAGTTTGGGTTCGAAGCGATTCAACAGAAGAAGAGGCTTGTTGGGTACATAATTTACCGTCCTAATGTCATTATTTATGTATGAAATGAACTGTGCATTAAAAGTATTGGGTTCTTTTAGTGATGCAGGAGGAAGTAACGTGCGCAGGATTTTAGGGGTTAAAAATGTTGGCGCCAAGTGATTGAAATGAAATTTGATGCACATTGGAGCCTATCGAGATTTATAAAGAAACTAGGCTGGGAGCAGTTTCTTTGGCTCAATTTTAAAACGACTTGCTACTGGCTACTATGTGTATATCAGCTACATACAAGACAACAGCTGTAAGAAAACATGTAAAATACCGCCCTGGTCACCCCTATATCTAAAACCTACAGATTACTTTCAAAATATGAACAAGTATGTTTTGTGTATTCAAAGCTTCTCTTTTTATGACATAAAGGCCGGTAGCGAAACTACATTTTCTTGGGTAGGTATGTAGTGTAAAAATTAAAGAAGTTCTTTTACTTTTTAATAATATTTACACCTATCGACACCACACACTTACTTATTCATTGCTACTTACTTCTTAAAGTGCGATCAGACGGTCATCCAAACTTGTCATCCGGATGACACGATGATTACGAAGAATATATCTATCTCTTCTGAAATAAACAAGTTTTCTAACGTCAGCATGTCATCCGGATGACAAGTTTGGATCTCATCTTTATGCTGAGCACCCTGCTTGCAGTTATCTAGATCAAGCGCTCTGGCATCCGCGATGGCTTTATCGTTAATACGTAGGTTAGGTCTTTTTTGTCGACTTGAATCTGAGGGCTGGATTAGAAGATTCTCTTTGCTGGAACACAATTGTCTTTTCGCTGGATATGGGCGAACTAATTTTGAAATTTTAAACTGCATTCACATTTTGCAGAGCTTAAAGAGCTCATAGAGCTCGCGGTTCTATCTTTGTTTTAGAAACATAGCCCTAATAGTTCTTCCAAGGCATCTGCAGCGTGTTTGCCACAGATGAGGAATTAACCAGATAGTCAACTCTGCAATCCCCTATCACCGCAAAAAATATTTAATAACGGCCGCAAAATCCTCTCTCTATTTTCCCATCTGTTAATACGTATGAGCCAGACACATGAAGTTATATCTAATTTACTAGATTACGCGCCAAAAATAATTGTGACAGCTGATCACGGCGGATGTGTTGGGAAATAGGAAATGCTGCGAAGTGTTGAGTTTATGTGATTCAACTTTTATAGCTATTTTAATGTAAATGTTTATAAAGAAACAAAAAATTATTTACTCAATTAAGTTGTTACAATTTAATTGGAATATTTTTTGCGGTTATAAGAAATAGTTCTATATTTTTTTATCTGCCTTAAAATAAATATTCTTGAGTTGTTATACTTTTTCCATTTTGGTTAATTAAATGAAATAAAATGTATATTTTATTGTATTATTGCATAAATATTACTAAATTAGTAATGTTTGGGTGTAAAATATTTGTAGTAAATAGTTTGCAATGGTTTTTTATACATATATTAAATTCTTTGATTGTTTTATTATTTATTTATTATTTGATTGTTTTTATTCAACATATGAAAGTTTAATGAATAAATGTACATATTCGGGTTCCGTGCATTGATAATAGAATATAAAGTGGAAAATAAGTGTTTTTATTCCTTTTTTAATTATTTTGTGTTGCAAAATTTGTGTTTAGTCAATCAATTTTCTTATCTGTTTCTTTTCTTAGGCGGTTTTGGAAATTTTTTATATAAGTTAATATGCTTTATTTTAAAATTTATAGTAATTGATAGACAGAAAAAGGAGGATAGAAGTTAGCTGGAATGCACTGCATAAATATATTGTTGGTGCATTTTTCTATCAAAAATGCTTGGTAGTTGAATACAACTCATAAATAAGCATGCACATTATGATACATATATATATTGAATAAATTAGGCACTCTTTTTAAAAGACGACTTTATCTGTCAAGTTATAATGTTTTGTAATTTAAAAAAAAAAATTTTTATGAAAATAAACAAAACAATTTACTAGTACTACTTCTAGTAAGTAATTACAAATGTTGTTAAAAAAGTGTTTTCACGTAGCAAAAATAATATTTGTAAGGATTTGGATCACGTTATATTAAAAAGCGTTTTTAATCAGTGCCCAATTGTGTAACGCGAAGTTTCCACTGATGTTTATTTTACACACCCAAATTATGAGGTGTAATCTGCTGAAATTTATCAACTGTTCCCAACTTCTTGCTATAAAAAATGGCATTTCATGGCTGCGGCCATTAGCCCCATATAATTCGATTCATGTGTGCGTGATTCCCATTTGATTTGCACGTAAAAGCCCATATAAGTGCAAATTATGTGGGGCTTATCAGTTCGACTTAGCTTGTAGGCAAGGTGAGAGATTCGCTCTCGAGTTGACTATCTGGTTAATTCCTCATCTGTGGTGTTTGCATTCATCGGACATGCAATGCATTGTCCCTACTAAAACCTCACTTTCGTATTTGAAAAGTGTAGATAGACCACCAGAAGGGTCAGCATTTTTGATTTTCTAATTCCGAAATCCTGGTTTAGTGCTTATATCTCCCTATAAATATGATACCACTAGTTCGAACTACATGGATCTGTTAACGCCACCGCATTATTCTGTTAACGCAGAATTCAACCGCTGCCGTCTGGAAACAGGAGAATGTGCCTTTCTTTCGTCTGCCGCGGACAACGATTTTTCAAGGGATGGTTACCCAATCGCCAATCGAAGTACTAGACACCCAGCAATCAGGCTAGGGTGGGAATGAGCTATGAGTGTTTAAATAAAAAACACCATTTTGAACACCCTTAATCACTGACAGATCATCAAAATTCAGCGGGCACGAAACGTGAAATGTTGCAGAATAATAGAGTTCGTAGTGTGTACAAAGGGAATATATCGAACATGTTCTATTCGGGGAAAAAGCCGCCCACTTTCTTTAGCTTAGCCCCCAAATGACCCCAGAGAAAATTTAGAAATGATTTAGTTCTATTCTTACTCCATTTCAAGTTATAGCCCATCACCACATTAAACGCTATAACTTCTAAACTGTTAAAGGACAAAAATGGCTTTGTATTTTTTGAAAAGACAATTCTGGGCAGTTTTGGAAAAGAGCCATATTTTTTTTTTGAAACTGCCCTAAATTTTTTTTCAAAATGTTGTTAAACGCAAAACTCTGAAAATTTTTTGTTTCGTTGTTTTAAACTTAAAATGCTTTTTATTGAATACAATAAAATTAAAATTATAAATTATGTTGAAATCTCATTAGGGACAACAAATATTATTTTTTTGTGAAATATTGAATTGCAGTGCCATATTAATGCACTATTAGTTCCAAACCGCTTGAGGAATTTCGTTTCTAAATTATTAAGACAAAATAAAGATTCTTTATGACACGATTTAATGTTCATAAAAATTTTATTTTTTATCGGAGATAGGATTATTAATATTGGCGGTTTTATAAATTACCGTTATTATGCAAATTAATAAACATGAAGTTCCGATCCCGATCTGTATCATCTGAACGTTTTTATTCGCTGACCGACCTCTTACGAACGTCTGACAAATATCCAGGAGTAAAAGCTTCTATAAATTTGGACCTACTTCCATTCGTATCAAAAAATATATCTTCGCACACATAGTGGTTGGAGAAGCTATGCTTTGTGTCCTGTGTGGGCTGTTTACGCCTTATGTTTATTTTTGTATATGAGAAAGTTAAAAGCCGAATAGTGAAAAGACAGGTTAATTTAAGCATTCAAATGCATTTTTAAGCATAATATTGTTTGAATGGATATTTTGATTCAAAGAAAGAAATCAACAACAACAAAGACCAAAGAATAATGTAAAATATTTAAGCAATAAAACGGAACAAACGTGAAGGACAGGAAATGAGCAGGAAATTTAAATTTCTTAGGAACATAATATTCTTTCTTTCCAAAATTTGGAAATTATCATACATTTTGCGTATGATAATGGATTTCAATCATACATCATATAAGACACGATAAATGTCAAATGTTTTGGTGCTAGTACGCGTAGATTAAGCAACAAAATTTTGGATTTGTTGTCAATAAAACATTAAAGTTGGTCTGGCCATAAAGAAATATCTATAATTTGTGGTGGTATTTATATATTTATTAACCCAAAATATTAGGCTGACAGTGGTCTAAACTCTTTTGGCCCCACCAATTATTATATCTATCTAATGCGCCTTTACATGATGGGATGCACTTAATCAGTGAACGTGCCAGAAATTGCGTTCTTATAAATAATATATTCTATCTGATTTCGTCAATGAAATGTGTAATTTTTTTTAATGAATGCGGTACAGAACCATCTTATTTGAAAAGTATAGTTTTTTTTTACTTCAACATTACTACTATTTCAACTTTTCAAACTAGCAAATCTTCTTCGTTTTGAGTGCCAGAATATGCAACAGTTTATCTGTTCAGGTAAAAAATAGATCTAATTTAAATAATTTTTCCGCTCTTTCAATGACCACCTCCTAAACCCTAATGTAGCTGTGCATCTGTTTTTGAAAATAATTTTTTTAATTTGTTTATCAGGATTCTTTAATTATATAAATAAAAAATACAATTTCTCTAGACGACTGGAAAGATAAAAACTGCTGAAAGCAAGCAAATTGGTCTAAATCTTAACGAAACTTGTTGTAATATTAATAATAATAATTTTTCATATTATATTATTCATGATCAGGGGAAAACGATTACCCAACGAATTTACTGACATTTGGACGGCACTCGAATAACCGAAGTCTAGTATTACAGGCATTTTTTTTAATTAAATACCCGCTATCAATTAATAAACTCACTGAACTCGTCCCCACTTAAACCAGCTTTATTTTGTAAAATTTATATTTGGTTCTGACATACACTACAATAATTCCGAGCGAAAAAGCTTTCTGCCCAACTGTCAGTTCAAAGCTACCAAAACTTGACGACTTTCAAATTCGCCGTAGACAAAAAAACTTACCCAACGAATGCAATTGGTCTCTTTTCGTTGTTCGTTTCGTCTCATCAGCAGCAAGCGGAATATATCGACATCTACAACTAAATTTATCAGAAAACAAAACTAAACATTAAAATTGCAGCAATGGATGCTCGCAATAAGTCCCAAACCACCAGCTAGTTACTTGCGAATACAATTTCCAGAACAACGAAGCGTTAAATCCACCCAACAGCTTTAAGAAAATTTGTGAGTGCGAAACGAATATATTCAACAAACGCCGTTATAAAAGTTTGCCAAAAAAAGTTCCAAATTCTCCATTTTTTTTGCAGTCGTCGTTTTGTGCTTTTTTTTTAATTCTGCTGCTATTCGCCTTTTTTTCGTGCAGTTACCGTTCGGAAGTTCATGTTGCCTTTGAAATAGCCGTGCGCCGAAAAGAGACAATACTACTTGGTCTCGAATTTTATACGACGTGAATCGGTGTGTGACATTTGACGCGACAAACTCGAACTCCTCTGTCGTGACAACAACAAAAAAACAAAAAAAAAAAACGACCGGAAAATGTGTATAATTCACAGCTAAACAAACGCAAACCATATTTTTTTTCCACAAATTTTCTTTTACTTTGTACGGTTTTTCGTCGCTTCATCTTCGTTGCCGCTAAGAAGGATACAAAACTTGATCCGTTTTTGTGAATCGCCGTGTGGAATTTTTTCTCACAAATCAACATGTTTACCATGCTACAGCAATAGCTAGAAACGGTCAGCAACAACAAATACTTAAGGAAGCCACCATCAGCAACGTCGTTTGTCGTTCGTCGTAGTCGCTGCTGCTGCCGCCGTCTCCGAGACCCATCTGATTGTGCAACATTTTCATTTATTTTAAGTTTTATTTTTTTCTGTTCTCGGATCATCGCACCGCCATCAATAAAAAAAAAAAAAAAAAAACTAAGAACTAGCAGCAAATATTCATCGTGAGTCAATAGCCCCCAACAATTACCTTGTTGAGAAAGTTTAGTTTTTCGCAAAAAAGAAACAACAAGAAATCCACAAAAATGGTCAAGGAAAAGCCGAATTCTACTCGCATCTACGATAAGGATGGATTCCGAAGGCGTGCCGCATGTATTTGCGTTCGTTCGGACGCTGAAACGGAGGTGAGTCAAGATCCCCTCCAAAAAAAAATTTGCTATTTCATGCGGTAGTTTAATTTAGTTTTTTTTTTTTTTGATGTGAAACATTTCTGGCAAATGCGTTTGCCATTTTGATTGGTGTGAAGATAATGGTGGTGGTCGGTCTATCCATCAGACATGGTCATAAGCATACATTATACATAGTGAAAGTAGCATTTCTTTTGCGGATTCTTTAATGGAAATTGGAATTTTTATTGCATAATTTGGGTTTTGGGAGTACATTTTTTTTAATTCTGCAAACATGCGATGGAAATGGAAAAATATGTAGTTTAATTTGTGCGTGGAAAACATGCGGCGTTGCCAGCTGTCAAACCATCGTCCAACGTCCATATGACAGCACACAGGTGACAGCTATACATCTAACAGGCTGTGCGTAAAGACCGGCCGGCATTATTTTCATTCATGCGAATTTGCAGATGGAAATTTTCGAATTGGAAAAAGCAATTTTTTTTAAGTTCTATAAAATTAATTTGTACTAGAATATATGCGGCGTGAGTGTGTTCTATTTTAAACAAATTTATCGTAGTCTGGAAGTTGTCGTATATGTTCAATTCAATGCAACAGGGAAATCTTGTTATAAAGATGTAGAACTAATAAGAACGGAACTGTTTTTTGAAGTTTCGAATTGTCACTGACAGGGTGTCAAATATTACTATCCGTAATACCCTATTTACACCGCACTGAAATCTTAGGTTTCAACAAAAAGATTTCGAAATCTCGTTAAAGCATTCAAACCGAACACTTGGATGGATTTGTCTAAAGTTTCGAAAAATAAAAACGAATAAACACTGCAAGTCCACTAAGAATGCCTTAATTTTTATATAGAAATTCACGTTATCATCGGTAAGTTGACTCTTAGGTGACTCGCAGTTGACTTGTAACACAATTGAAAATTTGTTAACTGCTTTGTGCAACTTGTTGGTTTCATCAAAACCTCACACAACAACGAGGTTTTGAAATCTAAAAAATGCAATCAATACTGCATTGAAATTAGGTAGCTTTTTAATGATTAGGCAACAAACTTAGGAAGGAAATATTGCCAGCAGCAGAAGGTAGGTATATGGAGAAATGAGTTTGGTTAGGTTAGCCATTAGCCACGGAATGTAGACTTCCAATGCGTCCAACATTGCGTTTGTGACCATATTCTATGTATCTCCAAGGAAAATAATCAAGAAGCTTTAAATTATAAGGTCATGGAGTCAAATTTACATTATCATTATCTGGAATGAATGCTGGAACCACATCTCTTCCACATTCATGCCATACATTTGGGGAAACGACAGTCATAAAAAATGACTATAGTGAGTATAGTTGACCTGAACGTGCTGAATAGAAAAATTTTAGAATAAATATTTTTCGATGATTCCAGCAGCTCACTGACCGCAAATTTTCTAGTCACTCCGATTTAATGCCACGTCAACTGTCATCGGCTCATGTAGTTCAAAGGACTTACCTAAAAAACATTATCATGCAATAGGACAGGTTTTGTTCTACGTGGAGTGCGCCTAGATTCAGCGACGCTAACATCATGCATTAGGATCGATGACGAGATAGTTACATCCCTTCCTGGATTTTCAAAGGATTTCCCCCTCATGGGTGTAAAATGTTTCGATCATAACATCATCTGACTCTGACGTGTTAATTATTAAATTTTGAGTTAAAGTTCAAATTTCGTTACTTTCATCTAATCTTCTGCTTCTCCTGCTCATATCTCAGAATATATAAGAATAATTTGCATTATTTGGCTGGTCACCAGGTCGGCAGTTTTCGAAAATAACTATGTCTCGGCTGGTGATAATTTTATTCTTCTTGGGTTGCTACAAACGGTAGCCCCTTGTAAAGACACAGAATCCCAGAAATATTTAACATTTAGTTTTTGCATGGAAATTTTGTCGGTAATGTTTGGGCACATGCACCATAGCCCTGCACCCCCACTCGAGAATATGACCTAAGATTCGGGATCTGTCCCAACAACGTCTCATCAGGACTCAGGACAGATCTGTTGATTACGTAGATAGCGTTTGGAACTGCTGCAGCCCTTAACTTAACATCAAGTTCAGTCTCTCAAAAAACATGCAGCTTGCTTTTTCGATGATTGTTCGATTTATTCTCTCCGCTTCTGACTTTGCTTTCAAAAACTAAGCAAAGATTTTTCTGCTGCAATCATTGACAAGTACCAATAAACTAAAGTAGCCTATACCCTCTGCACAAAGACGAGAGTTATTGGCACATATTATCTCGAACTGATGTGGGTGAGAGGTACCACTGAGACAGTCATGCTTCCTGGACAACAAACTTTAGTCAACATACCAATGATCGTTTGCAGTACTATCCAAAGGCTCACTTTTCGGTGTTGTTGGACAGTTTCGAGAAATATGTGCACACTCATAGCATCTTGGTCAGCGGAATTGTTTCCTTGACTTTCGTTTACCAAAAAACTCGGCTTAATCTTCGGCTCTTCTCTCGTCTGTATTGACATCCACGAGTAATTTGGATTTTTTGGCATTGGTAGTGATGGGAGTACTTGAGATTTTTGCAAGTCCAAATGGGACGATACTCTTTAGATAATCCAGCCAGCAGCAAAGTACCTACCGACTCGTCGCTAACCTATTATCCATGCGGATAACTTCGAATACTACAATTACTACATGTAGTATTCGAAGTTCGTAAAAGTCCATACCGACGCGTCAGTCGCGAATTCTGAAATGTACGGTCTAAATTGAGGACAAATGCGTGGATGATTTTGTAGTATGCAGTCTTCGCAGTTTGAACGTTGACAAAATTTGAACAATTACCAATCGAAAACGACATATGAGATGCAATTAAGTGCAGGCGAAACGATCTAATTCATACATAACAAATTGATTGTTCAGTCAAAGAATTTTGGGTCCCAAGTTTAATACACACTAACAGATAGCGATGTTGTGCAATTTAATACGAATTTAATGGAATGCAAAAGTGGAAATGTTAAAGTCTTCTTCTTATGTTTTGGCTTATTCCAAGCAGTAGTTTGCTAATAACCTAATGACTGCACCTTCTCATTTCTACTTTTTAGCGGCGAATACAGAGCACACTATTTTTTTTATTAATATTTACTCTTCTAAACATGCGAGAGTGAATCAATAAGTGCCAGCAAAATAAAATAAGGAACATTCTTTTCGGCATAAAAACATTTTATTTCTCAACATAGTCTCCATTTGGCTCGATACACTTGTGGTCCTGGTGGAAAATAACTTTTTTGTTTGCCAATTGCGGCCGTTTTTAATTCTATCTAGCAGCTCTGCTAATATGCACCGCAATCGATTTGAATAATACCGCGCGCATTACAAAAAATTCTGTCGCCATAACCTTGTTTGCTGGCAAACCCACCTTTGCCTTCTTCAGCATTGATTCATCAGCAGAAGTCCATTGTTTCGACATTTACTTGGTCTCTGATGTGTTGTGGTGAATCCATGTTTCGAAACGGCGCAAAAACTCGGTCGAATTTTTCATGAACATCGCCAAATATTCTGTTGTTGTTGTCAAACGATTGCGTTTGTTATCGTTTGTGAGCAAACGCGGCACCCATCTTGCGGGAATATTTTTCATGTCCAAATATTTATGTTAAATTGAAATCACTGATCTATGTAATAAATAAACCTGTGGCTTCTGAAAGCTCGCGCACCTTCATTCGTTGATCGTCCATTATCAAACCGTTGATTTTATCGACAATTTGGTGACAGAAAACGACTGAATCGAAATTAAGTAGTAAATGGTTCCAATCGATGGTGAAGAGTCCCCTTAATATTCTTAATCTCGTATTAACTAGTGTTTAACTTGTACTCGAAATTCGCTTATTTCTTTTTTATCAAAAATGTACATAGGCTTCTCCTTCTATATAAAATGGCTGACACAACAAAACTATTTGACAGATCTGTCTGAACATTTGGTTGCGTTCTTTTACAAGATTCTTTTTGACAAACAATAGAACAAGACCTGTGTGCTTAATCTGTACAGATTAGTTACAGTTGGGTCCGATTAAAAATATTGCTTGAGGGATAAACGAAGATTTTAGATTTTGGTCTCAATTGAACGGGTTCTACCTTTACCCAATCAAGTCTTTTATTCTCTGTACGCAGTGTAAATTCAGGAACTTTTTAATGCTTTACACCCACTGAGAAGTTGTGATCTGAAACCAGTGCGCATACTATTTCGGTTTCGTACCACTTTCTTCTTCAATTAAATGCTGGCGTAGCTCTATTTTTTGATCAAGTTTTTTTAGCCTGTCTGTGTTGCCTTAAAATTGTGTTTTTTAGGGGTTTCATAGTGTTCCTTCTTGTTCCAGTCATGCATAAATTTTGTCAATGCACTAAATTTCCGAGTTTAAGACTTCCTACGATCATTCATGAGGCCTGAGGTTTGAAGATTGCAAGTGATCATGAGGGAGGAAATATTCTTGAAGAAGAAGCGAAATTACCTACATTAGAACATTGAAGAAGTTAAGCATAAAGAGTGTAGATCAAAAGATATATAGGATTCCTTAAAGCGGCCTTGTTTAGAGAGAGCTTAATCAAGACTCGGCGCTTCAAAAGAAAGAATTAGTTAGTTAATTAGGCTAAGGCTAAGATTTTACTTCAAGCCAAGTGCATGGAAAGCCTGTATCGTGTGCTGAATAAAATATTTTCTTCGCCTTCTGATATTACCCAGGATTTTTCGAGATATGGCAAAACGACGAATCCGTCGTCAGTAGGGATGCAGTCAAGTGTGAGGGTTATTATTCCTAAAATTCTGATCAGAACCACGCCGATAAAAGGAGAGAATGATAGGCACGGAAGCTTTCCTTCTGCTATCACATTAAAAACTATATTCGGAAATCAACCGAAAAAATTCCCGTCTAATAACATCAGAATTTAAATTATCATTATTCGTTAAATCTCCACTAACATGGCGTTAGTTGAGTAGTTTTTTAAACCTAAGGTATTAGAACTTTACAAGAGTTATGTTTTAGCAGGTGGACAAATGTTAATTTATCGGCTAGTATATGTATGTTTGCATTTTCTCCTTGTTTACGCCACAAGACCAATTAAATTTGCATCTAAAATGAAGTAATATCTGCTTCAGAACAGGATTAAGATAATTACGTACAAAATTGGCATTTCCGGCAATAAGAACTTAAAAGCCCTTGTTATTTTTATTCAGCAAATCTAAACTGAGAGTTGAAAAGAAGAAAAGGCGTATGGAGAGATGTATGGGAACAAAAAGCAAACAATAGACGTAAAGCCAACAATACCCCCGTATTTTCAAGCTGCTTAACAATGTTTGGCAATACCACAATACTGCTAATTAAATCTAATTTTGCAATAGAAATAAAATCCAAGATTGTAGGTAGACACAGCGGTGTGCCGGAGAATGAATGAGTCCTGGTGATGAAAGTGCGCAGAAGGGCAATTTACACTATCTTTATCACTTTCCAGCACTCTGGCATATAAAAACTTGAATACTTGTAAGGCACTTCTTCCATAACTTAGAATAACTTATTGACAAGTCTGCCAATGACCTACGTTCCGAAGTATAGGAGTAAGCAAGCACTATAAGAAATCTAGGTTGGTCCTTATAATATACATATGCCTCGATAAGTAGGAATGGAACATTTGGAGTTCATATTACAGTCATCGGATATGATGTCTTCTACTCATTTGGTTGATGATTTGGTCACTAGTGTTAAAAAGTTATTTTCAAAGAATGAATTCACCACTTCTATTGATTGGACTGTCACGTTGGGAATTTTTGACACATCCTATAACTTTATCCATTTTTTTCTTGCGTAGCACACACACGGTTCTTATTTTGCTTCATATGGCATGTCACATCGTTTGACTACTGTCACTTGTTGGTTTACTACAAAACCATTACCAATTGCTGTTTTTTGTGGGTATTTGAAGTCTTGGGGGAGATGTGTCTGTCATTTCGTACGAATCACAGTCGGTAAAGTAGTGTCGTTTAGGTTATGCTCTCCGATTGTGCTACTAAAGTTTCCCCTCTTTCCTATTTTTGCATCAAAATCCTCTTGAAAGATTTTATTCAAACCATACTGATTTGTTATTATTGGTTTAAGGGGTTTAATAACGTGTAGGAAGCCTAGAACAAATCTACACTCAATCATTACTTATTCTTCTTCATTTTTCGAGCCGCCACACTTTCTGAATGTCGTGATGTCTGCTTTATAGCAGTCCAGGGAATCTGCTTATTCCGAACATTCCACTTGCGGAACCAAGAGTCCCCTTTTTTTAGTTTGCCTGTCAACAGTGAGTCCCTTATCCAAGTCTATTGGTTGCTTCTCAATTTGCATTTTTTCCCGTAGTTACCCATAGGTAGGATTATTCTAAGACAACTTGGTAGGAACAGTTCACTTAAATGAAGTAAAAAATGCATAAGCTTTCTGTAGGATCTATTGCCAATCATAGTAAAATTCAGCCCTAAAAAGTTTTGTTAATGTCTTGTGTTCTGTAAACTTTTGTTTGTAGGTTTTGTTGGTGACATCATCCCGACGGCCTGAACTTTGGATCGTTCCAGGCGGTGGAGTCGAGCCCGAAGAGGAGCCATCTGTTACTGCTGTCAGAGAAGTGCTCGAAGAAGCTGGCGTCATGGGAAAACTTGGCCGATGCCTAGGTGTTTTCGAGGTTAGCATAAATATTATCTTAATTTGTCTCTCATTTATATAATAAATTGGGTTTTTTTTTCAGAATCGAGATCACATGCATCGCACCGAAGTTTTTGTCATGACTGTAACAAAAGAGCTTGAAGAGTGGGAGGATTCACGGACCATTGGTCGAAAGCGTCAATGGTTCTCCGTAGATGATGCATTGGCCCAACTTGCTCTTCACAAGCCAACACAACGACACTATTTGCAACAGTTGCGACATTCGAAGAACTCTACATCCTCACCTCCACCGTCTCCGACAACGGCGTGAAACTAAATGCCCCCCAATAACCACTCACATAATTTTTTGTTTTCTCTTTTTTTTTCGTAAACTGACAAAATTTCTTACACCGAAAAGGGCAAGCGAACAAACTGATAAAAAGAACTAAAAAAAAAGAAAGCGAAAATCAATAAAAAAAAAACGAAAAAAAAATCTTATTCTAGGCAAATAGTACGCGAAAAAATAATATTCTCAATTTTCTACAACAAAAAAAAAAACAACAAAAAAAAAGAAATATATAAAATATAATTTTTTTTTCTGGTTAATTTAATAATTTATATATATACGTATGCGGATAAATAAAATATGAATGAAGACACAAACACTTCCACTGATAAAAACTTATCACTCACATCTAACTTAACAAACAAATTTAACACTTAAATACTTCTATGTTCTATCACCTTGGTTCGATGTTTAATATCCTATCAAATATATAATTTGTTTTAATATTAATTTTTTATTTTTGCTTTGTTTTGGCCTTAGAAAAAGTATAAAGAGGAGAAACGTGAATGATGATTGCGTCAATGGTGTGTTGCGCTCTGTAAAACACTTAGTAGTCATACAAATTTATAACATAGTTGCTTTGAATGACTAGAGACGATACAACCAATGATGATGGTTTGAGAATTTTGGATTTTGGAATTGCTCCTAGAGTTTATAATCCGAAAATAAAACACACACACCATACACAAAGTCTGCTTATTTTGTTCGAAAGGACAACATGATGGAACTTTCAAATAATTTTTTTTTTATAGATAATAGGCATCGTAGATTAAGTCCTTCAAAAGAAGTAAAACATTAAAAAAAAATTATGATTATTATTCATTACATATTATAATATTATTACTATGATACAGAAAAAACAAAAAAAAATCATCAAAACAGAAAAGAAAATAATAAAAAAAAAAACTAAAACAAGAACTACCGGCTTTATTGTAAACACGCAAGACATATTTTCTGGATATACTTTACTTTGCTTAGGAGTAGAAAGAATCCATTATTTTTTTTATTTTTTACTGACCCTCGTCTTACTAAACTAAAATAAAGTGCACGACTGCGTCATACAAAACTTTCTCTGTACATGGGATGCGTTTTTAATCGCAAAATGAATCGAAAAGAATGGTAACAAATTTATTAAAATCACTTTTTAGGTTTTGAAAAATTAGATTTTCTCTAAAACGGCACCTAAGATTTTAATGTCATTGGACACTTTTAACATAATTCTTCGAAATACAAAAAATTATCAAAATCGTTAGAGTCCTTTTTGAGAAATCGAATTTAATTTAAATTTAAGAAAATCGTTATATGAAAAAAAAATTATTTCAAAAATCGAAGTATGCAAATTTGTTCGACTTTATAGTATAAAAAAACTGTAAAAAACTTTTTTGAAGTTCCCTTTATTAGTTTTCGAGATATTGCCGGTTTTATATATTACCGTTAATCGATATCCTAGACATCCTTAGTACAAAAAAAGATCGAAATCCTTGAAACCACTTTCGAGAAAAATAGTGATAAGTGATTTTCACAAAAAAATTTGTACGGCAGGTACCGTTATTTCAAAAGATAAAGCAAAAAATAAAAAGATGCCCCTAGATGTAACCACAAGAATCTTATATACGAACTTTGAAGCAAATCCGTCGAACCGTTTCGCCATACGGCGCCCGGACCCAGGTTTTGGGCTTCTCTATAGTCGTAATATCATCCCTCATACTCAGTTTGAGTTCGAAATTTCCGCACGATCGCCATAACTTTCTCTTTAGTATACTAATGTATACGAGAAAGTTAAAAATAACCAAGAGTGGTATTAATTTGAAGTTTTGCACGCTCACTTTTCTTAATTATTTTTATTTCCATGCCATAGCATTTTTTACAATCAGATCACGGAACTCTAAAGCATTTCCAAAGTATTTTAAAAATGGCGACCAAAAAAAGAGATTATACAAAACTATCAAAGTGCAAACTAGAGTTCTCGGTATGACAGTATTACTTACCAACTAAAGCATGTCGATGTAAATTTATTAAGAAGAGTATGAAAAGCTCTTTCAACTGCAAGAAAGCTATGTCTTTAGTGATGGAATAGAAAGAGATGTTATTTAAAATAAAAGAATGGTAAAAGTAGCATTATTGGCAAAAGTATAACGGCACTATGTATGTAATAGCCCATTAGCCCGAAACTAACGGATACAGGCCCTTAAATATTTTTTTCATTTTTTGGCATCAATTCACGTGTTTCAAGTGTTTAAAGCAAACAAATTTTTATACCCTATCCTAAGGGTATATTAATTTTGACACATGCTGTTTTCTTCGAAAATTTTCATAGAAAGCGAAAAAAATTGTTTAACAAGATATTTAGCCAATATTTTTTCCAACATATCGTCCATACAAAGTTTTTGACCACGCCCACTTTTTGGGGGCGTTTTGTAAAAAAATATTTTTTTTTATAAATTAATAAAATGACATAAAATGCTATCCATCATCTTCGTAATGCTTTTTTCTTTGGGGCATATAGGTATGGATATGGATAGGGTATCGTACTGTTCGCCCCCAGCGGACTGTAGCCTTTCCTTATGTTTGTTTTTAATTTCCAGCTTTTTTTATATTTTATACGTTTTGCAAACAATAATGCTGCGCGGAACTCTTTTAGGGGAATGGGAATGCAAAGGGAAACATGTAGGCTTTTTGCAAGTCTGGTTTGGGCTTAAGAGCAATTGCGAAGAAAATATCAAAATCAAAGTGCTATTTATAAAAGGTTGCGCTGCATAGATATTCTTTTGAATTTTATTAACTTGTGATCCAAATTAAAAAAAAAAAAAAACAATAGTTAATTTTTCGAAAGAAAACTATTCTTAATTCCTATTGCAAGATTTATGTACTGCATCGTATGTGAGTTCTGCTGAAACTTATGTCGTTTTCGATTGGTAATCCGGAAGAACTCTCCGATCCGGGATACCAATCGAACAAGGCAACATATTTCATTTCAATTTGAAGTGTAAATGCCGCTGTATTTGCGTATATGTATTTCCAAGCGCTTCACTGCCAATCTGATGAAAAAGAAGGGAATGGAAGACAATATTGTAATATGGTTATATTACACCTAATATTCACCCTTATTTCGGTTGTCAAATATCGACACGATAGATGACAATTATTTACAAATTCGTTGACTCGGTATTAGAGTGATCAAACATAAATTTTTTTGATCAGCTGTGAATTGTATAAAGTTTTTAGGTCTATTGTGAACAGTTCTATTTGTAAAAATGGTATGTATTATCATTATCAAATATTTTGATCACTCCCGTTTTCAGTCACAAATTTGGTGCTGATAAAAATTGTTAAAGAGTTTACTGATTGGAAAAGCAATATTTTTAAAGCAAAATATCAACATTCGAATTGTTTTTTTTTTTTTTTTGAGAAAATGATGTTGACGAAGAAAATGGTAAAATTAGTTGGTTTCAACTGCACACGGGAGGAGCGAAATTATACTAAAAGGAGCAGACTGCAGTTTTCCGAGTAGGCCTCAATGACTGCATTGTGACTTCCATCTCGACTACTATTGCGACATGTGGATTGCTTCTTCGGTGTCGGTTAGTTGCTACATATATACTACCAGTTGCATTTCAACTTTGTTCTGCGTCAAAGTACAAAAAAACTTACATTTTCTAAAAGAATTTATTAACAAAGTAAATGAAAAGAAATAATGCAAAACTAAAACTAACCGAGAAGAAAATAATATTGTAATAATAAATATTACAATTCGTTTCCAAAATTCAAACGTCAAACGCAATCAACACCGATTCACAATGCCTTTTGTAAACAGCATTCAGAATGGAAGTAAAATTTATCAATTGAAACTCATAAAACCCAACTTTTGATTGTTTGATAAATCGTATCGTACCTATATCAAATACTGATCTCTGACAGCCTTTATTAGGATGATTTATTATTTGTTTAGTTAAATTTGGAGCAATATAATAGTTTCCGAGGCGACAAAATTGCATTTCAGATCTCTATGAAATAATCACAAGTTAAATTGTAACAAGAGTCTGGTTTTCGCCTGTTTTGGTAGATATCGGGGTTTGGAAATCGAATTTTTAGTATGAGATGACGTCACGTTTTTGCCAATATTTCCACTTAAAAAACAAAAACCACTACATATGTTACGGAGTTCAAACAACAATATTTTTCACCATGAAAAGTAAGGTATGCTATTAGGAATTAATAATCTCTTACGTGTATTCTATTATAATTTTGTTTGTTAATTTCTATAACTATAACTAGTGCATTCCGGGTAACACAAAATAGTAGAAGTTGGAAAGTAAAGACAAACTAAATTTGTATAATTTTTAATTAGCTAACCAAGGTACTGTGGTGACCCGTATCGCCGGAAAATAAGATTTAAACTCTGGCCTGTTTCCTCGATGGCCACACAAGGTGCTCAAGGAGCCGCTACGCGGCTTGGGAGCCAACGAATGCGTATAAAAGAAAAATAACTTCAATTTAATTTTGGTGGGGGCAAATGCCCCCATTTATTAGGCTTATTACAAGCTATATTTCATATATACTAACTTAAAAACTAAGATTTACGAACTATGGGAGGAATTGGGAAGGAGATCGAGTTTGAGAAAGGCAGTGCTGCGGTTAAAATCAAAAACCGTAAGTTTTGCGTTTACCTTTCGCAGCATACGGGAGATTGGTTCGTTGGAGCCATAAGAGGTCCGGTGGGTTGGTAAATAAAAAAGAGGAGGACAACGTAAATTACGAGGGTTAGTGTTGAAGAAAATAGATTTGTAAATAGACGTGAGATCGATAGAACCTGAGAGGAGTCTATGAATGAAGAGAATGTCTGCTACGTCCCTGAGTTCTTCAAGGGTATTCAAGTTTATAAGTTTAAGGCGGTCTTGATAGGGAGGCAGGATAATACGGTCGTTCCAGGGCAAACCTCGAAGAGCGAATCGAAGAAAACGACGTTGAATGCTCTCAATTCTGGATACATGAACTCGATGAAAGGGCGACCACACTTGACTGGCGTATTCGAGAAGGGGGCGAACAAAGGAAATGTAGAGGGATCTTGTCACATAAGGGTTGGAGAATTCTTTGGACCACCGTTTAACAAAACCAAGTGAATTAAGAATTATCTCATCAATGTGGGAACGGAAATTTAGCTCCCTGTTGTACAGTATGCCAAGATCGCGAAGAGATTTTACAAGGGATATAGGCTGACCAACGAGAAGGTATATTCGGGGAGGGGACTGGTTGCGCTTACGAGAAAAGGTGATAGATTGACATTTGGCGATGTTAAGCTCTAAGCAATTTTTGAGGTACCAAATCGAAAAATTATCAAGGTCTTGTTGAAGGAGACTAGAGTCTTCGGGGGAAGAAATGGTTTTGAAAAATTTGGTATCGTCAGCGTAGAGGGAGAGGGAGGAATGTTTAATGACCCGCTCCAGATCATTTATTGTAAGGATAAAGAGAAGAGGACCTAGATGGCTACCTTGAGGGACACTAGAGGTTGCCATGACAGGAGCCGAGAGGAAGGATCTGAAGCGAACACTATAAGAACGGCTTTCTAGGTAAGAGGAAATCCATTTTAACAATATAGGTTCGAAACCTAGGGCAGACAATTTGAAGATGATTAATTGATGAGATATCCAATCAAAAGCCTTACTGAAATCGGTTGCAATTACATCGACTTCGTTTCCATTTTCTAAAGCAGAGAGGGAAAAGGAGACGAACTCGACGAGGTTAGTAGTAGTTGATCTGCCTTTCAGGAAGCCATGTTGGCAAGGGGAGATGATGGATTTACATTGAAAGCTTAAGGCTTCGTATAAAATACTCTCTAAAAGTTTGGGTATATGAGAAAGTTTAGCAATGGGACGATAGTTGGTTACTTCGTTCTTTGATCCTTTTTTGTGTATCGGGGTTATAAAAGAGATCTTCCAAGCCTGAGGAAATTCTCCTTGTGAAAGAGATAGATGAAAAAGTTTAGAAAGGGGAAGCGAAAGGTTGGAAGAACATTTTTTAAGAAATATGGTGGGAATACCGTCTGGGCCGGGTATGAATTCATCATTGAGATTTTGTAGCTTAAATTCGATAAGAGTAGGATCAAAGCTATGAGATAGAAAAGGACCGAAGGAGAAGTTAAGTAGGTAATTGAAGTAAGAGGGGTCCAGTACGAAAGAGTTATCGGCAAAAGATTGTTTGAAATGGGTAGCAAAAAAGTCGGCAATAGTGTGTGGATCGGTTGATGATTTGTTTTCGAAAGATAGGGAGGTAGGGTATCCGTCAGATTTTCTTTTATAGTTGACGAATTGGTAAAAAGACTTGGGGTCATTTATAAGATTGACTTCCGAATTTGTAAGGTAGCGATAGAGAGAATTATAAAGTTGGGTAAATTGAAAGTAAGTACCGAGATAGTTAGAGTAGTCAGAAAAAGAATTGGTGCGAAGGAAAACTGTCCATAACTTATTCCTTTTGTTCCGTAAGGAGCGAAGTCTTCGATTATACCAAGGAGGGGATGTAGATGATGTTTTGTGGCGCGAAAAGGGGACATACAGAGAAAAAGAATTAAAAAGTTCTCTGTAAAAAAGGGCAATCGCATCATTTAAAGATAGGTTACTAAAATCAACGGAACACCTTTCGAGATATGCGTTAATTTTGCGAAAATTTGCTTTATGAAAGTCGTAAGAGGAGAAATTTGTGGAAGGAATGGCCTGAAGTGGAGAGTTGTAAAAGAAGGAAAGAAGAAGAGGAGGATGAAAGTTATCAATAGTGGATAGCGATAGGGGAGTCTTATTTCCCAACATAATTTGTAATTATTTCACTTTGTGATAAACTCCTAAAAGCATTCCTCATTTTTTATGGTGAAAAATATTGACGATTGACCTCCTTAACAGGGTAATGGGTTTTTTTTAAGTGGAAATATTGGGAAAAAAAGTGACGTCATTTCATAGATATTTAATAACAATTTAATATTGTTGCATTTTTACTTGTGGTTTTTCATTGAAATCTATAAAGTGGCATCTTCACATCTTGTCGCCTCGGAAACTATTACTACGTGTTTGCGAAATTAGTAATTTTTGGGAAAAACTTTTGCCAACATTAAGTGCAAGCTGTCCCGTTGTGGTACCGTTTCTATCTGTTCGAAACATTTTCCCTTGGTTTCATGTAAAAATCTTGTTTAGCTTACTCACGAATAGTTTGTAATTGGTTTGAGATAAGCTCTCAGCAAACGATTTTACCAATCTCTAATTAATAGGTGAAGAAGCGTTTTTTGAAAACATGTATTCCAGCAATCGAGACAACAAATCTTATCTGTGTGGTGTTTCATATTTCAATATGACTGCTATAAAAGCCATCTTTGAAAGACTACAAATCCTATTGGGTCTAGTAAAGTGAATTAAAATGAAGACTTTAATTTTGTTTGGGTGCCTACTGATCACAGCTTCTGCTATGCGAATGCGGCACTTGGACAAACTTCCAACTGGTGTCATCACCCCAGAGAATCGTATAATTGGTGGAATACCAGCTCAAGTGGGACAGCTTCCATATCAAGTTGGTCTCTCCCTATCGAATAGTCCTGGCTATTCAGCATGGTGTGGTGGCAGTTTGATTTCGACCGAATGGGTCTTGACCGCCGCTCATTGTACTTACCAGTAAGTTTTTTTTTATCTCAGTTGTCCTAGTTTTTAACACTGTTTTTTGCTAGAATGACCACTGCTACTGTCTATCTAGGAGCTACCAATAGGTCTGATGCCAATCAAATCATTTTAAGCACCCAACTGTATGTGCACCCAAAATACGATCCCAGCATTATTTCGGACGATATTTCACTTATTAAATTACCAGTCTTGGCTATTATTTCAGGTAGCTTCCATGATGCAGAATTAAAAGAATTCATTCTTACTAACTGAAATAATTTTTACAGACTTTGTGCAGCCTGTTGTTTTGCCGAGTATATCGTGTAATTATTCGACATACCTAGGTGAAAGCGTCATTGCATCTGGATGGGGAAAGACCAGTGATAGTAAGTACATGTACTTAATAAGCAACATTCAATTAGTGATGGACTTTTAATTAGATGCCACCGATGTTGCCGAAAATCTCTCCTACATTATTCGCACTGTTAATCCGAACTCGGATTGCTCTTGGGTGTATGGTAGCAATGTTGTGAGAGACACAAATCTCTGTGTGGGCACAAACAACTGTGGCATCTTCGAGTCAACCTGCAATGGGGATTCGGGTGGTCCCTTGGTGCTAAACCAACCAATTCGAATTCAAATCGGACTTGTATCGTACGGAGCTGCCGCTGGTTGCCAACAGGGATATCCAGTCGTTTTCACCCGTGTCACTTCGTATTTGGACTGGATTAAGGACATCTCTGGAGTTTATAATACTTAAATCTTAAATTTGTCAATTACAAATCAAAATCATGACATACTTCAAGTGAATAAAAACTAAACACAATAAAATAGAATAGTTTTATAAAGCGATGCAACCTTAGCTGCTAAGTGCTGCCAATATAGACAACCTTCAAGTACTTCAGGTAATACGCGATTGTTAACGGCGTTATCGTGGAATACTTTCGTTTAAATATTTAACTCAAACAGCGGGTAATGAAAATGATAGCACTAATGTATGCGAACGTTTATTGCTTTCTAATCGTTATACGACAAATACCATCCAGGACACTTAACCTTAACCATGATGTATATCAGTTGTTTTATAGTGCGAAACATACTTACAAGCTATGTATAAATAGAGTTCGTAGCAAAACTTGCTCTATCAAGCACCGTTCTTTGTTGCGAAACTATGCATCGTCAAATAGCAATCAGTATACTTTTTCACTGTGTGGTAGCTCAAGATTTCAATATCAATTGGGAGCTTATTTCTCCAAAAGATGTCGACGATCGAATCGCAGTGAATCCTAGAGGTGTTCCACTCGAAGGTCGTATAACCAATGGAGAAGTAGCCGAACCCAAGCAATTTCCATATCAGGTTGGTATGCTTTTATACTTGGACAATGGAAAGGCTTGGTGTGGTGGAACTTTGATCTCAAATCAGTGGATTGTCTCAGCAGCGCATTGTGTGGATGGGTTAGTTATAAAAAAGAAAAATAGTTGTTCAAATTAAAATTATTATTTAATATTTCGCTGTATGTTTAGTGTGAACAAAGCAGATGTATATTTGGGAGCCACAAATCGAACAGATCGTGCAGAAATTGGCCAACAAATTGTCACTGTCGAGAAGAGTAATATTATCATACATGAAGGTTGGGATGCTGATAATTTGGTGAATGATATATCATTGCTGAAGCTCCCCAATGCCATTGAATTTAATGGTTAGTCGAGAGCAATGGTTGTTTAGGAGTTATTTCATTTATCTGATTGAATTTTGTAGATTACATAAAACCAGCAAAACTTCCGCCCAAAGGAGAGACATCGACCTATGAAGGAGAGAAGGTGATTGCATCTGGATGGGGTCGTGATAGTGACTGTAGGGTGTTTTGTTTTGATCTATGAATAAAAATTTCACATAATTTTTTTTTCTTTTTAATTTTAGCTGCAAGAGGGGCCTCAGAAGTTCTACGTTGGATTGAGGTTCCAATTATGAAAAATCAAATTTGTAGCCGTTACTATCTGGGAGCAGTAAAAGACACAAACATCTGCATAAATACCAGAGGCAGAAAGTCGACTTGTAACGGTGATTCGGGTGGGCCACTCGTTTTGGCCGACGGCAGTGAAACATTAGTTGGGGCAACATCATTTGGTATTGTTTTTGGATGTGAAGTCAATTTTCCCGGTGTATTTACAAGAATTTCTTCCTATGTGGATTGGATAAATGAGAAGACCGGAGAGTCAAATGAAAAATGAATAGAAATAAATATTTAAATATAACAGATATGTACTAATTTTTACTTGAGTAATTTTCCAAAAAGACGGTAAGGCACTTCCGCTTTGGGCTGATCTTCAACCGAAGTTCTAAAGCAAGCGAAACAGAACCGTGACTTTGATTTGATTGTGTTGAATTTAAATGAAACATGTTCTTTTCTATGAATAAATTAAATTAAAAATTTGGCGTTCCCCCATTCTTTGGAGTAGGAAAAGCTATGCAAAGTAGTAGATAAACTCCTTAACTACCTCGAAATTGCTGTTATCAATAGTGACCAATATCCTAGTCGTCGGACAGATGATTGTTTGTTTGTTGATAGCATGTATTTAGTCTTATCCTCTTTAACTTTAAGGCCAACTAGTTTCGCCTGTTCTTCAATAGCCGTGTAAGTTGCAAGCGTCTGATGATGTCAATATCGTCCGCATACCCCAGCAGTTGGACTGCTATCATATGCGGCTTTAAAGGCGATAAAGAGGTGGTGTATCTCGACTTGAAATTTATTCCCGTCTTCTTAATGATAACAGACTTTCTGTGAATTTTTGTATACATATAAGTAGAGTCTGAAGATTCGGCTTCGGCTAAACCTTCGGCCTTTTTTTCGCCGAAGGTGGAAAATTTATTGAATTTTTCAACCGGTTTTTCGAGAAATTTTCGCATGAGCGATTTTGAGCAAGTAATTTTTTGTTTGTTTCGTTTCTATAGTGTAAGTTTCATCCGAATGAATGTTAGTTTGCTTTTGTAGTTATTCACAGGCAATCAAACGGATTCATTTATTTGCTATTTTAGACTTTTGTTGCTTTGTAAAATACATTTTGTTATAATTATGAGTTATTTGATCTTATAGCTATATTTTAGTTTCCGTGGTATATCAGGTTGCACTACATTCGGCTCTGGCTTCGGCCAAAAAAATTACTTTCGGTCGGACACTACATATAAGGGGTGTTATTCTTACTTATTAGCTTTCAAGGAAAGATCCAGAGATCTTCTTTTCGTCTTCAAAGCCAGATTTGATGGCATTCATTGTCATGAGCTATCTATCATTATCATGAGCTATCTCGAGATAGCTTTGCCTATAGCTAATAAGATCTGTTAATTATTGGATGCCTTTAACCAGCTTCTTTGAATGTATGTATGTAAAGCACAAATATCAACAACATTTGCTTGTTTACATAAGGCTTCAGATAATTTAGCTCGACTGAATGGTATATGTGATGGTATAATCCGGTCTAGGGCCAATCCTCCTAGTATTTGGTATTCGACATTCATAAAGCAATTATTCGCTAACGAAATGCGTAAACAACTCGTTTTATTTTGATTTTGCCAATATATCTCTAAGGGAAGCCCTCTTTATTTTCTATAGCAACATTCTTTAGTTCTATTTATCATTATAAAACATCATTCTTATCCCCACTTGGTATTGAATGACAGTTTCGCAAGTCTCTCTTTTAACTCGTCAACTCTAAAACAAAATCAGATGGTTACACTTCCTCCCTCCCTTTTGAAAATAATTCAACATTCAATGTGAAACACCCTTTTGGATAACATTCATTTATTTATCTCTTTTGTTCATGCCGCTACACCTGACTTCTCAAAGATCCACGTCAAGAATGAAGTGACACGTGAAAAGCCAGCAGGCCATCCAACTTCACAGCCATATGTAACTCCAAACGAAGTAACACCAATCAAGATATTAGTATTCTCTAAAACAAGTGGACCACCGGAATCTCCACTACAGGTGGACTTAGCTTGCGGTGTTCCAATACACAGTACCGATGTTGCCAAACGTCCGTAATATGTCGAACAAGCTGCATTACTGATTACTGTAACATCAGCCCATTGAAGAGTTGGGGAAATGCTCGTGCTACCTAAAACATACGCCGCTTATCAGTACCTAGTACGTAAGATAGTGGCACGCGATTTAGATATACTTACTGTCACTGACAAGGCCCCAGCCCGAAGCAACGGCGGTAACCCCCGTATACACTGGAGCAGTTCCAGTAAACGATGGCAATTTAGCGGGTTGAATATATTCTGTAGACAAAAGTTGTCATTAAGACTCTGGAAGAGTAGCAATCTACAATTACTTACCAGTTGTAGTGATTGGACTGGGTAGTTGAATCAAAGAAACATCATTCTCGAGACTCCAGTCATCATAACCTTCGTGTACAATCACATTGGATTCTGTAGCATCGATTTCTATAACAAGTTCACCTTCTTCTCCATTGGGAGTACTTCTCAGAGTGCCCAAAATTATAGTAATCGATTGAACACTGCAATTCAAAGATTTGTCGTTAGAGTGCTTAAGTCCGATTTAAGTGTGACAACAACCAAAAACTTACCCAAGCGTACAGTGAGCAGCAGTAAGAATCCATCTAGTTGAAATCAAAGTGCCACCGCACCAATACGAACCATCGAGATGTTTAAGTAACAAGCCAACTTGATATGGGTATTGTTTCGCGTTAGCTGCTTGGCCATTGGTAATACGACCTTCAGCTGGTAATCGCCTTATCGGAACTAATGGCAATCTGGTGTCAAAATGTCTTGGAATAACTTCACTAATATTGTATGAGCTTGCCACGGAGGCCGCCAGAACTGATAGAACGATCAGAAACTTCATCCTCTACAATCGTAGTACTAAATAGTGATTGACTGCGTGTCCGGATGCCTATGGTTATTTTATGGGCTTTTCGATAAACTCTCGGCCAAGTGGGCGATAGTTGAATCGCGTCGATAGCGTCAACGATAAGCGCCAGTCTTTAACTGGACTAATACTTCAATCAAAAAATATTAATACGTAAAACTTAAAAAAATATATGGAAACGCTTAAGTTAGCTTGGACGGACTTGTTCGACGCCCTATGCATAATAAGGCCAAATTATATTTACAGAATTTAATCTTAAACTTCCAAAATTTGTGGGTCCTCTTTCCGTTCTCTTAAAAAGTTGGGTCAAAAGCGCTTCCAAAAACTGGACGAGGCAAACAAATTTATTTGTTCTGTACTTTATACAAAGATTTTCCAAATTCGCCAAATTCGTTGAGGCGTCTAGAATGTGAATTTTTCAGCCTATTTGCTTAAATTTAAATACTGCAAAGGTGGTATCTCTCAAACAGACGAACATAGGGCTAGATCAATAGGAATACAATTTCGACTAGTGGGGGTTACAAACTAAGTGTCAAATTCAATATACCCTTAGTATAGGGTAAATATAAATAAGCTTACTTAATTCTTAATCGCCAATATAAATCATATATAAAGTGGAAAGCCCAAATGATAAGAGTTTTTGAATTTCAGAATATATCTAGCTATACTTTATAATGATAACTTGAATTAAAACTCTTGGGTTTGCCTTAGAACAATTATCAGTATATTATTTGCAGATGTGAAAATCGAATAATCTGAAATCCAAAACAATGTTATCAGCATAATTTTCAAAGATAGATAGCTTCTGTAGTATATTGATATATGGGAATAACAAATGGAAATTTAGTTTTTATCAACTATAGGTGAAATTTAAATTGCAACAGAAGGTCATTTAAAATAGAGTGCACCACTGGGCCAGAGATGGTTTTTTAGATAAACAGTACTAAAATTACGAAAATTGTATGTTTTTATTCAATAAAATGTTGGTATTTTAAAAACTTTGGACCTTTTTCTTTCTTTTGAACACTTTGAAAACTTAGCTATTGCGTTTGAAAACTGTGGACTTATGTAGGTATCCACAAAAAACCTAACTAAAAGTGGTAATGCATTATCAGATAACTGATTGCATTCGTTTTTGCAATTGTAATGCCTTGGAACTTTAACTTTAAATTAAAGTTAATGAATAAATGGACTTTTTAAAATCTGCCCGTGACGGAAGTTGCATCGCGTCTGAAACTTAAGGTTTGCAGACCAACTAAATTGCACCTTCCGCCATAATTAAAAAGCTCATCAAACATATTACATTAAGAACCGCGACTCTTTCGAATCCAAGTTCGTTCCCAAATTACAGAACAATAACCTAAACAAGGTCTGACTAACGAGAAATAAATAATTTTAAGGCTACTTATATCTCGAAAGTCTTTACTGTTACGTTTTAGAAAGCATAACAAAGTGTTAGACTTGATATTGACATAGCTAATCATAATGCAAAAAGAAACTCAACCTATTGTCATATATGACACCAAGATCTTTCACTTCATCAAAACGTTAAAGTCGAAGACCATTTACAAAATAGTTATGCAAAATTAAAGTACTAATACGATATGCTGAAAAAACTTTACATATAGAAATGTTAAGTTCCAAAGCATTACAATTGCACTACTTCGACAATCTATTAATACCTGATTGAAAACGAATGCAATCAGTTATCTGATAATGTATTACCGCTTTTAGTTAGGTTTTGTTGGATACTTAGGTCCACAGTTTTCAAATGCAATAGCTAAGTTTTCAAAGTGTTCAAAAGAAAGAAGAAGGTCCAAAGCTTTTAAAATTAATGAAAATATTAGGTGAAGATCGGTAGATGAAGCCTAGTCGCGCAACAAACAACCGGTGCGTAAAGCGATACTGAAAGCTTACACTTAGAGAGAACGTAGAGATCTGTGTCGCAAATTGCTTATTGCAAGCAACTATCCCGAGCAGAAATTTGCCAGCACAGAAAGTGCTCCCATAGGCTCATCACTTATTGTTAGTGCAAGTAGATATTGATAGTACGCGCATATTATAAAAAATGTAAAAAACATAAGGAAAGGCTACAGTCTGCGTGGGGCGAACAGTATGATACCCTATCCTTATCCCTATGTACCCCAAAGAAAAAAAGCATTAGGAAGATGATGGATAGAATGTTTCATTCTATGAAATTTATAGAAAAAAAAAATATTTTTTTGAAAAAACGCCCCAAAAAGTGGGCGTGGCCAAAAACTTTGTATGGGCGATATATTAGAAAAAATATTGGCTAAATATATTGTTAAACATTTTTTTTTCGATTTCTATGAAAATTTTCGAAGATAACAGCAATTTAGTGAAAATCGCCCACAAAAAGTATACGTGGCAAAAAACTTTACATGACAAATTTATAAAGGTGGGCAGTACTTACATATCTTGTGAAGGTTGTACAACTTTATTTCTCTAACTTTAGCCTTAAAACGGTTTTTTCTAAATTGTGGGCGTGGCAGTGGGCGTATTTTGAAAATGTAAACACTTTACCATTTCGGTACCATAGGGAGTATATTTTCCAAATTTCAGCTTTCTGGCATAACTTTAAATGCCTCAAAAGTTGATACGGACGGCCGGAAGGACTGACGGACATTGCTTAGATTTTGGTCCTGATCATAAATATATATACTTTTATGGGTCTGCGGCGAATATTGAGGGGTGTTACAAACTATGTGTGAAAATTAATATACCCTAGGATAGGGTATAAAAACGACTATAAGAATAAAAAAATACTAACACAAACACAGAGAAATACAAAAGACGGCATTGGCGGACCCACTTTTTTGGACTTCTCTATAGTCGTAATTTCATTCCTCATACTCAGTTTGAGTTCGAATTTTCCGCACGATCGCAATAACTTCCTCTTTAGTATACTAATGTATACAGGAAAGTTCAAAATGTAGATTGTAGCTACGAGTATCTAGTTTTTGGATCTGAACGTCAAGCGCCAGCAAATTTTGAGTAGATAATTTTGAGAAAACATACATACGTGTCACACACTAACCACAATAGCAAGTTAATTGTTTATTCAGCTTCAATTTAATTTTTTAAAGACCTTTATACCATTTCTCGGAAATATATCGGTCTTTCAATAAAAAGGGATCATTTTGTCTTTGATTATCGACATCTCAACAATCAATGATCGAGCAGAAAGTTAAAAGTGGGTTTCGAAAACTTGAATAAATTTTTTACAAGGATAAGCCATTCGTGTTTAGAAACAAATTTTATTTATGTTGTAATACCATTTTTCTCCAAATTACAGCCTGGTAAAAATCACCTAAAAATTATCGCAATTTATCTGTGAATGCCGGGCTTTTGCCGGACAGTCTGACTATCCTTGGTAAATGCGCCCTCCATAAAGATTAAATAAGCCAACCATCTTTGCTTTACTAAATGCACTTCAGTAATCAGTAATCTAATTCTCATGCAGCCTTTATGAAGTACAATGGTCTAAGAGGGTGTTGTCTTCGGATAACTCACTCAAAAAATACAATACACAATATCCCTTGTTTTTTGATTGTTGTGGTTTATATTTTCAATTTCTTATACCAGTGTGGAATTGGCAGACCTGCAACTGCACTTCAAAAGCAATATTCTAAGTGCTTTTTGGCCCAACAGGCTAAAGACGGTTGTATTCTTTAAATAACTATTTGTCAACAATGTATCTAAATGAAAATTTGACCATGTCACTGGAAATAAGGAAAGCACTTTCCAAGTAGTCGACCAAAGCAAAATGTCGCCTTTTCTATGATTTTATTTAAATAAATAGTAACACAATCTTCCTACTTCTAAATCATAACTTAAACAATATTTTTGTTTATCCATTCAATGTATTTACTGACTCGTGTAAATGCTGGCGGCCATCCGGATTCGCAGCCAAATGAAATTCCAAACGATGTTATACCAATCACAGTTGTGCTATTTCCCTTAGTCTTCTCCAACACCAATGGACCGCCGGAATCACCTGTGCAAGTGGACTTACCACCGGCTCCATTCGTACATATATGTGTGTTTTTTATTCCACCCAGATAGAAAATGTTGCAAATGAAATTCTTAATTACATTTGATTTGACGTATTTGAGAACTGGACTAATGGCTGTCGTTTCTGTTTTCAAACACACATTAAAGAGAGAAAGAGCAAAAATTAATGAAATAAAGATGTACCATCACTGTCTACACCCCATCCGGACACAATAACTGGTTCGTCTACATAATCGTTTAAATTGTCCGTTGGCAGCTCAGCAATTTGAATGTTATCTAAACAAATATATTATACCAATACGTATGTTCAATGTTTTTAGTTAAAACTCACCAGAAAGTTCGACTTCATTTGGCAGCCTCATCACACAAATATCATTTACCAATCCCTGACTGTCGTAGTCTTCATGAATTTTCACATATTTCCTTAGAACATTCATAGATACTCGACTTGGTTTAGTCTCATTGTAAATTTCAACTGAGCCAAGAATAACCTCGATTTTGTATGCGCTAGGGGCGAAAGCAATGAACAAAACTAATCGATTCTCGTGAATTATAATTTAACATACCCTTCGCAACAATGGGCAGCGGTAAGGACATATCGTTTCGATATCAGAGTACCGCCACAAAAGACGGTTGTGCTACCAACACGGGGATGTATTTTAAGTCCAACTTGATAGGGGAGTTGTCCTTCTTTGGCAATATCTCCATTTGTGATTCGTTCGCTCTTAGATGTTGGTCCTTGGTTAGTTGGAAATCCGAAATATAAAGGAGTTTGTTCTGAGAATGCCACAAAGACTACAAGAAACAGTGTTATCGGCAAGACTTCCATCTTGTTTAAGAGGTATCACAACTAAATAACTTGCTCTAGCTGGGACTAAGGTGACTTATATAGTACCTACCTCGACGACTTATCGCAACAAATTACATTTTTATGACTTTATTGACCGAATTGTACGATAAGAATATATAGTGCAGAGAAATGGAAATGCAACTTCACCTTGATCGTTTCGAATGGATACATATAAAATTGTGAAGAAATAATAATTCTTAATCTCATAGGTTAGAAAATGTTCACTTGTTTAGGCAAGAACTGAATGACATAGTACCGCCCAAAAATGTTTAGGACCATCAAATCTTATAAATCTATAAAAGAATGTGTTTTACAAAAAAGAACTAAGGGCAAAATTTACTTATCAATGGAAAGGTACATTTTATGTGTCAACTTAGAGCATTTTAAAATTCAAGCAGTTTTTTATATATAAACAATTATGGAATTAATAAGGTGATTGTTGATCGTGTTCGCACTGAGGGTACATGAAATGGATAGAAAAATCTTTTTCATTCCATACAGCTTTGCATAGTTGAAACATTTTTTATTAAAATAGTTCTTTCTTCGAATGACCATTGTACTAATTGGGCCTTCTAATTCAAAAGTATATATGTATTCTCAGTTTCAATAAAATTAAGCATTTCCCTCTCCTAAAAGAAGGGGTGTCACATGAAGAACTTGTATAAACACACTTTAAGTTTTCAATCAATATCTCACTTTTTTTTTTTTTTAGCAAAATCATGGAAATACCCTTAAAATAAGAAAGGAATATGAAAAAGATTGCATTAATACCTTGATAACCACAAACCACTTCGTCTATCCTTCCTCAATCCTTCAAAAACTTTAAAAAAAAATCGGATTAAGTGTTTAATCACCTCTGATCTTCTAAGGTCTCCGAGTAGTACCGACGAGCTCGACAAATTGGTTGAGAATCTTACCCTTAGCCTCCAATAAAGCAATGTCGTCCTCCTGCCTCCTTTAAGGGAAAACAAATTTCCCAGTGGTGGACCAGAGACTTAGATCTCTTTGAGACTCCGGGTCACCTGAACAATTCCGTTAATCAAGAGAAGAATCCAGCTGAGACTTACATATATAATGAATCTTTCAAAGTATATAAAATATAATTAAGAAAAGCCAAGGCCATTTTTGACGTGTCCCGTAAAGACAAGTTGTCTTTAGAAAGCAGATGGCTCTTGGGATAGTTTCGAAGAATCGATAAATCTCAACAGTCAAAGAAATAAAAAATAAAATTAGATATTTTTATAGTTTTTCTGGTGCTTGATAGATATTTTGAAAATAAACAAAATGAAGGCCTCAGACAATTTACTAGCGATTTTTTTAAAAAAAAAAAAACCAACAGTAAATTGCTTATAAAAAAATCGAAGTTTGAAAGAAAAAAATCCTTCGATCAGGCCCTACTTTAATATGTTTTAAAACATTTGTAAAAATCTCATTCAAATCCATCGATCGGTTTTTGAATGACAGTGGTCACCGGCCTTAAAAACACAGTTTTGAGAGAAAGGCGTCTAAGGCGTTTTACACTCGATTTACTCGAGAGTCGGAGAGCCCGCCGTTCCTTTTTCTAAGTGCCCCTAATCCATTAATATGTCAAATACTCAATTTAACTCGAGATATCTGACAACAAAACACAAACTGCTTTGGGCGCAACATACATAACTTCAAACCATACAAATCAGCGGGCCCAGACAGCATTATATCAGTTGAGCTCCTGATAATCCTTAAAAGCTACATTGATCTGGTTCACAATCCGCTGCTGTGGAGATAAGTAAAGGTGGTTTTGATACCCAAAGCCGGCAAATGCTCTCAGGCATGTCCAAAAGAAGTCTACCGCACACTATGCATAATGTAATGGTAAATCGATGGAAACGACTTGGGATACGCTGTTATGCTGCATCCAGCATTACCTACATAATAAGGAGTACACTATGGTCGCCTTCCTAAACATATAATAACCGTTTAATAATGTAGAAATATCACATGATGAAGCAATTGGTGAACTGATCTATTATTATCTATTATCAACACGAAACTGGCTGGTTCATCTGCGAGAAGGACTATCAGTAAAGGAACCCCACAAGGTGGTGTTCTGTCCTCTCTTCTATGGAACTTTGTGGCAAATGAACTTCTAACGTGCCTGAAAGCGGAGAGTTGCAAAGTAAAATGCATCTCAATGCTCCTAACAGGCTAATGAGTAGGCAGTTCGGTGTGGTCTGGTTGTCAGCCTGATGGGGTCTTCAACCTAAGATCACTCACTGGCTATACATTTCGGTCATTAAACCGATACTTACCAATAGAGTGGTGTACCATCATTGAACACTGATGGCAAACATGCTACAAGACTTGAATTTGCAAACTACTTTTGCAGAAGTTGTATGGACGAATTGAAGGAGGAAAGGATTCGTTACCTGCTTTGTCCAGCTCTATCCAGAAAAATACAAATTTCTACCTGACCGACTCCTAAATCTAGGACTCATAACTTTAGGCACGCACTGAGCAACTGAGCGGTTGAACGATGAGCGCCGTAATTCTTTAAAGTTATCCCTTAAGAAGAGTTTGTGCTTTTAATAGACACGTTTTGCCCAACCCCGTTGACAGAATTTTGGTTGTTTGTTGAAAACATGTGTTTGGTTTGCCCTCGTTAACTTCAAGACCAACTTAATTTAAATATTCTTGCCGTAAGTGCCGTAAAAGCCTCTATCACAGCACGTTGTCCTTAGCGTGTGCAAACCCCAGTAGGTATCTTTAAAATTATTGGCTACGGAATTTTAACTTATTGTTTCAAACTGAGCCAACCTCTTCCAAACTAAAGGGTGAATCTTCTACATTGACTGGAAGCAGTTCTCTTATTGGCCTATCACTATTTCGACATGATGTCCATTTATCAACTCCTAAAAATTCTGTCTGAACCCCTCCAACAATTCATGCGCTTCAGTGACTAGGTTCTTGGCAAAATTTCGCAAGACCATGCGTTCCGGACTAGAAGCTGGTTGGCTTTTTGATGGGAAATTGCATAGCGGAGAGATTCTCGTTCAATGGACTGTTTTCTTGTTAGATTACCACTCTACAAAGCTCCAACTCAAATCACGTTTTATTCACCTTTTTATGTCGATGAAATACTTAGGAGTGCAAAAAGCTCAAAACAAAATTTGATCTGAAATATTATTTAGTTTAATTTTTAACATTTACTTGTTAACAACACCACTTTTATTGGCAATCCAATCCAGATAAGATGAAATGCGAGTAAATACACCTGGCCATCCTTTCTCGCAACCAGCACGAATTCCATATGAAGTAGCTCCAATAACTGTATTGCTGCCATCAGCTAAAACAAGTGGACCACCCGAATCACCCCCACAAATCGATTTAGCGCCCTTAGTGTTGATGCATATATTTTCGTCTCTTACTGTCCCGGAATAGTAAGGATTGCAAGCTGAGTTGGTCATTATTGGAACCTCAATCCATCGAAGCTTATCCGTGACACCAGTTGCAGCTAAAAAGGCAAATGATCATTAAGATTTTACACAGTGAAGTGTCGACTTACTATCACTGATACGACCCCAACCAGAAGCAATGGCCATCTGTCCAGCATAGTTTGAGTTCTGTCCATTCAGATTTGGCAATTTAGCGGGCTTGATGTAGTCTTCAAAAGAAAAACTGGGCTAAGGATGCGTTAACATAAGGACGAATGTCTTACCATTAAATTCCACTGGATTTGGCAATTTTATCAATGATATGTCATTTTGTAGGGCACTTGGATTCCAACGCTCATGAACGATCACATTCTTTTTGTCAACATGTATTACCTTGTGACCTTCTTCGCTGCGATTGGTCCGATCTAATGCTCCCAGGTGCACATCCACTGAGGTGATCCTACATGTTAATGTACATTTTGATATATACATATATTTTAATAGTGAAATGAACAAGCTTACGAGTCGGTACAATGAGCAGCGGTTAAAATCCACTGGTTTGAGATTAATGTACCACCACACCAGGCAGCCCCTTTCTGAAGATGAAGCATGAGACCAACTTGGTAGGGAATTTGCGTAGGCTTTGCAATATCTCCATTTGTAATACGAAGCTCCTCCGGCGAATTTTCTGGGATAGTTTCCTCTGAGATGTCCGATGGTATAACCTCATCCCAATCGACAGCCACCACAGAGGCTACACAAACTGCAATAACGGCAATGAAGAACTTCATTGTGTGAGACGACTGTTAATAAATAATAATAACTGGACTTTATTTTTCAAAAGTGTATTTATACTTTCAACTAAGCTTGTGTAACCCTGATATGGCTGTGATCTATAGTTGAAGTAGCCTCTCATAGATGGAATTAAATAAAGGTCTTAAAAGTCTTTAGTTGTAAAGAGGTAAACACATTTCTTTAGGGGAGAAATACGTAGGGTTGTAGTTGTGAGAGAAAATCCGGACCCCAAGAGTTAACTAGGAGCTTTTTTTTAACTTTTTTACAATCTTGATGAACCATTTTCTAAATTTATAATCGGGTATTCCCGGCACTTCCAACTCGTTTTTTGAAGAAAAATATACAAGTGTTAAAGATCTTGATCTCACAGTATTAGAGTACAAGATCAGAGTGAAAGCCAATAAATAATTGTCATATATCTCACCCTCTAGCCCTCTGGAGTCCACGGCGTGGCATGACATAATCGAGTAGCCACGAGCGAACGGAAGAACCACAGAGCAGGCCACAATACCGGCTTTTTCCCCACCGAAGGTTAACACAATGTGTCCACGGCCACCGAAGTAGGGGAAGTAGGAGATTGATCTTGCTTATGTCACGTTTACGACAGAAATTTTCGTCCAAATAGAATAAACAATAATTCATTAGGTTCTATATGATGAAAACAAACAAACGAACAAATCTGCGTACTTCGATTTTTGAAATATTTTTTCGTATAACGATTTTCTTAAATTTAAATTAAATTCGTTTTCTCAAAAAAGGCTCTAACGATTTTGATCAGTTTTCGTATTTTGAAAAAAAGGGTCCAAAATGCGATATTACATCAAAACATCGATTTACAAATGCACATCATCTAACGAGATGTTTCGTATGACGCAGTCTTACACTTTATTTAACAAAAATTATTGCCATCAATGCAGATTCTAGACAGGCAGTACCTATTTGCCGGTCAGATAAATGTTATTAAAAATCCAAACCGTATCAGGCCAGCCGTTGTTTGATTTCTCGCTTCCCGCTGCTCCGACGTATCCTGGACCTAAGCCAGTATTTCCCGTTTCGATTCCCTTTCACTGAAAACTTGCATTCCGCTATTCGACAGCTGAATGCGCAAATGGGTAGTGTTAGCGACTTTTCCGACGTGAATCAGATTCACCTCTAAGAATAGAAAGGCAATGTCCCCCGGGATATATGAATAGGGCTGTGAGTCTGATATGCAAAAAAATGAGATTGTGTTTAATGGTTCTCAAGCCCTCTTCCCATAGAATCCGTTGCTGTGTGCGTCAGGTTTTTTTTTTGCTGAGAATAGGACGGGCTGTGTCCTTTCTTGTTTTTCATACTTTGGACTGCCAGGCGAAAAAGCATCTTGAATTGGTTGAAAAAATTATAAAGCTGAATGACTTGAAAATGAACAAATATAAGATTATTCTTTAGATATGGCAATATTGACGTAGATGTCAATCGATTTCTGACATCGCCGACAGCCGATTTGACAAAAGCAAAAAACAAAAACAAAACAAAACTGTCAAAGTTCCGACGGAGTCTTTGGGAGGGCCGATAAGTAAATTTTAAAGCTTGAACGCACTTTGACTCGATCTATTTGAGATCGATTTTAAGGCTTTATGACTAATATTTTGTCGTTAATTCAATTTCCGTTCTGTAATGGTAAATTCTATCAGCAAACGCGGTGGCACGTGCAATAAAAAGAAGCCGAATAAAAAATAGGTGTAAAATAATTGTTTACTGAAAAATTTGCTGTCAAGTTTGAAAGACCACAGTGGCAAGACCACATTAATCTGTCAGTCGATAGGTCTGATTGATACCCAGAGTTTCTGAAAAAATAATGGTTCTTTTTGGAGGAATGTTACTGAATGACTATGGATAGATAACCCCAATCAATGAATATGCTACTGGGGTACTTCCCCTGGATGTAAGGCTCATATCGGTTGTGGCATGTGTTTGTTGAATTACGTCTATGCCAGGTTTCTTGTCTATAGCGATATATCATAGATAGCGATTCCAAAAAAAAACCCAGCCAGCTAGCTATTTGCGCTTTATTTGTATAATTTTAAAGCGCTTAAATGCAATTTAACTTCTTCTATTTTTTTTGACACTCTGATGCACAGAGCAGACGACAGCAGTGATACTTAAGTATGACACCATTACACAATATAAGCTATAAACATACTTCACTGCCAATAGTACTTCAAAAGATAACATTTTTATGAAAAGTTCATGCTAATGCGTATCTAATATTTTCAAAATTGTAGATTTTAACACCAGCTACATGGGCTTAACACGATATCTCAAAAAATTGTAATATAGATCTGAACTTATTTTTACAAAACTAATTTGCATGATTTTTATTTATAGTGAATCAAACAGCACTTGGGTGACACTCTTAGCGCTAACAAAAGAGGATTTTAATTCCCTTTCAAAAAATGTAACTTTGTAAGTTATGTGCCACGTGACAAATTTTCTAACTTTTTCAAAGGTATAGATAGTCTTTTAAAATGCTTTTTCATTCGATTAACATTTTTGTTTGAGTTCGAAATAACGATACCGAGCTACATACATATTAGTTAGTATAGTGAAGAAAATTTCCTTGAAAATTCTCTTTGAGTCGCATTAACTTGGAAGGCTAATCAAATAACTTCTGGGAAAAGGATTAGTAATATTCAGTGGTGCATTTTTTGCATTCAATTGGTCGTTATTGAAGCTAAACTATGTTACTCGTTTACTCGAGGCCAATGTTTGCTCTCATTTTAACTTTGCGTTAGGAGTCCACTCCACTTAGAGTTGATGTTTACCTCGAGCTAGATGAACTTCCTAATATAATAGAATACAATATAAATACAAAGCGCTAACGAGCCATGCTGGACTTGTGTGTGCGAATATATATTTTTTACACAAATGGAATGGCTGGAGTCGGCTGTCGGCTTCCGAAAGGAAGCTGCGCGGGACGGTTCTTATTTTAGAATGTTTGTCAAACCTTCGCGGTAGTTGCGGTACGTTTCGGATTTGTTGATGATTCCCCCGAGGTATTCATTAACCTTAATTAACCTTAATGAAATCCGGGGCATGTTTGAAAGAATTCAGATGAGCTACTGCCGACATGCGAAACAGTTGGACACGTTTTGCCGGATTTCCAAAATCGGAAATCGACACGTAGAGCTTCTGATGATCAATTTGATGATCTTCTCCAGGACTTACCTTAGTATACAAATTTGGTCTACGGTCGATCTGCCGCGCCATAAGCGTACCAGAAACTGGTCCACTTTACTTCAAGATTACCTGACTTTTTCAGAAAGTCGAAAAAGTATTTCATTGATAAAGAGCGTAGATGTTCAGTGCTCATGGCATTAGATTAAGCTCATCGCAAAACGCAGCAAAGCTTCACTTTATCCACAAGTGTTGCTGTATTACATATGGGCCTAGCACATTAAGGTTTTAGGCGCTAAAACATGGTGGCCGCTAAAATGCCTACTAGGAGCCTACAGTCTTATCCCTAGTGATTGCTAGACGGGAGCAGAATATCTCTGCAATGCCATCAAAGTCTTGTCATAAAGCCGACTGTGTTTGGTACTACTGGGACTCACTGGTGTCGTAAAACGAAGATCCAACTAATTTTACCTAACCTTACTTAATTAATATATTATCATTATCGTGCATTTCCTTCTAAGATTAATTTAAAGAAGTGAAGACAATTATGTTCAGAATATGATTTTTATTGAAAACATTTTTTTTGAACAGAATTAAGACGGGAAATATTTACTTGTTAACAACACCGCTGTGCTTAGAGATCCAGTCTAAGTAGGATGTGACGCGAGTGAATACGCCTGGCCAACCCTTTTCACAGCCCAAAGCAATGCCAAACGAAGTAGCTCCAATAACAGTGTTGCTGCCATCGGCCAATACAAGTGGACCACCAGAATCACCATTGCATGTCGATTTAGCTCCCTTTGTGCTGATGCAGATGTGATTTTCCTTAACCGAGCCGGCAAAGTACGTACTGCAAGCAGAGTTGGCCATAATTGGAACCTCAACCCAGCGAAGTTTATCGGTGGCAGAAGAAGCAGCTAAATATCATCAAAATATTTAAAAGTGTTTTTTTAAAGCTTAATTGTGGTTATACTCACAATCGGTGATCTTTCCCCAGCCGGAAGCGATAGCCTTAGCACCAACATAGTTTGAATAGCTGCCGCTCATTTTGGGCAACTTAGCGGGCTTGATGTAGTCTACAATTAAAACCAATACCACTCTTGGTCACAAAAGTATTTGCAATTATTTCGTAACTTACCATTCAATGTCACTGCAGCTGGCAATTTGATCAAAGATATGTCATTTTGCAGATTGCTTGGGTTCCAGTGCTCATGGACGATTACATTCTTCTTATCAACGTGGATGATTTTCTGACCAGGCTCCTTGCTATTGGTACGATCAAGAGCTCCAAGATACACATCAACTGACTTGATTCTAAAATTCACATCTTTTGTACCTGTACTTTCTAAATATGCATTACTAATGGCAACTTACGAATCTGTGCAATGAGCAGCAGTAAGGACCCAGCGGTTAGATATCAAGGTACCACCGCACCAGCCAGAGCCCTTTTCCATGTGAAGCATAAGACCGGCTTGGTATGGGAATTGTTTTGCATGGGCGAGTTGTCCGTTTGTGATGCGGCTATTGTCGGAGGATCCCCTTGGTTCGATTGGGACACGTGGTTGGATTGGGACACGTGGTTGGATTGGAACTCTTTGTTCTATTTGGGAGTCAACGGACATGGGAACGACTTCGTCCCAGTTGACAGCTGCCACGGAGGCTACACAAAGTGCAAGAGCAATTATGAACTTCATTGTAACGTATGCTTGTAAAAACTGATACCTTCAGTTAAGGGATCATGTTTATTTATATACTCAAAACTGCATGCCAAAGTCTGAAGTTGAAGACCTGATAAGGCAGTCAGGCAAATGAAGTGGCCTTAGAAGAGTTTGCAATGGCTCTTATGTTGACTGGCATTAAGTAGTGTAATTGTGAAGCGTCTCACTGTGAAGTATGCAGACATTTTCAAGATTCGATTGGAAAGATAGTGCAATGTCAAAAGCGATTGGCACATGTTTTATTACAAGTGTTTGATTTGCTTGACAAGGAATTGACGTTGTAGTTTTGCATCTGGAAGTGAACTTTTGTCATCTATCAAACATTGACTTCTTTTTTCTACCATATCCTAAAATAAATACAAATTTCTTAATCATGGAAACCTTCCGCCTCCATTCGTTATTACCAACTTTTGTTATTACCATCAACGTTTCGGGATCAAGTTGATCCACAATAAACCAGTCAGGCTCAATCATAAAGCAAAGAGACTGTGTCCCACCGTTGTTGCTAAGAAATGTCCTTGAATATTCGCGTACATGATTGCCCAAAAAGCTTTGATTGTAAACACTAAACAGCCATCTATCTTTTAATAAAATTCTCTTCCGCTGTATGTAGGTACGCAACGTATCTCATAACGACATGATATGAATTACTAAGAGGTATCTTCTGGTGAGCACATCTTCGTTATTAAAAACCAGCAATCTTCCGAATAAAGATTACTTTATAGCGCCAAAAGACGACGCAAGTATAGATATAGACGAGTAAGTAAGACCCAGAATGGATAAGGACATAATTTCATATCCTGGAATTTATGTAACAAAAAACCATCTCATTCCTCTTTAAGATACTGTGCCATCTAATTTGTCAGGATTTCCGTACTTTTTGTCCCCACCGCATACTTCGCCAACACCACCAGACTGCGGGATAGCAAATGAGTTTCTTGTGTTTTTCATTAAAAACGGATGGATTGTCCTTGGGGTATAATATCGAGAGACGACATTGAAATGAGCAGAAAACCTAAAAGGAAAACGGATGGCAGGCGTAACGACTAGGCAAAAAAAAAACAACAAAAATAAACAAATTCAAAACTGTTCCTTGGGATTTCTGGTTGGCACCAAAGGATATTAGTATTTTTTGTTTGTTGTATATTTGCCTGGCAAATACATTGAGATTAAATCGAAGGAGATAATATGAAATGCGACAGAAGGCAAATCGTCTTTGTATGTTCTATGTAATAAGTTATTGGAGCCCCAACCACTGAATTAGAAAAACTCAATCGAAAACAGTTTGGGTAGGTCTAGTAAAATTCAAATTGATGATTACAGATTGCTCTCGATAGCGTAGCAGAGTGGGATGCTGTTTTTCATCATGCTCTTTCGTCGAGAAAGGGGAAAGATGACGAAAGATGACTAGATTGACGATGAGAAATAAATGAAGAACCAGTTTCGTCATCCATCAAACAGTATTATACGGCTTAGCTTTAAAAAAGCTTAACAGCACCAAGGACGTCGGTTCTGACCATCAGAGCTCTTCAAATACGGCGGTGATGCTCTGGACGGGTTTTGGAGGGCTCTTGCACCAAATTGTGAACCCACTAGGTATGGTTGGAGGAAAGCATGCTCCTCGATGACTGGCCATCAGCTCACTTTTTTTCTTTGCGATGCTCTACTAATTTCTCAAACCTGGTGAGTATAGTAACAAACTACTTTACTTAAAGAAAGCTGAATGTTATGACTGTAAATGACCTGCAGAAACCCCACATTGACACCATTTTGTAAAATAATGAAAAGGTGGGATATATCTATATTCATGTGTGTGATACGGAAGCTAGTTTTTCTGAGAGAGTGCCGCTTCTACGGTTTGTTTCCGCAGCTGCTACTCTTATTGAGCCAATGACAATCGAACACACGGCTTCTTTACTCCAAGGAGTAAAATTTTCTGGACTGGCGCCCCAGATTAGTGGTTGAGTGTCAAGTTATGTACTGAAAAACTATAAAAAGCATTATTTCGACCCTGCAGAACGAAAAATTTGGACATCACTGTCATCCAGAAAGTGTGATGGAATGCGCCGGGCAAGAGCAAGATGAAGACCTGTGATGTTAAGAAGGGTCATTAATATAGGAAAGAGGATTTGTTGTAAGCGGTTGGCTTTGTTTAAAATTTTTGAGCGGCCTATAACAATTCGCATGAAGTGAATTTACCAACATCAGCTCCATATGGGCGTTGGTATTTGTATGAGCTCCACGACAAAAGCGTTATGAGCGATGTCCTAGGTATTGAATTAAGAGGAGGTAATCTTTGGTACGATATAGCCCGCAAAATTTCTAATCTAACCCGAAAGGACACCACAGAAGAAGGCCTTGCTTTAGGTGGGGAAAGCAAGTCGAAGGGCACCTCACCTGACTTGGATTGTGTTAGCCAAATAACTTTTTAATTTTACTAGTATATCACCATATATGTATATTGACAGTCAGACCGTCTTATGTGTCATCAGATCCGTATAGTACGCGCGTTGAACTACGTTACGTATAACCCGCACTGCAACATAGAAGATAATAAGCTAGCTTAAAAAATAGACATTAAGGCATATGTGTAGTAAATTGAATGTTACTGGTCAGAGATGGCCTTTTTCAGGAAGCATTCCAGGAGCTGGGCCTTTAGGTACTACCGATTTCCAGAAATTACAAATGTCTTAGAAAGTTGTACTTTGTTGACAAACCAAATTAACAAATAAACAAACATTTGGAAAATTACTTCTGCAGCAGCATAGTACAATATATCAGCTGAGGCGACAATAAACTGTTATGTTTTTGTAGGGAAATAAAATGATTTGGATTAATTTGTAGGTTGTTTATCCTATGGTCGGTTTTCTTTTTTGTGACTTTGAAAATTGGTTTTCTCTGGGCCTATTATGGTGTTTTGTGGCTTGTATTAAATTGTTGTATTACAGCATAGCATTTGCCCTGCCTATCATAACCAAAACTTACCTAGCAATTTCCGGTGATGGAAAGAGAAACTGTAGAAAACTATTCGGTTTAAAACGCTTTCTTCTTATAAAATATGGTAATTTATTTTTGATTTAAATCAGACTTTAGTGTGCTTATCATACTTCAGTCCAACGATTGTAGTCAGTGTTGCCGCGAGGTGAAAATTATCGTCCATAACCCCACATTAAAAAACCACTGGATTAGAATTGATTTTAGACAATACTCCGCTGAGTATTTTTTTCTGGATATATTCCCTAATTGCTTCATCTAAATGTTGGTAATTCAAATATCACAAAACTGATATAACTTTTTTAGGAACATTATTTTAGGGTTCATCAAAGTAGGGCTTTACTTAAATGGTTGGTAACTGGGGTAAAAATTGGAGATAGACCTTTCTCTAGAACGATTTTTATACCATATCCTAAGGGTATATTAATTTTGACACATAGTTTGTAACACCCCTTAATATTCGTCATAGACCCATAAAAGTATATATATTTATGATCAGGAACAAATCCTAAGACTATTTACCAATGTCCGTCCGTCCTTTCGTACGCAATTTTTAGGCCTTTAAAATTAAGCTAGGAAGCTGAAATTTGGACCACATACTCCCTAGGGCTCCGAAATGGTTAAGTGTAAAATGTTTTTGATTACGCCACTGCCACGCTCACAATTTAGACAAAACCGTTTTAAAGCTAAACTTAGAGAGATATAGCGTTATAACTTTCTAAAGATATGTAGGCACTGCCCTCCTTTATTAATTTGTCATATAAAGTTTTTTGCCACGCCTACTTTTTGTGGGCGTTTTTCACTAAAATGCTGTTTTCATCGAAAATTTTCATAGAAAGCGAAAAAAATATTTAACAAGATATTTAGCCAATATTTTTTCCAACATATCGTCCTTACAAAGTTTTTAGCCACGCCTACTTTTTGGGGGCGTGTTTCAAAAAATATTTTTTTTTGTAAATTTAATAGAATGAAATTAAATAATATCCATCACCTTCTTAATGCTTTTTTCTTTGGGGCATATAGGGATATGGATAGGGTATCATACTATTCGCTCCAAGCGGACTGTAGCCTTTTCTTATGTTTTTCATATTCCATGAAACACACAATTCATATCCAAAAAAGTTGAATATTAAGTCGTTATTAAGTCTAAATGCAAATTCATTTCTTTTTCGACTCAGTCTCGACTTTTTACTTTTTGTACATATAAAAAATGTTTGGGTAAATGTTTCTTTGCGAACTCACTTTTAAGTAGCCATTTACCCACCCTACCCAATTATTTTATTACAAAGTTGAACTTATTTTTCTGGCGTTTCAGTCAAGCTTTGCCCCAGTAACAATTTAGTTTCCATAAGGGCCAGGGAAAGCTATTTTCTTATTTCCATAACAACTATAAGAGATCTTATGGAAAACGATTTGGCGCACTTTATCGAAGTTATTAACTTTCCTTAAGACCTTTGTTCACATGCTCTATTAAAGTAATAGTTTCTGCTTAAATGTTACTTTAAGGACAGAAGTTATTACGGAAATCTTAACAGAATTAATAAAAAATCACACATGTTACTAGTTTTTACTTTATTTTTCGTTTTGATTATATATGTTCGTATTAATATTTTCCATCATATGAAAGCTTCAAGTTGTCTGAAAGTTTATCTGAAGAGGAAATAAATAATGTATAAATAATAAAAATTACTTAGTCTTGTCCAGGATTCGAGCTCGAAATCATTTGCGTGCTAACCCAACACGCAGATATGTACCTAGTTATATATAGGATGTTACGACCTTGATGCCGACAATAATTTTATCTTATGTAAAAAAATAGGTCTGCTTGTTAGTAAACATTGAAAAACGGAACGGATAAAAATTGAATTAAATAGATATAGGTATTGTTTATACTGTTTAACACTGGAGCTATAAAAATATTATCATTCACAAACATTGTGTTTTATTTTTGGTTTCTTATTTATAGTTCTTATCTTAGTCTATGAGACCCTTCCCTGATTCATGAAATAAATACCTAAATAATTAATAATGAGCAATTGTTTCCTTCCCTCTTCTTCGACTTAAATAAATATTTATATGATATCTAAGCCCAGGTTAAAATCTCCACTATATTCATTGTATGTTATGCTTCTATTCACAAGCCTTAAAGAGAATCTTGTTATTGACTTCAAATAGCAAGCTTTAAAGAAGCTACCTATTTCAGACCTCAACCAACTAACTTAGAAAGGCTGTATAGCCACCTCGTTAAATAAGAATATCTCCCCCTTTTGTACAGCTTGTGAAATTGTTTTCCAAAAGCTTTAAATAAACTTTTTCTGAAAGCATATCTTAAAAATAAATATGCATATTATAAAGTCGGTTTTTTAAAAAAATATTTCTGAGATCACCTGGTAAAAATGTTTAAAAACAAATAGGTTAACTGAAAAAAAAGGTTTTTAAAATATTTTTTATTTAAAGTTAATGCTCAATACGACCTTACGATAATAATAAGATACCCTAGCGAAGTATCCGTCGAAACGGAGAAAACCTCCGATAGGGATGAATTGTTTTAAAATACTAATTACCTTTGTGGCCCAATGTACTTAACCACTAAGCCACTGCACCCATTGAGTTGCAATATTCAAAACACAAACAAAAAAATAGACGACCGATTAAATATAACAAAGGTAAACCTAATTTGGTGGGGTTTATCTTCAGCTAAGGTCGTCTGCAGGCGGTAGTCGATTGAAGCAGTTCTTCTTTTTTTTTGCTAAAAAGCAACAAATTATTAAAATTCGACTTTAAACCACAAAAGAAAACCCGGTGTCGATTGAGCTCTTGAAAAGTGTCTTAACAAATAAATTTCTCGCCTGAATTAAAACAAAAAAACTTGCGCCGAGTGACTGTATCTGTTAAACTAATTAACTGGGTACTTTGAAACGAGAACCAATGGAGAGGTAAATTAGCCCGACGAAAACTTTCTTTAGAGGTTAGAGATCGAAAAATGTTGAGTTTGACTAAAATTGGGTTCAAGTGATCACCTTCTGTGTTTATAGGATTAAGTCCATCGCTGGGATTCGGTATACCATTACTGCCTCCGACGATACTGACTTATAATATGTTATTCCATTTTATGCACAACAATTGACTGTGCGCTACCAGATACCTTGAAATACATTCTGCCACTTGTCATTTTGCCAAACTTGACATCGTCGACATTCCAAATCCCATAAAATATTCATCCATCAGCATGTTAAACACGTTTCACTTACCAACAAAAACATGCATAAACAAGAATTAATATTAACAAATTACAAGCTTAACAAAAGAAAGTGAGAAAGCTCAAGTTAAACTTCTTGCGAGCAGTTATCATCGACATGTGGACGACAACGGTTTTCATAGTGATCTTATTCACCACCATTCAAGGTGATGAGTCTGAAGCCAATCTTAAAATCGTAGGTGGTCAAGAGGCTGAGTCTCATTCGTTCCCTTATCAAGTGGGAATTGCCATGAGGCAGCCAGCAGTCAAATCTGGTTGGTGTGGTGGTGCACTAATTTCACAAAAAAACATTCTTACAGCTGCTCATTGCTTAAAGGGGTAAGAGATTTAAAAAAAAAAAACATCAAAATGAAATTCCGATTGAAAGTAAATTAAATTCGCACAGAATACAGCTTGCGACCGTTTTCATAGGTGCACACGATGTGCGAAACCTTTCCTCAACTCCCGGTGTCATTGTGGTAGATGTGCAAGAAAGAAACATGATCCTGCATAGTCGCTGGTCACCCAGATACGTAATTAATGACATTGCCCTGATTCGTTTGCCGGAAATTGTTCCATTAAGTGGTAAGTGAAACTTCTATCTCAGTGACTGAATAAGTACATTGTCCCGCCCAACAGATTTCGTGCAACCAATTCCTCTACCCACTGCACAGACTATTGTAAGTCCGAGACAAATGCTCGTAGCCACCGGTTGGGGACGTACATCCAGAAACATCACAATCGGGCGACCTTCAAAGCTGCACTTCGTCAAATTAAGGGTTGAACCAGATGCCACATGCAAGGACATCTTCTTCTACTACAATTCCACTCTGAACATCTGCCTTGAGGGAAATTCCAGCAAGACTACTTGTCGTGGTGACTCTGGTGGACCGATTGTTGTCACAGATAAGAGAAGTGGCACATACACTCTGGTGGGGATTACATCGTATGGTAGAAAATGTGAAAATGTATCTGTCCTTACGAAGGTGGCATCATACCTCGATTGGATTTCGGAGCGGATAGAAGTTTAACTTTTTGAAAAATAAAATAAAATAGTAAACATTTTAGTAATTATTTAATGTGACAACCAACCACGAACAGGTGCGGGAAAAACTGTATAAGATTGTTAGTTAGCATGTTGCAGTTCGACAGTACTTTTAAATTATTCCGTTTTTTATGCTTGAATGTGGGTGGAGGTACTTACGTAGTAGCTCATATATGCCAATAAGTATTTTGTAAAAAGGAATGTTATTGACAGCCTTTTACCTTTGGTTAATTAAAACTATTGTGTGTTATTTTCCATCTTTTTTGAGTTTCAAAGTTGTTTTTTTGAGTTGCGATTTGATTTAAGATTCAAGTATATACAATCAGTATAGTCAATCGGGAGGATACGATCTATTAGACTAATGACTGCATTTTCTTTTGCAACTTATTCACATAACAACTGAAGGGACATGGATAAAGCGCTCGTGCTGAAAACGAAGAAAACCTTGGAACAGCCATACTGGCCTAAAAAAGGGTACTTTATAAAATAAATAAATGTATAATTTTAAATTTTGCGACTTTTCCCCTAAAAATTATCGTCTGAGTATTCTCTACTTGACATTTATCTATTATCTTCCAATAACCGAATTGGTGTCATTTTGAAAAGTTTTCTGGCGAAGTTCCGATAGGTATTCAGAAGAGTTCAAAAATGAGGTCAAGCTTTCAAGAATGGTTCAATTACTCTCTAAGAACCGCGGTCACCGCAAAATAAAGAAAGGATGAAAGACCACGCTACCATGATAAATAGCTCTCGAGATCGCGAATTACACTCAGACAGCATTAAAAACATCCGTTTTTGTTATCGCAATACCCACAGGTGTGAAAGCAAAACATAGAGGGGCAAGGAAATGGCAGATATGTATATATACAAATGCTTTTACAACTTACAAATGCTCCTATCTAGACAAGAGTGCGTCAATCTTAGCAACAGCTAAAAGAGAAACGAAGATAGGTGAACTTACCACTGACAATTTAGACAGGATTACAGAATAGGTAGAATGCTATAGTAAACTTCCAGGTCCCCCGGCTCTTCAAAACCGCAAAATTGCCTTACTTAATTTCCTACAACTCCTTATCCTAACTTTAAAATTATTCATGGAACTTACGAGTTTACTATGTTTACTGTTTTTCAAGCAAAGACATTTGCGATCGCGTCTGCTACAAAAAATCTTTTATGAAAAAAAGTTAAATATGCTACCTTGTACATATGCTCAGATCGCCAAGCTGCTATTAAGGCCTGCTCTGCTGCTACCACCTACTGCGAAATTGTGGGGGAGGCCAAAGGCAAGCTGAACAGGTTGCGTAGATGCAAATCTGTTATGATTGGTTTCCCGATCAAGCTGGTATTCAGGCTAATGAAAGAGCTGACTTTCTTGCCAGACAGGGCTCATTGTCAGCGTTTGTTGGACCACAACCATTCATTGTAAGCTGCTCATCAGTCTACAAATGTGCAATGATTGCGCTTGTATTACCTAAATGTCTAATAAGACTGAAAATAAGTGACTTACGATCCCTAACCGACCTTGACACTTGTATCAGTCCTCTGAAAGAGCATCTCAAAACTGTCAGAGTTAGAATCTCGAGTCTTTGTGGGTGCTGTCTGAAAAATTGACGAAACGGCATCACAGTTTATCGTGAATGTCCAGCTTTTGCAAGAACCAGGCCTGCAAACACTTCCATCACGAAGATGATCTGAATCGGATTGAACTAGCCAACCTCCTTTTAAAGGGTGATTTTTTAAGAGGTTTAGAACTTTTTTAAAAAAAAAAACACAAAAAATTCGAAAAAATGAATGAAATATTTATTTGAATCGATAGTTTAAACCTTGCAATTTAATGTTTAAAGATAATTTCATGCAAATGTTGACCGCGGCTGTGTCTCAGGTAGCCCATCCGCTGAGTCCAATTTTGGCATACTCTTTCACACATATCGGCCGGTATCTCACGAATGAATGCATGGATGTTGGCTTCCAGTGCGTCAATCGAAGCGGGCTTGTCCCTATACACATTAGCCTTGGCATACCCCCACAAAAAATAATCTAATGGTGTCAAATCGCACGATCTAGGCGGCCAATTGACCGGCCAGAAACGTGAAATTAACTGTTCACCAAACTCGCCTCGCAATTGCGCCATTGTTTCGCGTGCTGTGTGGCATGTGGCACCATCTTGTTGAAACCACATATCATGCAAGTCAAGAACTTCCATTTCGGGCAAAAAAAAGTTTGTTATCATCACTCGGTAGCGTTCACCATTGACAGTAACGCTGCGATTCGCATCATCTTTGAAGAAATATGGCCCAATAATGCCGCCGGCCCATAAACCGCACCAAACAGTGGCTTTTTCGGGATGCATTGGTAGCTGTTGCAATGCTTCTGGCTGATCTTCACTCCAAATGCGGCAATTTTGCTTATTTACGTACCCATTCAACCAAAAATGAGCCTCATCGCTGAACACAATTTTTCGATAAAAAAGCGGATCCTCGGCCAGCTTTCCAAGAGCCCATTCACCAAAAATTCGGCGTTGTGGTAGGTCGCCTGGCCTTAGTTCTTGCACCAGCTGTATCATAAAAGGCTTTACGCCCAAATCCTTCCGCAAAATTTTCCACGTAGTGTTGTAACAAAGGCCTAACTGCTGGGAACGGCGCCGAATCGACATTTCGCGGTCTTCTGTCACACTAGCTGATACGGCCGCAATAGGTTCAATAATCCGTTGTGAACTAACAGTTCTATAATAAGTTTGGCCAGTCTTTGCTCAAGTAGAATGGACCGCTAGTTCTAACTGCTTGTTGTCTTCGGACAACTCCTTCAATACATACAATACGTATGCCTCAGCGCATCGGAGTTCATGCAATTCTCAAAGTGTACCATTTATACTGTCTTAGTTTCAGCTCATTCTGATGGTTAGTTTTCGAGTTCTTAGGGCTACAACGAACAGTTTATTTTTTTATACATATATAAAGAATACAAAACTTAGCCCACGAATCGGCCCATTTGTATAGCAAAGGCATGACCATTAACCAGATAGCCTTTCATTTGCTAATTCCATTTTGAATTAAAATTTTCAATTCAAACATCCACAAACATGAGAGAACCGACTCCTCTACCTTAAGAACTCATAACTTTGACCAATATCAACAACCATACATATGCAAACCTTTACTAAGCCCAGTATGAGATTTCACAACAACATTCCGTTGTTGGCCTCTCGTAGGTACCCAGGAAAAAGTGTTCATCTGGAAAAGTGTACACTTTTCCACCTGAGTACTGCACTTTCGATTAGGGTGCATGAAACCGCAACCTATAAAGCCGCCACTTAATCACCCATCGAGCTCAGTACTTCAAAGCTACCAAAAGACTCAAGCCAGACGGGCAGACGACAACGACGACAGCAACAACTCCGAAGTAATGGAGGTTACGTCAGCGTATCTCACGCTCTGGTGCATCGTAATCAGAGCTGCACAGTGTGTCAACTGGACGAAAGTGAAGCCGATGCATATGGTTGCTATGTTCGCTATAGACGGCCACCCAGCAGTGTTTAATCTGGAGAGTGAACGCTTGCAGATGGAGATGCTGCCTGGTGGTGCAGCCGCTATGGAAAGGATATTTGGAGGAACCGTTGCCGCGCCAAATGCGTTCCCGTATCAGGCGGGTATGATGTTGCAACGGGCCGAAGGACTATTCTGGTGCGGAGGTTCATTAATTTCCAACGAATATGTAGTTACGGCAGCCCATTGCGTGGATATGTACGTAGCAAGGATTTGAAAAGGATTTTCTCGCATGACAGCTCTCTTCTCTTTCTAGGGTAAGGCGGGCGTTAGTGTTTTTGGGTGCACACGAGATTCGTAATGCTGATGAGAATGGACAGGAACGCATTGAGGTTACTAACGAGAATTTCCTTATTCACCCTGAATGGAAATCCAGACGATTAATGAATGATATAGCGCTGGTGAGGCTTCCACATCCGATTAAGTTCACAGGTGAGTGAGTGTGGGCGGGTAGGTGTTTTTGTGCTCCGTTCAGTGAATGTGTGATCTTAATTTTAGACCGTATTCAGCCGATTGCGCTGCCACACCGAAGCTATGAGTATAAGGATTTCACTGACAAATTAGCGATAGCCTCCGGATGGGGACGATATGCAACAGGAGTGCATGCCATAAGCAACGCACTGCGATTCGTTAAGCTTAGAATCATTCCTGGTGGTACGTGTTCTAGAAGTTTTCCCTTAACGTATCGGGCGACGAATATCTGCACGAGTGGAATGCGAAAGAAAAGTACCTGCCAGGGTGATTCTGGTGGTCCGCTGATTGTGCGAAAGAAATCAACCCAGACGAGGATTTTAATCGGCATTACCTCGTATGGCAGCGTTTTTGGATGCGATAAAGGCTATCCAGCGGCATACACGAAGGTGGTGTCGTATTTGGACTGGATATTAGATGAAACAGGTATTGATCCAATGCGAATGACCTCTACTGAGGAAGACGATGAATATAACGAGAATGCTATGCATGGATGGCGATTTTTGTAACTCTTTATTTGTATAAATAAATGGTAAATGATATTTGTGTGCGTATGATTCACAGTGCTTTTCTCTTTTGTTCGAGAGATATCATGTAGATACCTTCACGTGAAAGTTAGAGATTTGACGTTTGTTAGGTGATATATACGAAAATGGACGAGATTGCTATGGCCAGCCCTTGAAGTGTGAGATTTCGAACCGCATGTGTGGAATTCCCTTCCCATTTGATTTGCACGTACATAAAATCCCATGTTAGTGCGAATTATATTGGAACAAAAACGAAATTTACGTTTCAGGGCGAATTGAGACACTCTCTCGAAATTATCCCCGATTCTCGATTTATCAACGATTTAAGTAACAAGTACTTATTACTGAATGATTTAATTTTGTGCATCCTTGATACAGAGCGACTTTGTAATTCACACATACATAAAGGGTGTTTTTTTAGAGGTTGGTTTTTCGAATAGAGATAAAACTGACATTTTGTGTTCAAATCTGGCAACTCTAATGTCATTTATGTTCAGTTTGTTTTGCCATTTTATCATGAACAGGTTGACAAATAAACAGCGCTTGCAAATCGTGCAAATTTATTTCAAAAACAATGGTTCAGTTCGTGAAGTTTACCGCGAAAATTTTGTTAAGTGATGAGGCTCATTTTGGGTTCAATGGCTACGTCAACAAGCAAAATTGCCGCATTTGAAATGAAGAGAATCCACATGAGACCCTTGAAACACATAAATCCACAAAAACTGACTGTTTGGTGTGCTCTATGGGCTGGTGGAGTCATTGGGCCATACTTCTTCCGAAATGATGCTGGAGTGTCAGTTACCGTTATGGAGACCGGTATAGAGCCATGATAACCGACTAATGTTCCCGAATTGGATGGCATGAATGTGGATGAGATGTGGTTCCAACAAGACGGCGCTACATGACACACAGCGCACGTCACAATCGATTTATTGAAGGAAAAATTCGATAAGCGCATAATTTCGCGGAATGGATCTGTCAATTGGCCACCAAGATCGTGTAATTTGGCACCACTGGATTATTTTCTTTGGGGATATGTGAAGCCGCTCGCCTACGCCAACAAACCAGAAACGTTAGGTGACTTGGAATCCAACGTTCGTGGCGTTATTGCCGACACACAGCCCCAAATGCATGAAAAAGACGTTGAAAATTGGACCTCTAGACTTGTCTTTATTCGAACCAGCCGCGGCTGCCACATGCCCGAAATCATATTAAAACATTAATGGAATAAAATTATCTTTCAAATAAAGCCAAATTGATGGACATTAAAACGATTTTCTTGTGTTTTATTTCAATTCAAAGTTTTATACCTCTAAAAAACACCCTTTACATGTTACCGCTTTTGTACCTCCATATTTTTCTGAATGTAGTTCCGATCTTGTTGCTTGCATGTATGTTTCTTTAACTCTCATATATTATATGCGATAATATCATTCTAGTTTATTGTGTTTAACAAATAATAAGGCCTGATGAAGAATGTCACCACGTTCGAAACGTCGCCGAAATAAAATAAGAGTTTTTTTTCTTTGACCTGGAGCCCACACAAAGCAACTGCGTGTATAAAATATGGTAGATAAATTAGACTGGACTTTTTTTGTTTTAAAATATATATATAATTATTAAAAGTTATTTTGAATACAAATATATATAAATTTAACGAAGGTCAACTCTGATCATGGATTGGCTGGGTCCATCAGCATCAACTGAAAATACAATAATAAAAACACTCATGAGCCCGTGTTGGTTCATTTAGTCAAACGCGGATGAGTACTAAAAATTAAGTCATTAAACGATAATGAACGATATGATGTGCATGAGTGTTGCTACAATGCGTACGCAGAACACGAAGCAGGATTTCATACAACCACCACGCACATCTCCGTGTGTGAGGATAAGTGTCAGGCAAGCGGAAATGTGTAGCAGGAAGGCACTAACCAACTCACCGGCGAGCAATAGGGAGGAACCACCGCACCCCTATTCGCACTCAGATGATGGGAATCTTTCACTCCATTTACACTTAGGGCTACAACCCTTTAAAAGAAAACTAAAACAACACATTTCCACTACATCTGTCGACCAAAATACGCGAACCGACTAGAACATACCAAAATAACACATAAATGCTTGATCAAACATATAAGAAATAAGATTCAGTTCTTAAAGCAAATACTTAAATAATTTAGATAATATAATTAAAAGATAAACCCATATAAATAAATGAAACAAATGGCTCAGTGATTTAACTCACCCTTTTTTGTCTCCATTCTGGTGGATTAAAATATTAATTTTTTTACTTCCTTAAACACCACACTACATTGCACTGCACATATCATCTACAACTGCATGACATCGACTATACATCAATAGCCTACTGCGAATTGATTATTCCCTACACAATAGGCAAGCGTTACTTTGTTATTTTCATTTTTTTGTAACTGAGTGCATTGAGTTTTTTTACGTCCCACATATATCTCAGTCATACATGTATGATATAAATAGTCTCTCACTTAAAATCAAAAAACCATTGCAAATATTTCATTGATATGTATAGTCTCATTTTCAAAACTAGTCGCCTCGGAAGCTATAGCAACCCCCTGTTTCTGTATGGAAGAGGACGAATCCTCTGAACATATTCTAGCCTAATGTCCGGCACTACATTGGTTAAGAAGTCGTATTTTTAACAAATAAATATGTTCATCAGCGCAAATGAAAAGCTCTGTCAAGTAGCTCTGTTAAGTACCAAGGACGTACTTACCTTCATAAGAGAGGTAAAATTTACCTATGACACAAAAGATATGGACTAGGATTTAAAAAACAAAAAAAACCACAGATAATAGCACCCCAAAAGAAGTGTTTCCCCAAGTGCAAGTCAGTATCTGAGCCAGAGGAAGGATGTAGTCAGATGTTAAGTGTGTCATGGTTCAGATGGTAGTGCTTTCGTGGAATGTGGAAACGTCAGTCCTTACCCCTATTTAAGCAAATATGAATCCGTCATTAAATAGGAAATTCATTAATATTGTGAAGAATTGGTGGATGCGTCGAACTGTATATGTCTGTAGTGACAACCATACTGCCCCCAACCCTTGCCACGTCTGAATAAGCACATCAACTTAACTTTTTGAGCACATATTCTCTCTCTGAAAGTCCTGTAAATCCTCGAACCATGCTCCAGGCCGTGGGTACTGTTGTAGTGAGTGCTAAATTAGATTTCCATAAAAGTGATTTAAAAGACCCAGAGCTTGGATGTTGTTTTTTCTTTGAACTTTGTGATAAAATATGTCACATGTTTAACTGGTTCCTTAAAAATTCCTAATCTGTTTAAACTTATCCAGAAAACTTTTACCTAGCTATATCCTTCTCGAAAATCAATAAAAAATCAACCATATGCAGTTGCAAATCAACAAACATCCCCAAAAAACTAACTCCACACAAATAACTTGTAAACATTTATAAAATACATATATATTGAAAATTATTCCAAAAAAAAGAGTTCAATTTCCGTAGGAAATAAACCTCTTAGTACATACATAGTTAAAGGAAAAAATCAATCCACACTTTGGGAGTGCAGATTGAAACAGTCACAAAGAACCTCATCACCTCGTAGCCTCACAAAAATCGTTTTTTGATTTAAGAAGCAAAATAGAAGCAATATTCTGCCTCTCAGGTTAGAAGTAGCGTTTCATCGGCACACTCCATGCCACCGTCACCTATATCTTCGTCATCAGTCTTGTTGGCAACTTCTTCGGTAGCATTCAGGCTCTCAGATTTGGCAATCGTATCCTCGAAGCTTGCATTTAATCGATCTATGAAGTCTACTAGGGATATTTTCTTCAGAGCGAACCTTCGCCCGAAAGTCTTTTTGATTTTAATTCTTCTTGTCCTGACTGTAGTCTTCGTGACATTAAGCCCATCCGAACACGAGAGACTACGCTTGATTTTCTTTGCCCCAATGAAGCACAATTGCTTGTTTTTGTCCGGAGTTGGCTCTTCGAAAATGGTCTCCAAGTTTGAAGGACGAAAATTGCCCTTAATTTTATTTTCCAGATATACCTTTCTTATTTGTGAAGGTCTTATTGCCTCACCCATGCTGACCGAGAGATTTCTTCGCGGCTTCATAATGGAACGACGTTTAATGCGTAACAAAGAATTCTCCTTGCACTTGGCCGAACGAGCAGGTAGACTACGTCTGGGCGGAGGTGTCAATTCAGATTCCGGCTGGTCTGGCGAGTCTGTCTCGAGTGGGGAATCCACCATCTCTATAGCGGCCATTGTACAAGGAAAAGGTGTTTCGTTTTGCCAAACTGCAGCGTTGGGAATTGCTCTAAATTGGGAAAAGATAATTAAACTTGGAGGTCTAAAATGAAATTTGCATTTAACTCACGATTTTTCTGTTACAAATTCGTTGCAATTATTAAAATTTATTGCCGATATTCCAAGTACAATGCGTTCCATTTTATATTTTCATTTTTACTTTTGTTGTTGACAGTCGCTGAAGTAGTTTTGTTTTCTGTTTGTTTCGGCTGTGGTGAGTGTGCGTGCAACGTTCACCATGGTGACAATAGTTGTCAAACATTGATAGGGTAATTTTTAGTTTGTCGTCCACAGAGTGGTGAGTTAAGGTTGTAATTGGTATAAAAATGCATTTGAGTTCATTTTGGGAGGAATAGCTAGTTACTATTTTTTTAAAAGTAAAGTTGTTGTATATATTTTACATTCTTACCAGTGCAATGACGTAGTGCTTTTAGTGTTTACTTAATTATTTTCCCAGTATATTTACCTGTTATTAGTTTTTTCGAGGAACATGATAATGACATTCTTCTTTTTTATTTATATTTATATATCTCATTTTGTTTGTTTATACTTTAATACGCTTTTTATACAAATATGGTGGTTATAACTCTTGCATTAAGATAGTGCAAACTCGATTAACTAGCGAAACTGCATCGAAAAATGCGTTTTATTGTTCAGTTTCCTTTAAAAACGATTTTTTTTAATGCAAATATGTTTTCTTTCCCCTACTTGTATTCCCCTGGTTGTATTTCCTGTAAACGTTTGAGAAAACGTATAATATTATAAAAATATTCGAAAAATTGTCTAATAAAACCAAACTCGGTAATTATAAGGAATAACAGCATAAATCGATTCATATCAAAATTTTCTTAATTCTACTATTAAAATCTAATATTTTCTTGGCATATTCCACATTTTTTCATTGCGAAATTGAAATATAGGATCTGCCATCTAACGTTCTTTTTTTCAACTAGTGCTTATTTCGCGAATGGTAATACTTAGCTCATGTCTGATTTGACAGATAATTAGTTTTATACTTCCGCTGAACGAATATGGTTGTGTATACGCTCGAACAACGAACAACAACAACAAGGAGTGGCCGTTATAGTCAATGGCGATCGTTATCGGGCCATGTTGAACGAATTTTTGTTCACAAAAATTGAAGAGGAGGATATTGGCAACATTTGGTTTCAACAGGACGGCGCTACGTGCCACACAGCCGAAGCTACACTCGATGTTTTGCGCCCTGTTTAAAAAAAAAAAGTTATTTGGCGGACCCTAAACATTTATAACCGAATAAATACCCGAATAGAAGCCATAAGCTGAAAAAGAAATTTTAAAATTTAAAATAAGTCTCCTGAAAAATAAAAAAACAAATACTTATGCTCTTATTTCTTATTGCTGCAGAACTATCAAGCGTATTCGGTACATACTCTAGATTTTGTCTTGCTTTTGGTGAAGAAGAGAAGGAAACACACACAGGGAGGACGCGCTTGATGAAAGTTGCAACAAGCAGGTTGATTCCGTTGGTAATTATCACTTCTGAATTTTTGTTTGACAAACTATAAGTATGAATATGTGGAATGAATCGATTATCGCATCGAGATGCGCTTAAAGAAAGATAACACAAAGTTTTTTTTTTAATGATATTTTGCCGAATCGGTGCTCTCGGTGCGAGAAGAACACGCCCGTGAGGTGAATTTCACCACATACAAATACAAGTATTAATTCTGTAGAATGAACAGACTGCCGAAGCGATGTGCACTTGATGAAGGAAAGCACAAAACCATATAAGAAAACGAGTAATGCCTTAATTTTTTAAAAATATTTTTTATGAATATTTTCTTTACCTTAGTGTGCTGAAAAAAATATGTTCGTTTGGGGCCGGTTCGTTGTGGAGAGGCGAACATCCTAGGGTGATTTGTTAGATATTAATAATTTTTTGTTCTTATATTAAAATTAAGAAAACTTAAAGGTGTGCGGAGAACACCTGCGCACCTTTGCTTATAGTGCTTATATATATAGAAAAGTCTCATCAGAGTTCAGTAGATATCAGCAACATTGATTGCAAATAAAAGGGTTTTTATGGTGAAGTGAAACACAGAAAGATGTTTTAATTTCCATAATATTAATAATATATATTGTAAACCAGAAGGAACTTAGCACTTGGAACGCAATATTCGTCGCATTTTGCCGAAATAAAGACTGATTAACTGCAAAGAGCTTGAGGTTATTAGGCATGTTTTCCTGAGAATTTGTTTTTAGGTTCGATTCGGATATTTGGCCCTTTGTCTGAGGAGGCGAAAGGAGGAGAAGATATAACGGCGAACTCTGTGAGTTTTACCAAAATACCTCGACTACATTGTCTCGGCACAGTTGCGATAAGAATGGGGCTTTTAAACATGCAAACGTGCGAATGAGAATTGAGGCACCATACAACCCTTCCCCTTTAATTATTTCAGGTGAACTGCGGTTTTTATTGTCACAGTCGCCTCACTCGGCTTTGGTCTCTCCAGTACGCCGATTGAAACAAGGACAGATTACCTTGCTACCATTTTTCTGAAATGTCCTAAGACTTACTTTATAACATGTGAAAAGTTTATGAATTTAATGAATCTTCTAGTATTTAAAAATATGCCAAAGAATTTAATAAATATATGGCAGTGATTAAAACAGACTACGTTAAATTGCTAAGTGCAGGTGCCTGTAAAGAGAGACTCGCATAAAATACATATACAAACTTCGTAAGTAAGAAACCAAAACCACTATGAAATAGTTCCTTGAAGCTTTGGATACTCCCTCCCTCTCTCTCTTTCTAAAATTCTGTATTTCATTTACAAAGTGGCACTATCTCACTTACACTTCCCTCAGGCGAACTGCAATAGCTATCCTACCTACCCTACCCTAACTGACGAGCTACTTTCAATGCTTTTGAGAAATTCCATCCAATGAACTTCCACGCACTTATTAAAAATGTTCCATAAAATTGGAAATCCTTTCAAGCCCCGTACCAGCTCCTGTATCCTTTCACACAATAAACTTTCGAAACGAATCCGTCGAAAAGAAATCACATCCCATTCAATATCATCTTGTCTGCGGAGATGGGAGCGCCGCGTAAATTTAACCCAAAAAAAAAGGCACACCGAACATCGAAATCCATCCCATTCGCTGGTTTCTTCTTTTATACATTGCCGTCGAAGATAACGCCACGCAAGGACGGCAGAGAATTCCTCATTATACTCGTTCGCCGCGTAGACATCGTTGTCACGACGAAATGGCAAAAACATTTTGAGTTCATTTCAGGCAGAGGCGTACGTACACCTCATACGACGGCACATTCAACTTGAGCTAGGAGCTCATTTCATGCCCAATAAATACAAGCACTGTCAACGCGAATGGCGAGGCGCGGCGCGGCGCGGAGATGGAGATGATGTTGTGAAAGGATAATCTCCGGCTCCATTCCATTCTGCCGCGTAAAAATAACCACCACACGCAGATACGGTATTGATGGCGAAAGGGAGCAGCACATCACAGCATGACACCAAACACAACGCTTCAAAGACGGGACCTATCAGGACACCTCTTCCTCTACTTTATTGTTCCTTTGGGTGTAAGAAAACCATTACACGGGATACATGGTGTGAATTTCCATTACATTTGCATGTACACGTAGTGTCCCACAAACCAGGGGGATTTTAAAATACCATATTCATTTGCAAGTCGTGGAAAAGGCACTTACATGACGTTGACGAGTGACCTACATTGCTTGAGAATTCATAAGCTTAGTCCTTTGTCCACAAACCAACCGAACAGAACGAAAGAAAACAAATTAGGTACTTACAGTCAAAGCGGAAAGTGGAAAACCTTTACTGAATTGTGCTGGGATTTATTAAAACGTGGACGAAGCACAAGAAACGGTCCGATTCCGAAGATTTATTGTCGGCCATTGCAGGCGGAAATGATGGGCGATTGGTCGTTGGCTTTTGATTCCTTTATTTTCAAAATAATATGCTAGTCACGTAATCACACCAGAAGCATGTCGATGAGCAGCAAAACAAAATCTAACCTTGGATTTTGGACGGTGCGGTTGGGCGCTGCGCCGTGTGTGGTGAGGGGATTTCCTCTATAACTTTCAAACAGCATGGTTGCGGACTTCCGGTTGCGGCGGATAAGCACCGAACAATGTCGTTCGTAGGTGGAGGTTGAGGACTTTCAAAGGACTCCTATTGAAGTATGTATTTTCCTATTCAATAATATTTCAATACATTAATGGTACTGGAAAGCTAGGATAATGGTTGGTTCAAGTTAAATAGTTGAGGGTGGCCGCCGCGCCGATAAGCGAATTAAATGGAGGGAAATTAATACAATGATGAATAGGGTGCTTTTACTCGCCTGGCGGGGGATACAGGAAATGCCTTGGTTGCTGCCAGAAGTAGACACTATTTTGTCTTCAAAAATAGCATCGAATCGATGAAAAAAATTGAGTAGCACAGATCTGAAAGAAGCGTGCAGGCCAGAAAAAAAAGAAGGAGAAAAGACCGGTCGGATACCTGTTAAGCAAGTCGATGGCCCTGTTTGAAAAAATACGTATTGCAAAATATTATATTTAATGGGGTATATTTTGTTATACACAAAACGCTAAACGCTTTTGAGAGTTCATACCTCATGTCAAAACTAGACATGGCTCTGTTTAGCACGTCTCTATGTGAATTCTGTCATATGCGTTGGGTCTGGCGACTTTATCGTGGACTAGCATCGTACAAGATCCAACTGACCCAGGAGCTAAAAGTTATCGAACATAGACAACGCTGTTTGTTTGGGTTTCGGAGCGTTTCAATTTTTGGCCGAATAATCATCTACACCATCAAATCATCTGCGAGGAGGGACATTCTCGGATGTGATATGTGACAGAGACATTTTTGCACGAGGTTCACCAGGTGGCAATGCATCTACTGTTTGGTGCGGATTTTGGGGCGGCGGTGCTTTTGTTCAGTACTAGGTAAGGTCATTACCACCAACAGCAAGCTCTATAGATCAATATGATAATAAATTTCATTTGGCTCGAATTGAAAGATATGTACGTGAACGGCATGTGGTTTTAGTATGCATGGAAGATTTGAGGGTCTCGCGAAAGTCGCGTTGGCCACAAAGATCATGTCAGTTTATTTCGTTCAACTTTTCCTTTTAGGGTTCTATGTCAATAAGACACAATCGACTGAAACCCTTAAAGCCAATAACACGCAGGACATCGCTTTAAGTCAGATGGATCCAAACGGCGGTGTCATTGAAAATGTATAACACCCAGACCCGTGCCACCGTGTGAAGCCGTGGCAAACATTTGAACGATAAAACCTCACAGACAGCTTGCTTCATTCCATTTAATATGGGTCCCGTTGTATATTCGCTCTTATTGTTATTACCTTATCTCAATTTCAGAGAAGGCTATTTAACCGAATTCAAGAACATTAATAAAAACATTCCATTCTCCACCCAAGAGACTAACATCGATCATTGAAGCACCAGGGAAGTATCAATCCAAAGATTCTTCGTTATTTTGTTGCGTTGCCATATGGAGATCCATATGCTGCCGAAGGTAGGTACCAGGGTGGGCCATTTCCATTTAACGCCTTGTAGGTGCATACACAATTTGTAACTTTCTCGTATACATTAGTATACTAAAGAGAAAGTTATTGCGATCGTGCAATTTCGAACTGAGTAGGAGGATGATATTACGACTATAGAGAAGTCCAAAAAAGTGGGTCCGCCAATGCCGTCCGTCGGTCTGTCTGTCTGTCTGACTGTCCGGGCGTCGTATAGCGAAAAGGTTTAACGGATTTGCTTCAAAGTTCGTATATAAGGCTTTTGTGGTTACATCTGGGGGCATCTTTTTTGCTTTACATTTTAAAATAAAGGTACCTGCCGCACAATTTTTTGTTGTGAAAATCACTTATGGCTATTTTTCTCGAAAGTGGTTTCTAGGATTTCGGTCTTTTTTTGTACTAAGGATATTTGTAATGGGGTTAAAAATTCGGCATACTCAGTTTTTAGAAAAAAATTCGATTAACGGTAATTTATAAAACCGGTAATTAAATTCGTTTTCTCAAAAACGGCTCTAACGATTTTGATAATGTTTTGTATTTCAATTAACAATTATGTTAAAAGTGTCCAATGTGCGAAATTACAACAAAATCGTAGGTGCCGTTTTTTCAGAAAATCTGATTTTCCAAAACCTAAAAAGTGATTTAAATTTTCGATTCATCTTACGGTTCAAAAACGCATCTCATGTACCGAGAAAGTTTCGTATGACGCAGTCGTGCACTTTATTTTAATTTAAGATGTGTCCTGTTGTATGCGTAAAATAAAATGATTAATTTAGGTTTCTTTTGCATAAAACCCACAAAACTTAAATTTTGACCTGATATACGGTTTTCTTACATAACTACACTCAGAGAAAAATACTGTGTAAAATTGGCTTATCCGACTTAGGTAAACATTTTTGTATGGAAATATTCAGCCAAGTAATAAACTTATCAAGAGGTTAGGGGCACTCCGAATTTTCAATAAATCAAGTTTTTTTCTTGCATTATCTTAAAGTATAATATATATCTTGAAAATATCTAATCTTCTCAAATTTTCAGAGAAACCGACGAGTACTTTTCGCATTATTCAACAATGAACGGTGGGCTCTCTGACGATAAAGCGTCGAGTGTAAAACCATAAACCCGTTTTTCTCAAAACTATGCGGTTAACGTCTGTCATTTAAAAACAGCTCGGTTGATTTGAATAAAATGTATGCAACTTTTTTAAAACATATTAAACCAGTGCGCCTGATCGATGGATTTTTTTTTTAAATGTCAATTCTTTATAAACAATTTATTGTTGCTTTTTTCTTAGTTTTAATTGTCAGAGGGCGCTATTCTGCTTATTTTGAAATAAAAAAGTATCTTCAATCAGACACTAGATTAACTAATAAAATACTATTTTTTTTAGATGAATGAATTGGGGTGAACTGCTAGAAGGAAAGGTAAGTTTGCTTTAGAAGTAAGCTGATATTGCACACCAATTGTAAAATTACGTTAAATTTTGGTTTTCAAATGCAAGCTAGCTCTTTGAGAAAATCAGTTAAGAAACGAGGATTTGAAGCACTTTCCTATATGCAATATGTACAAATCAAGTTCAGGTGAATAATGAATGTTAAGCCTTAGAACTGAATTTGAAAATAAGATTTGCAGATTTAGAGTCTTTGAAAGACAAGTTGTCTTCATTTGCTTCTATTTTTTCCAATAAATATTGAATCACTAACAAAATCGAATCCATTGAATAATTCGTCAGAAATAAGGTAAATTTACAAAGATACAAATGTGAAATATAATATAGGTACTTATTCATAAAAGCTGAATTTACCGGATTCCTAGATTAAATATATTCTATTAACCTGAGTTTCTAAGATAGTTCGTCGGGAATAAGGAGGTAACTTTACCTAGTCGTTAAGGTTTTTATCGAACTATTTTTTATGTAACATTTTGTATATTTGTGTTTTTGTTGTCATCTTATCATCTATTTTATACTTATTTGCCCTACCCTTCTCCCCGCCATCAAAAAATAAATCGGCCGCCTATGCGAAGAATATTAACTCTAATAAAACTTGCCTTTCCACAATACCGTTCTTACGGTTTAACATTAATAGATTCATAGATTACCTTTAAGGGAGACTAAAACATAAACTCCACACGTCTTGTAAAATATTGACAAGTAAACTGTCCATTTTCCATGTCGCCCACTATTCCCAGCAGCTGCTTACGTGATGAACTTCAATAAATGATTTCCAAATACACAAGTGATATTCCCGCCCCAACAATCTGCCAAACAATAAAACTATATGTCCAGCAAAAGTCCAAAATTAGCGTGTGATTCCGATTCACTCAGCAAACACTGTCGACCATCTCGTCGTCTCTTGGGGTTTTTTTTTGGCATGAAACAACACCTACAACAGCTAGAGGAGAGGATTTTCTCTAATCTGAAAATTGATATCAAATCACATTACGTGACTCGAATCAAGGAATTCCAGACTCCGCAAGATTTCAATTTTTGCACCCTATCTCCCACCTTATCCTGTGACATTGAGTTTATCCGAGTGATTTCTTTATGTTGGCATCGTCTCACAAAACCCAGCAGAGATGAGGATTCTGCTTTGTTTGCAAAATCCTTCCGCCATGCACACGTAATATAATTATGTCCTTCTGATTAAATTTTATCAAATGCTATGGAAGGATACCTACCATCCCGCCCGGATGCAATGAAGAGAAACTGAAGCGAACGGAAGAAGCAAGAGTAAACCGAAAATAAACTTCAAGCATCCGTTTATTTAATGTAGGAGAAAGAATACTGTATGGACCCGAAGGTCGTGTGACCTGTTTTTGTTTTTTTTCTGTTTTGTTTTCTTTCTTAATTAAACATAAGCGAGTCGAGAAAATTAAACTCTGGTTATTTATTTACTGACATCAGACTGAATGATCTTTTGGTATTTCCCATTCCATTATCCGATGAAAATAACAACCCTGCATTTTGCACGTACTTTGTCTTCATGAAGCGTTAATTGTTATTGTCCTGACGATTAATTACAATTACACACACAAATTTTATTTTACTACCCTCACACTTAATTCAATTAGTGTCTATATACATATGATGAGGACGAATGGGTTACGTATTATAATAGCCAGTATTATCGGCAATCCAATCCAGGTACGATGTGATTCGAGTGTAGGCATTCGGGGCGCCTGATTGACAGCCATTTGCGCTGCCAAACGATGTCAATCCAACAAGAAACAAGCTGCCATCATCATCTGTATATGTCAACGGGCCACCAGAGTCTCCATTGCATGGCCCTGTGAGCGCCGTTCCACTTGTACAGATATTCGTGGACTGTATGAGATCGATATTGAAAAAAGCCGCACAATCTGTCAAACTTATCACTGTCAAGTTGACGTAACGTAGTTCATCGGTGATTTCTGTCGAAGTGAAGCTCATGTCACCCCACCCGGATGTGGTGACCGTTTTGCCTAGCAGAAAACTCTGGTTCATGGTGATTGTGGCAAGTTGGATGGGCTGAACGGCAGCATTTAAATTGGCATTACTTGGCAATCGTATGAGGGCGATGTCATTGCTTGTCAATGTTGGATCGTAGTCGGCATTTATGGTAATATCAGAGGCTTGAATGTAAATTGTGTCATTCGCAGAGACATTATCAATGTCGTTGGTGCCCAAAATCAACGCAGCAGAAACAAAACCTCTGGAAGATATCACATGTTAGTTTATTTTTATAGAAATCTTGTTCACATACCCGTATAAGCAATGCGCAGCGGTGAGCACGTAATCAGGGTAAATTAAAGTTCCGCCGCACCAAATAGTGGTTGCGGTTGTTGTTTCATTTTTTGTGATGTACAATCCCACTTGGTAGGGAACACTGTCAGTTGGCGCCAATTCTCCACCAATTATACGAGTTTCTATAGGTATACATTCTGATGTCGATGCAAATGTCAGCAGGGCTGTCAGGATGAGTACAAATATCGGCGTCATTCGGTGTTTATTGACTCTGACTCTTACTCTGACGGACTAATTAGAATAAGTATTGCGCGGCAGATATTTATGGGAGAATTTATTTATTTTTATTTAATCACTTATCGCTCTGGGGAAGATAACCAATTTAGCTTTTATCTAGGTGTTCTTTTTTTTTTTTACTGACAATGGCAATCAATTTTGGACTTACGACGACGCCACTGGTAGTAGATTCTGTAGATAAGTCTGTAGACTGTCACATTGAACTTTATTGTTGTCATAGGTCTTAGTGATTTTGTTTTTGTTTTTAATAAATTTTAGAATTAATCTAATCTGCACCGGAACCTATCACGGGAAATACAACTGATACCTTACTTCCTTCCAAACCAGTGTGTTCCTATAAAGTCAATCTTTATGTCAATCAACTACAAGCCACTTCAAAGATCTAATAGAATGACCCGAATTCACGAGATAAGCTAAACCGATTTAATCCAAGAATCATTAATTGCGCAGTTCTTTAGGTTTCAAGTATGAGCTGTAATAACTGGTAAGTTCCATGAGTTGGATTTTACTGGACAAGACCAGATACAGATTAGCTGTCCACTTCACCCCAGTGATCCAGAATGTCCAAGTGGCAGTTACTGATTATATCGTATCAGTGATCTAGTTTTGAACTAGACAATTTCATCGTATAAAAGATGAAGATTTTCACTGATACGGATCACTCAACATGGCATCTCTGATAACGTTCACCACATTGGCAGTTCTAATGGTCAGTTCCGGAACAGCAGCACCATACGATGGTCGAATAATTGGCGGATTGCTGGCGCCAGAACACAGCTTTCCCTTCCTAGTAGGTTTGAGCATAACTAAAGCCAGCCGAAGCGATGGAACATATTGGTGTGGCGGGTCACTGATTGCGCCAAATTTTGTTATCACTGCGGCGCATTGCGTTTACGGGTAAGTGCAACTACTGAATTATAAACAGTCATAAAATACCATCACTTCAATAGCATAATTGGCGTAAAAGTTAAACTGGGAATCCATGACAGAAGGACCAGTGGCAGTGAGATTCAAGTTCATTCCGGGGGTATAAAAATCCATGAAAATTTCAACCTGGATACTATTGCGAATGACATTGCATTGATTGAGCTTCCGTTAAATGTCACTTTGACAGATGACATTCAGTTGATAAAGCTCGCTTCCCGTTACATGAATGAAGAATATCTTCAAGGTCAGGATGTTACTGCTGCGGGCTGGGGAAAAAATATGGATAACACTCACGACATATCTAAAGTGTTACGTTACGTAGACGTCAGAGTTTTAAATCAAACAAAATGTGAGGAAACGTTCATCTCGGGAACTATAACATCGAAAAATATCTGCATCGATGGCAGCGAACAAAAAGCAACTTGTAATGGCGACTCTGGCGGTCCATTGATCTACCAAGCTGCGGATGACACTCGTTACTTGGTGGGAATAACTTCGTTTGGAAGTGATCGTGGCTGCGAGAAGGGATTTCCATCTGTGTTTACGAGAGTGTCACAATTTTTGGACTGGATCTCAGAAAACACGGGAGTTGTTACCAATTAAGTGTGAGCTTATGAAATTATGTATAGCATAAATTAAAAGCGTAGAAATAAGAAGACGTGCTTTTATTTACGTTAAGATATGACAGACAGAAACCATAGTAAACTTCTCATTTTGTATTCACGAAGTTTTATTGCATGGGCTTGATAGATAAGAATACTTTGTCTGTTTGGATCAACGGCAAGGTCTGAGTGTATTTATTTGTGCTTTCTGCAACGACGCACGCAATGGGGGTTTACCTCTTTGATTGTCTTCATTGATTTCCTAAGCTTTGAACGTTTAGGAATTTATAGTAGCAGATCTGCGTGGGTTTTCCCTGTTTATAATCAATAAAACGGTGGGTACAGTGGCTCAGTTGTTAAGTGCGTCGGTCTACTACGCGAGGGGTTGTTGTTGTTGTTTTTTTAACGCCTTTTGTCGAAAATTTTGAACGGTGCTGATTTTTATCAGTATTTATGTATAGCGAACGAAGTTCATGCTTAATGATTGTACCATCTGCTATTTGTCTAAATTAAGAAAGCCCATTCTCAAGACAATCCAATTCCAATTCCGTCTCAGCCCATGCTTGACCAAAAATTATTAACCAATTTTCGGGTAATTACATTCAGTCGAGTCACAAATCACGCGCCTCTTCTTTTCTTTCTCCATCCACAGCGGAAACGTTTACCATACAACAAAGTATCCACTTCGTGTTGTTGTGCGAGTACATCTTCTTTTCAACAAAACAAATAGACAAAGAAAAAAAAAATCAAAACGAAAAAAAAAATTTTTTCCTTCAGCAATTAGTGGAATCATTGCCATGCGGACTATCGCTTTCCATCGACGCCATTAAAATAAATGACCGCCTTTGTGTTCCCACAAAGCGATTAAATCGCCCCCGATGATATCTGTGGAACTACACAGCGCTCCCGGTTGGCCGGGAAGGGTAGTTGTGGAGGGCTACAAGTTAATTTGATTTTTATTCGTTTGTTTACGTTGGGTCCTTGCTGCTGCTGGCTATCTGCTTGATGCCAGCAGCCACTCATCCCAATATCCGTGGCAATTTAATTTCTTAAATAAAAATCAAGATCCGGCATCTTTGCTGGGCTTTATTACTACCGCTGCGTGTCTTCTTGCTCGCCGTCGCCGCTTCTTGCTCATCGGCCGCCTTGTATCCGGCAATCACAAGAATTGTGTCAATATCAATAAAATTCGATTACAATCGATACGAATGTACACAGAGATAAATCCATTGTGGGTGGCCGGATCGCACAGGGATAACATCTTTTCGACTGAGTGTGTGTACGAACAACGCACTTCCTTTTTTCGCCATTCATCGTCGTCGTCGTTGTGTCCTTGTCCTCGTCATGGACTATTACATTGAATTTTCTTTTGCTTTCTTCCTATTTTTCGGTTTTATAGCGAAACCATTTCCTTCTATTCATTGGCTTTTAAAGCATCCACCCCACCCAAGACGCACAGGAGCAATCCGAATGATGAGTCCTTTTCTTCTTTTCGAATGAAAAGAGGAAACGCGACTGGGCTTGGGAACAAGTCTTTTTGTTGGTGTTTTCCGGTTGGGTGGGCTAGAAGGCGTTTATTATACGCCTAAGCGCTGCTCGCTGAAGTTGGTCTTCTCGAATCCCTATTTATTCGTTTCTTTATGTAAAAATCTTTCGGCGCGATGGAATGAGAATGAAATTGAGAGTTTCAGGAATGAACATCAATTGAAGTGAAGGGACTATATTGGCTGCTGATATAATATAGAATAGGGAGGGATGTCTGAGGAACGAAAGAATAGAAGGACGGTGCCTAAGATTTGCCATGAATTGAATTAGGGCAATCCACACTAATTCACAGTTAATTTTTGTAATGGAAAAGTTTATTTACATCTTCTCATCGGATTAATGGGAAAGGGAATGCGAATGCGGAATCGCTTTATTGGTTTTGGGTTATGTGCGCGAACGATGTACTTTAATCTTGGTCATTCGCTACTTTAGAAATAGGGTTAATTTTTTTTTCTATACTTTTGTCATGAAAGGAGTGTTATACCTGTTCCTAAGCCCTAAGAAGATGGGGATGACCGAGGAAGACAGGACAACAGTTAGATGCTCGTTGGAGTCACTGAAGAGGTGTCCTCTAGAGAATAATGTTGACTCATAAACTTTTTGCTATTCATTGCAAACTTAGATAACCGTCTTAAAAGAGGCGTGGCAGACCGTATAGCACATTAGATATTCTCTGCTGACGTGCAACAAGCACTTAATATATGAGTATATGTTTTTGGAGGGAACTATGACTATGATCAACAGTTAAGCAACCACGCACCTGTCTTCCGTTACCGAAAGAATAAGACGGATTGAATAAGACTTTAAATTAATGCAAAGACATGCGAATAGAAGATATCTCCATTCGGTAGACACAGGCATACACAGTGGCTGGCATAAATCTACATACGCTTACTTTAAATTAAAGTTTTCCCTCTTATATTTATGTATAAGTAACATCAGAATATTTCAGCATTGAAAAAACTTTTTGAGGATCAAATTAATGGGAATCTGACGAAAATAAAATAGTATGGTAGTGGGGCAAGTAATATCCACTCTAAGTGATGTAACTTTAGAACTGTTCATATAGCTAAAAAAAAAACACTTTACATATTTTGAAGACCTATAATAGTAGTGTAGTGTGATTTTATAAGCCAAAAAAAGTTATAATGCCTTAAGTAAAAATTAAAAAACTACGATTTTTAGCTTTTCATTTCAAATGCATTCTTTTCAAAACCTTTGCTCTACACAAATTTAGTTTTTTATTCAAAAATTCATAGAGAATTTATCAGAGAAATAACTCCTAAAAAGAAAATAGAGCTAAAAATCGTAGTTTTTTTAATATTTACTTAAGACATTATAACTTTTTTAAACCCCAGAAGATTGTTGGGCGTTTTATGCAGCTCCTGTTTACCCCAAATGCCCAGCGCATACTCTTTAATGTCGAGCGCACTTTTGATCCTTCCAATAAGCCTCGCAGAATTTTCCTCGCGAATGGTGACCTGAAACTCTTAAAAGCTGTGAAACTCTTTTATGCCTCATCGGCCACAATCGAAACAATCTACAAGCTACTTCGAGTTAAATGTCATTGCTTCCCCATGTTTCCATTTAGTGAAGCCATTTGTGAGCAAATAGAAATTTAATTACCAAGGAAATAGGTTTTGAGCAGGAGAAACTTACCTACTAGAGCATCTCGATCTTTTCACTTAATTCTCTACAAGAGGCCTTCTTTTTTTCCGAATACGTTGTTTCGATCTGTACAGATTCCAGAAGCCTTAGGTCATGAATAACCTGAATCTTGACCTAAGAAAGTCTCCAGTTGGTTTTTCTAGAATTTCTTCTCCATTCACTTCGCTCCATTCTTTATTGCTATGATTGTAATTGGAATTAAAGTATCTTTTAAGATCAGACGATAGTATAAAGCGATTTCCATCCATATTGCTCTTGCAACTGCCCCAAAATGTATTTTAAGTATTAGCGTCGAAGTAAATGACTATAGTGTATTACTCTTATTGGCATATTAAGCTCTTGCTCATGGTGCTTATAGTTGGTCTCTTTTGACGATAGTCTTTCAGGACATCAAATTATTCATGAATTCTGACACCACTGTTGCAGCGGGTGAAACAACAGAAAGGGAGGCGGAGACCTCGAGAATCGGTGTCCCTACCGTAGTTGAAAGAACTAAGGATGGAGTGCCGTTGATGCGAGTACCACCTGGAGTATAAAAAGTCAAGTTATCTTTCATGCCATAAGTAAAAACTAGTACACGGTAGCAGAACTTTCAATCGCGGAACGGAATAGATGTAATAAGAATGGAACGGAAATTTTGAGAAGCAACTAACTAAGTTAAAGTCCGAATACTACTGCAAAATTAATCTTAAGGTAACGAAATTGCTGGATTGCTTGCGCAGCCGCCGCCACTATTTTTCCGAATGTTTACGATGGCGCGTAACTTTGAAAATATTTTGACCACTATCCCGAAGGAGTTTAAATCCACTTTCATATACATACGAATCAGATACGTACATTTTTCCACTTAAGGACGTCCAAAACAAATACTAAAGTCCAGTTTCTCCAACCAATGTCTGTGCGACGATGCATATGTTCAGCCGAATAAAAGGGACCAACCGTTTAATTCCAATTTTAAAAGGCTTTTTTTTTAAAAGCTTCTCAGTTTTTACTTTTGCATGTTTATCGGACTTTCTTAAGCGGTGAGCTGCGAATAACGCTGGATTGTAATTGAGAACTTTGCAAGTTTGTGTGATTTGAATGTGTGCAAATAACTCCTTCAGTCTGTTCTGTACACGTATTTCTCGGTAAAATTTTAGAATCACATCCAACCTTAACCTTATTCCATAAAAATGTTCATTAATCCCCTCCACACAATGACAATTTAAACACACTTTATCGGTGTCTCCTTAAATGACCACCGATTTGTCAACAAAGATTTTGGGTTTTTCTCCTTCCACTTCTGTCACTAAAAACGAAAAGTACCTACCATTGGCCAGTCAAGTCCCTTGCCAACGATAAGACCAACAATCTAACTCTAAGTACACACAAGCAAAGCATCCGTACTCTTCCAAAGGATATAAACGTACAAAAAAATTCACTTTTATCCCTTGTACGTTCCTCGTTTTGCCGGGAAATAATAATTTATGCAATTACCTCCAACAATTGTCCCGACTACATCCGACTAGGTTCCCTTTAGTATGAAAAAAGTCGTCTTTCGCTTAGCGATAAACTTTTAAATCGCATACATTCGATTCGAGATAAATTGTTATTGTCCAGGACATTCAGTTCTATTGCCGAAATCCTTTTATTTATCGTCAGCATTAAAAAAAAACCACACAAAAGGAAAAGAAAGGTGGAAAATCGAGAATCGGCATAAATTACAACCCACCGATAGCTAACCCCCTCTCAAAAAGGGGGGAGAAGACTAATGGGGCCACCAAATCGGAGAACATAGGAAATGAAAGGCCATAACGATAGCAAGCGGGTTTATGCGGTGGAATGTCATTTATTTCGGAGCAATTCATTACGAGGTAGGAGTCTCAACGAAAAGCCAAATTACTCTCGTACTCTGTGAGGAAGTGTAGATGACTTAATTAAATAAGAGGAATGAGTGGCTAATGGGAATGGCCAGTAATTAATTTGGTCCTTGTGGAGGAGTCCCCTGGGTAATGGATACTTCAGGCGGGATAACACGTTGCGGTATTTTTTTAGGTGCTTAACTTTTATTTTTATTCTTTTACCGTTGATGAGCTCTTAGACCCTTCTGTAGCATTGACGGATAAATAAGATTGATTTTAACATTTAAGAAGAGCCAGGCCGTTCTGGAACACTCTTTACTGGATACTGGGTCACAGTGGTGTCTCAGGGAATTGTGAAGTTGGTGAATTTACTATTGTAGATACTTTTTTGGTATCTACAAATATCACAATCATTGCCGATGTCAACAAAACTTAAAAAAACCAAAACTTGTAAAAACCAGCTCAGCCGCACCGCCATATAACTATGGCCGAAGATGGCTAGTAGAAAATCAAATGGACCTTAAGAGATACAATCTGCCTACTCTAACAAACGCAATATCCGGACATTGTGGAATTGATCGAAATGCTCAAGGATTATTCATGCCCTATCTGTCGAAGCTGCAAAAAGTTGTCATTCGTGGAGTTGATATTTACACCGAGGTAGATGAACTCCCTAACTACCTCGAAATTGCTGTTATTAGTAATGCGATTTTGTCGTAGTCGATGAACAGATGTTTGTTTGTTGATAGCATGCATTTAGTCTTGTGCTTATTTAGGTCAAGACCAACCTCAATAGCCGTGAAAGCCTCTATCACGGCACTTTGGGAGCGACCGATATCCCAGTAGCTGAACGTATCTATTGAAGATAATAACTACTCTGCGCACTACTCAAGCAGCCAGTTGTCTGGCTTTCTTATGAAACCTCCGGATGTTGTTTCAATCGAAAGATTCTTTTATCAGCTTCAGCTGGGAAACTGCGTACTCTCTTTTATTTTGACGCAGGTTGTTTTTCTCCTCACATTCTCTTAGCAAAGGCCTTTTTTCTGGGTAAGTTGGTAACCTAGGGTTTTCTCGGCTATCTCTTGGGTAAAGTGGCAATATTTGGACCACTGGTTGTTGGGGTCTGTGGTAAGTGAATGCACACTGGAGAGACTCTTTTTTTTATGGATGAATGAATATATCATTTTTGTATGCTGTTCAATAAACAATAAAGCAAAGCCGTCCTTTCTTTCCACTGGAAAATGTCAGTTTCCCTAGGACATACTAAAGCAATCTGCCAAGCAGAAGCTTACGCCATCGAACAATGCGCATTAGGATGCTTAAGGCGTGATCTCAGAAGATCAAATATCTACATTCTCTCAGACATTCAAGCAGCTCTTAAAGCTCTTAAATCCTATAAGTTCAACTCTCGACTTGTTTGGAACTGTCTAACTACTCCCATAATAGTCCCTTTATACTAGGTCCCAGGACACGAAGGAATTCTTAGTAATGAAGTGACTTAAGAGCTAGCACGTAGCGGCCCTGCATACCTCTTCATTGGCCCAGAACACTTCTGTGAACTACCCACGAGTTACATCAAATTTGAACTCAATACATTGGAGCACCAAATGAGCACATCCCTATGGAACTCTATCCAAGGATTACCCCATGTTAATATCGTAACTTTCTTCCTTACAGGTCCCCACGCCCTGAACCATCATCTCATGAAAATGGGGAAAAGCTCTACAGATCTGTGTAGACACTGCCTCGAACAACCAGAAACGGCAGAACACATGCGACTGCCGTGCAATCATCCAAAAAAGTCTTATATTCGGACCCATCGAACATCAGGGTATTGCCAAATCATCGGCCTCAACAATCGTAAAGTTCATCAAAGACCTGGGATTGTCGCCAGAACCAAAACATGTATTACTCCATTACTCCATCATCAATTGATAATTTCTCATTTTGATAGATGAAATTCCTCTCAATCTTAATTAATTTTTCCAAATAGTATACCAATAAAACACCAAGTTAACCATTTCGCTCATGAAGATCTCTTAAATACTACTTAGCTTCATGCACTTTAAGACGTTCCGGTTGCACAGCAACTAGACACTTTCTTACCTCAGGGAATCTCGTTCTTGCACCCACTCAACTGATCCGGAAAATTACTACACATAAATATTACCGCCGTCGCGCCGCCAGCATTGGTTTATCTCCTCAACACCACAGCCAGCGCCAGCGTATAGATAGTCCTTTAAAATTAAAGATTTTCATTCTCTTACTCCTGGTCCATTGTTTTGGTTTTATTTTGCCAAACTTGTATATAACAATTTGTTAATCTATATTTTCAGCTACCAAACGAAGCTCCTAGACAGTGCAGTGAGTCCCAGTGCAGTTGAAAGTTATCCACGAATTATTCCCCGGGGTTGTATGAAGAGCTCTCTGGTAAAGGTATTTCTCGTATCTACCACAACTGTGGTATACCTACAGCATAGAACAAAAGTCCACTAACGAGAACGACTAAGAAAAGGCGAAAAAATATCCCCGTTCAGGAAGCACTATTCTATATGGCATTCGAAGGAGAAACATAAAAGAAGAATTCTTAACGCTGGCTTGCTTCGCTGGCTGCCCCGAACAACAATGAGGTGCGCACACACATAAAATCAATTCTCGTCTCTTTCGTTGTCGTGTTTCTTGGTTTGAAAGCAAAGCTCATGGTCCTTTTTGAAACCATTCCATTCATGGAACGAACATCTATGGGGCTCGGCCGTTTGGAGAGCTTATTCTCATAGCAAAACTGGCATATACGAGGAGTGCACTGAGCGTTGGTATCTTCAAGGAGTAGGGATGGGAAGATTTCTCATCCCCAAAAAAAAAATGGCAAACAATGGTCATCGTCGTCGTCGTCGTCGTCGTCATCATCATGAGCCATTTGTAGAAACTCTTAATTAAAAAGGACGATGGATACCTATACACAAATTGAAAATTCCTTTGTTAGTTAAACCCCTCAAGTCTTTTGTGTCCTTTACAGAAATATAAAAAAAAGAAGTGAAGAGGATGAATGTGTGCGACCGTAAGTTTTCATACTCTTACCTTTAATTTATTTTTCCTTCCTTATGTATTTGGATGCAATAACTGTTCTATCTTTGACGGCCGGAAGTCACCAGGGACGGTCAGGGGAGGACCGATGGGCCGAGGGGCTCATACTATACTTTTTTTTAACTTTTTTCGTAGACTGGGTAATTAACACCTTGAATGAAACACACAATTACCGTACGACTGGCTTCGCTAACGGTGTATTATTTGTATAAAAAACAAAACGGAAATTCTATTTCATGGTCATTAAGATTTAAACTTTCATACTAATAAAAGAAGGGGCACAGTCTCATTTTCGAAAACGTGTCGGAATATTTATATTAATATTGCTATTGCAGTTGCTGCTGTTTTCACTGCATCGGTGAGTAGACCACCAATTTCAGTTTAGATGAAACACAAATTTAGTATATCTTTAGTATTTCTTAATGGGCTTTCGACTCGTGGAGAGTCTCTACCTTCCATTCAGACCATTCGATCTGACATCGGTCTTTAAAATGGAGGTTCGGTCTTCTTAGTCATCTCGAACCTGGGATTCGAAAATGTATCTTAACGTAAATGCTGATATTGTTTTTTATTGCGAATTGAACCTTCTATTAGTAAACGTTGAAGCTCATCATAGAAGTATCTGCCGAGAGTCTTAAAGCTTCTTATGCTATTTAAAGTCGGGCATTCGCATAACAGGTGACGTATAGATTCAATTTCTTTAACGTCCCTGCAGCTTCTGAAGTAGTCGCTGTACAGCATGTATCGCATGTAGACCCACATGGGAGTGCCCCGTGAGGACTGCCGTTAGTACTCGGATATTTTTGCGGTTTAGCCTGATCATGCATTTTGATCTCTTTTTGCTAACCGCTGGCCGTAGCTATTTTGTATGCCTGCACGTGTCAAGGACTCAATTCTGATTTTTCGTGCAATAGAACTAAGCGGTATTAATTCAAGTGACAATGATGCTTTCATCACTGACCCCGATTTTGCAAGCTTGGCCGCTGCCCTGGTCCCTAGCACAAAGTTACTGTGTTGTTAGATAATATCTCGCCTAACGACTTTCTGATTCACAGCCCTTGATTTCACCACATCGTACGGCATGGTCGCTTGATTGTCGGAGAAAATGGTGATAGTGCCGTTGCGTTGGCAATGCATTGCCTTTTCAGTTCAGCGGAAACATTTATCGTTGATTCTAAAGGATTTGCTAAATCCTGGAGATTCACAGGAGATGCCTGCGCTTGTACCGACATGCAATTTTGAACCGTCAGTGTAGGTTCCAATCTTATCATTTCTTGCAATTGTCTTCTCGCCCAATTTACTTCTCTACGGTTATCTGGTATTGAATTGCCTGCTGAAAGTATTATTTATTAAGTCAGTACAAAAGTTGATTTTCAATAAAAAACATGAAAATTTTGTTAAATATCCTTTTAGCTATTTGTGACCAATCGAGAGAATAGCTTTCAATATAACTTTGGGCTGGGAATTACAACTGAAAGAGAAAGGTTTTGACTCTCAGGTGACTCGCATCGAGCATATAGAGCCATTTGTCATTGCTGTTGGTTTGTCAACGTAGACTACAGACTTTACGTATTGGCAAAGAAAATAATCAAGAGGCTTTAAATCGCAAGATCGAATGTTTTCATCAAAAAGCTTTTCGTTTGCTGTCTGACAACTAGCGCCATCGTGCTGGAAACTGTCATTTAATCGAGGAATAAAAAACTCTTGTCCGTGACATGCTTATTAACCTCATTTTAGAAAATTATATGGTCCAACGACTTTACAACTAACTGATGCCTAAATATCTTCACTCTAAATGCAACAATTTGGCTTATTAATATAACAATTTGGCCTAATGGCTGAACGTGATTTGGTCGAGCTTGGTCTTGAAAGTCTTTAAACCACAATCTTTATGTACAATTTTCCTTTAAGTAGACGACGTCGAATCGATAAGTTCATCTTAAACGTCTCAGTGCCTCTGCGTCTTGCAAATGAATAAAGGTTACGGATAGAGTCAAAAGCTGATCGTAATATGGTGTAAGTTTGCCGCACAGAACCATAACTTTGGCAGCATATATTTAAAATTTGGTAACGTTGTGGAAATTACAAAGCCCACTTAAAAAAATTTCCACTGACTGTTTGCAATTTGACAGTTGGGTTGACAGATATTATTGTGTGAAGTAAGTACTGGCTAAGCAAAAAGAAACACCGGTTTTATGTTAAGATCTGAGACAGTGTGGTCTGATAGCTAAAAGCTGGTCTATATTTTTTAATATTTTTTTTGTCGGAGGTTGCTACTACCGGGTGGACCCCTCAGATGCTACTTAGTTATCCCGTCTTTCGAAGAAAGATGAGAAGCAGCAGTGATAGTGATAGTTAGCTTTAGCTTAGATTTTCGGCACTAACCACGTCACGCGCGAATATCCGCCACCTGATGTGAGCATAGGCTGGACAAGTGCAGAGAAAGTGTTCTGCTGTGTCATCCTCCTCACCGCAAGCAGGACAGGTCGCTTAATCCCAATACATTTGGGCAAAAGTTTGGGGGCCGAAAGGACACCTACAAGCAGCCTGCAGTCGATTCTCCTAAGATATAGAAGAAAAGATGCAGACTTTTTGCAAATGTCCGTGCGCAATAGTTTTCCTGAGAAAACTTCTTCTGAACCTTGCCTGAAAGCTCATCGGAGATCTCAGTCCCTGAATGCCAGTGTGACCTGGGACATGGGATTCAAACAAGATTCATAGTGTAGTGTGTTCAGCCTTCTGACCAAATTCAGATCATTCCCTAAGTTTAAGCTTATCGCATATGCATATTTATTTTCTTAAAATACCGATGAAATTCATTTGTCGAGCAAATCCAGCCCTGCACAGCAAAGATGCAGAGCTATCTCTCCTCCTCTATTTATTGAACGCGGACCCATTTCCAAATCCAAGTACTACACTAAATGAAAAGATTTATTTTTTTTTTTTTTTACTGCAGTTTAGGTACGTATGTATGTATAGCAACCTCCAGCTTTGATTACCTATTTCCTCCTTCAGCAACCATCATTCGTCCGGCAACCAAGGTTAGGAGTTGAGAACATTCACTCTCAGGTGATTCAGTTGAATGAAAGACATTTTACCTTCAATTGGAATTGAGAAGTTCGTCCTTTTAGATGTTATCCAGCTTTGTAGTTTCCACCCTCGCTAGTGTGTTTTTTTTTTTGTTTTTTTGCGCAATTTTCAAAGGACATTATCGAAGAATTTGTAACTTTTTAATTAGTATAAATTAAAACGAGAGAATCCTTGAAGTAGCACTTGGGATTAACGTTAACGTTTTCAAATACAAAAAAAAATTATATTCTTTTCATTGCTCCAGCTCCATCTGCATTGAAGTCAGCGCCGCCATTTGCCAGTGGATGGGCGAATTGATGGCGATGGTACTATTTCCTCTGTCTGGAATCTGAAGGATATAATATGTGATTACACCCATCTTCATTTGTCATGTGTCACTCGACTGTTATATATTAAGTATTATGATGTGCATGTGTCTGCTGGCAAACATGTCGATAGAAATTCTCTCTCATACAAGTGGGTAATAAATTTTCTTTCCTCCTCTACAAAATGTACGTCCCGACCACCGAGTTCCACAAACAAGACGACAATATTAGTAAATTCCTTGGATGTACATTGTGCTGTTGTGCTAGTTGAACGAGATGCTTAATATTTGTTTCTATCGTGTTATTGCTGCTAAGATGTTGTACGGATGTGTGGGTATGCCAATTCAATAGCAATACAAGGAGATGAATGTAATATGAAGACAATATACGACATCAAAAAAAAAAAAAATAAATAAAAATAAAGAAGAATATTCGACAAATGGCCATTGTAATTACATTTAATGTGCGCTGGAGGAAGATATGTCGGAAGTCCTTATAACAGAGCAAGTCACACGAGCAGCTGTATTTTGTAAACACACTTCTTCAGATTGTACTTAATTTCAATTTGATTTCATTTGAGAGAATGACACGTTTTATGATATGCATGACGGCTGCTAGACATTTTAGTCATATAGTCGGTTGACGGTAGGTATCTTCCCATGCAAAATCGTTATCTAGAATCAAATTGTATCCTACGTTTTGTATGTAAAATAACTCAGAGACACTTCTCATAGGTAATTTCATAGGCAAGGGTATCTTAAACGTTAAGCCAGGCTATTGGCAATGTCCATTGGGCTTCTAAGCTGAAATCCTCTTTTTGGTGTAGTAATTGGAGAAACTAGATACATGTTGTCTCTTTATTAATCCTAAGCGTGCATCGCAGACCCAACACTTAACCCGCAGATGGCAAGACTTACATCTCAGAAACGGGTTACTAACTTAGTCAAGTCAAAAATTTGTTTCGGACCCTGCAAAACGAAGAAAGGTTAGAAACTTATAGATTTTATTATAGAAGTATAGGCTGTTCAGAATAGGCCACGGAGACTGTAAAGGGTGGTTTTTTAAAGGTTGGTTTTGCGAATAGATATTAAACTGATATTTTGTGGTCAAATATGGCAACTCTAATGTCATTTATTTTCAGTTTGGTTTGCCATTTGATCATGAACAGGTTGTCAAATGAACAATGCTTGCAAATAGTGCAAATTTATTTCGAAAACAATGATTCAGTTTGCGAAGTTTACCGCAAAATTTTGTTCAGTGATGAGGCTCATTTTGGGTTGAATGGCTACGTAAACAAGCGAAATTGCCGCATATGGAGTGAAGAGAATCTACATGAGACCCTTGAAACACACAAATCCACAAAAACTGACTGTTTGGTGTGCTCTATGGGCTGTGGTACTTCTTCCGAAATGATCCTGGAGAGTCAGTTACCGTTAATGGAGACCGGTATAGAGCCATGATAACCGAACATTTTGTTCCCGGATTGGATTCATGGATGAGATGTGGTTCCAACAAGACGGCGCTACATGCCACACAGCGTACGTCACAATCGATTTATTAAAGGAAACATTCGATGAGCGCATAATTTCGCGGAAAAGACCTGTCGATTGGCCACCAAGATCGTGTGATTTGACACCATTGGATTATTTTCTTTATGTGAAGTCGCTCGCCTACGTCAACAAACCAGAAACGTTAGGAGACTTGGAAGCCAACGTTCGTGGCGTTATTACCGACATAGAGCCCCAAATGCTTGAAAAAGGGGTTAAAAAATGGGCCTTTAGACTTGTCTTTATTCGAACCAGCCGCGGTGGCCACATGCCCGAAATCATAAGTCATATTTAAACACTAATGGCATAAAATTATCATAAAGGCAAATTGATGGACATTAAAACGATTTTCTTGTGTTTTATTTTAATTCGAAGTTTTATTTTAAGTCTAAAAAAACAGCTACAAAGCAGACATAGCCGCGGTTAGTTGGGCATGAAGATAAGAATCAAAAGCATCTTCGACACGTTGGTGAATGCCTTACAACAATCCGCATCAAGGCTAAGTTTGCCAGCATCAGCCTGGACATTCATTTATGCAACCAACATATAGGAAATGACGAATCCACCAAAGAAATGTTCTACGAGCTCTATGAGCTTCTATGAGCAACATTTTAAGTATGACCTGCGGATCGTGTATCATTTAACAGCCAGCTTAAAGTACTGAAAACCAGTCGCATAGTTTCCGAATAATATGTCGAAACTAATGTGATAGGTTTCATTTCGCGGTGGTCCACTACGAAATGTACCTAGAAAGCGGGGCTGTAAAAAAAATTGCAAATTAATCCTACACGAATAATGTTCAGCTTTGAGGCTCACTTCAAGCATCCTAAAAGTGTGCACACTTCGAGGGCAAACATATGTCGACTTTGACTACTTTCATGTTGCAGCTAAATTCCGAGCTCTACTTTTAAACGAAAAGTTGTAGATAGAAGACATTGAGACAACAGTGTCAAAGTTAGAATAAAGAGTGCCTAAGTGAGAAACTGTCGACTGTGCATTCACTTACCATACCACAGACGTCAACAACTATCGTTCCCAGTATCACGACATCATTATCAAGTTCGGTGGCGGAAAGCATGCCCAATGACTAGACCACCTGCCCCATCTGCAAGAAAGGCGATCCTATGCCTTCAAAGAACTATCGAGGCATATAGCTGTATATATAAGATTCTACGTGAACGTAGCAAGACTTTCCGCAGCACTATATGGCACGCACCATTGTGGATTGCGGCCCGACGGATCGTATGTAGATTCAGACCAAATCTTCACACTCTAAAGCAAATCGTAAAATAGACCAACGAATTTGAAGTCGAGGCCACCAAATTGTCATCGACTTAAAAGCTGAAAGATGACCATTCATAATCAGAGCTCCTACATGATGATGGTGGGATGCCAGCGAAGCTGATTCACCTGAATTGCCTGGCTCCACGGAACACGAGGTGTAATATGGAGTTAGGCGGCAGCTCATCCGAAGCCTTCCAAACATGGACCGTATTTTAATCTTTTTCCTGAGTAGACTAATTGAGTACGAACGGACGTTATCGGTATTATTGGTCCCTTCCAGCTTGCCGTAAGATATGCTTTCACGAATAGCAAGAAACAAGAAAAGTAGTTGCCCTTAAAGTCACGCAGAGTTTGCTATCATCAGCACCATCCGAAGGTAATTACGGTTTCGTAAAAAAAGAAAAAGGTTTCGAAACCGAGAAGACCAAACCTTAATTTTAAAGACAAAGGTTTCGCGGATGCCAGAAAGCGTTGTCTGGAAAAGCTTTCCTGGGATCGTAGAGTAAATAAAATGCTGACGTATCATTCAGTAAGTAATAAGTCTAAAAAGTTAGTTAGAATCTGCAGTTATCCCCTTGGTATCTGACTTAACACACTTCTTGCTCGCTGCTTGCAATTAGCACATTCACTTCTCAACTAAAAACGAAAAAACAATGATTGACATTCAACTCATTCCCAACTCTAACCATTTGAGCCATATTGACCTACTTTTCTCTACTGCTAAATGCCAAGTAGAGGCAAACTCGTTTCCAAAGGCGATGCGGCCGGCAACGTGTGAAAATGCAAACTTTTGGCAATAAATCCTATTTCCAGGGTAAAACTTCGTTACACATCCTCCGGCGGACTGCAAATGAATTAAATTTCCTCAACCCAATCCTCCCCTATTATCCATCCATTCTCACCACATACACTCGTACACACGCAAGGTGCGATCAAAATATTCATTAAAAACTTTTATGACTTCGTTTGGCGAAAATTAAATAAAACCTACCTACTAACTGGAGAACGAAAACGAGGATATAGTTTTAGTAGCAGCGATAATGCAAAAGTCGAAGGAACCCTGCCACACAGAACTCATTCACTCATTCGGATTCAGCACAAAATCCATTTAAAGCGGAGAACAATCAAATTCACTTTAGTATTTTTGGCTCGATCTGAGTCCGCAAGGAAAGTTTTTTTGTGCTTCTGTTTCATACTAGCCGACACTTTAAGCATTTCCAGGCTATAAATTCCGTTTCTCAAAAATTATGGGGATTGCACATGCACCGCACCCTTCCGCACCATCGTTCCGGCGAATAATTCTACTTGGTCTGAAGATAATGTTGTCATTAGATTCTTCCGGTTCTTCACCCTCTTCAGGCGAAAGTTGACTATTCGCCGCCACCTCACCCTCGAATCCAATCGGTAGCAATGCACATCAGCACCCTTCGGGCTATTGTTATTACTGCACATGAAGGGCGAAGTTTGCTACAAAGAGCCAAAAACTTTTCTATAAGGTTGCATGAGTCAGCAACATTTTGTTGCATGACAAGTTAGATTGCGAGAACAATGGGGGATTTGTGTATTGTGGATGGTGGAGTCTGAAGTGTACTCATATTCACGGTTCGCTTTTGCAGTGTTCTGACGGAGTGTTAATGAGGGTACTTGGAACTGGAATTAGAAGTCCTTTCGCCGGCGAGAGCCGAGAGGAACTTCTATCAATCATTACAGCAGTTGCAGTGTGTTGACTGGAATTGCTATTTAAATTTTACTACATGAAGTGTTATCATCGTAGACGGGCTTTTGTTAACGTGGCATGCTTTGTCAGAGAAGTAATATTTCGAAGATTAATTGCTGCAGATGAGAGCCAGAGAAATGTCTGATTTCAAATGAAAATGCATTGTCCTTTGCAGAGACGGGTATACCTATACCTCTTGTGACAGTCAGACAACGTCAATGCTGTGACAGAGGAAAAAACTCATTAGATTTTAAATTTCATTTGAAGGTACCCGGAATTTTTCTCTTCAAAGCGAACATCTGTATTCAAAGGGAATAAATCGTATTAGCACCAGTCTATCAATATGATATTGCCACAATCCTACGTACATACATTCCATATCAAGTTAAGTACATTTTCCAATAAACATATCAAATCCTGTTAGCTATGCTAAAAATAAAAATAAAAGCAAAAGACAACGAACTCTTCCCAATCTGTAAAGCTGGTATTTTGTAACATGAACCAGCACCCTACCTATGCATTGAGAAGTGCCTCCCACTCCATCAAGAACATCCGCTTAGGTTTTTTCTTTTTGCCGAAAAGTATAACACACTGTTTTCCACTCTCATTCCATAAAGTGCAGTCAGTCAGTAGACTACATAGATAAGGATGGAGGAAAGAAAAATTTCGAAAGTACTTCGAATACCCCAACCATTCTCCTTCTACATAGTGCCGACTCCCACGCAAGCAAAGTCGATAAGAGGATTTTCGATTTCTATTGAAATAACAAAGATATTATTTTGATGATATCCTTCAAATCCGGAGAACACACACATGTGTACAAGTGTGTTAGATGTATACAAGTATACATCATTCTTTGGAGTCGTCCTTCAAGAATATTAAACTTCTGTGTGCGAGGATATCGGAAGAGCAATCTAATGCCGTTGTTGGTAAAGAACATAACATTTTTTTTTTGCTTCTGGTCGTTACATTGACAAGGATACACTAATATTTTCTATTTCGCGTTGGTTTTTATTTTTTTATTTTTTCTGTTGTTGCTGCTGCTAGGAGAAAGTTATGAATTTCAGGCGATTTATTTGGATTGGCATCTATGAAAAGATTCGATTTCTATATCAGTTTTTCTCCATTGATATCTATCGTGTAAAGGGATAATGCGAGTGAGATTGTGAAAAATGTTATTTCCAAAAAAAATTGGATTTGATGTTATATAAACATAGAAAGTTGGGAAAAAGTGGGCTACCGCTTGATCAAGTCCACCACTCTAGAATACTTAAACAGCTGTGGGTTTCGCACTTCTGTCTGTTGACGATCAGAAATAGAGACATCATGTATTGATGATCTCTATAATTGCGGTAACGGCCAAAATATGACACAATACCTAGCTTCTCCATACTTTGTGCCAAGATTTATTTTTTCGATACTAATGGAATGCAACTTAAAAAAAAATATTAGGCGTAAACGACCTTTTACTCTTAGATGTTTTTGTCAGACCGTCGTAACAGCGGGATTTGAACCAGCGTCATCTAGCTTAGTGGTCCAATGCACTTAACGTAGTTTCCTATATCGTAATTTCAGGGACCCAAAGCTTTTAGGTTGAACCAAGACTGTGCAAACGTCAACTGCTTAACGAAAATAAACTTCGAACCGCCCAGAGAAATAAATTTAACATTGGACGTCCCATTTAACATTGGAGTAGCGAGGCTCTACAGAGAACGCCTAAGCGAAAAACTCTTGCTGTATAGTAACATCATTATGAAAGGATCCCAAACGTTCGTAGGTTTGCAACCACCCCCCCCCCCCCCTCCTCAGTCCAACGCACGCGATTCTATGTCTTTTGCAAGAACTATCGAGCCGAAATGTTTGCTAAACATCGCAAATTCGATCATATCCAACATATTGTTGCAGCACACTAGTCGGCATAATTATACCAGTGTAGCTTCAGCCCTGGCAAATCGGTAAAAGTCAGTTGCAAAAGTCGTTCGAGTAAGCGCCAAGCCTTGTTGCATGCCTGCCTAATAGACAGTGTCCAGTGATGATACCAATTGTAGCACTGATGTGCGATGGGTAATCAAGCTCTTAGAGCGTCTCAGATTTAGCCTGGGCCAAGTCTGCTTCGTTGTCAGACAGGTAGTACCGCCTGTCCATCTATGGTTTGTCTTTTCTATTGCATCTAGTTTCAATAAGAGTTTGCATGTGGAAACTGGAATGCCTAAGGGGACCTTTTTCAGGCAAGATTGAGCGGGTAGTTTAAAGTTTGGTGAGTTCGTCAGCCTTGCAGTTACCCTGACTGTCTCCATGCCCCGGCACCCAGCACAGGTGAATGTTGAACTGCTCAGCCGTCTCCTTTGGAGATGATCGGCAATCTAGGGCTACTAAAGTGTTAATAGAGATGGAGTCCAGACACTTGATGACCGCCTGACTATCCGAAAAGATTCGGATATCCTTTACGGATACCACGTTCTTCTTAAGCCAGGACAAGACTTCCTTGATCGCTATAATTTCCGCTTGGAAGGCACTGCAATGATCAGGAAGACGGAAGGAGAGACTAAGATTTAGTCTGTCTGAGAAGACACCTCCACCCATCCCATCATTTGTTGTTGATCCGTCCGTATAAAAATGGATTGATTCTTCCTCCAGCAAGGTGCCGTCCTCCCAAAAGGATCTGGAGGGAATGGATAGCTGGATGTTTTTATCGAACTGCTGTTGAGGTATGGTGTAGTCTATATTCCTAGGAAGGATTCTTATCGTATTCAGAATTGCAGAGTGCCCGATTTCATTTTCGGTCCATTGAGAGGTTGCTTTGAGGCGAATGGCCGTGGTAGCAGCTGTTTGTTTACTAAAAATGTCAAGGGGTATTAAATGGAACAGAATGTCTAATGCAGCTGAGGGAGTGGTTCGAAGTACACCACTTATGCATAGACAAGCTGATCCTTGGACCTTGGTTAGTTATTCGCGATTAATCGCTTTCTCTAAGGCAGTCCACCAGACAATCGTTCCGTATGTAAGTATCGGTCTTACAACCGAGATGTATAGCCAGTGAGCGACTCGGGGTTGTAGTTGCCACTTGTTACCAATAGCTTTTTTGCAAGAAAAGAGGGATACCGTGGCCTTCCGAACCCTTTCTTGTATATTAGATTTCCAGCTGAGCTTTCCATATAAGATGAGACCTAAGAATTTGGCTTCGTCTGAAAATACAAAGCTGGTACCTCTAATTGAGGGCGGGTCGACATGTGGGATTTTGTATGTTCCAAATATGTAGGTGATTTCGGCAAGGAGACGCACTTTCATGTGAATTCTTAAATATTATTCTGGAACAGATGCTACGCAGGGCAGGTTTCAGCCCAGAAGGCTAAACAGATCCGTACAGCTGCTTGGGTATGCTCGACGATATAAATATGCAATGTGCTCTAGCCAAGAGAATCCATATCGAGGAGCTTGGCATTCGCGATACCCTGGTCTTTGAAACAAAGGTTCTGATTTCCTTGTCGTCTCGAACCAAAGCAATGAATGAAAGCAGCGTGCTCAGAGCTGTAGAGGATGGAAGGCTGCAGTATTATAGGCAAAGACTCGCCACCGGTCGGGTGCTCGTTAAGTACAGTTAGTATTGAATGAAATATGTTCCAACTTAAACCGTGCGTGCAGTGGGTTGGTATTTATTGATTTGTAAAACTGTGAAAACCCCTTTACCTGCAATGAAAATATATTTGATATTAAGATTAAATTTAAAACCCTTTAAGTTACAATTTAACACGTAAGCTTAAATATTTCTACCAAAATGCAAAAGACTCGGGAACGTCAGGAAAAAACTTTCGGGTCAATAATAATTTGTTAGCAAAACTGTCAATCAATAAACTTACCAAAGTGAAATTCCTTATCCAAACACAAAGGATTTATTCGTTATCAATAGGGCGGGGTTGTTATTCAAATTGAAAGGACATCCAATATAAATATATGATGGCGGCCTCTACCTTAAAACGGATAAAAATATTTCAATAATTCTGTTTCTCTTTGACAAGGGTTTCACGTTTATGATTCAAATGCGTGTAACCCCAACATAAATTATTGAAAATACCAAAATCCATTTCTGTTATCCCTCATCGATATCTATTGCTTGTTTGAAGAAGGAGGGAATTTCTAAAAAAAAGAAACAGTGGAACTATATTGAAAAAGAAACGTGTTACTGTCACCCCTAACTCTATTTGTAGCGTATAATATCCTGTAAAACAGCAGACTTAATATGTAAGGAATGCGTGCTGCGCACCTAATACAAAGTGAGTCCGAGGGATACAAATGGAAACCTTATACCTACACAATTCGTACTGTAGACATTTCACTTTAGAAAGAAAACTTTAAACTGATTGCATTGGTGATCCTTAAGCAAGGAGTAACCCTCCTGACCTAGATTTGCCAGCCATGTGCCTTCTACTTTTTTTGTAGAGAACAGCCGTTCCATCGAAACGAAAGTAGGTTGTCTGCATGTCCTTCTCTCTGCAGCTATGTGGCTGACGTTCGACGCCTTTTTCACTTTTCAACTGACATTGAGTGATATTCTAACATTCCGCAGGAAACCCATATTTCGCTTCCGCAGCGATGTGATGTAAACACCAAACGAACGACGTTGTGAAGTGGCAAAGAACCTTCACATACAGTATAACATCCTGCCATCCATCCAGCACTCAAGTATTCCATTCATTCACTGCTAGTTTAGCGTGTGTAATTGTTACCACCACCAGAAGCAGCAGAACCAGACAGACGTGTTATACACTCCATGCTACAGAGGCAGGGTCCTCGAAGAACATTCCTGATGCCGACCGAGTGTATAATTGCATGATGGAAGACAGTTAACGAGAATCCTTTTAGCCGGTTTTGATTGAGGGCTCCCATAAAGTGAGAGACGTCATCTGCCAGAAGCAATTACTTGCAAGTAACTCTTCTTCTTCTTCGTTTTCTTCATAAAACGAAAACACAAATGGGTGTTGTCCCTGACTAACTGACTGACTGACTGCTGTTCGCTGTTAGGTCCTTTATCATTTTAGTGTACTTATCCAGATTCTCCGCGAAATTATTCCGCGAAGGATACTTAATTTGCTTTGTTCTTTGAGTGGGGAAATTTATCTGGCAATTATTTAGTAATCTCACAGCAATATCCTGGATACGCAAGTTTGCGTTTAATTATGATATTTCTTCTTAGGTAAACGATGCTGAATAAGGACGTCGTATCGCGTAGCGTCGGTCCTAGTCGACAACGCTGATGAGTTATATTTCCTTGTGCTCAATCGATGGCTAATTAATTATTATTCCAATCCAATAATTACGTTGATTGGCTGTTTACTCCTGCTAGCTTCTTGTTCAATATTTGCGTGGTGTCAGCGGAATAGTTTCGTTGGATCGTGGGTAGAACGCGACTATGGCGGAGGGCCATGGAGGTTATTAATGAGGATTATGGACATTATTGGATTTTGCTCATTAAATTATGTTTTTATTGCAGTGGGTGGATTCAGTTAATTCTATGTTGTACGTATTTGCGATTATGTCTTTTAGTGAAGCGAATTAATAGTTTGCCAGGATAATTATTATGATTCCAAAGAGAGCAACCTAATGACGTGGTTAGTTCAACTTCAGTGGAAGTTTATCCCAAACCCAGCGAATATTAATGAATGGAGAAATTAAATATAATATTTTCGATAATGAAAAACTCCCAATTAGGATACAAAATTATTGATTGCAATGCGGGGGTCTCTCCTAGTCGGGCAATTAAAGAAGAATAAATACATGACGTTTTCTTTTGAAAATTGATTGATGTAGTTTGTCAATAAAGCTGATGGGCCTGAATTTTAGAAATATTTTCCAGAAGTTTAATGTACCTACCTAAGACCGTTTTTCCATTTGCAAGTAAACTCGCGGAAGTCTTGCAGAAGTTCATACATTATCACATGAATTCTTTCAATTTCTCAAAATTGCAGTATGGCAGTATAGTCTGGTGGCAAGCAGCAGACAAATCAACCCATCTTAAGTTATTGAATTATTGGATCTATACTTGAACGAATAAGCTGCGAAGAGCGCCTTGGGGATCGGCCAAATAGTCAGCTGGAATCTAGGTCTCGTAGGGCACGCACAGATTCTGAAAATGTATGAAGAAGACAACGTTAACTCTGACCACATGTTACACTACATGAACTTTAACAAACCATTCTCCTGCTCCTTTCCGAGAATGGAATACGAATGAAACAACGAAAATGTAATCTATATCCATCCATAAACAGAGAATGGATCGAAGATGCATGGTGGAACAGGTGCTACTCCATCAGACTTCTTGATCAAACTAGTGTTTTCCAAGCTGAGGTTCTGGCAATAATGGAAGCTGCCCGTACGCAGCTTCCAGACAGTTCTGGTCTGCGTTCAATAGAAACGGGACCGAATAATACGCCAAGAATCGATTGTTTTAGACAACCTCGAGAGCTTTAATCTGGATTGCACATAAAATAATGTCCAAATATCTTCTTGAACTATAGTTGTTTTAAGTCTCTGAAGTTCGGTCTTTCTTGTTGTCTCGAAACTGGGGTTTGTATTCGAACATACTCTTGTCTGGAGCATTCACTCGATGTACCGGAGTAACTCTGGCATAGCTCGTCGAGTTAGCATTTTATCTTCTCCTCCTTTTGCCATCCTGCACATAGGACCATATACCCGGTTCTGTTCGAAATTTATCTTTTGAAGGAACATAGTATAAACTTTCCTTTCCTGCTTATTGTGGCGTAGATAATGCCTTCGAGTCAGGAGATTTGAACCCATTTGAATTGCCAAACTTGGTTAAGTTGTCATTCCTAGAGTTGATGTTAATATCGAGGTAGACAAACTGCCTAACTACTTCAAAGTCGCTGCTTTTAAGAGTGACATTTTTTCCTAGTCAATGAACAGGTGCTTGTTTGCTGGTTGATAGCAAATATTTAATATTGGCCCCATTCGCTTTAAGACCAACTACTTTCACGTGTTCTTTAATTGCCGTAAAGCTTATATCACTGCACGTTCGAAGCATCCGATGATGTCAATATCGGCCGCATATCCCAGAAACTGGACGTATTGTTGAAGATAATGCCTTCCGTTGTAACCTTCAGAGCCCATTATATGGCTCAAGTGAATGATTGAAGAAGTCTTACAATAGCGCATCACCTTGGCGAAATCCGGTGCATGTTTGAAAGAGTTCCGATGAACAACTATCGAACTGCACTTGTACATGCGTGTTCCCAAGCATAATGCTTGGATAAGTTCTACAGGGATGCCGAATTCAGCCATTGCCATGTAGAGTGAATGCTGCGGGTTTAAAAACGGTAAAGAGATGGTGTGACTGGACCTGAAATTCGTTGGCCTTTTTGAAAAGATTTGACTGACGGTCGTTCTGTTGACTGCTACGTGCCGATTAAAGGGTTGCAGATGAATTGGTAACGTTCACACAGATCTTATATCGTATACCGCATCAAGCACGGATTGCATGTTTTTGGTCATCAGGCATACTAAAAGACCGTCATAGGCTTTCTCTATATTTCGCTGCTTCGAAGAACCTGCGTTCCAGTCTTAAAGCCAGCGGTCTTAAAGCCAGCATATAAATATAAATTAAACCTGCTGATCGACGGGCCATATTCAACTCTAGTTCAAGTTCAAGCTATTATAGCTACCAGGTTTTTTTTTCATATTTTGTTGAGACCCGTTCGGCAGAAGCTGCGGCTTTATATTACTCTTCTCACAGTATATGCGGTCCATTACGGTTTCCGTTTCTTACAACTTCACTTTAAGATAATGATGATCTCCATGCATCGTCAAGTCAAAAACATTCCTTATATTTCGATAGACTTGTTTAAGGAATATCCACCTCGTCTTGAAGTATTTGTCTAAACAGAACTATGTCCAAATTTATCAAAAAGCCTTGATGAAATTCATTTTTTTGCACCTACTCTAAAAGGACAGTAATATAAATGTTCATCCTTCAACGTTCCATACGCAAACGAAAAAGAAACAAACTATTTTATGACTGTTGTTTGAGGATGCACTGCACACTTTAAACTTATGTACCTACTGTAACTCAACTAAAATATGTCATCCTTCATCCTTCTTCCGCAGAAGAGATTTGAGAAAAAAAATACTTCAGGAAGAAAAAAAAAAAAAACTCTGTGACACATTTCCCTTTTGCATTTCGTAGCTCTCGGTTTGTTCGGAAATTAAGTTTTACTGCGCCCGATTGTAAGGAAACAGGAAGTTTTCATGCTTCCGGAGGTACCACCCTTTCTCTGACTATATCATCCACTCTTCTTCTTCCGCCATAAACCCGATTTGAACTTCCAGGAGTTGTCTAGGTGCAGTGCCACCAAATCTAGTGATGCGACTACAACTTGTTTCATGTATTTTAGTTTCTTTTTTGTTTACACCACTAAAGGACATAACATATCAAGATAAGCATTTATATATGTATATGAGTATACAAGGGCCTTAAAAATAGATAGAATTTTTTTTTGCTAGGGATGAAAACTGAAAAGTTGAACGCATAACTGTCTGCCTTCGTTGGGTAGTTGAATAAAATTTAAACTTGTTTATGGGTATAGTTTTACTGTCTCACTCTGTTTTGCGAAGTTTGGCAACATGCTATACATTTTGCCTGACCATATCACAACCCTTGCACATGCACTTTTGTCAACTTTCTGCGACAATTGCATCCGAAATCCATGAGCCATCTGCTCCTCTCTTGGAGACGACGACAGTTCCATTTTTTTTGTATGTCCTTAGATGGATGGTTTTTTTTTGTTAGGATATTTTATTTTATAGTCTCAAGGACTACAGGCTGCAGAGTACAACAAAGAGAAGAGACAGTTGTTGTCTGGGATAGATTTTTGTATTTTTTTTTCTTATCTTCTTTCAGCGCGTTTTATTCGATCAGAAATGGAGACAAGTTTTTGTTCCGCAAAAAGTTTAGAACAGTTTGGGAGAATGGTTTAATTTTAATGCAATGAGAGGGCTTGCTTAGGAAAGCACACAAAATGGTTGTTTATAATCGATTTTCGTCTAGAACTTAATTTAAGAAGAAGTGTATATATAATGTTGTAGATGGGAGCAGACAACTAGCACAACTAACATTTCGGTTTCGATGAGGATCATAGGTTAGGTCTGAAAGGTCAACACACCTTTAAAGCGGCTGGAAAGGTTTACATTAAAACTTTAATTACATAATAATAAACGTTTTGGTACTGAGTTTTTCATAATAATTTATTTTAATTTCAAATATCTTATACGAAGTGGCTAATTACATCGTATAAGGACAGATTCAATATTGTTGACCCTACAAAACAAATAAAGGACAAAAACGTTCGGCACTGAACGAGGAGTGTTCGGACCGTGCATACAGCTAAACAGCTAAGGGAGCCTTAGGCTGCTATAAAGCAGACATCACCGACAGGATGCTTCAGGAAATACGTTAAGGGTAAAGATGAAAAACTGTAATGTTTGACGCCGTATAACAAATTTGTATCAAAGGTTTATTCGTCAACATCAGTATCAAAGGCGATCACTCACCAATTTAAGAAAAGTACAACGCTACCAATAAAGTTTCACCCAGCCGCTCGACAAAACTTACAAGCAGTGTGCGATATGCGAACGTTAAAATCGTTCTAGGCGGGAAGACATCTTTGGCTGCGCATTGCTTACACCAAACCACGTCTGGAAACGTACTTAGGCTAATCGATTTCACTGTGGGACTCAGCGTTAACTCTTCATAATATTCACAAAGGTACTCCTCAAGTATTTTAGATGTCCGAGAATTACGATCCGCCATCAAAGACTGGAAGCACTACCTAAGTGCTGTCTGAGATATCTCAGATGCCGCAACAACGGGGAAATAATGTGAGGAGAAATAACTCTAAAACGGTTGCAATCCGCCAGAACCTTGGTCGATTGCGTATCTCTAACATTTATAGCCAGAATTAATTGCCAAAGTGATATAGTGACATAGAGGCAGAGAAGCCAAAAGAAACGCCGTAAGTGATGTGTTTGGTTTCACCTCACCAGAATCACGAAACTACTAGTATGAGTGCCGATAAGCACATGCGCCCCTCGAAAATACTTTTTTTTATTCCGTAATGCAAGTGAAGACTGTTGTAAAAAATTTTCTTCTACTAAAGGCTTTAACGAGGCTTTGAAGAATCCTTTGGTTGTGGAACCTGAAATATTTGTACATTAAGAAAATTGCTGTTTGTTGGATTTCCATCGTATTTAGTAGACAGATCCGGTTAGGATCAGATACTTTCTTTTACTTAAGTAGTTTATATGGCGTCTCAGAAGGCCGAAAAGGCACCTAAGTATTTAGAAACTTAGATGTTCAGAACTCACCAGCACCTAAAGACTGAAGCTTAGTTCGAGTAAGCGACACAGATAGTTGTATCGAGTAAGCCCAGCAGTTTTAGATCAGTGCCCAAGACCATTCTTGCACTTGAATAACGACTTTTCAATTTTTAAGCAGCCGAAGTTCCGGTGGCATTGATTCTCCCGAAAAAACAACCGACGCATATGATAGGATTGGCCTTAGATTAGCCATAGTAGATTGGTCAGAGTAGATGCCAGTAGAAAGATTGGTAATCCAAAATGCTCAGGTTCAGATGGAATGACCAGCAAAGCTTTCGAAGCAGCCATAATCTCACTAGGGAGAAATCCGGGAAGTTTGGTGAATAGCTAGACAAATATGTCAAAAACTTCCTAAAATCAGGTCGAAACAAAAGGTGGAGGAGGCCGTTCATGCCCTTAGTTGACCCATTACTCATATATCCGGTTGGGAATTCAATGTCCAGAATGTTGGTCTGTAGAATGCGAAAAGATGTCCGAAGAGGTCAATTCATTGACACTTCTGGGTGAAAAGCCCCATATTTGTCCATAACCAAACTAATTGCCAGAAAGCCAAGAATGCTTTAGATATTTCGTCCCGACAAAGGAGCTTTCTAACGAGTAATACTTTGAGATATTTAGCTTCGATTGATATAGCTGCAAAGTGATGTGACTACCATGCGCCGTAACAGAAAATACGGAACGTCGAATTGTGGGCAGCTCATTTTCTCACCTGTCACTACATACCGGCCGTAATCTACATCTGCAATCATCGTTTTGCTTTATACCATTGCACAGATACACGCGACAAGCTATTTGTCTACATGAATTAAGTTAATGAAGTAGTCATGCTTTCCGACCTTTGGTAGGAATACCACCATCAATCTTCCAATCTTTCTACTGGCATCGTGTATTACATCTACTTTAACTTCCGGTATGACAATTTATAACTATAGCGCTATGCGCGTGGTATGTGTTACAGAAAGTTACAGAGGTGCAACAGATTTCTTCATTTCTTCTCATTATGAGAAGACCATATGGCTGCTATCCTAGCCATAACTACCTCCTAGCATTTAGGCTCTCTATTATGTTTTTTTCGGATTTCTTCTCCCTCTTTAGTCTTATACGCCAGGAGCCTCCTCCGCTGAGATTTTCGAAATTTCTGTATCATAAACCGTATCACTAAGGCCTTGTCGTTATTCCATATTACCGCTCAACTAAAGGCTGTTATGCCTAATTTAAATGGTGTTAGAACATTTTACAAACAAACTAGAAACATGGATATGCCTATTCCCCCCCTGGAATTTCTTGAATTTGATCTGAAAATTCACTTTTTCGATAGCTTTTATTAAGGAAAGTATATGTATCGCAATCTGATACTTATCATTGTTTAACGAAATGAACATTCGAAATGATATTCTGCAAAGATTTATGATGATTTAAATGTCATTTAATGACAAATAAATTGATTTTAGTTCACGTTAAAAGCAGCTGCCGCACTTTTATCAATACCAAATTAAATTCACCACTTTCTGCAAATGGGTTTTTCCGACACTCCATTATAAATAATCGCTTAACCAACACACTGTATTTGCCTTTTAACAGTGCTGCCATGTGGCCGACTGTCCAAAAATGGATATTAAATTAGCCGGCCCGAAAATCCATTTGCAACTCGATGAATTTCAATAAACATCCAGCTAAATTGTCCATAAGACTAAATGTGCGCCATAACCATGAAAACTGGATAAAGAAAAATAAACTGAAGCTACTAAGCGTTGCCATCAACGATCTACCACGAACGACTCCGAAAAGTTCGAAGGACTTCATTACTGTCACATTTGTGTGCTATGATGTGACCTAGCAGTGACAGTGAAAAAAAAAAATAAAATAAAAAAAAAACACAAAAAACAGCAATAAGGACACAAATATGAAAATAAAAGAAATTGATGAAGGAATAGCCTAGGATTTTATAGTAGAAGGACACAATTCCTCCAAATGAAAGTAGAAAAAAAGAAGAACTTAAATAGAATATTTAATGCTTTGAATGTCCTTACCTCCTGCACACCATACTTACTTCATTGTGTGACTTTGTGTGCTTTCGTTCTTTGTGTGTGCAAAACAATAAAAAATGACAAAGCGACATCCCGCTGTCACATATTGCGTGATAAAATGCTTTGTTTGCCTTCAAAGCCACAGCGCAGCGCGCACTGATACCGCATAGCGTGCCGACTCCTGTGAAAGGATACACCCCATTGCTACCACCCACTCACACACGGACAACTTTAAAATCAAAAGGAGAACACAAAAAACAGTCATTCTCATGCTGAGATAACAGAATGTAAGGACCGTATGGACCAACGCTTGAAACTTCATCCCATAGAACGGAATCATGATGGGGTGGGGTTCGGGGGTAAGGCCAGTTAGTGCTGTACGATTGTGTGGCAAAAGGAAAACTTTATTGGAATCCATTTTTATTAAGCATTTTACATGGAAATTTATTGAAAAACTTTTTATGTGGATGCGACAAAACATGTCACATGTCCCCTTCCACCTTATTTGGTCCCCCTTTAAACATAACAATCAATACTCGGGCAATGATTGTGGCGGAGAATCATTTGCAAGCCGGCCCCGAACCAAACCCTAGCAGCTCATATGTCAACATTTTTAGTTTGACGCTGGTGGCACGCATATGCTAAACGGATGAGGAGAACCAGCAAGTCACATGCCCGGGAGTCCTTAAAGGGCGTTTGGTTGTGCTGCGAGGATGTTCGCAATGTTTTGCATGGAAATAGAGATTCGTATCGCTGTCAGATAACTGCTTTTTGTAGTGCGGATGCGGATACCATTGAATGTTGTCTCTCCCTTGTTAGTTTTGTTCAACGGGAATGGTAACAATTTAGCGGCGGAATGGCGGTTCTAGAAGTGACCGCAAGCATTCTGGAATTGGAAAAATGATAAATCGTTCAAGGACTGTTACCATACCACCCTCGAAATGTGGCGGGAAAGCTAGCGATGGAATGGCGCGGCATAAAGGAGGTCAATTCGGATTCGTTGAACGATTGAAGGCAGCCTCGGGGGAACACTTAGTTTGTGGGACACAAGCAGATAGTGCCGTTTTAAGCTGTAAGCAATTAAAATTTGTTGTTGGTTTTAGAAATTGGTGGCCAGGGTGATTTAGTGGCTTTGTGGGTTACTGCAGTTTGGCTTCTTGTATTAGGGCTTTGGACTTTTGGGGGTTGTGACATTATATTTGTTTAATTCGCTTCATTGTTTTTATGTTGTTTCGCTTGTGGGCCTTTTCTAGAGAGGTGCGAACAAATATAGCTTTTAACAGCGCCCAAAGATGATTGCAGATACAATTTGAGTTAAGGCTTTATATATGTCAAATAGTTGGTTTATTGCTTTAGTAGGTCTGGGCGTATAGACCTACTAATTGCGTAATTTCTTCTCTCTATACAGGATTTTCCTCTCCTCTCTTCTCATGGCTAGAGTATCGAGCCCATCACTGCAGTGCTTGTAAATGTGCACATTCTGCCACCATAATTTTCCCATTTGACTATATTCCGGTTAGCACACCCATCCTGGTAACCTACGGTAGTTTCGGCTACTATCTTAATACAAATTCCGCATTGTGTGTCTACAGACTTTGGCTACTCAAATCGTCAAATTTCCTTTAGTGAGCGGCTCGCGGTTTCTTTTTGTTCCAAGTGCTTACCCAAAAAGCTTACCCATTCCATTATCGTTCCCAGTGTTGTGGAACTGCCGTCTTTCTCATTAGGTACCTACATAGTTTTTCCTTAAGTTATTGCGGTCGTGCGAAAAGTCAAACTCAATATGAGTATGAGAGATGATAATATGACTGTAGCGAAGTTAAAAAAAGTGTGTCCACCAATGCCGTCCGTCGGTCTGTCGTCTGTCCGGAAGCAATATGTCCAGTATGTCGAAACAATTTTGCGAACTTCTTCGGATTTGCTTCAATGATTGTATATAAATAAAATTAATTATCACTTACTTACTCAAAACGGGTTAAAGGAGTTTGGTCTATTTTTGTATTAGGAACAATTACGTATTAAAAGTGCCAAATTTACATCAAAATCCTTAAAGCCGTTTTTGAGCTTAGTTTTTAATTCTAAGTCCTTGAGATTGTTGAGCACAAAACCCAACAAACAAACATGTAGAAAAATAATCTTTCTTTCTTGTTTTTCGCAACAAAATAGGAATAACAATGAATGAATGGATTTTTTTTTCAAATTCGAATGATAGTTCTTTTTTGTAAGTTCCGCTTCGTTATGCAAACAAAAGATTTAATAATTTCCAGCGACTTTTCTATAATGATAAAGCAGATCATAATGACAGTACAGTGGACGTCCAGTTTAACGAATACACGATATAGTAGTACATACATTGTTTTGACATTAAAGTTTTACCTTTTTATATTTTTGTAGAGGTTGGTTTTTCGAATAGCGATAAAACTGACATTTTGTGGTAAAATCTGGCAACTCTAATGTCATTTATGTTCAGTTTGGTTTGCCATTTGATAATGAACAGGTTGACAAATGAACAATGCTTGCAAATCGTGAAAATTTATTTCGAAAACAATGGTTCAGTTCGCGAAGTATACCGCAAAATTTTGTTCAGTGATGAGGCTCATCTTGGGTTGAATGGCTACGTCAACAGGCAAACTTGCCGCATTTGGAGTAAAGAGAATTTAGATGAGACCTTTGAAACGCCATTACATCCACAAAAACTGACTGTTTGGTGTGCTCTATGGGCTGGTGGAGTCATTGGGCCATACTTCTTCCGAAATGATGCTGGAGAGTCAGTTACCGTTAATGGAGACCGGTATAGAGCCATGATAACCGAGTATTTTGTTCCCGAATTGGATGGCAAGAATGTGAATGAGATGTGGTTCCAACAAGACGGATTATTTTCTTTGGGGATATGTGAAGTCGCTCGCCTACGCCAACAAACCAGAAACGATAGGGGACTTGAAAGCCAACATTCGTGTCGTTATTGCCGACATACAGCCCAAAATGCTTGAAAAAGTGGTTGAAAATTGGACCTCTAGACTTGTCTTTAAAAAGAAAGTAAAATAATAATATTTTAAAGGCATTGAAAACTTCAAAACATGGTTCCCAATTTCGACTTTCTATGAAGATGGATGAGTTGCCAAAAAAAAGAAGCGCTTTTACCTGTTTTTTCCAGAAAGCGAAGTCGTATGAAAGATTTATGTTCGAAATCTTTAATGAACATAAAAAAACCTTTTTAATTGTTATGTTCTCATAAATAGATTTCATTGTAAATCTTACGTTACTCTCTATGTTACCCCTACGTTACCCCTCTATTTAACAAAAGGCTGTGCATTATATAATTCGTTATATTGGACGTCCACTGTAATTCAAAATGTTGGGCATCCATTTGAAGTGGAGAAAAATTATGAAGTGGCCAATTTTCAATATATCAATCACAGAGAAGTTACCAAGGCAAACACATATTCCATCGAAAATAATTCGTCGCCTCCCGAATTTCTGTAGCCGCGACCCAAATTCTGTTAATTCGCTTTGACGGACTAATTGAAATGTGGTAATTTTCTGAAAATTAGCAAAAATTCATTAATAACATTCTACAGTATAGTTAACAAGAAATCTTCATTTCTGGCTCAAAGAGTTTGATTGAGAAGTAAAGAGAGCTATGGAATGGAAAATAAAGCTTAATATGTTGACCAGAGCTTTAGCCAAGGACATAACCATGCTCTAAACTGTTATCGTAAATTACAAAAGATCTTTTGGCACAGAAATAAGATCAAAAGAGAAAATGTCTACAAAAATCAACACTAAGAAGAACCATTTTGTACGTATGTGCGCCTTACCAATGAAGATTTTCTTGGTTATAGAATGAAGATTTCCATGGCCAAGAGCCCAACCACTCAAACATGTACATATGTTAGAAATTGATTCCCTATCCCCCAAATCTTCGTGAGAGTTCATCAGGTTGGAATTGTTTTTCATAGATCATCGATTTTATACTTCCGTCATCTCGTCACAAGCTTATATTATCCCAAAACTGAGACTCTTCTTCTTTTTTATTTTTAGTTAAGTTTTGCGTATAGACTCTTTCACGCTGGGGACATTTTCTCTTTCGATTCATTTCTCGATACTTTTTAACATTTTTGTCGAATTTTGTCTTCGAATGTTCATGGTTGGGAAAACCCCAACATGAATGCGTTAATAGATTTGCTCCACCTTAGAAGTTGCAGTTAATTCGAATGAGAGAAGGAGACGGAGACGGTGTCACACTCTAGTAAATAGAAAAACAAAAAAACCGATTTGACAAAAAAAAGCAGCAACTGCCAAAGTTTCGACGGATTCTTTGGGACGGTCTATGCGTGAATTTTAAAGTCTTAACGCACGCACTGCAGCGACGGATGCCTAAGTTGATTGCATGCCAGAAAAAGCCCCTAGTTTATTCCATAATAGCTGAATGAGGAAATATGAAAGAGAGAGTGCCCAAAGGAACTTTGCAGTGGACAAACCAATTGTTCTTGGTTGACCATCAAAGGATTTCGAAGTTTCTTAAAGATTGTCAAAGAGAATCGAAAAAGATTTTTATTTTCAAAGTTATAAATTGAGCTTTTTAATTTGCATATTTAGTTTTGGTAAATTTTAAAACAATGAAAAGTGAGAAGACGGAAACGAAAGCGGCAGCCAAATCTCGGATACACCAAAAGATTTTTTCGCAGAAGGGAATTACCTTGCAGCGAAGTAGATTGTTTTGACTTTAGTTTTATGTATTTTGATAGAAAAGTTGTTTGTAAAAAACTGGTATGTCTTCGTTTCGGAAATATAACTAAAACTTCGGGACGGAGTGGCTAGTCATTTTGTATTTCTTTTACATTTAAAAAAATAGACAGTTATTCACCCCAGCTGAGCAACCAAGTTGATAGCGTCCAACAAGCACTTTTAATCTCTTCGGCGAATCCATTTCTGAAATGTTCCTATCCCGCCATTATATGACTTTCAAATATCGGCGCAGCGGCGGCTGCAATTTTTCTCCTCCCGATTTGCTTTTCATTTCCCATGCATTTTATTTTTATTACTTTTAAAAGAGCAACATTGCCAAGTATGTTGCGGAGATAAACTTTTTCAGCTATAAAAGGTAGTATCAAAAAATGGTTATATCTGGGCAAATTTAAACATCTAAATGAGCCTATCAAGCCCCGGCAAGTTTGCATGCTAAAGATCACCGGTATCATAAAGGAAATATCAAACAAAACTAAGATGAGCGTGCACGTGAGTTGAGTCTGGATTCGAATCCTTCTATGTTCTACTGCTCCACTAGCCTAGACTGCCTAGCTTTTCTTACTTAAGTATTATCTGGAGCCAGTTATAAGCTAATTTCACTTCAGATATCCCGTAAGTTGGTGATAACCAAAAATTAATGTTTACTTACATTCATAAAATGTATGTAAGTGTAAAATATTACTATCATAATTTTACTAATGGAATCCTGAAGTTAACAAAAAAAAGGCAGAATTAAAACTAAAAAGACGGTCGCCTAAATCTCTTAAATGGGTGTGATATTCAACTCAGAGATTTCCAAAGAAAAAAAAAATAAAGAAAAATCTGAATGCTTTAAATGCTTGTAGGAAAGCATTTAGAAAGTAGTGGGTCCTTACAAAGGACATTGATTGCACTCTAACTACATTTAGAATTTTTATTGAATCCAAATAAATTTGGAGCTCGCGCATACTTGATGTTACCCATCAGATGGGAAATGATGGGAAATCCACGTGTATGATTTATTTGAATATTTTTAAGTCCTAATACCTCTCCGACCAGACGGGACTGGAATTCACACAGCACTGTGACTATCATCACCTTTATCGTCTGACCAATGCGGCTCTGATTCCGACTTGCAATAAGCGCTATGCTTTTAACACATTTAAAGCTAATTGACGGTGTCACGTTGAGTTGGGCTAAGAAATAATAATGACAACTCCGTTTGGCCAAATACTCAATTCGCCCGTTTTAAGGTTCCTAATAATTTTGAAGTATTTTTAGCTTCCACTCTTGTGGCACACGCTGTTTTCATAAACCAGCATATTATTGACAAATGAGTGCCTATTTTGGGCAACACCATCGAAAGCTGTCACTGCTGCTGCCCAAGTCGCCAACCATTGTGATATAACTGGGCTCTTCCACAAATACTATAATTTTCTGGCGGCGGTGCTAGGAACCGAAAATTCACTAAACCGTGAACAGGATACTCCTCACTGATTTCCGTCGATGACAAAATACTGATACGTGTTGTTGTGTTGGCGACAGCCATATGTGCAAATACACGACGCAACAGTTAAATAATTGATTATAATTTCATACGGTTCAGCGCCAGAACAGACGAACTTCACTACAAGGACGCCAAGGATACCTACTCTACTAGCCTCACGCCCTCAAATCTAAAGAGAACGCTTTTGTTTGAACTTGTGTGCAAATCGAAAATTGTTTATTGATTGCCATCAGACCACTAATTGAATTGCCCAGCAACTACGTTGCTCCTGTGGTTCGGTTCGGTTTGGTTCTGTCCCAGTGAAGGGTTTGGTTGGTCTAATTTCGTGATTTGTTTATCTATTGGGGCGTTTTTCCGTGGCACTGGCATCCTCTCATAGGATTTGGAAATTTATTGGAAAACTCAATATTTGTTCTAACTCCACGACAACGAGGGAGGTGTCACTGGTTGGACAGCGATTAGTATGACCTAGATAAAATGTTGGTCCACGAAAACCCAATTACAGACGTGATATGGTCCGCATCCTATTTTTGTTCACTGTTGCGCTTCATAAAGTTTTTCCTTCATCACTGATGCTGGCTGGCGAGCGCGCTGCGAACAAAATTTATCGCAATCACGTCCTGGCGTTAAATTAATTGCCCGGCAACTTAATGGCCCGTAATTGTCATCAAAGTAAATTTTCATTGGACTTGAAAGTTGTTCTTGATTCCTTTTCTACTCAGTGGGACGATCGTTTGAGGGAATCCTTTTTAATTGAAGTAATTCTTGGCGATTTTTTTGCACCATCTTCGGTGGTAAGTTTGCTATTTTTGTTGCTTTACCTTCGCGCCCTTTGCTTGAGGTCCGCTCTTGCTGTTGTTTTTGGTTGTCCTTACACAATAATACTGACAAATTGACGCAGTAAATATCGTATACTGAAGATAGTTAGTTAGTTGCCTTGGCGACTGTTTTACAGCGGATCCTGACCACCCTCTTAATGAGGGTTGGCAATGAATGTTCTGGTGGATAAACGAAACGTGTTTCCATTAGTGAAGTTGTAATCATATAAATAGGAGTTGGGATTTCGTGTGAATCCTTGGGTTTGGGATTACCATTAGGTCGGTGATTGTCGTCCTGGCAACAAATTCTAGTGCTAAATTTTTGTTTAATGAGGTTCTGCTTAGCTAGGTGTTTTGAAATGCAAAATAGGCAGAGAGGACAACTTTGACGAAATTAGTTAAAACCATTAAAACCAGAAAGCTAAACGTGCGGATATAGGTACTCGTCCTATTTTGGTGTAGTAAACTAACTTAGAAGCCTAACAATGAATCGTTGAGATAATTAAATTCGCGTTTAGATAAACGGGACACCCACCCAGGCGGGTATATTTGATATACCGTATACGTTAGTACAGATGGCAAAAGGCAATTTTAGGCAAATGAGTTCGTTAATTCGCTCGCTGTAATGATGGATTTGGTTATCCTTGAATGAAAAGGATAGAATTTTGAATTGTTTAAGGGACAGATAAAACTGTCCTCGATGCGGATTGATGGAATAGCCAGGCTGTAATTGGATTTTAATCCTTTTTTTGCAATTCATTAGATCTGTGGATATAACCGAACTATGTAGCGTACCAGGATAATTATCGGACAATCCTGCATTTACATATGTAAAGGGTCGCCGGCGGTGACTTCGGCGGGATCGATAAATTCTCCCTATGTTAAAAATAAGAGCCAAACGTTGTAAAAATAGCCTGCGAATCTTCTTTGAACTCGAACAATCGAACTACATAAGCGGACCAGTGGAGATGCGCTGAAGTGGGAGCGTTACGATCATAACATCATCGAATAAACAGGAAAATAGATCCTTTTTATCGATTCTAAAGCCACATATATAGAGACAAGCTATACAGAAACATGCATAGTTATGTCATCCCTGCATGCTGCTGCATCAAAGTCGGTAACGACCTAACCGCGACCTTTGATATTAAAAAAGGTTTTAGGCAAGGCGACGAGCTGTCATGTTACTTCTTTAACATTATACTTGAAGGAATTTTGCAAAATTCACAAGCCAACACAAGATTACTACAAGATTAATTACCTTTATACGCCGACAATATTGATTTTATTGTTAGAACGCGGTGAGTTGTCACTGGCGCGTCAAAAATGGGTCTAGCGGAAACCAAAGTTTTTAGTTCGTTTTGCCTAGTGGGAGTTAGTTCGTATGGCCTTTTGTAATAGGTTGGGCTTAGAAATTAGTGGAAAATCAATTTGTTAAATTACTTGTTAACTATTTTGGACAATTAATGACTAAGAGATTTGTATTACGTAACACTTAATAGTTTTTAACGGTTTGTAACACCCCTTAATATTCATCGTATACCCCTAATAGTATATATATTTATGATCAGGACCAAAACCTAAGACTATTTACCAATGTCTGTACGTACGCAATTTTTAGGCATTTACAATTAAGCTAGGAAGCTGAAATTTGGACCACATATTCCCTAGGGCTCCAAAATTGTAAAGTGTAAAAAAATTTGAATACGCCCACTGCCACGAAAACAATTTAAAAATAACAGTTTTGAAGCTAAAGTTGGAGAAATGGAGTGTTACAACCTTTAGAAGATAAATAGGCACAGCTCTCCTTTATAAGTTTGTCATATAATGTTTTTTGCCACGACTATTTTTTGTTGGCGTTTTTCGCTAAAATGTTGTTTTCTTCAAAAATGTTCATAGAAACCGAAAAAATGTTCGAAAAATGTTCGAATATATCGGTCATACAAAATTTTTGGTCACGCCCACTTTTTGGGGCATTTTTTTAAACATTTTTTTTTTTATATAAATTTCATAAAAATTTTTGACATGCGAATCAATCACATGATTATGTAAGTTATAAATTCAACTCATGCGAGTAATTGGCTCATTCCAGCCACAATTCGTCCTATTATAACCATTTACTTAAAGATCAACACTGCGTAAGTTGTGAGACCTTCCACAGAAGTTGAATGCAATGGAAGACAACAGATCAGGGGTATCTATATGGCCAGCTTTAAGTTGGTGTAAGAAAACTATATCACTATTCAGTCTACGTTGAGATAGGGGTAATATTTGAAGAAGTTTGATACGTTGACTGTAGGGGGGAAGGCTATATGGATCACGCCATCGAAGACCTCTAAGGGCAAAACCAAAAAGTTACGTTGAATATTATAGTACGGGGTCCAAACTTGTGAAGCATACTCTAGATGCGGACGGACGAAGTAATTGTACAAAGACTGAGTAACGTAGGGGTCATCAAATTCTTTAGACCACCTCTTAAATAAGTTAAGTTTGGGGTAAAAAAAAACTCCAAGATCTTTAAAACTATCAACAAGACAAAGCATATAATCGGATAATGAGTAATGAAAAACGGAGGGAATACGTTTTCTTGAAAATGTCATATGTTGACATTTCGATGGATTCAAAATTAACCCATTACAATATTCGAGAGGAAAATTAAGCTTCTTATCATTTCAAATACCAGTCAATTAGTAACAATTAGCGTTCTCTCTACAAAAATAAGGACAATTCTTTATAAAATTGTTGCTATGAGTAATTCTCCCTTTAATAAAAATTAATTTGTTTGTTCAACGAGGGAGGCAATGTTAAAGAACTATATAAATAAATTATACAGCGTTGTATGAATACTTTTAATAGTAACTAAGCATAAAGCTAAAATGCGCTATATGTTGAGTTTTAGATCCTTTCCATAATATCAGCACGTAATTTGAAATCATTTGAAATGTTGAAGGTTCAGTAAGAAGAGAAATATTAGGTCTTTTTTTTCGTATACCTAATGTTGAATTTCGTAACTTGGGGATTGTAAAATGTGGTTGTTTTAAAGAAAAAAGAGTACATAAGGAAAATGCCAATAACTATGTGTTTCAGAATCAGGTAAGGCGACTTAATTAATATATGACATAACAGTACTATTTATTTGGATAAAACTGACGTACTACTTTTATTTTTAACATATTGACTTCTGATTCAAAAACGCATCTAATATAGAGAACAAGTTTCGTATTACCCAGTCGTGCAATTTAGTTAATTTGGTGAAATACGAAGCTTATTTCTGATGTTAGGGTTTAAGTTTAAAAATAATACAATAAAATACAATATGTTAAAATCTTTTCAATCCAAGCCCTGTGCGCATTTGTTACATGCCATCGGCGTGGAATCGAACCGGGTTTATCGTTCACATACTGAGCTGCAGAGGCAATATTTTTTAGTTCTTTATGCGGCAATTAACTTCTTCTGATAATTTAAATCATTGATTTCATTTTAAGTAGGACGAAAATACTTTCTACTTTATGCACAGTTTCAGCCAAAATATTTTTTTTGAGCAGGTATTATTCCTATTATATTGACGGCGAATTTTTGACATGACTTTAATAAAATGCATATAGAAAGGCTTCGCGTTTAGTTTTCGTGTGTAGATTTGGCATGGATAAGCAAAATCTGTTTAAGGTAGAATGATAAATAGTGGTCGAATTTCTGAACACAGTGGTAGATGTGGTAGTTTGGACAAATATGCAAATAAAGTGGTAGAAGGGACAACACTGGTTACGACAAACAGTTGAGTTTACTTCTGTTGGTTTTTATTTGGAAAAATCATTACCAAATTCAGGTTCTAGAATTTTTTTCTTTTTGGGAGATTCGGAATGGTTACACTTCTGCCAAACAATACTTGTAATGCTAGAGTAGAAACGAAAAACATGGTTACATATTAAATTTTAAATTCTGCCAAAATCGTTTATAACGACAAGTTCAAGTACAAGTTCCTAGGTCTCAACTGAGCGATATAAACCTATCTACTTTAACAATAGCTTTCCTCGCAATATTTACATTTTCTATGCAAACATTTGTCATTTTAATTCAAGTAAATATAATAGGTTTGTTCCAACACCGAATCACAAACTAATTTCTGACCAGTTTGTGATTATTTACTGCGCATGCTCGAACATTACCTAATCACAAATGTGTTGGAACGCTTTTTTCAGTTCTCTGACTACTATGTGTGTGTTACTCACGTTGAAAGCTTAGTATTATTTACAACTCAATCGTGTGTAGTTATACGCTAAAGTCCTGAAAATGGATATAGATTTGGAAGACTCGAAACGTAACGAATCGAAGGAAATTTTATTAGCAAGTCCTTTTTTAAGGTTTCAATGACTTTTTCCAAAGTTCCAATGACATATTTGGGAAATGTCCTAGACACCTTAAAGTAGACATCAAAGCATACAATACTGAAGGTATTAGAGGAAGTAGACCCTACTCTAGAATGATTTTCTTTGTAGAATATGTCCATAAATTTTCCATAAGTCGAACGATAATTCGATAGAGTATATGTCTATAGTCTGAGAGACGTTAGTAGATGCTATAATATAAGTCTAAGTTCCCTCAATTAAATGGTCAAGAGAAGTACAAAAACCAAAAACAAACATCTTATGTACTTCCATATATAATTTACTGGCAGTTTGTGCTCAAATCTGGGAACTATAATCTAATTTAGCTTGCAAATCGTGCAAATTTATTTCGTAAATAATGGTTCAGTTCGTGAAGTTTACCGCAAGCTCCGTTCATTTTATGATCATAATAATGGTCCATCAGAGCAATTAATTCGGTTAACCATGGATCGTTTTTGCACTACGTTTACTCTATGTGATAATACGCATTCGCCAGAGACGTCGAACAGTGTGCACCGAGGACACAATTGCCGCTGTAGAGCAAAGTGTTGAAGAGGACCCGAATGAATCGATTCGCCAGCGTGCACAGCAATTGGAGCTTTGTCCATCAATTTTATGGAAGATCTTTTCTACGACCTAACAAGATCCAGCTTGTGCAAGAATTAAAGCCGCGAGACCATGCAATGCGTCGTGATTTTGGTGTATGGGCCGAAAATGAGATTGATATCAATGCTGATTTTCATCGCAACATTTTTGTTCAGTGATGAGGCTCATTTTGGGTTAAATGGCTATGTCAACAAGCAAAATTGCCGTATTTGGAGTGAAGAGAATCCACATGAGACCCTTGAAACGCCATTACCTCCAAAAAAAAACTGACAGTTTGGTGTGCTCTATGGGCTGGTGGAATCATTGGGCCATACTTCTCTCGAAATTATGCTGGAGAGTCAGTTACCGTTAATGGTGACCGGTATAGAGCCATTATAACCGACTATTTTGTTCCCGAATTGGATGGCATGAATGTGGGTATGATGTGGTTCCAACAAGACGGCGCTACGTGCCACACAGCGCACGTCACAATCGATTTATTGAAGGGAACATTCGATGAGCGCATAATTTCGCGGAATGGACCAATTGGATCAATTGGCCACCAAGATCGTGTAATTTGGCACCACTGGATTATTTTCTTTGGGGATATGTGAAGCCGCTCGCCTACGCCAACAAACCAGAAACGTTAGGGGACTTGGAATCCAACATTCGTGGCGTTATTGCCGACATACAGCCCCAAATGCATGAAAAAGACGTTGAAAATTGGACCTCTAGACTTGTCTTTATTCGAACCAGCCGCGGCTGCCACATGCCCGAAATCATATTAAAACATTAATGGAATAAAATTATCTTTCAAATAAAGCCAAATTGATGGACATTAAAACGATTTTCTTGTGTTTTATTTTAATTCGAAGTTCTTTACCTCTAAAAAAACACCCTGTATAAAGACGGGCTAGACCGGGCATTCACCTAGTATAATCATAGCAGGCCATTACATATTTGTTTTTACCATAATAGTTATTTGTTTAATCAACCATAACAGAAGAAGTTCAGAGCAAGCAGAGAAGCAATAGGTATATAGTCCTACCTAACTTAATTGAGGTTTAAATTCAAAATGTTCCCACGATTGCAAGGAATTACTCTCGGGCTTACAAAGTTGTGCTTCTTCAACATAGTTAAATTGTTCCGTGTCGAAATATTGATGTCTACTCATATAGAAATTTATATATATACATTTTTTTCGAAACTCCTACACACAACCTATAAGTTGTTAGCCCATTCATATAGAGCACTAAAATACCTAAATTTTGCACTACAGAATAGTTATCAACGGATTATACGTAGTAAATTTGGCACCCGACGATAACCGCCTCTGCATGCTGCACACATTTGTTTTACCTTTTCTATGAAACCACTGGCACTGCTGCTGCTGCACCCAATATCACTCAGCAATTTACCGATTCTTCATGCATGCTTCCTTCCACTCCAGGTCGTATGGTAGTCACAAAGTACAAATAAAAAACAAAAAAAAAAGGAAAATCCAAACGCAAATCCCTAAATCTGCTGCAGCATCATCGCATCCACATCGCTGACTCCTGCAAAGCTCTTGCTTTATCTCAGCCCAAGGAAATGCAGAACAAAGGGGATACTGCTGCTGTGACTGTATTCAAATCGGCTCACCCGCACCATAGAGCTCGTATAGATTCTTTCAGTTTCTGTTCCCTGTCGAGTTCCATAGAAAATTGGATAAAAAGTCCTTTTCTCTGTTTGGTAATTCATGTGAGCATGTGATAAGTCCTGTTGAATATTTAACGCCAGAGTGGAATCATCAAAAACCATCCAAACAACAACACCCTCTCACAAAGGCAACAATGTCGCAGGATAATCATTGATGGAGATTGAATGCACACCACCATCATTCGTTCGTTCGGGTGTAAGTGCGAGTGCGGAGGAAGTGATTTATAATACTTTTTGATGGTTGTGTTAGTCCCAGCGTGGCGGTGCACCTGCATTTAATTTGCGTGTAATTTTTTGTGATAAAAATTTCAAAGCACATCCTTTTGCCGCTGTGGTGACTGCGCTAGGAAATTCCTTCAATCTACCAGCCATACCCTACACGCTTAGTTGCTTTAAAGTGACTTTAAGCCATACCTAGCTAAAAGGATGTCAGAATTGCTTCATGAATTTGCATTTTTAGCTTGTAAAAATCCTTCTTACTTTTTGCTGTTTAAATTAACTTGAGCGAATCCTTTTTTGCCTGCTTTTATCATAGTGTTCTTGTCTTTGCTTGTGAATATCCTTACTCTTTTGCATGTTGTTTCCATGTCTTGGGCTTGGGTATTTCTCCTAAAGACCGTGGGGAGTTAGCAAACAAAAGACAAAAAGGAACAAGTTGCTGTGCAGAAAAGTTTTTATTTTTATTTCCAAAGAGAGGACCAAGAAAAAAGGGAAAAATTTGCCGGCAATAAGGACAATGCGGAAGCGTTTTATAGTTTTTTTTTTTTTGTTTTTTGTTCTGTCTTTGTTTTCTCTTTTATTTTTTATTTCGTAATATATATATTTTTTTTTATTCTTTTCTATGCAACGGAGGAGTCGTTTGGAATAGACTTCTACGAGGAGTTTAATGAATAAATTTCCCATAAAAAGCGTCTAATTTAGATCTGTTTCTGGGGTTTTCTTGGGGACAGAACTGTAGCTGGGGCATGCAAAAGGATTACTTCTTGGGGTAGTTCCTTTGTAACAAAATGTTTCAGTCGCTCAGCGGTACACACTTAAAACTATAATAACCGATGGTTGGAGAGAGAACTTGAAACTAATGAACTCTTGTTAGATGCAAGTGATGTATGCAAACTGTGAGATGCATAAAGACGGGGTCTGAGCGTCTAGACTTTTAAAAAAGTTATGATGTGATAATAATGCGCTTGTTATGTGCGTTATTTTTAAAGATGAGTGTGCCGATTTAACTTATGAGCTGATTTCGATTCAAGTCCTGGAAGTTAAGGAAGGAGGACACATTTAAATTAATGTAAGAAAAGTGGGCAGAAATGTGTAAATATCTGGAAGGAATTCGTGTAGGCGTCATATTATAGATCGCGGAACTCAACCATACGTTAAGACTGTGGCGGTAAGGGATTAAGCTAATAACATTTGCGTGTTGAGAAAGTTGTGAGAATGTGTCGCCTACAGCCTTCGTAAGATAATTTTGTCTACGGTTAAAGACTGTCAGGCCAAGGTTCCCTCTTCAAATTCGATGTACTGAATAAGGGTGGCATAGAGAGTTTGAGGCCGGAAATTAAGCAAGATTTTAAGACGTGCGCCAAATCAATATGCAAATATTTTCCCTGTAATTTAATTGCGACCAAATCGTTACTTCGAACAGATGAGTACAAGGGGAGGGTGCATCGCGGTCTATTAATGTTTTCGGGAAGACGGGAAGATCATTGAAATCCATTGAGAAAAATAGTGCCGCTACAATGCATCCCTGAGCTACACCACTAACGGTTGGAAGAGGTCTGAAAGGTATTAATTGTCTTCGGCATACTGATTTGACCCTAAATCTTTTTGTTGGATTTTGTTGAATTAAGGTTCTTGTTCACTTACTTAATCATGTGAAGCATCTCCATCTCAGCTGCTGGCAAATTGCTGTCATAGATAGGAGTAGATGAACAGCTTCAGAATGCATGCAGTAACGTGTATCATTGCGATAAATTAACCAGAACATAAACAATCTAGACGAGAAATACAGAAGTAGACAGTAAACGATAACGAACAACAATTGAACCGGAACGTTAACAACCTGGACCAGCGTTGCCGTGTGGCCCCTTTATCAAGATCAAATTGCCCATTTTTAAGTCTTAGGACTCCTGACCCACATTTTTTCAAATATTATCAAAATTAGCACTTTTTCAGTTCAACTCTGATTTTATTCTTTATTCAACGGAAAATGAAAAAGTACGCAACACATAAATAGAGTTGATAAACGCACCCCCGTTACATCAATGAGATCGATTTGAAAATCTTGGACAATTAACATATTAATAAAAATGGAGTTTTGGGAAGATCTTACTAAAACTGCTCAGCTTTCAGAGCGTGCAGATATATAGTGTTTGACTTTAAATATGCGCATTTCAAAGCTCCAAGGACTGAAATTAATTTTATTATATTAGGCGAATGAGAAGTTCACATGTTGTTGGTCCAAAGCCTAATTATTAAATTACTTAATCTTTTAAACTCAAAATCAAATATTCTCAAATACACGAACCTGCTACTTGTGAATATGTAATCATAAAAATACTAAAATCCATTCATCCGTCGTTTGGTCCAGTCAAAAGAATTTAAACATTGTTATATATTATTGAGTGAATAGTGATACGTTTTGCTGCAGTTTATTACTATTATTTTTGTTTTTTTGCTTTATTAATATTTTATGTGAACGCGCCTTTTTTAATATCGGGCCCCTTTTAAATCACCTTTTTGAAATTTTTCAGCGGCAACACTGATTTGATAGCCCTAGATTGCCGATCATCTCTAAAGGAGACGGCTGAGCAGTGCAACATTCACCTTTGCTGGGTGCCGGGGCATAGAGACAAGGCTGACGAACTCGCTAAACTTGGAACTACCCTCTCAATCTTGCCTGAAAAGGGCTCCTTAGGCATACCAGTTTCCACGTGCAAACTCTTGTTTAAACTGGATGCAATAGAAGAAACTAACCACAGTTGGACAAATGGTACCACTTGTCTGACAACGAAGCAGATTTGGCCTAGGCTGGATCTAAGATGCTCAAGTAGCTTGATTACCCTTAATCGGTCGCACATTGGTGCTACAATTGGTGTCATAACTGACACTGTTTGTTAGGCTGGCATGCAACAAGGCTTGGCGCCTATTCCAACGACTTCTGTAGGAGCTGTATCGATGAGGAGGAGGAGACTACTCTACACCTTCTTTGCGCATGCCCTGCTCTCTCCCGAAAGCGAAATCTCCATATGGGGGCCTTCTTCTATAATGATCTTAATGATCTAAACTCAACCGACCCAAAATGTCTCTCACGCTTTATAAGCACCTCAAAATGGTTCAACGTGTAGGCAGGAACTTCAGATCCACGTGGTATCACAATGGACCTTATATAGGTCTAAGTGAGTCGGACTTCTATCCGACTGCCACTTCAACCTAACCTAACCTAACACTGATTTGGACATACAGAAGTAGATAGTAAACCACGAAGACTGAAGATCGAACCTGAACGTTAATAGAATGTACACAAGGACGACAGGACTTATATACTTTTACATAGAGATGACGGCGGGGTACACGCGTGAGATTTTTGCAAGTCTCACTTTGAAATTTTGGAGTTGCAGTTTTTAACTCAAGGAGTAAAGCCACTAAGCTTTTTCTCGGAAGGATCAATCCCTACAAATTCCTGGATGCCTTCCTTTCAGCTTGGAGGGCATTTTTTGCTTGTACCACCTGAAGGTTTTTATTCGCTGCCTTTCTTCTTGCAAATGTCTGACAAACCTCCAAGAGTAAGAACTGTCTTGAGGAGCTTCTTAAAAAATGAATTTCGGAAGTTCAGAATCGCCATTAAATTGTAGGTCCCTTCCATTTTTGTCGAAAAAATATATCTTCGCATACATAATGATTGAAGAACCTAGGCTTTGGGTCTTGGACGGGCCGTTTACACCCAATATATTTTTTTTTCGCAGTTTTGACTTCATGAAAATCATAAAAGAAATAAATTTAAATCGCATCGCATCGCATCTTAAAGCGAATTTATGACCATCCAAGCGGGAAAAAGGAATATAAAAATAGTAAAATTAAACAAAACCGACATCAACGGTGTGAAATATAAAATATTTCTATCCTTATTTTGAAGCTACATTCTGTAGCCAACGGCCGTGTGCCGCGTTATTCCGGAACTAGCGTCTCTAAAGTTGACTTCGAGTTCGTCGCAAGTGGTTGGCTTGTTACCGTACACTTGACGAAGCCCCAGAGGGAATAATCGAGTGCTTTTAAGTTTTATGATCTCGGCGAACAATGGCCCTGTCGCCAATTTTTTCCCTCACAACTTCGAGAGTTGCGTCGCTTTTATGGCATGTAGCGCCATCTTGTAGAAACCACAGCTGGTCAATGTTGTCGAGCTCTGGCCACAGAAAGCCTATTAACATCGCTCTAGATCTGAGGCCATTGGTGGTGATAATGTCTCATTCCTCATTTCGGAAAAAAATACAGCAAATACGGTTGAACGCCGATTTTGAATGGCAAACTTGAGAAGCTTCTATTGCAAGACCAAACAAAAAAAGCACGCAGCAAACAAGCATGTTGTATTTGTACCTGAGACCAACGTACATAAATCTGAGCCACTACCCCTACTTTTCCCAAATAAAATCCTTACACGAACAAACAATTTTTTCAATATGTGAAAATAAAAAAGAAATATTACGTATACGCCTTTGTTAAATTACTTCGCTAAATTTTGTAAAAATAAACAATTGGAACAAAAACATTACCCTTCCTCTAATCAATGTTTCAAGCCTGCCAATCCATGTATACATCTCAACCCTCAGTCAAATAAACGTGACAAATTAATTAAGCCCTTTCGCCTGGAAATTTTTCATTATCAATGTTTGCGGGTAGTCCATCAAACCAAAACACATTTACCATCAAAGCTAAAAAAAAGATTAGTTTCAAGAACTTTTTTGCTCTCCATTTGTTCCCATCCTTAGGTACTCACTATTCGACGAAAAAAAAAGTGTTGAAACCGTCAAAACAAAGCGATTTTGTGAAGGACGCAGTCGTCTAGCCGTCAGTCTATGAAAGAGAGGCAAAAAAAGGACCTTTCATGTTCCTGTCCGAAAGTTTCGTCCTGTGTGTTTTTTCTCTTTGGGTGTTTTTTTTCCTGAACTTTAGTTTGGTGAACCAGAAGCCCATCATCCACGTGATGGGTATGATAAGGATTCCTTTTCAAATGTTGGTCGAGTATTTGTGTTTCGGGTTTTTTAGTTTTACCCTACTCTTATGGGCTACTGTTACCAGACTAAATAAATGCTATGAAGGGGCGAACAATATTCATATTTGCTTGATTGCAGTCGGCTTTGTGTGATAATGAACGTTGGCAGGATAGGATATAGTCGACTTTTAATTGAGTTTTTTTTTTTTTTTGTTGCCAACTTGTTTGTAGATGTTTGTTAGGCTTGTGCAGTTTTTCGGATTTGAATAGAATTCAATTACTGCGAACAGTTGACGGGCGATGTGAACATTTGTTGCAAATCAAATAAAGCCGCTTCATACGGGAGTATTAGCGCATAATAAACCGATTTAGCGTGTCACTGTCGTCACTGTCGTCACTCTTTGAGATTATGAAATGAAACCACTCATGGTCCATTATTCAACTTTTCACCTATTCATACGCTCTAAGCATGCATAAAAGTAGCCTTCATAGCAGTAAAAACTCCCACGGCAGAGAATTATCGTATTAAAAAACGTTTTCCAACACTATAAGCCATGACACTGCGCTAGTTAGCAGCATGAAACAACACGTAAATTGCATACTTCCTTCAATGTAACCCTTACGTCATTCGTCCATAAGGATACAACATCACAGGGCAATGAAAATCAACCTTTGCTTTGCTGCTCCATCCCAATGGGATCTACACACTTTCGTGTGCATACCGCACAATTTTCCCCAAGGAAGATCTCTCTCCTCAACATGAAGTAATACAATGACTTTGTGCTGTCCTTCGAGGATGACTCAATTTTCTATGTAATCCGTTTCGGTTGTGATAGCATTCAAGTTTCACATCCTCTCGTTTGCCGCTCGCCAGTAGTCGGTTTTACTGTAATGTCCTGGGTATGTCCTGCAAAAAGTAGATTAACTGGGTCCTCCCACCCACATATTGCACCCCATCTGGGGCAGCGATTAAAATGGGTAAGAAAGTGACTTCATCTTCAGCTTTATTCCCCCAAGAGATGTGTGGTGCTTCGAGGTTGCATGAGCGCAGTGCGATGTCAAAGACAATACAAATTCAATTTTCAGGTTGGCTTATGTTTACACTCTCAACGTGTGGAAGTGGAATCTTTTTTAGATTGAATTCCCCATCGATCCCATTTTCTGTGTTGGCATTCCTTAACTTAGTTTCGCTGGTATTTTTAATGTAAACTTGAACTTTGTAGATGCCCTTTTGGTTCGGTGAACAATTAACCGGCTTTCATTGGATTATACCAGAGTGCAGCCGCATCACCACCATAACTGCTTCCTGTAATGATATGCCAGCCAGACCGAGCCAATTATTGGCTACGATATCCTTTAACCAACAGTATAAGCGGCTTTGTAGCGATTAATCTTGTCTGCTTGTCTATCGATAGAGAGACACAATCCTCTTTTGCAAACTGAAATCAAATCAGAATCAAATTTAAAACCCGCACTGATTCTATTACTTGAGTTTTGGAATAGGGGGAGAGGGGAAGACCCCGCCAACGATGACGACGACTACGACGCCGAATGCCAACTAGAAACGAAACCAACCTTACGGACTGCATTCGTTCAATGGAATTCGAATCAGAATCCTTGCAATTTCAATTAAAATGAAATTCTCAGTCGGTTCAGTTATTCTACATCTGGGGAGCCCTTTTCCGTATTTTTTTTTACTTAGCGGCTGGCATTCGATTGTTATCAAAAGAAACTGGAGTGGGTTGCATGGAAGAACCGAATGAATCTGAGTGGAATCGAACTAGTAAAATACTAAATTCCTTGTCTGCCTTTTGTAGATATTTCAATATTTGAATATAAAATAAATTTTCTACAAAATACCTGGGAAAGGGAACAAATAATGGAGATGGAAAATGATAATCCGAAGGGCAAGCGGTGGGTTTCACTCCCCAAACTATAATAGCAATCGGTTGCTTTGCCAATTTATTCGATTGCTTTGTTTTACGCCATCATAAGGGCAACAACATGGATAGGGACCATAAAAATTGTAGTGCGGATCGAAGGTATGAGTAAGTTAGCTGAAGGACTGTTATCGAGAATAGTTTACAACGAGTTTTCGAATAGTCTTATCGATTTGTTTGCCAGGCTAAAGTTTGTTCAATGTTCACTAAAGTCTGGGTTTCGATGTGCTGCAGTGTCTGCTGCATGAAGAGACTGTTAAAGAATGCATATTGGAAAGTTATTTGCGAAGGGGTGTTTGCATGAAATTTCCTTAGTCTTCTCAATTTACTTTCTATAGATACGTGTATTTCTTTAGCTTTTCAGGGATCAAAAAGTTCACTGAATCGATTATAAATACTTCTACTGAAGAGAATTCCAAGAAAATGTTTTGACAATCCAGAGAAAAACGAAATTTAAACAGTTTTCGAAGTTCAAAGAACTTGTTTTCTCTCGATTATCCTGTGTTTAAATTAACAGAATAAAAATAGCAAATAACAACACACAGCACTCCAATATTGATGTGTCAAGGAAGTATTTTTACATAAAATTTTTTTTCAGAAAGGTACAAAAAAAACATGTCAAGGGAACAAGACCCGAAGAGAGAGCTCTAGAGATGAATAAAAATGTTGTGGTAGAGTCACAGTCAGTGCTGAGAAAAACCATTGCTGCGGAATGATAAAACGCCGATGAGGACAAAAATTTCGTTGACAATGGAAGCTTCGAATTCAATGCACACGCAGTATCTAAACTTAAATTCAAATTAAATCCCAGTCCTCAGGTTTGAGACGACAAGGAAGACCGAACCTCCTCCAAGCCATCACGGATGCCAGTGGAAGTGGAACTGGAAGCAACGTGCTCGGGATCGCAGAGGGTGGAAAGCTTGGTTGTAATAAAAGTTATCTTTAGTTCCCACGCAGGCAAATCTAATAACACCAATGCCAAGTACTTCAAACCAAAGTCTTATTTTTTTGCAACAAATGTTTGAATTGACTTGATTATTGTGCACTTATTATATCTCAGCATGGTTACATTAAGATCAGGGGGGTGGAAGCAAAAGCAAAGTTTCTAGACAATGACGAAGTACTCAACAGGCTACATGAATTTTGGCCCCAATGAACAATGGCCCCAAACCAAAAATGAACAATGGCCTCAAAAATTTATATGGGAAACAACAACACGAACATTTAGGTGATTTGGGGCCATTTTTCATATTTTTGGGCCCATATATCATTTTGTTTAGGGCCATTTCTGATTTTTTATTCATTTTGAAAAATGACCCCAACCTTTGAGAAAAAAGGGAAAAATGACCCCAAACCAAAAATGAACAATGGCCCCAAAAATTTAAATTCTTTTTCAGAATGAAAAATGGCCCCAAAAGTATGAAAAATGGCCACAAAAATGTGTCTAGTTCAAATGAAAAATGGCCCCAATGAAAATCTTATTTGATAAAGCCGCCAAGCTTTAATTTTTTTTTAAAATTCTTAATGATTTCCCTGCTTGGGAGGTTGCAGGGGGCAGCATGGCCCTTTAAATTCCATTCGGCTATTCTTTATAATTGAAATAACTTTCAATGGGAAAAGTGGTATTTTTTCCCAGAGTTTGGGGTCTTTTTTCATAATGAATTTTGGCCCCAAACTAAAAAATTAAAAATAGCCACAAAAAAAATGGCCACTGTTCATTGGGGCCAAAATTCATGTAGCCTACTCAACAAGGTTAAAAAATGTGTAGATCGATACTTGCACGAATTAGCTGACAAAAGCACATTGGTGATCAGCCAAAAAACAATCATCTGGAACCCAGGTCTCCTTAGGGCCTCAGAGATTCCGGGAATGTGTGTAGAAAACAATGTCAGCCTTGACTATATGTCATTCCAAGCAGCGAAGAATAGAAACTAAATGAAACCATAAAAAGGAAATCTATATTCATATGTAGAGATGGGTCGATAATGAAATGTGGACCTTTCTTTTCTCCGAGGAATCAATCATCATCAGATTTCTTCATCGCAGAAGTTTCGTTCATGTTCAGAGCCTGGCAATTGCGTCAGAAGCGATTAAAAAACTTAATGATAACGACATTTGAATCCACGGTGATAAGAAGTCAATTGAAGAACAGAACACTGGGAACATTAAAGAACTATCAGAATCACACTATCCCACTTTTAAATCAATACAAATTTATGAAGACATCGAAAGGGGTTGACACTCCCTGTCACTTTTAAGTCACTTTTAAGTCACCAAAGCTGGGCAGTACCATAAGTTATGTCCCACAACAATTAAATTTTCTCTCTTAATACCAATGGCGAGTCAGGCCGACAGACACTTTGGGCTGCCTAGTCCGCTGAATAGGTTGCAGATTTTATAAGATTTCCAAACCTTGTTCTTGCACTCGACGATTGATTGAGGTGCAAAAATATATAGAAAAATCGAGAAGAAAAAAATGTTTCCCCTTCGGGATTGTAAGCCCTCACAGACGTTTAGCCCTACTTTTCAGTTTAAAGTGGTATCCCCAGATAGTTGGACTCGGGTAACAAATTGAGGCGACGCCTTCACAGTTGGGTCTCATTTTGATTAATTCACTTCGTGTTTAATACCAGCTTATAACGCTGTCTTAATGCAATTTCCTTTAGTCGAATGTGCCCCACTAAGCACGTCAACTGAAGAGGTTATGCTGATTGTTAAGATGTTCTGTATATATTATAAAATTATTAATGACTTATTGCCCTATGTTCCTTTTATGTGGATTGACTATGTTTTCCTGATTTAATTGCGGGAAAAATATGGGATAGATAGATAGGTGCATCAATAACATATTTGGAGCTACTGAACCAGATTCAAAAATGCGCGATAAAACTTATTGGCAATCGAGATATCGCGAAAATGCTTGACTCTCTTAGTCATCGTCGCAATGTCTCCTTCTTCTTAATTCCATCAAAAGTACCATTTGCAATTCCACCAAAATACTTGTTATGCTAGGAATGGAATCAGTTTATCCTTAAGCTTATATTCGGACGTAAAGTGAAATACAGGCATTCATTTCTTAAACGCACATTACAAATGTGAAAGCTTTACTAAGCTCTGTTTTTCTTGCACATTACCTCGTGCTTCGATATCTCGGCTTCCCGTATCCTTCATTTCCACAATGCCCGCACTGTGTTACTATACTATGAGGGTATACAAAGCTTCAAAAATGGAACTATCATCGTTTCGACTGGCATAAAAAAAACGTCAAGGAGTGTCTGCGTGAAATGTTTAACGAATTTATTTACCTTGGTTCTTGACATCCAATTTTATAACGATCTTAAAGGGCTTTTAAAAGGGTTAGATCGAGAAAAAGATTTTCTTTTGTAAGAAAGTCTATTTTACGACCAGACAGAAATCATTATTTTGGTATAGTGGTTGGAGACGGTTAAATCGGTCGTGAAAAGTGTGCCTTATGCACCAAAAGGAGTCCATCGCGATCCTTCGGCAAAACTTCGCCAAGAAAATTGTTGTAGAAATTAAATGCTGTTTGGTTCTTTTTAGTAATGGGTAACGTGCATTACTGTTCGTCAATGGGGATTGAACCTAAACCGGGTCACATGCCAATACACTACTATAGGCATATTATTTCAAAATGTGGGTAAGAGACAGAGAGAAGAGCAAGCTAGACCTTCGCGACATGCGCCCCCCTCCTCCCACCATCTTCCAGCAAAGTATATCGAGTGTCTACAGATTAAAATTGGACCTAGTGTCGAACTCTGCCGTCGCGATATCTTTAAGATCGAACTGTGAATAAAAATCAAAATGCTGCCGTTGTTTTTTTTTTAATAAAAACCATTTATTTAACGTTATGCTCTACATTTTGTTTGTGTTAAACTGTTTACATATATTTTAATTTTATTTTTGTTTTTGTAATAATATCACAATTTCGTAAATCATCCTTACACTAAGAATAATATACCTACTCATGTCCTTATATAACTAGTCAACCTAAATTTGTGTTAATTTTGTGTTTAATTTTTTTTTTTTTTTTGCAGAAAATAAATTTACAAAATTAAAAAAAAAATATATTTTACAACTTTTGCACTTCGGATTGCACCTTGAAGTCAAAGGCTTAATCGGCTTAACATTGTGTGAATGTGTGTTCCCGGGTGAGGAGGCTTTTGTAAACCCTCCTAGCACTCTCTAAAATCTAGCTACGTATATCTGAAATTGAGTTCCTTAACGTTTGAGGTAACAAGTATGTCCTGAGTTTCCTTGGGCTCTTCTTCTAGGCCATCTGCGGAGTGCGTTGGCAGTGCAGGTAATGTGATGTGGTGTTCATGCGGGTGGAGCTTGGCATATTTAAGTTGTGTTTCGATTTTTCCTTAGCCCAAGTGTGAGTGATGTGCAAGTGCGTCTTTCCGATGGGACCTTGTGCACTTCACTATTAGTTGCCTTCATTCGTTCTCCATGTTCTTTGCGCGAAGGTACTTTAGAAGCATTTGTAGGGAATCGTAGGTGTCAAAGTCGTCTAGATTGCGGCGAGATGAAGTCATGTTCGTTGGCCTAGGCATAGCCAATGGTACAGGCAGGAGTTCTGGCATTACCGAGTGATGAGTGATAAGAGCTCGCAGGGAAGTGAACTCTTTTCTGAAGCCCTAAAAAAGAGAGTTGGATTTAGACTAAATTTGCTGCTTTCTAAGGAAATACGCGCTCACCTTTATTTTGTAGCCTCTCGCGGAACGTAGAATTATATAGTTTGCCATTTTTGGCCCAGGAGGTGATGGAACTCGCAATGTTAGAGCATAGCAGCCCGGCTTTGAGCTACTCTTACGCACTAGGAAGGCACCAGGATTCTCACTCGATAGGATTTCCAGAGCAATGTCACGTGAAATGCCCGCTTGGAACCAGGGGGCATCTTTTAGCTCCAACTCCTCGGCATCTACCTCGGGATGATGGTTGTTATGGTGGTATGAATTTAAACGCATTCTATGAGGGAATATTTTCGGACTTGAATTTGCTGGAAAAGAGGAATTATGTGGACATTATGATAGGGCGATAAAAGTTGAAACTTACCGCTGCTGGTCTCACGAAGATAGCGTTTCTTTAGAGTGAATTCACTGTTGTCGTTTAAATTCAGCGCATCCATCATTGGTATCGCTGTCAACGACTGCCGACATGAGTCACCGAATTTACTCGAAATAAACTTCTCCGGCTCGAAGGCTTCGTCATTGATGTAACCATTCGAAAGCATTTGGGTACTGGTTCGACTCTTTAGAGTTGACGTTGTACTGTTGTTCACCAGGGGACGACTTTCTTCGTGGTGTTTTAGCAAGCCCATGGCCAAGCGTTTAACCTGGAAATGAAATGAACATATTTTTCAATTGACATGTTTGAAATATGGAATAGTGGGATTTGGAATTCTCTTTTTTTTAATAACAAAATGCAAAAACTGTTCCAACTATATTGTGTTAAAATTTTGATTTTAACTGTTATAGCTACGAAATTCGTTTAATATAATTTAATAACCCAAAAATCTTTAAAGCTTTTTAATTGTATTCATGATATTTTTATTTTTTTATTAAATTTTGACACATAGTTTGCAACACCCCTTAATTATTGTTGTCGGCCCTTAAAAGTATACATATTTATTATCAGCATAAAAAGCAACGTCCATCCGATCGCCACTAGATTTTGAGCTAAGAATTTAGGAACATTACACGCTCTAAAGTCCCGAAATGATAAAGTGAACAAAATTGATTGATACACCCTCTATTGAAAAAAAAGCTTTTGAAGGTTAACAGAATAAAAGGGATTTTTTGCGATGGATGGTACCATACATTTTCAGTACGGGATTCCTACCGGCTTAAACCACTTCCCTTCCTGAACCGGACTAAACAGGAACTATGAAGACAGAAACAGCACTTATAAAGACACTGCTTACTCTATTATTAGAACTTTTAGACTTCTGTTGGCGTTCTAAGTCTCTAAGCTTGCTGAAAATACGCACCGCCGCGTTACCTACCAATTTTCGGCGTTCTGAAACATGTTGGGTACGATATTATCGCTAGTGGACAACTCTCCAAATTGGTTCCGTAGGACCATCCTTTCGTTCCCAATTCGCTGAATTAAACGCGTTTTTCACATTAAGCGTTATAACGACGCAGCATTTTTTGGTTACACCCTTCCAGCGCCTTTCATCTATAGTATCTCAGGCTCTCGTCATTACCGCATTGATTGCGTCTAATAAAGGGTTTAAGCCTTCGCCAAATATGTAGATACTACTTAGTTTTCTATATAAAGTTATTCTCCGAGTTTAATTTTCGTGGGTTTTTTATATAAAAATGTAGTTTGCTACGCAAATGTCCATATTGAAATGGATAGGGTATTATAATGTAGCTTAGTGTAGACTCTTCTTGGGATTGCATGTGTAGTTGATTTAGCCGAATGTTTTTGTACCCTTTCATAAGGGTATATACACTTTGACACTTAGTCGTAGACCCCTCAAAGTATATGTATTTGTGATCAGGACCAAACCCTAAAACTATTTAGCAATGTTCGTCCGTCAGTCCGTCCTTCACCATTTTGTAGGCCTTCAGATTATAGCTAGCAAACTGAAATTTGGAACATATAATACATAGGGTCCCGAAATGTTAAAGAGTATAATTTCTTTGATAGCCCACTGCCACGCCCACAGCTTAGAAAAAACCTTTTAAATCTAAAGTTAGAGAGATAGAGTGTTACAACCCTTACAAGATATGATATAAGTTTGCCACGCTTACTTTTTGTGGGCGTTTTTTTTTTTTACTAGAATGCTCTTTTTTCGCAAATTTTCATAGAAACCAAAAAAAAATGTTTGAGAAGATATTTAACTAACGTTTTTGGACAACTTTTTTTTATAAATTTCGTTACTCGAAAATTTTTTAAATAATCATTAATTGCGTTAATTTTCAATATTAAATAGTAGAAAGCCTTTGTATATCAGTGCATTTTGAGCCGCTAACAAGCTTTGCTCGCTCACTCTAATATCGTCGGTTCAAAGGTAAAACTCATTGAGTACAAAATTTGTAAGCAGGAATATAAATATATTCATTCTTGTTCTAAATCTGGAAAAAAAATAACGAGGCAAAATTGTCATATATAATACTCACTAAGTGCAGGCATTATGCCCTTTTGTCTGTTTTGTTAGTTAATAAGTTCTTCCTTTAGAAGTTAATTATAGCTATCATTGAAAATTCTGTTGTGCGATTTAAAGATGACTAAGCAAGCAATTTTGTCTTTTAATCAGGGCACGGAAAAGCACGCTCACGAACAGTTCGCGAGCGAGTGCTTTTAAATGAGAAATTAAAAGAGCGCACGCGTTCGTGAGATGTTTGCTATCTAAATTTGTATATGGTCTCACGCACGCGAGCGTGCGTTTCATAACGACTCACCCCGTGGGCGCACACCAATGTACGTTGACGAAAAGTCTCATTCGCGTGCGTGAGACATATGTGAGTCGGTTTTTGGACTCGCGGGCGCAAGCGATAGGATTTTACCTGAAGGAAATGGAAATAGATAAGGGTGGGTAAATTTCATAAAGTGTGTATGCATTGAGAGTATCATCGACCGGTGTACTGTTGAGTGGTGTACGAAGCTTGAAAATAAAAACTAGTTTTGCCTCTGTCACAGATCGAGGTTGACGTTTTTTGGAGGGGTATGCTTCTTGAAGGAATATCCTGTTTTAGCTGCATTATCATTTATATTCATATTCGTTCTAATGGCAATACATTCAGCTAGTTTGTTTTTCATTTGTCCTGGATTTGCCACAGTCAATGCCACAGATTTATTGATGCCGTTGTCACTATCAACACCTATATTTTGTAATGTAGAAATTGATAGTTAAGTTTTATATTCGCTGGACTTTTTCAACTTAACACTTTATCATAGTTTTCGGTGCACCTTAATTATTGTTAGGCACATTTACATTTAATTAATTTTATTTTCTACTTTCATAGGCTACTTTTCGCAATTACCCACCGAATGAAATAAAAACGAATTTTTTAACTTTTAAATACATCTAGTACTGGAGATGTTTAGTACATCTTCAATTCTCCTTTGACTTTTCAATACAAGCCTAAATCATAATTCTTAACACCTTACCATAAAATGAAAAAAACAATGCACCCACTACATTGCAAGGAGACATTTAACCAATTTAAACCATCTATAGAACCATTCGTTTAATATAAGATTTCAACTTCAAATTGTTTTGTAGTTGTTTAGCATATTTATTGTACGGACGCAACACTTGAATTGCAATCAAACACTTGCAATGCCAATCCAATTCCTAATAAATCACACAGAAAACATGTTTTTCTTACACCAAACCAGTTCATTAATCCTGAAATTCGAATTTTAAAAACGACTCACGAACAATACTCACGTTTCACATGCGAACGCGAGCGGACATTTTCTGTTTTTGCCAAAACTCACCCACGTGCGCGTGCGGTAGGAAAAATATAAAACGACTCATGCACGCGCATGCGAATAAAACTTGAGACTTGAGCCGTTTGCGTCCGCACGCGAGCGTGCGTTTCCGTACCCTGCTTTTAATGGTATCAAAATAAAGCTAATCACTCACAGAATGTTTCTACAAACAAAATTACTTAATTCTGATCTAAGCTTTTCTTTAAATCTAGTTTTATTATTTCACTGATAGAAATCGATTTTAATGAACATATGATATTCGTTTCTACAATTTGGAACACAATCGTTTCATTGATGTGTTCGATTCTCTTTTTATTCCCATCTGTCAGTTTTTCTTTCAATGATCAACTCTAACCTTAAAATCTATACCAGTGGCCTTTTACTGACAGAATTTTTTCAATGATTGGTCTCAGTTATACTTTTCAAAAAAATTAAAGAACTATTCCACTGATTTGTTCCAATGATGCATTTCAATTAAAGCTATAAGTAGCCCCTTAAATATTTTTAACTATCTAAAAGCATCTAACATAAACCTTATTGAGGTAAACCGGTTGCATTTCAGGATATTTTTGATCGCTTTTCTTTGCAGATTTTTTTTTAACCATTTTAATTGGCCTTAATTACAAAAGCATACAGAATTGTAGAACAAAACTCAAAATGCGGTTTAACTATAATGTTCTAGATCGTGAAAGCAGTTAAGTAGTCCATTCTTTTTCGAATCCGTTTGAAAAAAAACAACAATTTTTTTAACAATTTTCGTCCATATGTAGTATTTAATGTTCTTTACATTTTGAATATATATTTATTTATTTATTTATTCCTATTAAAGTTTCACTATTAAGATTTCTTTCCATCAATTTCGTTTGTTTTTAACCATGTTGTCAGTTCATTAATATCCACTATTAATTTTGCTTTGCTGTCTTCGGCGTTGATCAGTATGTTATCAGAATAGAGTAGAATTTTACAAACCTTTATTACTGCGTAGCATATATTATAAATAAAAGTGCACCTAATACTGCTCCTTGAGGTACACCTTGTTTCATATCATTGAAGTCGGACATGTTGTTCTTTGCTTTCTATTATTCTATGTCTTTCTATTGTCTGGAATGATAAAAACTCTATCTTGGACTCCGTATTTAATAATTTTTTCAGCAGTATGTCTCTTTCGCGCGCTTGAAATCCAATAATAGAGCCATTGTTTTCTCTCACCTAGCTACCTATTTAATCTACCTTCATTCATTACCCTTTTCACATGATTCTTGGCTCTTCTTTAAAACTTTAACACTCTCGTTAAATTCGGCTTCGATCGCTTCTAACAGACTTTTCAATTCCATTTCGTTTTGCCTTAGTGTTGTTTCGAAGTGCACCTCGTACTGTTTCAAATATCGTGTGTTTCTTTCAAAACTCTGCTGCATTTCCTTTACCATCATATGAGCATTTTGTATGTGCAGTCGTCACAAATCAATAATGGCCCAAGCCTAAGCATTTGAGGATGCAGTGAAATACTTTTTTGCACATGCCTGCACAGAATACACCAGTCTCACCTCTAATTGGAAGTTTGCACATATTGCACTCCGACATGTTCAGTGTTTCCTTGGAGTAGACACTTTAAGTATTGCCTACTACCAAAACTTTGGAATAAAATACTCCAATTTCTGTATAAAATATTTAATAAACTTTAAACTGAATTTTTTTTCTCTGCATATTCTCATACTAACTGTCAAACAGTTTGAAGTATCATTACCATACCGTTTTCGTTCCATTAGATATCCATAAACCGCATCCTAAATGATTTAATTCCTCTTTCTCAGCACTGTGTTATAGGCGCGAAATAGTCGTGAAAAAATCCGTATTTAAGTTAAACATGAAACTTATTTAATAAACATTTGAAAATGTATCACAATAACAATGTTTTTAGTTTTCCAAATTAAACTGGCCCGACTTTCGCCAGGCCTTCACAAAAATTTTATTTTAGACTCATTAGAGTGCTCCTCTCCACGGAAATCTTTAGTAAAAGGCGAAAGATTTATTCGACAACTGAAGAGAAACCAGAGTAAAGAATACTCCAAAGAATCGAGGTACTAGTCAAAAATACATTACAAAGTGAGTGTGAATCATAAGGCAATTCCAAATAATATACGGAAAAATGCGAGTAGGAAAACAACCCTTAAACAACTGTATGATGAAGAAAAGGAAGGCATATTTTGTATGGTAGGTAAAAAAACCACCTACCCCATACACGAATATTTTGCTGTGGAAAACATTCGACATTCTTTCATTCCCATTGTTAATGATTGTATCAGATCAGAACTGCTGACAGTGTATAGATATACCTACCTGTACAATGAAAGAAGCTAAATAAATGTGTAATAAGAGGTACATTGATACATTGAACAAAGCACATTGAACTACCCAAGTTCCTAATATGTATAATATTTTCAAATACACAATAATTTAATATTTTTTACTGGGGATATTAAATTAGATTAGATTGTACGTTAGAGGTGGTATAATGTATATCAGAATACTGCGGCCTATTCTGTTCTCCATTTAGAAATCATCAATAATACCGTAGTTAGTTATAAAGGCGACTATCTTTTTTTGTTTTTTTTACCGAGGGTAGGTGAAATTCTTCCAAAGACACTATGAGGATAGCAAGCGCGTGCTCATAGTAGTGTCAAATTTTTACTGACTAAAAACACCGCCCTTCTTCAAGCCATTTTTTTGCATCCTGCATACTTGATAATAAGTGTAGTTATTGCCGTATACATCCATTGTGTCATTTTGGTGTTGAGTCCCCAGTTTTTACCAAGTAGACATTTGCTGGTCATCAGGGAGATCGTGGCTTTGTCGATAGTCTTGGTAAGGTGAGAGTTTCATGTAGGTTTTTTATCCAGTGTGATTCCTAGATATTTAATTTCCGACGAAAACTCTATGGATTAACCAAAGAGTGTTGCGTTATACAACCTTATTTTTATAGCTTTAACAGTCAGTTCAGAAGATATAGGCATTTTAAGTAGCAATACCACTAAATCTAGAATGTTTACTTTCACTTGATATATCCTGAGTTATCACCGCAACCAATGTAGACTCCATCGTACCACTTCTTTGAACTTTCTAAATATCTATCTACTCAAGTAATTTTCGTAACTGGCACGCCCTGGCTTACAGGTGCTTATTTAATTAGGGTTATTTCATGCTTGCAAACGACTGTGTGCTATATATATCTGAGCACCACTCCACATGCTATAATAACACGACTTTTGGAACTACATATTGACTTTCTTCCTCAACATGGCAATGTAGATAAAACACTCCATCATCCATCCATCCATCCATAAAGGGACTATACATTAACATTGTGGCAGAATTTTTCATGATTTTACTTTATTTTGATGCCTAAATTAGATATATTCTTTTTGTCTTACCTTTCTGGTTTAAATGCATAGTTATTTCCTTACAAAATGAATATACATATGTACAAAATGTACATATATCTGATAGATCTTTTCCCTGAAAAGCCCCTAAACAATTGAATAATGTATAAATCATGGGAGAGCAGATAATGCAGAGGCCCCCAGGTAGATTTATGCAATATATTTTCCTCGTGTAGACTTTAAAACATAACAAAATACCGTTAGCATAAATTATTAAAATTTTAAGTTAACAACAAATTTATCCTTCACTGATCTATAACTGAGCTATCAGCAGAATAAAGTTGCTCTCATGTCATCCGTTAATATAATTTACATTTAACAACATCCTACTAGACTTTGATACAACAACGCCCCAAGGAATTCTTAGCATATGTCACATAAGAGGCAGCTTTTTTTTTGTTGTTACTCGTTTGTCTCCCTCTTGATGATGAAGTACATTTCCCCCCAATTTAAGTCGATTCGCTCTTAAGAAACTTGGCTAAGCATAGGCAGATAAAAACGATTGAATAAAAACATTTAAAGGGATACTGGGGCGGATTTGAACCTGGAACGCTTCGTTTAGTAACTAAACGCACTTACCTCTGAGTCACGGCTCTCAATTACGATTATCGTAAGTTATTTAATATTTATTTTATATTTCTATAAATATACTACCTATACGCAAAATAGTTGGCTTTGTAAGAGTTTTTGAGTTAGGAAAATAAAATAAAATAAAAGATTGCCCCTCCAAGCCAAAATAAAGTGCACTACTGCGGCATACGAAACTTTCTCGGTAGATGAAATGCGTTTTTGAACCGCAAAATGAATCGAAAATGTATTTAAATAACTTCTTAGGTTTTGGAAAATTAGATTTTCTTAAAAGCCACACCTACGATTTTTATGTTATTTGGACACTTTTAACATAATTGTTCGAAATACACAAAATTATAAAAATCGTTAGAGCCGTTTTTGAGAAATCGAATTTAACTTAAATTTCACAAAATCGTTATATGAAAAAAAAATTATTTCAAAAATCCAAGTACTCAGATTCCTTAAACTTAACATCATACAAAAAATAACAATTTTTCGGAATTCGCTTGATTACTTTTTAAGATATTGTCTGTTCTGTAAATTACCGTTATTCGATTTTTTCTCAAAAACTGAGTATGCATTATTTTTTGCCGTTCCCAAACATCCTTAGTACAAAAAACGACAAAAATCCTTGAAACCATTTTCTAGAAAAAAAGTGATTAGTGATTTTCACCAAAAAAAAATTGTGTGTTAGGTACCAATATTTCAAACGTTAAAGCAAAAAATAAAAAAACGCCGCGAGATGTAACCCGACAAACCTTATATAAGAACGTTGAAGCAAATCAGTCGAACAGTTTCGCCATGCGGCGCCTCTTCCCTCTTCACAGACAGACAGACAGATAGACTGACGGACGGCATTGGCGGACCCACTTTTTTGGACTTCTCTATATTCGTAATATCATCCCTCATATACTTCAGTAGTAGTGGTAGATTAACAGAAAAAAGAGTGGTAGATTTCAAATTTTATTGCATAAGCAATTTAAACTGTGTAAACATTTAAATCAAGCGATATATTTACGACAATCAGCTTATTAATTATGAAAACGGAATGCTATTCCATTCGGTTAAAAAAATTGAAAGGGGACATACAAAATTTAAATTTGGGAATTAATATAGAGACAAATCTTGTAAAAGTTTGTTACATGGCCAATTAAACGACGTGGAATTGACAGACCTGGATTTTCATGTACTCATTAAGCTACAGAAACAATATATTTGCGGGCATTAAAGTTCTTCACATTATTAACTGGTTCTGAATATTCAATTCAATTGATTCAATTTTAACAATTTGTGAACAGAAAGGTGCATAACGTAGGCTGTTAAAAATACGCCATGTTCAGAGAAATTTCTAATGTTGTACTAAATAGTGACTAAAATTCCAATACACACAAAAGCACAGTTTTTTCTTTACAAAATTGTATCTTAGGCTGATTAACGACACAAATGGTTAATAACAATGCAATCAGACATCGGAAAGGCATTGTGATTAATCGTATGTAGATCGAGAAGCATGGACAAAGCTGTTTAAAGCAGCTTGATAAATAGTGGTAGAATTTTCAAGCACAGTGGTAGAAGTGGTAGATCCGATAAATATTTCTATTAAGTGGTAGAAGGGACAACACTGGCTGCACCGTCTTGCTGAAATGTAAAACTGCCATCCTCTCCTACAATTTACTCCTCTAAGATGTTCTGCTCCCTCTAGCATTTACAGTGCCGTCAATGAAGCAAAGTTTGCCACTCCTTGAGGTGACATATATTCCAAACTATTACTGAAGTTGAAAATTAAATTTTCATTCTGGATGCAATGGTTCAGCTGGCGTCCCTAAGATTCTTGATCGCGAATCTTCAAAGCTCAAATCGACACTCATCCCATCTTTCCCTTAAAGTCCAGCTTAAATTATCGCGGGCTCACTTTAGGCGTTACCTTTTTTTTGCAGAGGAATTAAAAGTAGTTTTTCTAAATTATGGTTGATTACTTTTCTAATAAAACACAATAAACAAATGGTAAAACATATACTTTCACTTAAAAATTGTTTTTTTATCAAATTTGTCCACTACAGGGTTATATTTTCCGCTGTTTACGACGATCTTTATTTAGGATTGATCTAAGCACCCTACTGTCACGGTCAGAAGTAATTGTTGACCTTCCTATTTATCTTAGTGGTTTTACATTTCCCGGCTTCCCGAATAGATTAAAGATATTTCGAACTGAAGATCTTTATATTTATTATTTTTGATATGCCCAGAGATGTTTTCTGTGCTGTTTTATTGCTGCCTTAATAAAAAGTATGCATTTCCCACGTACGTTGTTCAACTTTCACTACGACTGCAATCAGTTTATATCTCACTTGAGACACCCACTATTAAATAACGACACAATAAACTGCACATATTAAGAGACACAGGGAGATACATTATTTGGCATGAGTCAACTATTTTGCCACGAAAAACTTACAAAATTTAGCTTTATAAAATAATTTGCGGTGAATTTGGTCCATGATTAATTTTTGACAGAAAATCAAACAAATGTTGGAAGTCTCTATAAAAACAATACAAAGAAAAATGTAGTAATAGGACAATTACTTTTGCGTGTGGTATATCAAACTGAAGGAGTCTTGCGGGTAGACTATCAAGCCGCCGAACTTGTTGTTCTTAAGTTTTTTTTACAGCTAATGTCGTTTTCTGTTCTAAGTGCTGTCAGTACTGTTCTAGCTTTTTGACGAGTACTGTTCGGGTTCTCAATACTACCAACACGTTTGACATATGTCCACGCTGAAAACAAACAAAATGACAGGACATGACAGTGCATATAGTAATACATATGTTCTTTGGAAACATTTGGTTAGAACTACTTCGACTGGGTGAATTGAAATCGACATAAGGCAACCAATTTCTAACTGAATGGCTGGGTCCTCATTAACTAGAAGTAGAGATGCTCATAATACGTCGATACATCGAAAAGCATCGATGTTACTATTTGAAACATCGAATCAGTTTACCGATGCATTCGATGTATCGAATAAAAGTATGCTGTGTAGAAGTTCGGAATTTCAAATTAAATTCATTTCATATACTCTCATCTCTTTCATTTTATCAACTTCAATGCGAATGAAGCAACCAGTAGAATTTGTACAGTAATTTATAAAAAGCTATTTTCGCCAACCAAACACATAAACAACAACAAAAACACGACGAGGGAATACGATGCGGCGATGCGCGACTTTCGCACGGAACTGACTCCACTTTCATATGGGTCTATTAAATGAGAGCAAGAGAAATGTTAGTAATAAAAGTACACAAGCTCATTCTGAGAGAAATCAAAAAACGGATGGGCGCTATTGAATAAATTTCTTCCTAAGCTATCGCTACCTTGTTATACCCGCGGTTCAACAAACTTAATTTTGAAGACCTGTTGGCTTGTGCAGATGCAAATAAAAAAATTAAAGACCTCCTTAATGAAAATCCAACTGGATATGATTCGGATAGTTCCGACAAAATATCGAAAGATTTCAGCCTTTGGAGCAACCATCACCACTAGTTCACCGAAACTGGAAGGCGAACAAAAGTGAAGAAAGTGTTTGTGATGAGCTTTCTACTTAAGGGCACCTGTTGGTTGCCTTAGTGAAAATCCATTGAAAGTATGATCCAACTACAAACTCCAATTCTTCACAATTGAATTGAATCAGCAAAGAAAGCGGGTAAATAAGATACTATTTATGCAAAGTTTAGAGCGGAAGTATTGGGATAAATAAAAAACATATTTTAATAACACTGATACAAAATATAAAACTCTTGATTTTAAATTTAAACTTGGATTTATTAAAAAGCGTGTTGGACAACTAATCTTTTACTTCTCTAAAGACAAGTGTTTGGAACCTTGTTACAAATTTTAAAAGAGGTGTTCAGAAAGTCATACACCTCTGAGGCATCACCTTTTGGTGGTGCCAAATATTCAACTTAATTCTAGTTCATTACAATATGTTCTTAGTCGATGTATCGAAAACATCGATGTTTTTCATCAATGCGTCGTTATACATCGATGTAACAATTCGATGCATTACATCGAATAAAACATCGATGTGTTTATCTAATGAGCATCTCTAACTAGAAGAGGGCTTGCTTCTACACATCCGCTAATCTCTGCATTTCGGTGGCTAGCTTTCATTTGCTGTTTTTAAAGCTAGCAATCCGCCCTAAAAGTCAAGAGCCAGTTGAATGGCTTTGTTATAAAACCTCCGGATGTTGCTTCGATCGCGAAATTTCTCGATCTTCTTGAGCTGGAAGAGTGCTTTCATTTTTTTCGCAGTATCTTCTTCTCCTGCACTTGTATTTCACTGCAGCGTGACTGTACACATTTTCTGTCACCTTTTCCGACTGTACGACGTCCGACGTATACTTATGCCACGAACACTTTTTTTACGGTGGCTGGTTTTCAGATAATGTTGCGATACTGAGACCACTGGTTGCTAGTATTTTTCGATTGGTTAAGGCACTCAGGCGCTCTCCGAAAACTCTAACTACTCCAAATGTGCTAAGGCGTCCAATCGCAGTGCTCATTGGACAGACCTAACTTTATCAACAAAATTGATTGGACTTTAGGTTAAACTATCGAAGCTCAGCTAACTTTTGCACCTCATGCGGAGAAAAATCATTTAAAACGGTGACTAGCCCCCTTGTGATTAAACTCGAATTCATCCCAAGGAAACATAATTTAAACTTCAAAAAACCTGTTCCTTACCACCAACTTATAACTGTCGAAGATTACACCGACAATTTGAGCAAACTGCAGCAATTGCCAAGCAAACATTGTTTCTGTGGTTGTTTTAATGTGAAAGGAGCTGATGGCACCGTGCTATTCTGGTTTTATGGACACCAATTTATCTCATTCCTTTTACGATTTCTTAATTATTCCAATAAAAACTTAATTGAGAAACAACCCCTCTACGCAGCATCGCTTATAAATGAATCACAGTTACAGTGGCAAGCTGTGCCGTTCATATTTAATGGTAACTTGAAAATTTCTCTCATAAATAGCACTCATACGCCATAGAGCACCCGCATGTGTGTTCCCTCTATAATACAAAGTGATAAGTCCTTACAAAGAGATATTAGCATACCCATTCCAGGGCGGCATTAAAATAGAAATCTTACCCCTGTGTCGCTCATACACGCACCACGGGCATAACTTTGCCCATAACAAAAGATATCATACTCGTATGTAATTTAATGCCATTCACCCATACTGCAATTCCAATCCGTTGAGGGTGGGTTATGTTAACCACACGCATTCCACCACCACCCCGGACAAAGTCGTCGAGTGACTAAAAATAAAACCAAGCGCTCTTTTACTAGTATCTCCAACACAACATCCCTTGAAGCGACGAGTGGAAAAAAATGACAATCAGCTCCTTTAATGGCCACTATAAATCGTATCGTCAACTACCCCTCTCTCTGTCTTCATATCCGCACCCAGCTGTGTTTTGTCGATAAATCAATTTCGATAGAGTGAACGCGGACGGAGATACGTAGAGAGGCTCCACAGGAATTTTATGTGAGCAGAGCTTTTCTCTGGTGGAGCGCAAATTAATTAAAAAAATATGCTAAACGGTTGACAAAATTGCGGAGAAAGGGGTTGCGGCTTTTGGGTGGGGTAGATGCGTGGTTTCGATTTGCGTTTATAAACTCTGTCGATGATCCGGTGGTGCGATGTCGTACGATACTGTATACGCCTCGGTGCCATATTGTTGTTATTGCCCCAAAAGCAAGTTGTCCATCTGATACAAAGTTGCTGCCCGTATGTATCATAGAAAGTCGCCCGTTATGCATACAAATGCGAATGTGATTAGGCGAACTTCGAAGTGGATTTAATCGCTTCGAATGGCAGTCTAGCCGTGTAGCTCGATGAGTTGGTATTTTCATGATGAAAATGTTGCTCTTTCAGTCATAAATTATAGCTTTCGGCTACCAGCAGAAGGCTTCATTAAATTTTACAAAAAATTGTTTCCCCAATGAAGCATTTGTGTCGCGCTGTGCAAGGGAAGCAGATGTTCTTAAAACGTTTTCTATTTCGATGGAGCAGTGTACAAGTGCTTCAAGAAGGAAGACAATAAATGTTGGCTGTGGAGCACAACAGCCGGTAGACAAAGAAATTAAATTCGGGGAGCAAATCATAGTTTTATAGATTATTTATAGAAATTATTGTTCATAGGTAGGTAAAGTTTGTTAGTTATTTTCAGTAGTACATCACTTACCAAAGTAAAATAAAGTTAGATTTCGGAATCGGCATTAAGACCTCCATATATGTCCACAAAATATTACTTCGGACACACATTGGTTGGAGAAGTTAGGCCTTAAGTTCTGTTTTTAACTTTCTCGTATTCTCTACTAAAGAGAAAGTTATTGCGACCGTGCGGAAATTTCGAACTCAAAATGAGTATATGAGGGATGATATTACGAATATAGAGAAGTCTAAAAAAGTGGATCCGCCAATGCCGTCCGTCAGTCTATCTGTCTGTCTGTCTGTCTGTCTGTCTGTCTGTCTGTCTGTCTGTCTGGGCGCCGCATGACGAAACTGTTCGACTGATTTGCTTCAATGTTCTTATATAAGGTTTGTCGGGTTACATCTCGCGGCGTCTTTTTATTTTTTGCTTTAACGTTTGAAATATTGGCACCTAACACACAATTTTTTGGTGAAAATCACTAATTACTTTTTTTCTAGAAAATGGTTTCAAGGATTTTTGTCTTTTTTTGTACTAAGGATGTTTGGAAACGGTCAAAAATAATGCATACTCAGTTTTTAGGAAAAAATCGAATAAGGGTAATTTACAAAACCGACAATATCTCAAAAAGTAACCAAGCGAATTCCGAAAAATTGCTATTTTTTGTATGATGTTAAGTTTAAAGAATCTGAGTACTTGGATTTTTGATATAATTTTTTTTTTCATATAACAATTTTCTTAAATTAAAATTAAATTCGTTTTCTAAAAAACGGCTCCAACAAGTTGGAATAATTTTTGTATTTTGATCAATTATGTTAAAAGTGTTCAAAAAGGCGAAATTATGTGAAAATCGTAGGTGCCGTTTTTAAAAAAATCTAGCGAGAAAGTTTCATTTTTCGTAAGTTTCGTCAGTCGCACCCTCAATTTTTTTATAATTTGCGCGTGCAAAAGGTATTGTCAACACCCTTATAATGTTATTAACACTGCACGGCCATTAAGGAAATGAGGAATAAGATGAAAGGATGAGAAACCGATGCACATTTATTTTAACAGTTTGCAAACTATAACGGTTAGGATAAACAGAGTGCGGAAGAGCCTTCTATATTCGGGTTGAGCAGCAAAGGAAAGAATGTACGTCCGAATACAGGCTTTAGGGTGATAGAAGCTTTCACGTCTGTTGAAGAATTGGCGAAACCAGTTAGCATAGAAGTAAATGAGTAAAAGACGAAATATGTGCTATCAGAAAACGCACAAACAGCTGATCACCGCTTACGAAAAATTCTAACCGTTGATAGCAGCAACTTTGAGATGGTAGAAACATTAACTCTAAGAATGACATTCTAGTGTATATCCGTCGATGAATTACTATAGGAAACTGTTTATAAATTATTAAAAAATTCTTCGTCGAATAATTGGTCCTGTGTGCGAGAAGGGGGAAGTATTTAAGCTGAACCAAGATGTTGTTCAAAAGCCAAGACATTTAGACTACATTGGATGGAGACGCAACAAGAAAATGCCTCAAAAATGCCTTTGTAGTCTTTGTTGCAAATCTGTCAGTAATAGATTGATCGGATTCTGATCCAGCCTCTACTTTTTGTTCCTTAAAAGAGTGGTCTGCCTGAAAGATCCAGTACATATTGCAAATGAATGAGAATCCATACCTATTACGCGCACAATCCAAACCTCAAACCATAAATTCATCAAATTTAGAGTGTTCATTACTTTGATTTTGCTGACTCGCAATACCTGGCGAAGACGATGCAACCAAGAACTATACGTAGTGTAAACTGACGTGTCCCTAGTCAAAAAACGACCCTCGACATGGAAAGACAAACAGAGGCAGACTTCATCTCTGCTGGGGTCATCAAGCTGGGGGAAATATACTCCGATCTGGTATACAAAATGGCGGCAGTAATGTGTCAATTAATTTGTCAAAAACTCCAAATGCCGGATGAGATATCCTCTAAGTTTTGCAAACAGTAGTGAATCCGATGTTTAAGGAATAAAGACTTATTTTTTATTATGATGCTTATATTTTGGAGTACGTTTGTAGTTTTATTTACCCGCGCTGAGTGAATTCCTTTGTTAATTTAAAAAAAGCAGAAAGCAGAGAGGAAAACTATTGGAAAACTGAGAGTTCTTCATCAACATGCACGTGGGAGCAAAGCGAAGAGTAAGATGCCCCGCTGCAGTCACCAAAGAATTCCCAATCAAAGTGGGTGTACATCAAGGAAGCGTCTTATTGCTTTTATTTTTGTTAATCTTCGCTGAGTACGCAGCCATTATTATCTCCAAAAAAGACCAAGTGTCTTGACTTCCCAACCAACTCTGACCAACTCCGACTTATTAAAGACATTTATTTGAATATCAAAGTGATTCCCATGTTTGAATCTATGATCAACGGCTTAGCATGGATGACGATCTTAATCATCATGTTAAAGTAGGTGGACAAAGTGTCATCAAAACGTTGTAAAGTTCTGTGGCCGAAAAGTGCCCTCAATGTCGAAAGAAAGGCATTGACAGCAGCAGCAAGCTCCATCACTGAGCTTGACGGAAATAGATGTTTAAAAGTCCTAGGAAGGTCGTTTAGTATTGCCATGTTCAAAGGAGAGACCCTGAAAAACCGTCAAATACATAGGCAGTCAAAGTTACTTCACAACCGCAAAGGAGAGCCAGTTTTAAAAACTCCTTAAAAGTAACAAAAAATAGTATTTCCTATTCCCCCCCCCCCCCCCCCCCCCCCCCCGCACCAACTATTTATTAGGCTCCTTTGCTTAACTCCCTCGAATTAAAATTAAATATTAAGAGCTAATTAATTAATGAACTAAAGCATTTTCTTGACAACTGTCTCAGTAATTCCTCTCCCACACACGTCTTCCTTCACTCACAAAAAGACATACAAAATTCCAAGTTTTTACCTCAAGGATTAATTTTCAAACCCTTTCTGCATGTTTACGCCTCCTTTGATGCTTGGCAACATTAAGATAAATTCAATTTACGAGACTCGACGGTGCATAACTTGTTTCTTGTCTGTCACCGTCGCGTCTGTGGCAGACATTTACCATCCCACAGACGCAGAGGGGAATTAATAAATAATGTGTGAAAGGTTTTTATCAATATTTTCCGCTAAAATAACTTTCCACCTTTGTTCGCTCAAGCAGAACGTTCAATATGTCCACCCACTTTGCACAAGCCTGGAATGTCATTCTCATAATGGTACCGAAGGATTCTTTGAGTCATCGGCGTCCTGTCACATTATCCAATCCATCAAGGTGAAGGGGGGAGAGCGCTCACACTTAAGAACCGAACAAATATGTCAAACCCGAAAGTTTGGGCCTGGGTGTTGTTGTAATGTTTGTTGCTTCTGCTAAATTTTGCTTTGTTTGGAAATCGCTGGAATGTAAACTTAATAGACATCCTAGACAGAAGTTGTTAAGAGGACGGGCTTTGAGAACTGTTTTTTTGTGGAAGGGAGAACGAGGCGACATAAAAGGTAGCTGAAGTGGTTTCGTTGAACAGGAAATTTTTTTTTAAGACTCAGCAAGGTAGATTACTTTTGTTGTTGTTATCTGCTCCTTAGTTTGTGCCTGTTACCTAAAATAGATCAGGAAAGTTTCGCTGCCGATAAATGTCTGCAGTGTAATTGCTAAGTAGACAGATGGAAGGCATTGTATTTTCGTAAAAGTTATTCTGATGGATTTCACATTTAGGAAATACATTTTCACAAATGAAAATTTAATGGTGACGAAGATTGAAATGGGTTAGAAATCTAAGGTTGATTGTCTGCGATTGGGTTGCGAAGCCGACGGATGTGAATAGTGATTGTGTTGATTTAACAATAGTTTGGGTTGAATGAATGTTTTGAACGAAGGTGAGTAGTAAGTGTTTTAGCAGAGCTAACGGAAGTCATCGATGTACTAATTGGTTGGCATTGAGTAGTTTAAAGGGCTTATGGTCAAAGAATGCGGTTAAGAAAAATCCAAATATATTTGGATTAGTTGTACACGTAAGGACATGTGACAAGCAATACCACTTAGATCTGTTACTATTACTGAGGTCTGATAGCGCCATCCCAGTAAGGTTTCCGAAGCGTGCATAAAGTGATCAGATAAAGACCAATCTATGCTTTAATGCTTTCCTGAACGGATGCAATATTCTTTTCAGTATGCAGTCTTTTTATGACTGCAGTCTTTTTATGACTAAGATTTTAAAGAAAATCTTATGCGAAAACGGATAACGTTTGACCACGAATATTGGTCTCAGATGGTCGCCTATGTCTATTGATGAGCCTTTATTGGTTTTGCACACAAAATCATTATTCCGAAACCAAATTTCTAACAACACAGCTTCAGTCAGCCCTGTTAACTCGTGGGGTTTCTGCCTTTTTTAGGAATTGCGATGCATAAAAAACTATCGTGGGAAAAAGTCCCTTTTCTGTGGAAAATTTTATATATTTAAAAAATTGTTTATATCCAGTGAAATTAATGAGCTTATTAAACTCAGATTTTGTCAATAAACTGTAAGAGCAAATGCAAGGAGAACCATGTTTGCTATAAGATGCAGAAGCATGACCTCTGTCAAAATCGGTTGCGATGTTTTGAGAGAAAGATTCTTCCGGTTCGTATCGATAGAGTGTGAAGGAGAAGAGTTATTGATGAACTTTACAGGCTATGATAGATGATGGCTGGTAGCACGCACAATTGAAGGGCGTCCTTAACCCACTTGGTGGAGGGGTTGGTTGGTAAAGGCCGTGCACCACCCGGGACTATAAGCGCCACCAAAAGCAAGTAAGTAAATAAGTATTGTATTTTCCAATAAAGTCTTTAAAACTTTATTTTTTGACGTCGTTTATATGTACACCACGGGAACATTTTCAATGGTCGATTTGTTGAACCTGATTTTGGATGACTTGTTAAATATTGGCTCCGAGCTCCTCTAACAACGCAGTCTTGTTGAAATGGACCAATGATTTAGGGTATCCTCATTCAGTAAAGTCTAGAGATGTTAAATCACTCGATCTAGCCAGCCAATCGACAGGACCATCTCTCAAAATAACACGATCATTGAATTGAGTTTTTATTAAGTCGATTGTTACACCCGTCGGGTGGCTTGTGGCACCGTTTTGTTGAAACCACATATCATCAATATCTAGTCCATGCAATTGACCAAACAAATAACGTTACATATCTCCGTAGCGATATCGTGACAGTCATTTTCATTAACGAAAAAACGGCTGAATGACACACAATATGCATGAAAAGCAAACTATACATTTTGCTGTTCTCTGAAGTACATGAGGGTTTTCACCTCACAGATATCAAAGCGCTTCATATGATCGAGTGGAACTACTGCTTGAGTTAACTTCCATCTTATGCACCTCAAGATACTTTAGCAAAATTTGCGATAGTGTTGACTGAGAACGCCGTGGAATCGACTGTTTTGGTTCATTTGCAGAAATATTTGAGTGCTGTCGAACAGGTTAGACGTCAACGAGTCCATATGCAACATATTTAATTTGTCATCTGTATTGTGCAGCTCCCACGAAACTTTTAAGTCTTCAATATTTAAACTCTCCATTTTCAAAATACCTATTTAAAAGAAAAAAAAACTGCAAAAACCACTAAATTTGTTCACATACACCATGTTTCTGATAGTGGTTGCAATACGAATAGAATAGTGTGACGAGAGGAATAGAAAATTCAGTTGCCAAACACTGAGGTATCAGTCTGCTTAACACCGCATCCTGTCTGCCGTACTGTGTGAAGGCCTGAAACCATATGTCAACAAACTGATTGGACGTCCACAACCGATCAAGTATTCACACTACGGCAGATCCTCGAGAAAACCCAAGAAGTCCAAATCGATATGTTTATCTAAAGGGTGATCCATTTCGAGGTTCCCTACTTTTCTAAAGAAAAAAACACAGAAAATTCAAATTTAATGGAGAATGTTTATTATCATTTGAAAGAACATTCTTTGGCATTTATGTTTATGACAAATGTTGGCCGTTGCTACGTCGCAGATGGTCCATCCATTGAGTCCAATTTTCGATCACTCGTTCGAGCATTTCGACTGGTAACTGGCGAATGACACGCGTGATGTTTTCCTCCAAGGCCTGAATCGAAGCGGGTTTGTCGGCATAAGCTTTTGACTTTACATATCCCCACAGGAAAAAGTCTAACGGTGTGATATCACACGATCTTGGTGGCCAATCGACCGGCCCAAAACGTGAAATTATGTGCTCACCGAAATGTTCTCTCAATAAGTCCATTGATTGACTGAAACCAAATGTCGCCGAGATCACGAGCTTCAATTTCAGGCATCAAATAGTCGGTTATCATGGCACGATAACGGTCGCCATTGACGGTTACGTTCGCACCGGCATAATTTTTAAAGAAATATGGACCGATGATTCCACCGGCCCACAAACCACACCAAACCGTTGTTTTTTCTGGATGAAGTGGCAGTTCTTCAATCTCTTCAGGTTGCTCTTCGTCCCAAATGCGGCAATTTTGTTTGTTTACATACCCATTGAGCCAGAAATGGGCCTCATCGCTAAACAAAATTTGCCTCGAAAACGTCGGATCTTCTTGGAACTTTTCAAGAGCCCATAGAGCGAAGCGATGTCGCTTGGGAAGGTCGAGCGGCTTCAGTTGTTGCACAAGCTGTATTTTATAAGCTTTCAATTTAAGATCTTGACGTAAAATGCGCCAAGTCGTTCCATACGTCAGTCCGAGTTGCTGCGAACGGCGCCGAATCGACTCTCTACGGTCTTCGTGTACACTCTCAGCTACGGCCGCTATATTTTCTTCACAGCGTGCTGGACGTGGTCTATTCGGTCGAATATTATCCAATAATGAATGCTGGGTCTCAAAATGGGTGATGGTGTTGCGAATAGTATGCTCAGTAGGCCGATTATGTTGACCATAAGTTGAGCGAAGTGCACGAAACACATTCCTCACAGAACGTGAATTTTCATAATAAAGTTGAACAATTTGTAAACGTTGTTCACGCGTAAGTCTTTCCATTATGAAATGCCAAACAATACTAAACAAAAATAACATGACAGCATGACACGACTCACACGTGATCTGTCAAAAAAGGCTATTGAAAAAAGTATCTCTACTTGGATCACCCGTTATATAGACGAGCTATAAGATGTCATATCTAGTTTTGGCATCCCTACCAAACTGGTCAGATTGTGCAGAATGACAATGGAGAATTCTCGCTGCTCCATTAAGGTCGGAAACAATCTCACCGATACCTTTGATGTCAGGAAAGGATTTGGACAAGGTGATGCACTGTCATGTAACTTCTTTAACATCATACTTAATAAAATTGTGCGAAACTCACAAGCCAACACCAGAGCCACAATCTTCCACAAGTCGCAGATGACATTGATATAATTGGTAGAATACAGCGAGCTATTACTGGTGCATTTGCTTGTAAAGAAACAGAAGCGGCTAACATGGGCTTAGCGGTTAACGAGGGCAAAACCAAATATATGCTATCGACCAGAAATGACACACAACATCGACGAACTACACAGAGCATCACAATCGACAGATAGAACTTCGAGGTAGTTAAGCACTTTACCTACCGTGGTTCCGCTGTAAACTAAGTAAATAACATCACGGCAGAGATCAAGCGATGAATTACACTTGCAAATCGCTGTTTCTTTGGCCTAAGAAAGCAATTGAAAAGTAAGGCCTTGTCAAGAAATACCAAGGAGACTCTGTATAAGACCCTAACCATTCCAGTCCTACTATATGGTGCAGAAGCATGGACATTAGCGAAGGCGTATGAAGATATCCTTGGGCGTTTTGATGGCAAAATTCTTCGTGTGATTTTCGGTCACATTTGCGTTGATGGGATCTGGAGAGGGAGATATAACAGCGAACTCTACGAGCTGTACAGCGACATTGACCTAGTCAGAAAAGTGCGGATCAGCCGTCTGAGATTCCTAGGACATGTAGAGCGAATGGACAACAGTACTCCGGCCCGAAGAATCTTTGAATCCAACCCAGAGGGACAACGCCGCAGAGGAACACCCTAGGTGGCGCGCACAAGTAGAAAGGGACCTCAACCAACTTGGAGTGCGCAACTGGAGGCGGTTAGCCAAAGACCCAGCTAACTAGAGTGGCATACTGGTTAAGGCCCAGGTCCACCCCGGACTGTAACGTCATCCAAGTAAGTAAGTAGAAAAGAAAATCGAATATACCCAGTGGAATTTTTACTTGATTTAAAAACTAACTAAAATACGCCTATTTGTTGAAAAGATAATTTTTCAAATCACATACCTCGTAAATGTTATATTTCCATGTATTAATGTAAAGAAAAACTAAATAGGCAAGACATCCTCTTGAGTATCCCCTTTTCCAAATTACAAACATATTTTCCCCACTCCCTGTGAAACCACACCAAACAAAACAGTGATAAGAAACTCTTTGTTAAGTACAAGAAATTCCTAACCTCGTTTCTTGCATTTCTAAGTTTTCTCCAGCAACACAATAATTGCCTTGTTTTTGCCATAATCATAGACAACGATGATTGGTAGTTTCCCTGTCCAAGAAAGGATATCAATCATAAAAATTGGTTTTAAAAATTTTTGGAGAAAAAATACATACCGAAATATAACATAATGGGTGTACAATCACCCATTAGATTTCAGAAAGCTAATTCAACCACAAAGGATACAAAATGCTGATATTTTGTAAGTTTCCAATGAAATACATATTTATGTCTTTATCCTGATAGCATCAAAAAGCAATTAACTATCGTCCTTTCGCCTTTAATCCTGAAATAGAAAAGTTAATTCCTACCTTCCAAAACTACCCCTATCTGACCGCACATTGTGACTTTATAAATGGTATCCACATCCATAGAATTGCAATCCATACTAGCACATCTCCCTCCTTCTTCTTCATTGAGAAAAAAACAGCATTCGCTGTCATTATCAGAATTATAGCACACCCGGTCTAGCCGCCACAAACCATTCCATTCGACAAGAGAGATTATCTAAATCGGCATAACGCCATTCCAGAAAACTACACAAGATAAGCGGGAACTGGGATACCAGTACAGCAGAAAAAATATATCCATTCTCCCACTATGACCAGACATTTGCGGTCGAGTGAATTGCAACGGAATTTATTATGGTAGCTCCTGCCTGCTACGAAAAAAAAGAGCCCAAGGAACTGGCTAACCAATGTGCATTTAACAAAAGTCTATTCTCCCCCGCGCTGTTGAATTGCTAGAAAGTCCTTGAAACGGCGCGGCTGGCAGCCGATGAGCTATGAAAAAAATTATGCCCCACCATTGTCTGAGTGAAAGTAGAAAAAAGTACTCTTACAGTTGTCAACCTCATTGGGTGGGGGCGTTTAATGTTCTGCCAGGACGAAAATAGTGATCGTACAGACAAAAAAAGTCGTCGACAAAAAAAGAATGGCGAACAAAAAACTTACGAAAAAGAAAGTGAAAGAAGGAAATTCATTTTCGTTTAGGATTCAAGGAACTAACAAAAAATTACTAATAAAGCGGAATTTTCGTTGGTCCTCTTGGCATCTTCAAGGGGCGGATTTAATTCGTTAAGAAAATCCTATTAGAATGGGAAATGCAGCTATCACAAACAGGAAAAGGAAATTAGTGATGCGCAGCCGACGGAGTGTGTCACGATGAGATTTCATATTCACTTGGGAGGAAGAGCGCCAAAGGCACAAGGACATACTTTGTTTTTTTGCGAATGTGTAAATGGATAGAATCATTTTTGAATCCGAAATCTATATCCTTGGGTATAAGTTCAGTGTCATTCAGATGAGAGCCTCCTCTGTGACAAATGAAGTGTAACGTCATGATTTATGAGGGCGACGTGTCCTGCGTCGGTCGTATTAGTCCCTGGGGATAGAATACTCGACTGGCGGTAGTTTTGTGAATTTCACGGATGATTGGGAAAGTTATCTGCGCTTAATGTTCGCGCCTGTCACTTTTGTGGGGAGATGTGGCAAATTGATTTTTTGCGCTGTGATGCAGATGATTTGGTGGGTTCTTCAAAACAAAATAAATCGCGGTCGTTTGTGGTGCTACGCACATTAACTATTTCAGAGGACAGCTCTCTTTTTTTACCAATCTTTTCTCTTTAATAGAGAACGGTTGTTGTGCTTTAATTTTACCCTTAAAACATTGAACATTGAACATTGAACATTGAACAGAAACCTGAAGCACAAGCTTACAGAGACAACTACTTAATGGAATCCATGAACAACTTTCCAGGATTTATGGAATTAAGTGTCTCACAAAGAAACTTATCTTTGATTAGTCGACTTTGGGTATTTGAAGTTTGTGTTATGATGGTTTGTTTCTGGTAAAAATGACATATGGCGATGAAAAACGTTTATTTTTTATTCCAGACATAAGCACGCAGATAGAGTATGCATTTTTTCAATTTCAACTCAGAACTCGTTCGTAAAGTGTAATCTGTCAAAAAAATATGTTCTTCCTTACTGCAAATTTTGGCTTATTAGCTGGAAAGTGGATACTGTTGGCGACTTGTTTATAACTGTTTAAAGTTTTGAAACCTTGTTGTTAAAGTTGTGAAAATTCGCAAAATGTTGAAATGCTCCTCCCACATTTCGGCTGCAGTGGTGGCGTCCAATACCAGTTTGATTGACCTTTACTGGCTAATAGTAAACTGATTAGAAAAATCCCTTGAGTTAGGTGTTTCTTAGAATCAATGTAGTTGTCGTTATGAGCGCACGATTTTGATGAATAAGAGAGAAAAAAAATCGTGAAAAGACCACCGCGTTTCATATGTATCGGAAAAGGCTTGTAGTTAATATAATTATAATTTAAAAACTTGAAAGATAGCAATTTCAATTATTAAAAAGATTATTTTATATCTTCATTTAAGTTTGTGTATATTTAATGCCACTTCTGGAGAAATAAACTTCATAATATGAAGGTCAAGATTGTTGTTTGAAAATCGTTTTAAGATGTTCATATTCTGACCCAACGTTACAATCTTTCGGTCAACTGAAGAGCAATCACTCTATTGCTCAAATGTCATAAGTCATATCGAAATCTGTTTTTTTCATTACAATTGGGCAAAGCTGAATTCAACTAATACTTTAATCAAGTCTATTAAAATCACTTAAGTTCTTTGAACAGAAGTAAACCTAACTTTCAAGTCTGCTAAACTTTCTAGATCATTTAGAACCCTTTATCTGATTCTGAAAATAAATGCTGAAGAACTGTCCAATTCCCAAATAATTTCACAACGCAAGAGGTACAAGAAATCCTGATTTGTACTCAATAATTTTTTTCTTTTGGCGTTGAGATAATCCTTGACTTCCTCCAATATAAGAAAGCTTTTTGGTTGCGAAAGAAATGTGGTTTCAGTAGGATGACGCTACGTGACATACAGGAAACGAAACAGTCAACTTGTTGAAGGAAACATCGAAGAAAAATCGATCAAAATGTTAGCTATTACCAATGGAAAGATCATCCTCGAAAACATAAGAAACAGTGGGTACTGAATTGCTTGCTTTCATTTTTATCATATGGCAACAATTCAAACTTAAATATCGGAATTGCTTCATTTGATCGTGACGGTGCGTCATAGAGACATTTCAGACACTGTCTACCCAAAAATAAATCAGAAAAATTTTATTCCTAAAATCAAACATAAAAAAGGGTTGATTTCCGTTTTAGAGCTCTCTATTTTTTTTTTTTAAAAAAACGTCTCTGCTCTTTTACTCCTTGAACATTATTCAAATTGTATTCTCCTCGAAAGAGGACATTAACGTTCGGTCGAAATCCCTATAATTTTAAAATTTTGCAAAATGTTCATGTATAAAAAAATCTTGGCAAAAAGTACTTAAATCACACCAAAAACATAAATGTTAAAGAATATCCAAATTCTTTTATACAAAAATCGGTTTTGCCTTACGAGTCAGCCACAAAAAGTACTGAGATCTAAAAAAACCGTCAGGTTTGTATTGTAATTATTAAAAATTTCACAAATAGTATTTAGGTACATTTTTATACTTGGCAAGTTTTCCAATTTAAAGTTTTGAATATATATATATATATATAAAACACATGTGTATGCCGCAATGTGAACGATTTTAAAATCTTGCCAGTATAAAAATGTATGTATTTAGAATGGAGTCGTTCTAGCAACTTTTAAGTATTGTAAACATTTTTGTATGGCAGAAAAAGACTCATGTTTCCATTTATCACATTTGAAGCTGTTTAATGTAAAATTGGAATTGCCTTTGTCCTCAAAATTTTTTAATAGAGAGAATTGTCACCTGTCAGTGGAAGAATGGCAACATTGTGATTTTGCTTTTAACATTTAGAAGAGCGAGAAATTTTGATCTACTTATAATTATTTGAGAAACATACATATTCTGTATTTTATCCTTCGGCTTATGTTTGATGGTGTTGGTTTGGCTTGCACTCGGCGGAATTAGTCATGTATCCCTCCTGAATGCAATATTCATTCTGCTAGCCAAATTAAAAATGCCTTTGAATTGAGTTAGCCATAATTCTCTTACCGGATTTTCGCTGCTTAGTAAGATTGCGTTGTCGCTGTGGTTTTTATGTAGGTATCCGAATTTTCGGGAGATATTTTTTAAGCTTTTTCTTTTATATTTCCGAGGATGTTGCGATCAAGAGTATGAGATCATAACTCTTCGCTTTTTTGATTGCATTTCTACTGGGTCCCCTATGGTGTTCACCTGTTTCACTTTAACAAAGTTGAACAGCAACAACAACATATTACTGAGATGAATAAAAAGCTGTTGGTGTTAATTTTATGTGATCTTGGTGTTCTTAAATAGAGATTTAGGTTTTGAATACCCTTAAAATGAAGTAACACAGTACACGTAGTAGGGAAGTGAAGGATAAGAGAAACAAAGATACCGATGCACGTTGGATTTAATTGACTGTAAACTGTTATGTGAGGGAAAAACAGAGCATGGTAGTGCATTCCACGTATGTACGTATTGTACGGTTAAGAAAGGAATCTTTATTTTTCACAGTACGTCCGAATGTAGGCTTAAGGGTAAACTGATGTGCAATCGTATCATGACGAGTATTACGGTTGAAGTGGTGGAATGCAACTGGCTATTTCGTTAGAGCACAGATGATGGAAGACAGGCAGGGGACATGGTGACGATGACTAAGGGACTTGGCGATATCTCGGTTGCCAATAAGTTTTACGGCACGTTTTTCAATACTGTCAAGTAGCTCCAAGTATGTTATTGGTGCACCAGAGCAGATATCAGCGCTGTACTCCAGTTTTGGACTAATAAACGCCTTACAAATTCTAGCCAGATCAAAAGGGGTGTTGCCTAGACATTTCGCAGCGTTCTTGGCAACGTCAAAGATGTGTCCATCGAAGTTTGTCATTAACGAAAATACCAATGGAGAGGCTTTCGGTTTCGGCGATGCAAGTGCCACTCATGGAAAATTGCAAAGTATTCGGGTTTCGTTATAATTTTTATTAATTTAGACGTCGTATTCCTTATGGTTATTGCGCCATTCGAATTTAGACGGCACAGAGTGCTCACTTTCAACAAACATCCTATAAGAGTGAAAGGCTTAGGTAGAGTCATTATGTCTACCCTAGAAATATTGGTTTCGCACGACACTGTTGGTCGTTACAGGGTTAATCACAAGTTTAAGGAAAGTCGGGAAACAAGCTATATACCACGTTGTTCTTCGATTAACGATTAGGCTGGGGGCGTGATTGTTTGAATTTTTGGATATTATTTTATTTACATAGTTGGTTAATGTTTTATTAAAAGGACAGACAAAGCCATTATTTTGACAAGATAACTAGATATCTAGACTTGATGGCAACTGAACCATCATTCTGTTCTCGTCAATATGACGTACATGACAATTTTTTTTAATTTAGTGCCCTTAAAGCACGTTACGTTAAAAAAAACCTACATATCTTTTTGCACACAAAAGCTTTAAGCAGTATATTTTTTCGATAATTTGAAAATCGAACAAATTTATTACTTACCAGTGGGGGCTTATCTCCCAACCGCTTGCAGTTGTTCAGCTCTGTTGGTGAATTATCCTCGTCCGAGCTGGGAGTTTGTGCAACTTTTTCGTTATCATTGCAGCTATGTGGGTGTTTGCGTATGATAGGACGTCGAAAATGTCACAAATAAAAGAAAAAAGAAAGAATAAACATTAAAGGAAATAGTTTTTGCAACCCTTCCACGCGTCAATGCAAAGAGTGATTGACATACACAAACTCACATACATATACACAAAACATGCAAAATCAATATTTAATCACATTAAAAGGATCAGCAAGCAACTTTTTCTCCATCCAATTCGAGTGCAAACAAAATCAAAAGAAACCAAAAAGAATTACACAAACACACACCATAAAACTGTGGGCGAAAGGAACAATTTTGTAAAGAGCTCCTTCTTGAAGGCGTATGCAAGCTCACGATACCTCATTGTAGCCATGAGCCCCCCTTGTTTCGGTAAGGTTTCTTTTTTTCTATTTACACTACTCACTTCAAGTTGTGGGCCTGGGTGAAGAGATGAATGGGACGCCTTCTAGCACCAGGGGATGCTGTTACTGATGTCGCTGTCGCATTGTCCGTAATTGAATTCAAGTCAACCCTCATACTGCGCCCCATACATTCGCCGCCGCCACCGCCGCTGAGACCACCACCACCACGACCCATTCCAACCCCCATGTTGCTGACATTGAAACGATTAATGTGATGATTATCGTTGCTGTTCTTTTCGTAGCCCAAATTGTTGTTTATCATCTTTAAATAGTTTCACTGCAGACGACAATCGCAACAGGGAACATTTTTCGAGAAGCGTAAAAGCACAATTTTGAGCGTTGGGGTTGCGGGTAAGGGAATGATTTGTTGTTATAAATAATGAGGATGATTTACAATTTTGAGATATAGCCAAATCGAATCGTGTTGATCATCATTTTTTATTTATTAATTTTTTTATTTTTTATTTATTTTGTTGCCAATGTGTTAAATGTTTCCGATGCATGAAAGTAAACAAAGGAAAGGGGGTACAATTTAGAATTTTAGGCAGGTTGCGGGAGCTGTAAGCTTTTGCACATAGATGAGCTATATAGATAGTTCCTTAAAATAGTAAAATATAGACTTACATGGACATATGTGTTGGTTTTGTAATCATACACAAAGTGGGAAGGAATCACGTCTTCAGAAATTTGCTTAGATTGCTGCTATACCATTATTTAGGGAGTTAAGGCTTCTCAGTTCAAAGGGGGAGTCTTTTAAACCTGGAAGAATAAAAAAGAATAACATGTGTATTACGAATGGTAATAAGATACAAATACATATTTTTTAAAGTTTTTTAAACTAAGCGATGATAGGTACCTATGCCTCGGATCGCAAAAACAGCAATTGAAAGCAGATGTAGCGACCAGCATAAAAGCCCTTCCACTGGTTTGCAGGATGTAATCTGAAGTTTCTGGGTTTTTTGCAGAATTTGCAATATAAAGGGATAACAAAATTTTAAGTGAATTTATCTCAATTAAATAGAAAACATAGACTTTCTCCAAGTTCAAAATTGGTTTCGGCTACGATATATGATACGGCTACAGGTGGGATGTAATCGCATTTTTACGGATGACTCCAAAACCTGTCAGAGTACAGGTGCTGTTGCTTTCATAGAGTTTGATAATAATAATAATATATATACTATATAGGGTGTAGTACACTGCGACCTTGTGATCTATTAGATCCCCTACTTATACCTTGGAGAGGTTTGCTCCCTCGATCAGAGCCCCCTCACAGCTTAACACCAGGGATTATATTGGAGTTTTTATGATCTGGCTTTAGCCTTATCAAGGAAAAGCTACTTAGAACACAACATCCAGTCCAGTTTTTTGTATGAATCTGAGAATAAGCAGTGAATCCGTGGTATGTAAATCCTTTTCTTGAATTTGGTGTTTTTCCAAAATTTAAAAATTTAAAAATTTTAAAAGTGTCCCACAGGATTCCAGTATGTGTTCTAGAGTTTGTGTAGGCTCATTGCAGAATCTGCAGAGACCTTCATCTGATAGGGAAGATAGGGATTCCTTACGTGTTTCCTGAGCTAAAATGCCAATTTAGGAAATCAGTTAAGATGCGTAGGTTAGTTTTACTAGGTCTCATACACTCTTTAAATCTTATGAGATTAGTATCTCCTAAGAATTTTTTGGCTTGTCTCAGACCATGGATATTTACGGTTCTAGCTCTTTTCTCCTTTTCCGATTTCCTGAATTCTTCGCGTAGAGTTCCCTTATCCCGCAGAATGGTTCAGGTCCTATGAAGGGTGCTGCTGCCGTTTTCCTGGCTAGAGATTGTTGAGAATTTGTAGGCATCCCCATTCAAGTTTGAATTAAATGACAAAGGAGTCCAGTGCTTTGATAGCTGCTTGACTATCTGACATAATTTTTATGTAACAGTTTCTATAGTAGTGTAGAAGTATTGTGTGTCTGGAGTGACAGACAAGCTGCATAATCCTTCAATCACTTGGAAGTCAGTGCTCCAGCTCTATACCTCTTAGAATTCTGTCGGAAGGACTCTCTAAGGCTTGTTTTGGTTTTGGGTCATACTGGAATCTCTAACGAACTTGCTTGTTTTCTCAGGACCTGAACCTGTTCCAGTATCTGGTCTACCGCCATTCCTAGTTAGGGCCTCATTTGATGACTGAGTCTCCTATAGGCACAATGTCTGTGGGAATACTTCAAATTGCCTTAACGGCTTTGCTATCACTATCACATACGCACTCTTTTTATTCCCTATCCTAAAGGTATATTAATTTTGACACATAGTTTGCAACACCCCTTAATATTCATCGTAGACCCATAAAATTATATATATTTATAATCAGGACCAAATCCTAAGACTATTTAGCAATGTCCGTCCGTCCGTCCGTCCGTACGCAAGTTTTAGGCCTTTAAAATTAAGCTAGGAAGCTGAAATTTGGACCACATACTCCCTAGGGCTCCAAAATGGTTAAGTGTAAAATTTGGATTACGCCCACTGCCACGCCCATAATTTAGAAAAAACCATTTTAAAGCTAAACTTAGAGAGATAGAGCGTTATAACCTTCAGAAGATATGTAGGCACTGGCCTTCTTTATAAGTTTGTCATATAAAGATTTTTGCCACGCCTACTTTTTGTGGGCGTTTTTCACTAAAATGCTGTTTTCTTCGAAAATTTTCATAGAAAGCAAACAAAAATGTTTAACAAGATATTTACCCTATATTTTTTCCGACATATCGCCCATACAAAGTTTTTGGCCACGCCCACTTTTTGGGGGCGTTTTTTCAAAACATATTTTTTTTTTGTAAATTTGTAAGAGTGAAATATAATGCTATCCATCATCTTCTTAATGCTTTTTTCTTTAGGGCATATAGGGATATGGATAGGGTATCATACTGTTCGCCCCAAGCGGACTGTAGCCTTTTCTTATGTTTTTCATGAACATTTTGAATTCGTTAATATCGAAGCAGTGCTTAAGATTGTTGGTGAAAGTCCAGAAACATCGATTCAGGGTCGTGGTTATTAAGCTCTCTACAGCATATACTTATTGAAGGTCTTTCTTTCCATGCTTACAAAGCTCAATTAATACAAAAACTGAAGCCTCATTCGTTAAATAGATATTCAACATCAAATATGGAATGCTAATTTTTTTTTCCATTTTCAGCTTGATGGCTTCCGACTAACTCTTGGAAATAAGTTGGGGGGTTGGCTTTAATACTTCGAATAGACAGTTTCGATTCAAGTTTAGATATTTCTGTCCTCATCTCATTTTCGTGGTTGTAGATGGTTTTCTTGGCTTTCATCGTCAATTTTGAATGATTCGCTTTGTCTGGTTAGTCTATATCCTCAGCTCTAACAGCGACTTTTCTACAAGGCTTTCTTTTTCACATCTGACACACCAAAACTTCCGAACACAAAAGATTGTCCTACAAAAGATGATCTCCTCTCCTACTTGGCAATAAAATCGGTTAAAGCTTCTAAAAACTTTCTGTTATAGCATTTTTCTTTTCTTCTATTGAGCCGTGAGTGCATATGAAATCTAGGTCTGCCGCTTACAATATACCCGCACACAAATAGGTGATTGTTTTGATCACAAACACTTCCTTTTTCTTGTTGTGTCTTGTCCGGCCCATCCCAAGGGATTTAATGGATGGCGGTGATGTCCGCTTAGTAGCAGTCCGGTCTGTTGAAAGTCGGCGTGTTTTGCTCGTTTTTCAGGGTCGTCAAACCTGAATCCGGCCCTATCCAAAGCCTTTAATCGCTTCGGCAGTTAGCCCCATGTGCAATCCGTAACCTGAAGGGCTAGGCCGTTTTTAAGGCAGAAGGTGAGCCGAACTATGGAGAAGTCCACAAATGTGAGTCTGCCAATGCCGCCCATCTATCTGCATCCACCAGCCGGTCTGTGTTTTCAGATGCCGTACGATAAAACGCTTCGACGGTTTTGTTTTAAAATTCGTATTTCGATATTTTAAAGTAATATCTGTTTTTTTCCTTCACTTACAATGTATGTCCTTGCAAGGGATTGCCAACTTCCTGCACCATCCTGTAATTTGCACTTAATTCTACACCAATAAAGGAAAAATATAAATTTAAGTTTAGAGTAAATTTCCCCCAAAATGTATAAATTTTGAATTGCCATAGTGATTCCTTCAACCATTTCTATCTGAATTTATGTGACATTTTAATATAGAATTAGATACGTGCTTGGCAGATATTAAACCTCAAATCTGCATTTATGTTTGGTTCACAAACAAAATTGCCCTGCTGGAATATACAACAGTTTTCAGTTATTGAGGCAAATACCTAACAAGGACCAATCTAATCGCTTGCCCGTACAAAGACGACTGAGAGTACTCATAAACTAGTCCCTCCTCATTCATGCAATCGGTTTATGTTTGTTCATTCTAAAGCAAATACGAATGCGCTCCTACTGAAAGGACAGGACAATATTTGAGTATTTTAATATTCATTTGAAGCTGAAGCGGAAATATAAAAAAAAACAAATCATATTCAAATACAAATAGAAAATATTGCAACAAAAAGCCATTTTCTCGGCATTTTTTTTTCTTTTTTCATTTCTAACCCATTTAAACGCAATCATTTTAACAACAAACCAAACGCAAACGCTGATGTCCTTTCCTGGATAAAACTCCAAAAATAGAACATAAAATCTCAGCAGCATGTGTATGTAAACATTATACAAATGTAGGTATCCTTGTTGCAAGGATAGACATCATTTCAATTACCATTTTGTCAACAACATACATACATATATAAAACTGTAGCACATAACCACATGAACAACGCAAAAAGGATACACTATCTGAGATTTGGAAGGTTGAGCCAAGAAGACAGAGAATAAGATAAAACAGACGCACTAAATCCAACGACTGCCCAAATTCATTGTGTAACACTTCCAAATTGGTCAGTCAGAAGAATGGCCAAAAAGGGAATGATAACGACTGGGACGGGGGGTGGATGGGGTACGCCGGCTTTATATCCTCTTTGTCACAATCCAACCAATATCCTTCGAATATACTGCAATATCCCCGCAAACAAAGTGGACAATTTGAATCCTTTGCTCTGAATAATGACATAAAGGGATTCAGCCGGAGCGTATATAGTCTTATAGCATAGTGTGAGTCTATACTTTGGAACAGAAATACCCTTTTGTCTACATACATGTGTGTGTGTATACCAAATAGGACTTTGGATGTCTGTTCATTTCACTGGCTATTGCCAGGGCCGATGCCATAAAGGATGAATAATCGACTAAAGCTTTGACGGGACATAGAAAAGTTGCGGTCACTGAGAGTGGCTGCTAGGTACCTATCACCTGGCTTTTCATGCAAAAGACAAACAAAGGAGTCAAATTCACAAACGAAATAAAAAAAAATTTAAACATTTCAAGGACTTGGTATTGAGTGGATGGATACAATCAAAAGCAAATGGCAAGAGTTGAGGGAATCTATTTTGGTATAAGGAATAATGTTTAAGGTGTTTTGAGCTATCGAGCAAAGAAGTTTAAGAACTTTAAAGCCTATCCACGGGAATAGTTCCGGGGAAAGGGGGAGAAATCGAGCTCATAAGCCAGATTTTTAGGCAACTTGTAGTTGTTTATTTATGTCGAAAGCTTTATACACCCGCTGAAGCGCGAAACTTTAGTAATTTACCTGACTTTTCCAGAAAACCCACAAAGACACTTCAGTGATAAGGAGATTTGATATACCCATTAGAGATGTATATTTATTTTATTTGGCTTAATTCAAGCGAATACCTAAAAAACGAACATCATGGCTAACATGGAATTTCTATAGCAATAAATTTAAAATGTTCCAAGTGTCCGATGGGTTATCACGTGATGACATATGGTGACATATTCGAGGAGAGGTCTTAAAAAATTAATACAAAAGTACTTCAAAGAATTCTTTGGACCAGCGATTAAGGAAACCAAGTTCGAAGTATGAGTACGAAAATTTAGTTCTCTATCACATAAGACAGGCAAGTCTCGAACATCGTACTTTGACTGAAATAAAATTAATTGACAAGAGAGGGCAATAATATCATTTAATAAACTCGCATACCATCAGCGAAGGCAAATAACCATTGAAACCATTTTTATACCATTTATAGTGAGTATAAAGATTATTGGTCCAAGATGGCTGTCTTGAGGAACCCCAGAGCTTGCTTATATTGGATCAGATACTCGGTATTGTCGATTTTCGAAGTATGCTTTTATCCATGTGACAAATACATATGGGTTGTAAGCCAACCAATTTGAGTTATACGATAATCAGAAGGTGAGTGAGTTCGTCAAACGCTTCGCTGAAGTCTGTGGCTACAGCATCAACTTCATTTTTTTTCATCTTCTAGGGACCTAGAATGCGACCATACGACGAACTTAGTAAAGTTTGTGGTGGTTGATTTGTCTTTCTCGATCAACAGAAAGAATTGGTCTGCAGTGGAGAAGAAACTATTGATAAAAAATGCTTTCGAAAGCCAATAATTAATAATTCATAAATCTTTAATGACTAGTGCAGGCACGCCATCGGGACCAGATGGGTAGTAGTCGGTGGGTTCCCTTTTTTTTGGGTTACTATTGCTAATGTCATGTATGCAGTGATTAATGTGGTTTGTTTGGCAGATGTTCATATAAGCGAAGTATTCATGATTTAGCTCATAAATAGATTGTCAAAATGCCTGGCTGAAAAATTAAGCAATTTTGCGAATTAATAAGAATTTGTGATTAAATAAATGTCAGCGAAAGAATTACTAAGCTGTTTTATTTTAGTATTGAGGGATAGCCTTCTAAGTTCCAATATTGACAAAATGGTAGAAACGTTTGGGGTCAGAAATTAGTTTAGATCGCATTTCCAAATGTGTTTTAGCAAATCATAAAATTTTATACACACCTATGACGGTGAACGCCTTATTACAATTTTTAAAGAGCACACGATGCCTAAGTATCAAAAAATTCTTTATACAGTAGTTTACCAACGCAAAACGTGCAACAGAATTTTAGCTACTGGGATTCACAGGCACTGCGTTCACATAGATGTTAATGATAATCGGTATAAGATCCAGTTATTAAGTAATCTTGCCGCAACTTGTTTGCATGAATCCATGTTTAATCTACGGTTACGAAATGGCACAAAAACTAGGTAGAATTATTCATCATAAACATCGCCAAACACTCCTTTAAAGTTGTCAAACGTTTGCGTTTGTTATCGAATGTGGGTAACGGCGGCACCCATGTTGCAGAAAGCTTTTTCATGTCCAATTATTTATGTAAAAACTAAACCTTAACTTGCCGACATTCCATTATCAAAACATGGATTTTATCGATCATTCTGGTTTGGTGACCGCATTTGGGCGACCAGAACGTTCGTTGTCACGACCGCACCTGAAACTAAACTAGTGGTGAATGGTTCCAATCCATGTTTTTTAAGTTTTTTTAGATTAGTGTGATGATTTTTTATCTTCAAAAAAAGTGATTTGAGAATACTCGAAATTCACTTTCTTCCATTTTAACGAAAATGCTCGTAGATGTCTATATAAAATGGCTGCTAGAACAAAATGTTGACAGATCTGTCTGAAAAATTGGTTTGTTCTTTTAAAAGATGCTTCTTGACAAAAAAAATTAGGATTTGAGTTGGCGACGCTATTGGTTTTAATTTTCAGAGACTTATGCCTTAACTACATTCGGCTAAAAGTGCAAAAAGTGACTTTTTCAAAGCTCACATACACACGCTGCTGCGCCCTTGTCTGAACTGTGTTCAAAAACTGGCCTACGAATTTTTTTGACTTTTAAAAGCTCCAAGGAAGCATGAAACAAAACAAGAAGCATTTGCCAACGAAAGAAAGAAACATTTTTATCAGAATCATCTAAGGGTATGATCAGTAACTAGTGAAAGCTTTCCTGTGTAAATGTATTAGTTTTTGTTCGAGATACCTCTAAATTTCCAAGTGACACACTCTCTGAAAAGTTGAGAGCAAAATAAAAACTGCAAACGGTCTGGAAAGGGAAAAAACATTTTCGTGTGTTCACTTTTTGCCGAATGTAGTTAAGCCTTTATTAACCCACCCTCGTATATGGAATTGGATTGTGAAAAGAGGAAAAGACTAGTGAGTAGAGTATGACAACAGCTAGGTCGATATCAATACTATCGGTAATAGATTGGAAGGTAATGTTAATAATAAAGTTGTTGAGACTTTTAAAGCCAGCTTTACGGAAATAAAAATCAGAAGCCAATTTCAACGTAACTGGTTCTTATAAGGAAATATTAAAGATAGGTTGAGGTTCGAGTGTGGAAGGAAGATGGTTACTCCTGGAAACGCCAAGTATCAGAATATAATGGGAAACTGTCGATTCACAAAGTTAGTGATGCCATCGGGAGAGAGGAAGGGAGATTCGCCATCGGAAGAAGCCCATTTCTAATTAAATTAAACAGGAATGTAGGTAAGTTCTCGTGCATTGCCATCGAAAGTTCAGTACGAGTGCGACCAAAACCTAATTTTTTTAGTAGGGGAAATGAGTGGCCTTCAGGGTTGTTTCCATGACATTATTTTGAGTTAAGTGAAATTTGAAATGAAGTACTTACGTGAAAGCTTAGTCATCGTTGCAAGACTCTCAAATCGATTTGTGACAAAAATTTCATTCTCAATGTGTGAGATTCCTAATTTGCTTGCTTCCAAATGTCTCTAAACTTAAAACGCGCCGCACTGTAATCTGCTAAATCTCCGCACTGAAAACTAATTCAAATCATTACTTTACGCTCTTCTGAAGGATCATTAAAAGAATCCAATTTGAACCGAAATACCACCTCCTTCAGATGGTTGCTTGTCAGCGCCCCCCTCAAGAGCACTAAGCTCGTTGTATACATCCTTCAATGTCTTTTGTTAAAATAATTGGAGGACCCCATACTATATAACACCACGCCCTCTTCATCTCCCTCTCCCTCTTTCTATAAAATACGGTAAATTGTAGGTACTTCTGCTTAAGTGTGCACTTGTCACAACGATGCAAAATTTTCCCTTCTCTATCCTTAACGAGCAGCATGCCATTTTCATTTGCTTTGATAGACGCTCGCCATCGCTTCGGTCGTCCATTCCTCAAACTATGCCCGGGATTCGGACTGGATAATTGAATCGTTTATTGCCAAAAATTTGGGCTACACAAGACTAGTAAATTGTTCGTCTTCCCCGGATTGCTCGCCAGCTCCACTGTTCTCTTCGTCCGGTACTGCGGCGCAACAAACACGAGCAAAGTGAAACTTTAACGTTTCAAACAAGAGTGTGAAGTCTCGAAGAGACAAATCACCATCTCAATAGCTCGAGGCAGCGACAACTGCGAGAGAATGGTACGGAGGGACGAAAGCAAATAAGTTTTATGGCGGGCAGCCATTTTCCAGGAAGTATCCTTATTCATGTCTTCGGCACGCAACAAAACTTGCTCCCAGAACACTCTAATTCCAGTCTATGGGTAACCTGAGGGTTACTTGCGAATTGGGTCAGTAGAAAATAAATAATTTCGCCTACGTCCTTGAGCTATTCGAAGGAATCGTAATGAAGATTACCATTCAGCCACCTACGCCAGCTACACACAGAAAAAAAGGGACGAAAGGCAATAACATTTTCTTTATAGGTTTCGGTAATCGTCCATCGCAGAACTCTCTGATTCTACTGTTGATGTTGCCTTGTAGTGAACTGCTGTGGAAATTTTTGCGTGTGAATCTCCTGCCGGACACAGCAGCAACCGTGAATAACGGCCGTGCCCTTGTGCTCTCTCAATTATTCGTCGGCACATTTGTGTGTGTGTTGTGCTTGTGGTGCGTGTGGCAGTGGCAGGGACCAAAAACAGCTCAGGAGGCAAACTGAACGTTCTTATCGTCCTTTGTTAATCTAGTTGATGAAACTCGTGAAGCTCGTTATAATTTCTTATTTCTGTTCGTCCTTTTCCATGAGCAATCTTTGTTATCGACTCACTGTCATCCAGATAGTTAGCTTCACTCACCTCGGTCCTTGCCATTGAGCTTTTAAGCAACACTGACAAGCGACAGGGAACGTTTCTATGGTGATTTCGAGCCATATCCTTTATAGTGTTGAAATGTATATTTTTTTTAGCTTGTTTCAACCAAAAAAATGTAATAATCTACAGCGGTAATTTGTTGTCCTTTTTTTTGGTTTCTGCTTTGACGTAGTTTCATTCCAGGACAATATTTAAAAAATATGTTCGTCCTTTGTTGGTATTATACATGTTGTCAAGGAGAAATATAGAAGTCTGCAGTTTATTGAACTTTGTAGTGGAAGGAATTGATTTTATTGAGTTTATGCTATTGGGGTGGTCTAAGATTAATTTAATAGTTTAAGGAGAAAAATATCGAGTTCCAGGTGCTGAATCGAAGTATTTGTTATTGCTGTCTCGTAACTTTGCTAATAAAGTTGCTAAGGATGTAAGTAGTGAAAAGGGTTAAATGCTTTCTGATCGAAACAAGGGATTTTGAGCGTATCTGGTATAACCAGGTTATCGTAGCGGGGTCAGGGACATTAAGTTGAGCTGAATTGACTTCAGTTTTGCCCCTTTTATAATCTTTATATGTATATATAGTATTTTTAAAATATATATCCTTTTTGCGGCTCCTATTCCAAACCATTTGGTTCTACTATGTTGTCCGAAGAAAGAGATGCCGCGAATGGTTTTGAGATGTTGCTGAAAATCCGAGATATTTTTTATGCAAAATTATTTCCCGTGCTTATATTCGTTATCAGATCCCCTTTTCAGATGTCCAATCTAAGCAAGTGAGGTAACAAAAGAAAGAGAATTGTTAGAACACTGACAAATTGTAGCTGAAGGAACCAGGTTTAGTTCTCTCACTATTTCCCATAGTGAACACGGAATACTAATTGAAAAACTTTTGATTTCAATATTGTAAGACCGATATTGTAGATTAATAAATCTGGAATCCTTAAGTGTTAAGCCATTTTACGAAGAATTAAGCCTCAAACTCTTATATGCCCACGAAATATCAACAAGCAAAACGAGATTTATGACGATGATCGGGCTAAACTACAAACACAATGTGCTTATCTTCCATATAATAATAGCCAAGTCAATTGTCCGTCCTCTGCACCGCTTTCATCACCGACCCAAAATGACTCGAAAACTGTAAGGCCCACGAAGCCGAAATAGATATTGGTAGATCATGGCCTAAAAGGTGTTTCAAGGCTGAGGCTACTTATAAGCACTTTAAGTTCACAGCGCCATCTATATTATAGAATGGATTACTCATAGAATCATTATAGTTGTGACATAAATCGATGTTTCATATAGAATATAACGCCATCTAGATTGGAGTAGATGTTAGTTGATATATAATTTAGTACTCCAACCGTAAAGGATTAAGGCTAAATGTAGCGCAAGTAAAGGCGCTCAAAAAGTGGCATGACATCATTAATTTTCATACCTTAATAGAGGGAGTTAGCGATTAAGAAGGGAGGAATATTGGCTTCTGTAGAGAAAAATAAATTACTTCAGAATGCCGCGATTTATAAAAAAGTGAGGTGGATCAAAGTCTTTCCCCAAAAAAATAAAATAAAAAAAAACTGCAAACAATAGCCGAAAAACGAATTGTAGAGATGAACAAGGAAACCTTTAAGTAAAGTCGCAGTCGCTAAGAATATGAATTAAAAATTTCTGCAGACTGCTAAGACTACGACGACACAAGTGCAGTTTACGACCAGAGCGCACTAAGCAAGTATTCTACCCGCCTGTGCATTCGTGAGTATAGGAGCCGATGGCCAAAAATTGGTCAAGGGGTAAAAAGGACAAACTACAAGGAGGGAGGGCTATTACCGATAAATCGGAAGGAATGTTATAATTGACAGCTATTACTTTTAGGTAGTTGAGGACTTTGCTTAAATTGGCTATCTCCAGAAAGACTAAGGAAAGAGCAGGGAATATCTGCTCTATAGATCTGAAGCTTGCACTGTTTCTTAGACTTTTCGAGAGAAAAATTCTTCATAGATATTTGTTCTCAATTCCGTTGAAGGGTTTTGGAGTCCACTAATCAACTACGAACTCTACAAGCTGTACAGCGATGCCAACTGCGCGTCTGGCATTCAAGATGGCGCGGCGTGCATCACAATCATAAAATACAACAGCTTCGGAAAGTCGGCGAAAAATTGGCAAATGGCGAATCTATGCTTGCAAATTATGTCCTGCACATTTGCCTGCTAATAAATAAGGGAAGCAAACTCAATTTAAACCATTTTAGGAGTATTTTTCTCCTGCTCAAACGCTTTGACTAGATTTGCATAAAAATCAAATTCACCGCTGCAATTGGCGTGGTTTTATTGATTTAATTTGTAACCCATTTTCTCTGGCTTCGTTCATCAGATGGAAGCACACAATGCCAACCGAATTGATAATGGATTGGAATTGGGAGCCTTTAAAAATACTCTGAAACACTGTTACCAATCAAAATGATGAGGGAATGCATTGCGACGTGGAATCAATTTCCAGTCGCCCCCCAAGCGATGGCATAAAACAAATAAAATCCAATAAAAATAAAAAGGATATATAGGTATCTCACATCGTACACAATATGACAGACTTTGTATCAATAAAACAACAAGATTTCATCGTCAGTCGGAGGACATCGATTTGTTGTTGGGTGGAAGTGTGGGAGTTCGAGTTGGTAGCGGGATCGTTTGAAATCCATACCAATGGAGACGAGGGAAACGAGAGAAAGCGAGAATATACTGCACGAATCTATGCCACCAGATAGAGTGATATGTGGCAGGGAAAATCGGCCTTAGCAGCTCAGGTCATTGATATCAGTTGTTCGATTGGAAGGGGATTTCGTTCCGTAATTCCATTGATATCCCTTATAGTGTTTGAGAGTTAATTGAATTACGTTACCTACCTGGCAGCAGCAGTTGATTGATTGCCTATCTGCGGGCACATTATTGGCACTTTCATTTGGAAAATATTTACCCAGAAGAGGAGCAAACAAAAACTGGAGCGTATTTTGTTTGCAGATTAAATTTAATCTGAAATTATCCTTGAAAATTCGTTTATTCAATTATTTGCATAGACAAATCCAGTGCTGGTTTTACATTATTTCCCTTGAAGGCATTATCCTTGTCTAATTTGATTCACCACCGCTTGGAGTTTGTGGAGAGTTCCAGGGGAAAGTTTTCGTGACGTTTTGTCTGTGTACTGCAAAGTTTTCCTCACGCATAGAAAATGAAATTTTAATCAAAACAGAACCTTATAATCTTGTTCTGCCGTTTGTGCGGTCGTCTTGGCCCGATTCACACCCATACGTAACGGAATAACGCTTCGGGGTTCATTAAGCTTCTCGTACATTTGTTTCAACATTTTTAATCATTGACAGAGTTAGAGAGCGAACATAATACTTACTAACACGTCATACAGAAAAAATAAAAAACACTCAAAAAATCCTTTTGAAGGATTCGCAGTTATATATTCCTCTCGCTTCAGTGTGTTTGCATTGAGGCCTTTTGTGAGAGGTTTACCAAAGCAAACACTACCCGATGATAATCACTTACTACACAGAGGACCTGGAGAAAGTCGCGCAAAATGTAAACAAAAATATAAAAAAAAAAAACAAATACACACTGGATAAGCCACTGCTCCTTAGAGTTAGAGTTTCACCTTTAAGCGTTTTGTGTAAAAAAAAAAACATGAACGGAACTGAATGCCTAAGCCGGTTCGTCGTTGTTGGACAAATGGATGTCTTGCTTGTATTTTTTTCTTTTCTGCACTTTAATGGACAGCAGGATAAATTCGCTGAACCGTGTGGTAATAAGTATCGACAGGTCTTCTATGTTCTATGTTGGCAAGGACACAAGGATGTGTATTTTTTTTTTTTGACAGATTTATTTTTCTGCAAAATATTTTTTCTCCTTGTTTACTTCCTTTTGAGTCGACTTAATTTGTGAAGCTTACAGGACGAGTAGGTGGATTTATTCTTAAAAAATCTAAAAAATATTGAGACTGTTTCTGCCGCAATAAGGGAGGATGAAAGGAATTTGTTTTCCAGGAGGAAAAATTAATATGCGGACTTAAACAAGAAGGCAGGATGATGATGTATTTTATTTTTTGTTGTTATTGTGTTTAGGGTGGGCTTAGTGGCGGTAGAAAAAAAAAACGTTTCAAAATTGATGTTAAAGGTGCAAAGCTAGAGTAGGGTGAGTTTAATAGAATGAGTTTAAAGTGGATGTTCAATGTAAGTGCTAAGTCTTAGGAAATACTTTAAGATTGTGAACCTTTTTGATCTTTTGCAAAATACGTCTTTTCCGGTACATGCGTTATGTCAGATTAGACACCCTTGGTCTTCTGTGATGGCACATGGTTGATCTAGCCTACTCGTTGAAATGGTTAAAGCTCCTTGTATAGACAAAGACTTTTAACGTCAATATTAAGTAAATCGCGGTGGTTGCAAAATGTGGGAGTGAAGTTTGCCAAAAAATATTTGAATTTGCGAAATTCCTTGCAGCAAGCATGACTTTAAGGGGAGGTTTCAAGGAACTACTCAGGGAGAAGATAGGTAATCTAACTGGCACCATATTTTTGTTCAGTATTTTTGGGCAAAAACTCATTCAAAGACCTATAGTTTTTAAAGGGAGTGTTCGACGATAACATTATTTTCAGAATTTCAGATATCCCTGTGTCCTTGCCCCATGATCGTGCAATTTGACGATGTATACAGTTGTCTGTTGAGATATTTGGACTCGTTGGTCTATGCAAATAAGCCAACAAAATAAAAACAATCATCAAAACGTTCTCAAATACAGTAAAAAGTGGTTGAAATTTGGAGCACCACGATGAAGTTTCCAAAACTACCCCATGGTGGTTTCTATTGAGTACACCCCTTTTCCATGTTACGTGCAAGGTATTTTGATCAAGACCTACAGCATAATCCAAAAAATTGAGCTTTTCTTAAAAGGTGCTTGTTGGCATTTTTTACATCAAGATTAGCGTTTTAAGCACATGTATCATCATAAAACTGTCCAACATATAAATTTCAACGTATGAATGTTCGAAGCAGCGAGCTGGAAGAAATGATGACTAAAATGCGATTGGAGGGAAAAGTCGATGTTCTCTCTTCCTCTCTTATTTGTAGAGTTTTACGAGCTATTCACGTTGTTTTCTGCAGTTCCGCTTTTTAGATATTCTTCATCAAATCCGGTGTTTCGTGCTGGTGCTCTGGTAAAAACCTGCTGTGTTTTTTAAAGCTTCCTGGCATCTAAAATACTGGCTTAACAAAGGAAGGTTCTGGCAGCTTGGTGCGATTGCAACCAGCGTTTGTTCATTCGTCATGAGCGCATCCGTACATATTTGAGCCTATTGGTCCCTTCGTAGTAATACATTTTTAACGGGGTTAGGAAGTTAACTGCACGTACGCCCTCCTTTGGACTCCTTCGATTAAAGGAGTTGGATATTCCGGAGACGTTGTCCCATTTAGAGCTCATCCGCCATAAACTCTTTTAGAATGCCTTTGATTCGCGTTGAAGTTTCCTTAAAACCTGATACTGAAAAAAGTCGAAGCAGCTCACATAGGAATAAGAACACTTGTGCGGCTAAGCTGGAACTGTAAAAGCCACTATTGATTCGATTATTAAAATGCAAGAAGTGCCTTAGTAAGACAACAATCCTTACACTTGCTTGCACTGCGGTTGGAATGCAGACGTTGCTAAAGTGCACCAAAATTCAAGCGAAGTATATTTAGTATATAGATATATTCTTCTCTTGCTGTTGAGAAAAAAGCTATCCACGAGCTGCTTCAAAAGAACTCAAACGCACGTGTGCATCGACACTAAATGTTCTGTAGAGAACTTCCACTGTCTTAAAACCACAGTTACGAGGGGCTAACGCTGATTTACATTAGTAGCCTTAAAGCCAAAGAGGATTATTTAGTTAAGTGTAGGAAATCTGTCATTCAACGCCGTTATATAGTTCTTAACTTAACTGAATCAAATTTCTCCAGTTGGAAAGATAAACTTATTTATAAAGCTCTTAACCCAACCCCGAAGAATATTTCCCAAACTTCTTGGACTTGACGAAATTAGTTTCACTTTTAAGTGCTGGGACTTTACTACAGATCTTATTGTCAAAATGCCAATATTTCTAGACTTTGTACCTTAGGTAACCTTAATGCTGGGGAAGACGTCTACTACTTGTTCCATTTTATCAGAAATATGCCTGCTCTTTTCTTTTCGAAGGAGACTTTTAAACACTAAGAAACCTCTTTACGACTTTATTGGTATAGTCAAGCCCTAAATACGTATCATGCTCTAATATATGGCTCCCTAACTCAGGAACAACTTGTAATAATCAATTGAAATTTTGCAGCGTGTCTGCTGTTATGTGTTCTAACAAATTCTAACTTGATGTTTCCAATTTCATTGGAAGTTAAAGGGTGGTTTGCCTGCTATAATGCCGAGGGGTGTCAGGTAGTACTTTGCTCATTCAAATACAATCTAATTGCCTAGACCATGTTTAACGCTGTGACTAAAACAGTCCACTAGAGGACTTTAAAATACTTTCGTCCTCCGATGTCCTGTAAAAACGTATTCGATTTCCTATTCAAATTATATTTCATTTAATCAAAATTCCCTTGAAAAAAGACGCTGCCCGTTTTCCTACAGCTTAGTTTTTTAAATAAGCCCAAAGAAGGTCGACATTCCGCTCGAGTTCCTCCATCAAGCCTTCGCATTAATTCACCTACAGCGACAGGCGCAAAAAAAGGATTCCAAATTCCACTCTCGAGGCTACCTCATTAAGTGCCTAATCAAGCGTCAACCGAGTATACACGAAAATGAACTCAGACCCATTCCTAGGAATCGTGGGGAGAAAACAAAATCAAAATCAAACGAACCGACGCAAAACAGATTAAGGGATACTTTTCTCGAAATTGTTGTCCCGGAGAGATGTGGCAATGGCAAACTCTCCTTTAATTACACTAGTGTGTACTTCCTTCTTGTCTTTCCTCTGTTTTTCCTTTTATTTTTCTTAATTTTTTTTTTGTTGCTACATTTGCCAGGAAACCATTTAATTAATTTATTTGATTTTGCCCGAAATAAAATCGTTAGCACGTGTCCTGATTTAACTCTCCGCCTGCTGAAGTATTCTTCAACTATCACTTGAAGAGGCGCTCGCTCTTCGTTAAGAATGCTTTATGTTTAAAAGATTCATCCAGTCGAATGCATCATATCCGCATCCTTGAAAATCTACTCGCACCATCCTTATTGTCATTTTCAGCCCAATTGAGTAATATCCAACGCCCGTCCCGCCCTACACTTGAAAATAGACAAAAAAAAAACCAACAGAAAATCGACATTCGTTTTTCGAGAACCCAACTCAACTTGAAAAATGGAAAACAGCTTACATACTCCTTCATTCTGGCAGGCGTCCGCCTCACCCCTAAGGATACAGTATTTATGAGATACTTTTTAAGATGTTTAACAAGAGGTTTTTGCCTCTTCTTACGTTGGCTGGGTTGCCATTGGGTGGGTGTGTGAGCCTAAGCAAGGAAGACTTGTACATCTGTTTCCATTGCGTATGCCACGTTTAACGACAAACTCATTAAAGTCCTCAACCTTGTCGCTGTCAGTGCACGGTAGCGAGGGTTTCATATACTCGCATACATAAGTGGCAAGGACGAGCCGCCGAGGAGTTGGGCGGCTGGTGGCGCAGCGCGGTTGAATCGTATCACAAATGGCGTGCTCCGACGTTGTTCAAAAGAAGAAATAATTATTTTTCGTGCGACACAAACATAATTCACCCCGAAAATTTACCAAAGTACCCAAAGTGTTTTCTGTTGTTTCGCGCGCGAGGGTAATGAGAACGTGCATACTGATATCTGTGTGAGCGAAAGTCGGATCCTTTCTTTATGAGCCTTTCGGAATGTTTCGCGCGTCAATAGAGGATGGGCAACACAGAGACAGAGAGAGAGAGAGGAGGAGATTCTAGGCTTGTTCGTTGGTTGGTATCCCCAAAGCACCAATTAAGACTGTTAGTCGTTTGAAAAAAAAAACGAAAAATCTTTTGCCCTCTCTTCGTGGTATGCCGTCGAACAGAGAAATGACTGACATGGGGTTTCTTTGTTAAAATCTTTTTAGCATAACGGTTAAATTGGTTTTGTTACGAAAAATGTGCCTTGGTTTCGAACTGAAATTGTGAAACACTGGAATGTGAGGTAGAAGTGGTTTATTTCTAAGGTGGAAGTTGAGTGAAGGTTTTCATGTGAATTTTTCCGTTCGGGTAGTTCGGCTGTTTTTCTATTTAATTAAATTATTGTTATTCTGTTTCCGTTTAACGCCAGGTCAAACATAGAAATTGCGATCATAGATCTATTCAGTCAGTTAAATCTTTTCAAATAAATGGTTTTTGTACTAGCTTGAATCGTCAACTTGACTTGGTATTTATAGGTAAATAATTCGATATTTCCAATTGATACTGTTAAGCTTCCGGCGGGATTGGGCAAACTCATTCGGGTGCCAATTTACGTGATAATAAAAATCTAACCTGATTTATTTTCTTTAACAGATTTTCTGTGGACACCCATCATGCATAAACCTGTAAATTGAAACATTCCCTCGCCTATCTAACATTTCAAATTTTTAGATTATTGAATTACCATTCAAACGATTTTCGACCATGGTTGAACGTAGCCAAGTTTTACCCCTCTGCTTGTGGTGCAGGGTACCCCTAAGGCAATATGAAGAGCAAGTTTTGCTGCTGGGAAAAAAATACTTGCTTCTTGTAAAACATCACTCAAGCCCAGGTTTTGAAGATCTTTGGAGCTTAATTTTATACCATTGCAGTGATCGTACAGCCTCTCCATTAAAACCTTGTAATGAGTACAACTCGATAAAGTGGTTTGAACTTGTTTTGAAATCTTGAACATTCATTTTCAACATATTCGATGGATGTAACAAAAATAATGAATATGCTTGTGATTCTACGCTCAAGTCCAATAATTTATGAATCTAAATACGGAATCAAGAGTGATCGCTTCCAGAATTCAACAGCATTTGATGAATGTTAATCAGACCGATGTTTTTGACGGCTCACCGTTCTAGACATTTGAAGTTATACTTCAATTTCTTCTGCAATTAATACTACCATAAGTCTTTTGCTAGTTTTATGTTTTTGTACATGCAAGGAGGTCTAACTTTTGTGATTGTAGAATATTCACAACTGGCTCAAGTATGGAGAATATTTCGATATTAGAATAAGGCATGATATAAACGTTGTTTGAATGACAGCACTATGCAGATGGAAAGCGGTTGTTTAGTAGCAGGGTTTCCTTCAAAAAAGTTATTTTAATCCTTTACCCTAATCCTTTAACGATGTTACCAAAATGTTGTTTGAAGATTGCAACGCTTTTGTATTTTTCGGACCATCGTGTTTCGCAAAAGTCAGGAATGTTTGGATAGAATTTTCTTCTTGTTAGAGAATTACGGTAGAAGTTCATGACATCCTTGATCGTACCTATTGTGATTCAGTCATTAACAAAACTAAATACAACTTGGGACTTGCACAATGAAAATACAAGGCTTTAGGATATTTTTCTCTTTAAATCGCTTGGACACCGTTGTCTTTTCCCGAAATGGTTGCTTACCGAAACTAACCTTGATGTCGCATACAACGTTTTCTTCCAAAGAAACTTATCAAGTCAAATTCAAATCCTCCTTAAAAATAATTTGTTTTCTCATCAAAGATACATGCAATAACTTAATGAGTTTGATTGGCTTAGTAAATTTCTTTTTATACCCTATCTGTGCAGAAGGGAGAGGTATTCTTATTTAACGACGTGGCTATAAGGCCTTCCGGAATTAGTTGATTAAGGTCTGAAATGTAATAGCTTCTTTAAAGCTTGCTATTCCAGGTCAATAACAAGAAGCATAACATACAATCAATATAGTGGAGATTTGAACCTGGGTTTAGATATCATATACTTAGATATTTATTTAAGTAGAAGAAAAGGAAAGGAAATAATTAATCCTTATTAAATCATAGATTTACAATTAGATTAATAAGAAACCAAAAATATAACAAAATGTTTGTGAATGATAATATTTTGTATAGCTCCAGTAATAGTTATTATAAACGATGCCTATATCTACTTAATTCAATTTTTATCCGTTCAGTTTTTCAATGTTTACTAACAAGCAGACCTACTTTTTTTATATAAGATGAAATCACTGTCAGCATCATGGTCGTAACATCCTATATAGCTAGGTACATCTACGTTGTTTAAGATGATGAAATAGTATCAACTTATCACTTATTAATCTTCACTATGTATTAATCAGTTTGACCCAGTGGATGCGTGTTGGGTTGGCACGCGGATGGTTACGTGTTCGAATCCTGGACAAGGCTAAGTAATTTTTCAATTTAATTTATTATTTATTTCCTCTTCAGATAAACTTTCAAGTAACTTGACGCTTTCAAATGATAGAAAATATTAATACGAGCAAATATAATAAATAATCAATGCGAAAAATATAATAAAAACTATGTAAATGTGCGAATTTTTTTAATTTCGTTATGCTTTCCGTAATAATTTCTGTAAATCTAAAAACAAACTATTACTTTTATAGAGCCTGTGAACAAAGGTCTTAAGGAAAGTAAATACCTTCGCTAAAGTGCGCCAAATCGGTTTCCATAAGATCTTTTACAGTTGTTGGAAATAAGAAAATAGCCTTCCTTGGCCCTTATGGAAACTGAATTGTTACTTGGGACCTGAGCAGTTTCATGGGCATAACTCAAATGATCGAATGATGACAGATTAAATCGTCATATGGTCATTCAGTGTAATCAGAAAAAATGCACGTGTGTGACGGAATGACCTACAAGACCGTATTCCATCTACCCACTGAAATGTGCTGTCAAACATTTTTATTTTTTATATTTCTTATCATAACACAATTTTCTAAAACATTTATTAAATAATTCAATCTGCTCAATCGACATGTCAGTCAGTCAGCATCCAAGCAGCTAACAACGCAGGATGAGCAATTTTTCCAAGATTTGAGGTAGAAAATTAATATTCATACTATGACTACCAGAGCTGAAATAACCAAATTGGGAAAGCAAGTATTACAGTATTACAGTATTGCAATTAAAATGCAGTCTTGTGTTCATTTGAATGGTGTAATTTATTTATGGTCTTACAAATGACATCATGGCATATAGTCTGTATGACGCTGATGGTCAGATAATTATAGGAAAGATAAAGAAAGACGAGTATACCTACTCCTACTACACAACAAATCCGCATCAAAACTTGGACTTTGTTTTAATGCAGCGTTAGTTAATATCGTATGATTCTCTTTCTTTCCTCCCTATGCCCATACATCATAGGTCCAGGCTCGTGGTAATATCTGTCCTAAACTTCGCAAAGATAGATTTCCGTTTATGACTTGCACTCATGCCAAACAAATCAGGTAGAAGCCATTCAAATTTATGCAGTCTTGCTTTGTTAAAAGATTATATCCTTTCAGTCCCTCCATCTCACTTGAATTACCACCAACCTAATTTCATAGCATCCTTAGACCTTAACACAATTTATCAACTTCCACCTAATATTATACCAAATATTCCAACCACATTGAACAGACATCCAACTCCGAAATAATTCTTCCCCAAAAAGTCATTCGATTTAATAACAACTTTAAACATCAGCTCGTTGCTTATATTCAATTCAACCACTCAAACCTACCAACTCAGGTCTAGGTCCCATGAAAATGCTCTTTCTCGAACTCATACATCGACCCAGACCCAGACCCAGATAATACCTCAAATTTTGACCCTTTTTTTTCTGCCACCCGTTCCTAACAACTCCGGGCCACAACCAATATTCCTTACATTTTGCAGAATTATATTAAATAATTCCAAAGACTTATCGAATCCATAAGCGGAAACCCTTTTCGCAATAAGCTGATCCCAAAGCTACGTGATAGCATTTCTCTTTCTCGCTTGTACATTGCCTGTGAATATCTTCACGCACTTTCAAGGGATAAACGCCTGAGAGCACCAAAAAAAATAAAATAAAATAAAGTTAAAATTTATCTCTGCACTTTACCTTCCTCCCCCACCAAGCCGCCCACGTTCACTGATTCATTGAGGCTTTGCGTGCTTCGTTTGTTTGGTACTCTGTGTTGCCGGCGCTCCTTAATCGAAGCGACTTTCAGTTTCACAACACAACCCTCCACTTTAATCCAGTTCGTCCTCATCAGACTCTTAACATAGTAACTGTGAGATATTCTGATATCCTGCTGATTATTGCAGGCATAAATTTTTATGATTTCTGCTTTTGACATTATCCCTGCGGTGTTGAGCGAATATTGCAGGATCAACGACCTTCAAATGAGCAACGAACAACGATGAAGAAAATGAACATTCGGCCCCGTTGGGTATAAACACTTTGCCGTGAGCTAGATTTGTTTATAATTTGTTGAGGATCGACCCATTTCGATAAGAACCACAAGATATCAAGGATATTGGTGGTGCCGTGACGATGGTGTGCAACTAATGGTGGAATACGCCCATCCACCCAATCGACCTGCAAATGATGGATGGATGAATGAAGCACCACAGTACTGAAATTGATGTTGGGGAGCAACTACGACTATGGTGTAAGCTGCTACTTACCCGAGGCTGCATTCCTTTGGCATCGAATCGATTTGATTTTCGGTGCCATGGGAATTGCTATGGGAAACATAAGTAGATCGATATAGTGGGGGTACGTAAGGGATGAACTTTCCTAATGGCGAATTAATTACAGAGATCAAAAGTTAGCTTCTTTATGATGATTTGACTGTGAGAAGGTTTCCATTTATCTTTTTGTTTTTCTTTGCAAATAAAGTATAAAAGGGATTTTTTAAGTTCATTAGTTCCTTGAAAATGTTTAACTATTGATTGAGAAAGTCTGATGATGGAACATAAGGTATAAAACGAAGAAAAATCAGCTTGGTCATGATGTGGGTTGTGTTTACTCATTTTTGGTACCTAGCCAATAACGATTCAATATGCATCTGATGAGTAGTAGAGAGGTTTGGGGGTTAAACATTCGCCTTCTTAAAGAAAAAAAAAATAACACAGTGCTTAGCTCCTGCTACAGCTGAAGTTCAAATTTCCGTCCTATATTCCTCCCGAGGAACACAGCTGCACTGTAGCATATATTACTGGAAGTGGCTTGTTGAAAATCCGACTCCATTTTCTTGAATTTTTAGGCATTCAGACTGTACAACATATTTAAGGTTTTAATGGCGCAAGACTAATGAGCAGCAAGTTACATGAAGCAGTTACAGTTAAACGAGAAAATCCGTTAGCACTCTATTCTCATACCGCTTCTTACAGGCTTCAACATGAACAGAATGAACATGAACAGAAACAATAGAGTATCAATACATAACGTTATCTAACACACTAATAGCCTTATTTATAAGCGTATTTTAAGGAGTGTACAAAGTTATGCGAGCTCTAAAATGCCTCTAAACGCAAAAATATTACATATAAAACGTATGTAACGTTGCATAGAGGTTGTCTAACTCAAACGCGTTTTGAGGTTGTTTAGTGTCCGTTTAAATGTGTTTTTGTATGGAAATGTCATATTATTTTTCTCCTCCTCTTACTACCCACTTGATGGAATTTGTGTTCGACGAAATTGTTTGCAATATAAAAATTATTTCAAATCTTTTATTCAATTATTATGAAGATTTTAAAGTGTATATGCAACCGATAATGAATAGTCTGAAAAATAATTTGTGTGGCAAGGATACGATAGTGTAGGAATCATTCGTGTGCAGTTCGGAGTTAAGGTCTCGGAAGGGATTTAGAGATGGCTTGAATTATGAGTTGTTAAAAAAATGCACAAACACTTTAATTGTATTAAAAAAATCTCTTTTGCATTCTGTGCTTAATAGGACATTTTTCAAGTCTGAATTAAATACATTCAATTTGTTTTTCTATAAACAACTGAGTTGTGTTTACCGATTCGGACAACTTATTGTAATAGATTTCGCCTTTCTGGTACTTTATCTGACGGAATGTTTTATAAATAAGGATTTATGCAACGTTGTATAGAGGCCGCTTAAATACTTCGACCCTGTATAACTATGCAACTTTTAAGAGGCATTTTAGTGAATTCTAATAAATAAGGCTGTTACGCGACTTAAGGCTCATTTACGTTCATCACTAAATGGTTCATCGATAAATGGTCGCCATACTTTCTCCACCTCGTATCTTCTATTCACGAAAAGGTTTTTTCCGGTTTTACAGGTTTTATAAGTATTAACAAAATTTATCTTTTTACGGTGATTACTAATTCCAGTGTCGTGAATTTGAAGTTATAAAATCAAAACGCGAATACACGGCGTGGGATTGAAGACCTTGTGGAGCTGGTTAGCGACATTGAACCCAGATTTCGTATTGCTTTGCTCGTGCATTTCGCGAAATATGCAGCCGCATATTACTTTCTTGCAGGCGCCTAATGCATTCTACTTATGACTTGCACTAGAAGTAAACCTTAACTTCGTGAATGTAAGCCGAGGACAGATCCGGCGAAGAGTTACCCTAGGAACACGCTACTCTGTTTGCCAAAAAAAAATAGTTCAATCTTACCGACTTATTAAACAAAACGCATAGTCTACAGAACTCTCCGTTTCGTTCAGTGAAACGTGTGCTATTGCGAATACAATTTTTACTTGTTACGAAAAGGGAAATAGACATTTAGGTGCAGCCTTCGTGCAGCAAAAAGATATGGATTTAGTCCAAAAAATCCCTATCAGTTAGACTATTTAAGGACCACGTTACGTAGATGCCAGTGCTATTAGTATAGTCTACTAGAAGTATCGTTTCCATAATCGCAGAGGATTATTCCTATTTTATACTGCCGAGAATGGTCCTTTATTGCCGTGGGATCTCTTCTTTCCCTTCTTGTTCTCTTCGCCAGCTACTTAATTTTTTTTATTACACTTCTGGATGTTGTTTCGATTACTTTGAGCTGAAAGACTTCTCGAGCCAGAATCTTTTGCTTAGACAAAAAACCAAAAAAAATTTAACTTTGCGTGTTCTAAACGTTTGCCCCAATGGCCATGTTTAAAACAAAAAGAAAATATTAGGCGTGAACCCATGCAGGACCTAAACCCTAGCTTCTCCAGCTTTTTGAGATAAATGGAGGGCCCTAGAGTTTTATGGTGATTCCGAACGGCAATTCCATTTTTTTAAAAAGCTTCTCATGACATTTCCTACTCTGGGATGTTTGTCAGACGTTCACAAGAGGTGGGGCAGCGAATAAAACTTTTTTAAGGTGGTGCGGGCCTGGATTTGAACTAGTGACCTCTCGCTGATCCAACGCACTTAACCACTAAGCCACTGCACACACATCATTTAAAAAAGTTAACATAAAAATGAGTGACCTCTTGTGCATAAAGTCTTAGAGCGGGAGACACGCGCCTACTTTCTGAATTTAAAATTTCAGAAAAAAGTGAAGCTGTCTCACACGGAATAGACAGTGGCACTTTGTGTGGTTTCACCCATAACACGATGAAAACATGTTCACAATGTTCAATGTTTTGAATGATTTCATTCTAAGGGACTTTGGCTGTACATAAAAAGTGGGAGAGTCTACAAGCAAGCACCTTGAATTTGGCTAATTGTACCCATAATTCGCCTTTCCTTTTTTAACCCGCAGTGACCTTTGAGGATTATAGCCTCAATGGCCAACTGATAACCGCAGTGACCATAGCACCGAGTGCCATCTAAGAACTATTGTAGCATAATAAACTTCTACACTTGATATTGAAATGCATCTAATAATGCATCAACAGGTGTTGATCTTCGGTCTGAAGAGGATAGACGGTGTTACTGACTTTGGGATACGATTCGTAGATAGATATATTCTAGGAAAAATATTTTATAATAAGAGTCTATCTCCAATTTTTAACCCAGTTACCGAGGATTTAAGGAAAGTCCTACCTTGTGTGCCTTGTCAAACATTAATGCGAATAACTCCGCTAATAGTTTCATTAGAATCTTAACGTCGGGCTTAGTTTTAGAACGAATAATTTTCTCTGGGTCTGCGTTTTTGATATATGTATTAAATTTTGAAGCCACTTGCGGTTTTCTTACTCATGAACATTTTTGACTTGCAGGTCACTTTCTTTTAAAAAAATGCGTGATCAACATACTTTGTTTACTTTATTTTATTGTCTCAAACTCTTCGGCAACACACTAATCGGCAAGTACCAGTGACCAAATGACCGTACACCAACGAACGAATCCAATAGGAGATTTTGGATGGCGATAGCCCAATTCGGGATCTCGTCAAAACTAATCCAGCTGTGTCGCGTGAAACTAGAAAACAAACGGTGCAATGTGCAGTTTAGCAGCAGTTCATCTCAACTGTTTCAAACATGAATCTTATTCGAAAAGGAGATGCGCCGTCATGTAAGCAAATAGTGCGCAAGGCAAGTACCAACACGGAAGGATAGAGAATTTCACCCCTATTGAAGGATCTTGAAGACAAATATATGCTATCACCATTATCTTATTGCTTTCTATGGAGTATGCTTTCTTCCGATGCTTTCTTCCAGATCTTTTCATTGGTTTTCCCATTTGCTGAAGACGAAAAAACGTGTGGGTTTGTATCCTCTATTGTTTCGCATCTTTTGTGGAGAAAGGTACTGTCGCTCATATACTGCAGCAATTAGTCTTTTATGTTTTTCTTGCCTCACGGACGTGTTGAACATTTGCAAACGATTCAGATGTTCTGACAAAATATTACAATAAGCCTTATAGTACAGCTTTCTAGAGAATATCCTTCGATTAAATCATCTTAGGACGTAAAATTACCTAATCTCGTGCATAAATAAGCCCGGTGTTTGGTGAAAATTACGCTAAAATTTAATTCTTCTTCAAAAAACACATACAAGTTGCCGCCAAAACTCATTTTATATTACCAGACCCTCAAGCCTCTTTCAAATGTTAAATTATTTCTTTCGTTCACCACTTTCATGTCGTAATTTAATAAATAAAAATCATCGTTTTTATTGCGAAAATATTTTCCTCATTAAATAGAAAAAATCCCTCTTCGTTCAGGAAAAATTGTATAAATTTCACAAAAATGTGATCACAAAAAATCACACCAAGAAAGAATCCCTCATTTGCATATTTACAGGCGCCCAATCAGCCGTTTAAAAACTCACCTCGCTCCTGTGGTTAATTAAAGCAAAATGGCACCACTCCATCCGGATATATGAAAAATGTTTAAAATGATTGCATAATTTTAGGCATGAACATTTTCCCAACCGGAAACCTTTGCAATAAATTTTCATTTTACCAACAAAAGGACGAGTAAGAGACAAACAAAAAGAACAAAACCCACGCAACTGAATTGTGTGACCTAAAAATTAATAAACAACAAAAAACCAGAAAGGGAAAAACAAAAACAGGAAAGGATCAACCATATTTTCTGCGCTGGTGTTTTGTTTTCCTGATTTTTTTTTTCATTTTTTGCGATATAACTTTTTCGAAAGTGCTCTCTACCAGAGGACATTTAAACTTTCCCTCAACCTTACCTAATACCTTTGTGTAAATGTGGGAAAAATTTATTTGAAAACTTGCAAACTCCACGACGAGTACTATGAGAATACTGCGGTTGAGCGGGGGGGAGTAGGTAATGTTATGCACCCAGGACAGGATTTACAAACCTGTTGACAATTTTTTATTTGTGAATGCAAAATACCCTCAAACAAAACAAGTTTAGCGTTCCGGTCGGTTGAGCATCAAAATGCTATACCTTACCTACACCTTATATATTTATTTACCTGTGGTTGTGACCTGAAAACCTGCATCCTCCTGATCCTTGTTGTGATCCTGAAGTTAAAAACATATTTTCAAAAAGGCATTAACATTTCATTTCTCGAAAAGTGCAAGAGTGCATTGGATAACACTCTCGCTCACAACAGCCAGTGTGTGCGTTTGGTGCGAAGGGCAATAGAAATTCCTTAAGGACTTTTTGTATACTGAACTGACTAGAAAAATACCATCAGCAGTGCTCGTATTGTAGCTAGCTAGAACAACAGTGGATAAAACACTTTCGGTGGAAAATATTGCTCCCTAGCAAGTGTAAATTGGGTGCAGTCGGATAACAAGTCGTTAGTTGTGTGCATTTATGAAAGCATGGTTCACAGGGTGGGTGTTCGTGTTTGTTCTTGTGTTTGTTCTCTTCGTGCTTGAGTTCAAAGTTTGTATCCCAGCAAAAGTTATGCAGCATTCAGAACAAAGCATGTTGTAAAATGAGATGTGACACAGTTTTCAAGTAAATTTCGATCCGCTTGTAAGGATTATTCAGTGTTTGTTGGGATGCAAGGTACTTAGTGCAACTGTAATCGCTTCCAGGCGGAATATTACATATATTGTGTGCCAAGCATCTATGGAACATGCCGATGAGCTTATGTGGGGCAAGTGGCAAATTTTCGAATTCCGGCTTTATGCTGTAATTAGGGACGAAATAGGTTAAATATTAAGGTTGGCAGCGGACTAATTGCTTGCTTGAGTCATAATTTCACGTAAGGAATGAAGCCATCCTCATCGAGGGAATACTTTGTTCAGTTTGAGAGTACATAGTAGGTACTACACACATATGTACTCGTTTGAGAAAATTCTATTTTGTGCATACCAAACTGGAGGCTATTTGAAGTAGCTACATACCTTGATGGTAAATCTGATTAAAATAACTTACATGTTGGAAAGGATGTTGGTACCAGATTTACATCGCTTGATGTTTCTTGTAATTAACATGTATGCAAGTTTTAGTCAAAGGTGAAATTTTGTTACGGGGTCAAAATCGAATTTTTCTTCCACAGAAATGCTTTGCTTAGTTTGCGTGGTTGGAAGTCTTTTAGAGAGAAAAAACCTAAGTGTGAAGGTTAAATAAATTTGAACTAAAAAGGTTACTGGAGTTAAATGTTCTTGACAATCCACGTCTCTTCACTTCCTTCGATCACTACTGAATCACAATCTGAATCACATATACAAAATAAATAAATATTAGGCGGAAACGGCCTATACAGGACCTAAAGCCTAGCTTCTCCAACCATTGTGTGTGCGAAGGGACCTTCAGTTTAATTCCGATTCCGATCGGCAATTTATTTTTGAGAAGCTTCTCATGACATTTCTCATTGAATTAGCTGATTCAATCAGGATGACTGATGCATAAAAAAAACAGGAAAAGAGGGGTGACTAATGCAATCAAACCACAGTGTTCTCTCTACGTTCGAAAGGAAAGCCCGTATGGACTTCGTATGATTATCGAATCAGTCTAATATAACTATTTTGACTTGGTGTGATGAATTTGTTGAAACAAGGAAAACTAATTTAACTTAATCAACCTGCAAGTGTGCCTATCAGGTCGTGGCCAGTAAATGCAATTAAGTAAAGGGTGTTTTTTTTAGAGGTTGGTTTTTCGAATAAAACTGACATTTTGTGGTCAAATCTGGCATCTCCAATGTCATTTATGTCCAGTTTGGTTTGCCATTTCATCATAAACAGGTTGACAAATGAACAACGCTAGCAAATCGTGCAAATTTATGTCGAAAATAATGGTTCAGTTCGCGAGGTTTCATCGCAAAATTTTGTTCATTGATGAGGCTCATTTTGGGTTGAATGGCTACGTCAACAAGCAAAATTGCCGCATTTGGAGTGAAGAGAATCCACATGAGACCCTTTAAACGCCATTACATCCACAAAAACTGACTGTTTGGTGTGCTCTATGGGCTGGTGGAGTCATTGGGCCATACTTCTTCCGAAATGATGCTGGAGAGCCAGTTACCATTAATGGAGACCGGTATAGAGCCATGATAACCGACTATATTGTTCCCGAATTGGATGGCATGAATGTGGATGAGATGTGGTTCCAACAAGACGGATTATTTTCTTTGGGGATATGTGAAGTCGCTCGCCTACGCCCAACAAACCAGAAGCATTAGGGGACTTGGAAGCCAACATTATTCGTGGACATACAGCCCCAAATGCTTGAAAAAGTGGTTGAAAATTGGACCTCTAGACTTGTCCTTATTCGAACCAGCCAAATGCCCGAAATCATATTTAAACATGAATGGCATAAAATTATCCTTCCAATAAAGCCAAACTGATGGGCAATTAAACGATTTTCTTGTGTTTTATTTCAATTCTAAGTTCTATACCTCTAAAAAAAAAACACCCTTTTTTATTTAGCTTGGCTGAAGCATGTCTCTTTTGGCACGGATTCTGAATAAATATGTAGGAAACAATGTCGACTCTGATTATACAAGGTGCTGTAAGAGTCATCATCTAAACGAAAGATGCTATAATTTTTAACTCTGATATATGTGAAAAAAGATAGAAATAACGTTTTATCGAATATGATCATAAACGACAAATCCCAATCGGCTCACTTAACGTGCTAGTTTAATTTTTATAGATTTTATTTAGTCACGAGTCTATGTTAACTATGTTTAAAGTCTTATGATTTATGAAGCCTTAAAAGGCAATACCCGTCAAGAATGCAAGGACCTATCGCCGGATGTTCTGGCAAAAGTGATAGCAAACGACATACTTCCCAACATCATGTTCTCGACTTAATCCAACTAAATTTCATCGAATAAATTTAACCCAATTTTTCATTTATAAAAATTACAGCCAAAGAATATCGGGTGACAACTTTTGTCCCACTTTCTATGTATGTCTCCCTACTTAGACTTTGAAATATTATTGTTTTACTCAGCGAGCGGGATGAATAACCAGGCGATAAAAGGGACTGCAATTGTCCAAGAAAAGACGATTGAAGTGAAGAATCTCTTTATAACTTTGCTGTCTAAGCTGGACTAGTGGCACAAGTTGTCTAGCGCCAAGTCGGATTTGGCCTAAGATGAATTGCTCTAAGTGTTTGATCTCTATAAAAAGCAATAGGTTTCAGCATAAGACACTGCCAGCCAGCGACCAGCGACATAATCAAAACAGAAGCTGCATCTTCATGGACGAGGAGATAATCCTAAACCATCTTTGCACTTGTTCAGCTCTCTTCCAAAAACGTAATGTCCACCTGGGTGCCTACTTTCATGACAATCTTCAACATCTGTCAACTACTGATGTTAAAGATCTTTTTCGCTATATCCAGAGCGCCAAATGGTTTAAAGTTTAGATCCACGTGGTATCACAACGGACTTTTTTTTGTCTAAGTGGGTCGGTCTCACCGACTGCCACTTCAACCAGCCAGTTTCCCTGTTGATAGGCGCTATCACTGACCATAATGAAACTAAATGACGTTTCCTGTTACATGGAAAAATTCAAGTTTATTCATTCAAATTTTTATCATCAAAAACGTTGCAATTTTAATATTCTACGGCTATATGATAATAAAATTAAAAACAATTTTAATTTTTTTCGTCAGAATAATTGAGAATAACAACACGAAATCTATTGGAAACACAGCTCAGCTGCTTGTGGAAAAACTGATTGAAGGTATTTTGTTGAGACTCGGAGATTTCGTATTAAGCAGAAAATGCAAATGAAGTAAACGTTTTTTTACTACAATATAAATGGTTGTGCATTTTTCGCACACTTTCTTAACAAGAAACATACATAATTTAATCTTTACCGCAACTTTCACTTCGAACTGCACACTAATGCCTCCTACAATATAGTATACCTGCCACACAAATTAATATTATTTTCCTCACTATTCATCATCAGTTGCATATATGTAGGCTTTAAAATCCTCATTGATATTTGAGTAGAAATTTTGAAATAATTTTTACATTGCAAAAAGTTTCGTCGAACACAAGTACGATCAAGCGGGTAGTGAAAAAAACAGAAAAATCAAATGACATTTCCATACAAAAACACACTAAACAACCAATAAACGCAATTAATTTAGACGCGAATACAACGTTGCCTAGTTTTTAAGATTTATAATTACCTATCCTTTCTTCAAATAAGTGGCAATTATCCCAATCTTTCAAGCTCAACCCGTTTACCATAGATTAGTAATTAACCAGATGGTCAGCTATAAGAGAGTCTCTTAATTCGCCATCAAACGTAAGCTCTTGTATAGAAGTTGACGTGCAAATCAAATGGGAAGCTTGCACACTTATGTATATAGAATTTTGAGATTGTATCTTCGATAGCAATATCGTCCATTTTCGTAAATGCCACCAAACAAACGTCAAATCTCTGACTTGCACGTATTCACAGAGAGAGGATTTGTCGACCATTATTAAAATTGATTGACTATCTGGTTCATTAATTACTCATCTGTGCCGCTCAAGCATCAACGCATATCCCTGCTAAATGTCGCATATATATGATCATATCGCAGTTTGCTTGTTTGGACCTCTCAAACCCTTCTGCAGCGGTATCGCTTTAATAGCAGCTCATGAGAACTCTTCCAATATGCAAGGGATTTCGGCAGAATGAAAAGGGTTTAAATCTCCTGATTCGAAGGACAAAATGTGCAGAAATTTTATCCTGCTGACTCTGTTATACGGCGCTGGGTGCTGGTCAAATTCTTCGACGGATATTCCCATGACCAGTTGTTTTTCTTACTGGCTGTTGCTGAGTATTCGGAGGGAACATGCAAGAAAGTGAGAGCGGGATGTGTAGCCTTAGAGCTAATTATAATAGGTCAAAGTCCTTCACTACTGCAGAAGCATAATATTATTAAATATTTAACTCAACTTAGCAGATGATACTAACATAATTAACGATGGTATATAAAATGATCCAACAGGACACACTTAGTTCAGTCTAAAGGTGGAAATACATTATCACTTATTTGCAAAACATTTACTGACCACCTAGCCTTTTCAACTATAATGTCCATTAGGGTCGTCTTTGATCAATCGGTGTAATTATTCCACATTACTCGACACTAATTTGATCAGTTCTACTAAACTGCCATCACCCACACCCACACACACACAAGCAGACACAATGTTTGCCTCGCTCCGGTTAGTCCATATGCTCACTGTGGCTTTATTTATATCCCTGAAATGATCTCATTGCACATGTGGGTAGATTTAAGCACGAAAACAGGAAGAAACACAAACAAAGCGTAACATCCTTACGTGCAGAAAATTACCAAATGGCTTGTAAAATGTCATACTCTCTGTCTCCCTCTTTCCCTTCGTCCTCCGTTGTCCTTTTGCTGGGCTTCATCTGCAAGGAGGCAAGCGATGCCACCCGCAAAGCAACACTCTTAAGGCATCTGATTAAAAATAGAAAATCCTTTCTAGCGTATCATGTCAGAGAAAGATACGTTTCCGAAGAGACCCAACCAAGTATTCTATCACATGCTACCACTATACTGCCAAGCCATGCCACCACCAAGGACGACACAACAAAATGTTGAATACGTTGCTTTCAGCCAGCTTTCTCGACGACATACCGACCAAGAGCCAACAACGATGGAGCACAAGGGGATGTGCATGGGTAGTGTCACATCGGAGAGGGTGAGTTAGCTGGTGTTTTAATCTCCTTAAATACCGTTAGATACTTCATTATTTTCACTAAATATAAATTAAACACACAACAACATGGGATGTTGCAAAAATAACGACGACTACAATAACGAAGACATTGACAACTATGAATATATGTACGTAAGGATACAAAACTACATACTCGCACAATGCGGCATCATCCTTATGGAAGAGTTTATCCATGCCGCTATTGTTATTGTGAGTGAGTGAAAGACCACCCACAACTCTGCCGCTCTGGGGTGTAACGACTAACGAGTCATACGAACGTGTTTACTACACGATTTTCGTGTCAACTCCGACAAAACAACAACCAGATCCTATCCGGCGTTCAGGGGCGACACAAAAACAACCAAGCACACACCATCCAAAAAAAATAAAAATAAAGGACACGTCACATACCCAAGAAACTTGTCGGGATTTCGGGATTTGTTTCATATTTTATGTGCACCCAGTGAGTTGGGATTTTTCAGCGACATTTATATTCCAGATGTGAATGAGCAGAGAGAGTGCTCATGGGTAAAATAGCCTAGCCGCTGCCACCCACCGACCGCTCCGGATCCTGGTGCGTGATTTAATGCGATAGGATGTACAATATGGTTTTACTTTAAACAAAACAACGGCAAAAAGGGAACTTATTAAAGTTTTTGCTGCCGTTTGTTTTTGTTGTTTTTGCTCAGCAGTGCTTTTGTGGTGTCTCATTGGTGGCGCGTGATAATGCGTCAACTGGAATTATTACCCTGGAGCAGAGTCAAGTCGAGAGTGTGCCAATGAAGAAACATACGTCAAAGGATAACGTCAAATTACTGCACGTGCCCAAGTCTGAAAGAGAATGATACTAGATGCTCTGATTCTGAACAATGATGATGAGATTTATGAGTTGGATAAAATTGCGTAAATTAAAGGATTCGCATTGTGTTCAGCTTTCCGATGAGGTTCATGAGGACGGATGTGTATTTGGAGTTTATTGACAAAAGGTGTTGGAGGAAGAAAAAATACACTTTAGCTTTTGTAGGAATGTAGGAATGTTGATCGACATTTAAGGGCAGCGCAAGATGACGTTTTCGGTAGCAAAACCTCATTTAAAAAATTCACCTGATAGATCGAATCGGTTCACAAGAAAATAGAACCTCTTTACTTCACCAACTATTAATATCTTGAATCGCGGAAACTTCTAAATGACCGGCAGTACGGTTTTCGTGGCAACAGGTCACTGGTGATTTGATGACATAACTAACCGAAAAGTGGAACCAATCCATTCACTGTGATGGTGAAAGTAAGGTCGTTGCGCTTGATATTTCAAGGGCATTTGACAGAGTTTGGCATCAAGCTCTTTTGTTGAAAATGCATACATTTGAAATCGATGATACCTTTATTCAATGGGTTAGAAATTACCTTTCGGACCGTTCAATTCAAGTTGTTTTGGACGGTTTCAAGTCCGGAAGTTACCAAGTAAATGCTGGTCTTCCACAAGGCTACGTTTTGTCTACAACTCTCTTTCTCATTTTTATTAATGATCTACTCTCTGTTACTTCCTATTCATTCCTTCGCCGATGACAGTACCCTCAGCTGTACATATTAGTTTCCTGGGCAATGCCTCCATCTTCGGGCTTTGAAATGGAACGGCAACGTATGTTAAACTCATTAAATTCCGATCTTGACAGCATTCTTGAGTGGGGTAAAACCAATAGAGTGAAATTTAATGCTTCCAAAACACAATGCTGTCTTCTGTCATTAAAGCGAAATCTCAATACTCTGCCACTATCCATGAATGCACTTGCATCGCTGAATCCGAAAGACTTTCCATTCTCGTTAATGATAACCTTTGTTGGAATGACGACATCTTCGACCTCGCAAAAAACGCTAGGAAATGTCTAGGCTTCGTAAAGCGATATAAGAAATATTTTACCCCTTCTGATCTGGCGAGAATTTACAAGGCGTTTATTCGCCCAAAACTTGAGTACAACGCTCATATCTAGTCTGGTGCGCCAATAACATATTTGAAGCTACTTTACAGGATTAAAAAATGTGCGGTAAAACTTATTGGCATTCCTCCCCGTCAACACTTCAACCGTAATACTCGCATGTGGAATGCTCTACCTCACTCTGTTTTTCCTGACCACTACAATTTACAAACATTTAAAATCAATGTTCATCGGTTTCTCATCCTTTCGTCTAATCCCTATTTTCCTGAACGCTGTGTTACTATATCATTATAAGGGTGCTAATAATCCCCTTTGCAAGTCCAATTATAAAAATTAAAAAAACCTATAGAGGCCAACCTTAACATCAAAACTTTAAGCCGTGTCACGCGTCTGTCATGAGAAAGCTTTCTGTAAGGTCGTTAACGCCATAACCGTGATCTTTGATGTAAAAAACGGAAACGCGACTCTTTTTCATTTCACTTCTTTGACATCCGACTGAAGTCATGAGGAAATGTACAAAACTCGCAAGCCGAAATGGTAGAACGCAGCCAGATAGGCAGTGATGCAATTTGCGAGTATCTACATATATGAAAAGGAGCGGCAAAAACCGGTCTAGAGGTGAACGAGGACAAAACCAGAAGGTAATTCCAACGTCGACGAGTTTGACAAAATCTCACAATGGATAGCTTTTACTTCACTCGGCTCCGCTATCACATCTGGCGAATCGTTATTTCTTTGGACTGAGAAAGCAACTACGTATTAAGGCCCTCTTCCGGCATGATGAAGATATCGTTTGATCGGTTTGAGAGAAAAATTCTTCGAAGATATTTAGTATCATTTACGTTGACGGGTTCTAGAAAAAAATAATACAATGACGAAATAAACGGAATGTCTAGTGTTTGAGAAGCCTGCGAAATGTAGATTGAATTAACATTAATAGCTCAATCTTTGACTATAATCCGGACAACAATGTATTAGAGGAAGGCGACCTTAAACAAATTCTACTTCGCTACTTTAGATACGGTAGTAACGCAAAAAACTGCGCTAATTGGAAAGGTTTATAGACTTGATCCTGTCAAGTAGATCGAAATATATAAGATTTGTACTCGAGAATAAACGCCAAATAAATTCTAACCAGATAAGAATGGCTGAAATATTTCATGCCTGAAGACGTTTGTGGTATGACATCGAATATTAGAACATTTCAACGAAGGTTCAATACATACCTACCGAAAATGGGAAGCCGCTTGGTTTCGGTTTCGGTGAAGCAAGTGCTATTTATGGATAATGGCAAAGTATACGGTAAAGTAAAAAGTATTGTGTTTTGAACGCTAGGTCCCACTGGATCGTACCCTATTCAACTATACTATATTGTCTTGGGTATATTGACGTAGACGTTCCTGTTCAAAGGCAGAAGCTGAGTGGCATAGACAATAAAACGAATATGAGATGCTCATGGTACTGTCATCGAAAGACAGCAGATCATCTAATAGAATGGAGAAGGAAGTTTATTTAGGGAGTTGCAAATTAGAAGCTAAAAGTTTGTTTCACATTTCGGTTTGATACCGTCCCCCTCGTGCCAGAAGCATGAATGTAAACATTTTCCAATTTTAAGTTAACTAGATGTTTTGTTTAACCTTTGGTAGTTCTATATTATACCAAAATCTAGAATGCCATGTGTACCAGGAAACCATAATATTTTATTTATTTATTTCTGAAACACTCACAAACCAAAACTTCGAATTCTACGGGAGCAATTTACATTCAACTGTGACTTCAAAACGTTTTCCTTTTTGCACATTTTTGGGGGACGATATAGGATCACATCCACAGTGGAGTCCACTGTCGGACGGGTTTGACAAATGCTGTTTTCCAATGTCTCGTGAATAAAAGCTTAGAAGACTGCCTCTTGCACCAGCGAATTTATACATTTTAAGTTTTCGAATTATTGTTGCAAATTTTTAACATAAAGTAAAGGTGAGTAATTGAAGCATAGTTGCCTCACCTGAAGAGCTCATAGCTGCTAAACTTCATTTCAAAGGAGTATTTTGATAGATAATAGAAAATGATGCCGAAATCTAAGTCACAATCGACTGAAAGTTTCTACCACCAGTGGGACTTCTTTGCTTCTGCCTTTGTCCAACAAGTATTCGCTTATTTTATATTTTTCGTTACTATTTAAAATTTAAGATCGGGCCTGGGTTTCAGAATTAATGCTCATTACTTTAATTAGGAAATCATTTTTGAACGTTATCTGTGTTTGAACGAGAATACAGAAAGTAATAGTTCAAGAGGTAGTGAACGATGATTTGATTAAAAGGATAAACAAATTTTTGACTTGTAATTTTGAACTTACTTATCAGAAAATAACGGTCTGGCAGGCATTGGGACGGTGCGTCAGTAGGAAAATGTAAAAAATGGTAGATAACTTGCTTTTACAAGGCTAGTATGTTTTTAGTATGTTTACGTCGCGTCGTCTGGCAGGGTTCTGGCGGGTGCATGTGGTTGCCAGACGAGTGTATAGCTACTGATTCGATTGGTGGGAGTACTAGAACACTGTTTTTTGAAGTGCAGTAACTTTGTTATATCCCTGTCTTAAAGCACAAAAATTCTAGTTACGAAATCTTCTAGCAGAATATTCCTATGAACTATGGTTATTATCACTTAAAACAAGGATTTTAAATTTATTTCATTTCCTTTTTTAAGGTTCACAAACCTTCTATAGTAAAACATATACATTACTCAGTATTATGATGTACAGTGGCTCCAACGAATAATCGGACAAAGCTGCCCAACTCACTTAAAGCATCTTTAATTCATATATGTATAATAAAACGTTTAATACTTGATAGAGTGCCCTTTATTTTTCTAGTGATATTCTTATAAGGTACCAAATTTTTAAAAAAAAAATCATATCCTTGTTCTGTGAAAAAATCCATTTATTTAAGAGTGCTGTATTTGGAAAAACCCGTTACCATCCACGCGACTTCTCAGAAATAAATTCCGTTCTGCGTATGGGAAACCACATGGCCTAGGTAATTTTTTTATGAGTGTGATCAGGTACGGTGAAGGGCCCATATTTTAATTTCCAGAAATTAAAGAAACCAATTCATATATGCAATTGAAAACCATTTACCACCACGCGACCTTATTCTCCGAAATAATAAGAGAGTGCATTCTGGGTATAAGAATCCTCAGAACCATCCATTTTTCTTATGCACGTCTAAGGAACTCTACTATAGTTAGCTACGGTAAAGGAAGTTAATATTTTAATTTCTAGATGTGATCCTAAATAAAGAAAACATTTCGAATCCATCAATGCCAAATACAATTTGTGAGTAGGCATTGCGATGGGTGTAGTTGATTTATTTGATAACGCTACAAGCAAAAGAAAAGGTACTGGCCACTTTTATCAAACGCACTCGATGCAGCGTTGGTAAATGCGTTTGTTTTAGAGTCCTTGTTGTGACCGAACTTAACTTTTCAATCCGTGATCCAAAGAGAAGGAACCCAAATGAAGTGAAGTTGTTTGTTTCGATGACGTAATGCACACAAAACAGAAAAGCGTCTTCGATGTCGAAAACGTTCCAGCCAGACCAGACCGTTTATTCCTGCAAGAAATATAATTTTCGGCTTCATCCAAAATGCTTCGTTGAATACCATACAAAAAAACAAATTCTTAGTAAAAATACCTAGTTACATATAATTTATATTTTTTTATAAATAGGTTAATGAGCAGTTTTGGCATTTCTCGAAAATGCTCAATTTTACACCAGTGCCTCTTGGTAGTGAAATGTAATACTTGGTTCCCTTGCCAATGATGAAAACATTTGTACCCTTGACACAGATAATATTAAAAGAACCTGGATGCCTTTTGCAGTTGACGACGTTCCCAATACGTTCTTCTACCTCAAGTTATCATACACTGGTTGGCAGAATCAAATTTTTTGTAATCGGTAAATTTGCCCGTGCATTGATGATGTCGACTTTGACTGTGTCATTAGCTTTGACTAATGGATCCGATAGCCCAAGATGGCCCTCTCGTCGTGTGCAACTAAAAATGAAAGTCCCTTGTTAACCAATTAAGTCTTGCAGACTTTGCAAATCTTGTACTTAGTTTCCTCAGCAGATATGCGGTCGATGGTAAAACTTAATATCGTACACCAAAACGTCGCAGACTTCTCGATGGTAAAAACAGGTGGGTAAGTTGGGTATTTTGTTGCGTATCTTACCATCAACTTTGATTAGACACTGCATTCAAATTGTAGCCACCTCAGCGCCAGTAAGGAAAGGGACTCCCTCAGTTTATATTGATGGACGAGGGGCAAATGTCTTAAATGCTTTTTAGGTCCTCGGGCCATTTTGAAAGACAATTTGAAATGAAAGGGTAGTGTCTGTCGGTCTATCTGTGTCCATCTATATGTCTGTCTGTCTGTCTCACCGTTTTCCTGTACAGAAGCTGTTTGGCTACACAGCTTGACATATTTGCATTAAAGTTTGTATTTAGAATTTCTTGTTTTGCTTGATTTGAAATAACAGTACCTGCTATACAAATTTCGGCTCTAACGACTTTGATATGCTTTTGTATCTCGGACAATTAATTCGGATATTCAAAATTACATCAAAATCCTTGGAGTCTAATTTATCAAAATCATAATAAAATTATTTAAATAGATGTGTAATGTTCCCATTTTGTTGGAGACGATTCAAAAATGCATCTCATGTAGCGTGAAAGTTTCGTATGATGCAGTCGGGGCTGTTTAAGCTTATGGGGCTTAACTGGGTTTTGTCGAAATCTTTACATTTATATTGTTAACATGTTACGTTAATGTTGGTTACATGTAGGACAACTGAAAATGTGTCTTAAAAAGCTAAGAACTTCATAAGTGTCACAAAGCAAGACTAAAATTCAATCGCAACTTTGATAAATATATTGGGTGAAAGTTGAAGTAGCTTGGTGGTGATAAGTAAAATATTGCGAAAGCTTTCAATGTAGGACACATATTCCTAGAAATGATGCTATAAGTTAAAGGTAAAGTGCTGGTAGATATTTTGCTTTTCGAAGCCCAGTGGGGGTATAATTTGTTATGAAAATTGTTGGACTTCGTTGGCCTACCTAAAGTTTTTTTTTCATTAAGAAAGTCAGATAAATATTCAAGAGTAGGTATAACCATAAGTTCTAAATATTTTTTAAATGGCTAATAAGATAAGTGCACCTTGGTAAATGGATGCCATCTATGTACGCTACTCTATCTGAGATATCAAGCCCATTAATTACGTATATACCAACACCATTTTTATACCTACATATATGAAGGGATTATTGCTATTACACGATAAGCCACAGAAGTAAAATATTGACAAAATCAGTTTTAACGGGTTTTTGTGGAATGTTACTAAAATCTCGATATCTGAACAAATGTGGCATATTATTGCATGACCTAAATATATAGAGAAACTTAATGTTAAACCATGATATCGAAAACGCTCTTGTGCTTTTCTACGATTCAATTTTCATCTTCAGTTTTTTAAAGTACAAACTTGCATTATGCCCTATCCTGTTACAGTAAATGCCTTTGCTTTCAGAATCTATATATATAAAAGAAACTAGCTAGCTAGGCCTAAGAAAGAACAGTATGAAGGACAGTACTGAAAAGAACGTTCAAAGATTTACCAAATGATAAATGACGATTCGCTGCCTGCCGCAATGATTTTGCTACCAGACGATATTCGTCAAACGCCGCCAACACATTCGAAGATCAGCTCCTGCGATGATTTCAATGCTTGCCTAAATGTGTCGAGGAAGTCGATCATTTGAACTTTGTCGGTGACTGTTTACATTTATATAAATCCTTCGACTCCGTGATGGAAGCCACCAACTATCCCACTAAATTTTGGAATTCTTTGGACGTTCCGCGTTTGCCGCAATACGATTTAAAATTCAAAGTCAAAGAGTTATAATGTTGTTGCGAACTTCATCGAACCGAAACTTTGTAACGGAACGTATTTGTTAGTTAAGAATCTCAATTTAAATGTCATTCAAGCGATGATTTTGAAGCGGATATTCTAAGGCGAAGATCCTCTCACGATTTGCCATTCGTGTTTAAGCATCCTCAACTTCCCGTGCGTCTCGGTTTCGCTACGAAAATTAAGCAAGGACAATCGCTGAATGTTTGTGGAATTAATCTTGAATTCTCGTATGTCTGAAATGGTAAATTGTATGTTGCATGCTCACGTGTCGGCAAGCCTCCCGCGTTGTTCCTTTGACGCGCCGAGAATAGAATGATAAATTTTGGGTATCATAAATCAATTCAGTGAAAAAGCGGGAGGCTGGCCGACACGTCAATGCGGTTTGATTGAAACACATCGATATTGTTACAGTTAATTTATTTCCATAGCATGTTTGTAGAACTTTTGAATAAATAATTTGAATTGACCGAATTTTCATTACATCAATGAATTTGGGCGGAACGAAGTTCACCGGGCCAGCTAGTTATTGTATAGTTGTAAAACTAAATGCTTAATCCGGCTCCACTTATTGTTTTTAAGTATCTTCTTCAGATCCTAAGACTTTGGCGTATTTATAAACTTTTTTTGTCAATCAGTCATTTAACTACCAGGTTTTTTGAGCCTAGGTACGCTTTGGTTTCAGTCTCTATAACAACATATTGAACCAAATCAATCTACTAAAAAATGTTTACTCCTTCAAGCCTGATAATGTATAAAGTCATCTCTGAACTTACGCTACCTCAAGAAAGCCATTTGCGATGTTGATTTTCATTTTGACCATAAATGCCATTGAGTGTATTTCTTTTTAATAAATGTGTTTAATGTCGATGCATGCTGCTGCAATGAAAATTTCGTGCACATATTTGCAGAATATCAATCTGGTTCCCAAAACTGTTTTTCAGAGTTCGACATTGGCAACACCGCCCTTCACGAATGAGAACTTTCTCTCTCTATCCCTTCAGTACGGATTTCTTAATTGTAAGACTTGTTTGTCCTTTGTTACGAATCACTCCTGCCTATATGGACAGACATATTGATGTCGTCTACTGATGGTTAAGTAAATTAAAAATTGAATGTCTCCGCAATATGCCTTTACATAAGTTTTGGTAGACGTACTCCGGGGTTTATTACTCTTAACATTTCACTACGACATCCATATCTTATGAATAACAATCGTTAAACTCAGGTTTCATTTCATTCATCCGGTTTCCATTGACAGATATTACTTATTTCTCTTTGTGGATGGTCTAAAACTGTGCAGCCTACAATCTCACGATTTTCGAGACTTATGTCCAGAACGCTAACGCGAAAACATGAAATAACTCGTTGGCTTTCATTTAGCATTTAGGAGTCCTTCCCAACCAAAATCTCTTAGATGAACCCTCAACCTGTTATTATTGCTTTTTAAGCTCGCTGTATTGTTTGAGTTGCTAGGTTTTTATATTTCGCCTAAAGAAATGCTGGTATTAATTTCAGATAAGTAAATATACCTTACGACTAAAAAAGATTACATTTTGGTAGCTAGTTGTTGGAGAAAAGGACCTGAAGGGCCACCCACTTTCTGAATAAGAAAAAACTGAAAATAAATAATATAATAAAGGTAAAATCCTTTGAAGGCATTGACATTGACACAATTCCCACCCCATTAAAGGCTTGTGAAATATTTCAAATAAATGACATCCAGATAAAAATTTCAGTAATTTTTATTAACTTACATATAAATTCGAATGAACAGCGAAACACCGTCTCTATAATCCTTGCACTTTGTAATAATTAGCTTCACTTAAATTTTGTATTTTTTTTTTAAAACCCACTCACTATAGTAAATTTTTGTTAAATTTTCCTAGATAACAATCAAGCGATAAGCCCCGAAACATCCGTGTGCCATGAATACCACACTTAGATACGAAAAATATTAATTCACTCGGAATGAACTGAATTCATTACAATAGCTAACCGTGTTATCAATTCGTAATCAGACCACAGACTGTCGAAATTTGCTACCATATGAAATGTTTTAACTCACGAAGATTAGAAAAGGACTTTTGCGAATAATTGGTTTTGCCGTAAAAGCGTTTGCTTCTGAACTCGTCACGAAAGGAACTGATTCGGATTGTAAACAAACCCACACTTGGAACTAGGAACACCCTTCGTGGTCCATAGAGGTTGAAACTTGGTAAAAACCAATGGTGGGGTAGTGAGAGAGCTATAAAATTTCACCAAACAGGATCCACAAAAAAGGACATGCGTCAAATCGAACTCTCTGCGTGCTCTCTAGTCGAATAAACTACCACCACCACCACAAGCAGCTGGTTGTTGGCATACAAAGAAGCAACTAGTGGCGCCAGCCATAACACATTCACATATTGCATACAGTCAATGCACCCTTTTAAAGCTTAAGGACGACGAACACCTTAAGGACATCACGTTCTTGTTACATCGATGTAACGTTGTAGCTCGAGCATATGTTCTTTGAAATTTAATCGAAAGGGACGAATCAAACCACCAGGAGAGTAGAAATCTCCAAGGGCTTACACATTTTCAATCGGAATTGATTTAATCAAATTTTTAGTTATTTAACGGGGGCCACACCGGTGGAATTTGACCCACTTTGACACCCCTGAGGATAGGGTTGGTTAAAAATTTCATTATAGCCACAGAACAAATTGAACGCATTGCTAGGGGCGACGTCGAAAGGGATTCGAAACATATGCTGTTTGCTTCAAGGCAGAAAGCTCTTTCGTGAAAGTGAAATATTGTCAGTTGTCGTTTATTGGAAATCGGGTAGGTGGATGGAAACTGATTGAGTTTATGAGATGAAACGATAATAAGGACAAGAACTGGTTCAGGTATCAGTTGAAAATGAGTTTGTGAAACTTTTGTAAGAGAAAGAGTAACATGAGGAGTGTCTAATTTCGAGCTTGTGCAATTCTGAAAGCGATTAGGAGGAGATGGGGTGTGCTATAGCTAAAAACTCAAAACACCCAAAACACCCAAGGGGGATATCTTTCCATTGCTTAATGAACTGTGAAAACATTTTTAAAATAAAACTAAGGCTAAGGTTTAGCTATTACAGCTATGATTCCATTAATTGCTCCATAAGTAAGATTGGGATTGACTTTAAAGGGGGCGTTATAGGCCTTATTTATTCTTCCCTGGGTATTGAGATTCAACTTCATTTTCCTGTCCAGAATAAGATCAATCAAGTCTAACTGTGGCTTCTTGAAGGATGGTATTTTATCTGGATTGACGTTAAATCCATAGTATTTAGCCCACTTGATAAGAGAGCTTTTGAAATTAGCATACTCACATACTCGCATACGAAAGATTTGTTTATTGACGTTTCTATTCAAACAACACGCTTCATCGCTAAACAAAATTTATCTCGAACAGAAGCATGATTTTCAAAATAAATTTGCACAATTTGGAAGTGTTGTTCAGGAGTCACTCTATTCAGGCGTCACTCTATGCCAAACCACTCTATGCCAAACCAAAAAATGTCAAATGAAAATAAATCACTTCATAGCTGACATAACGGGCGCCAGCTAAAATAGTGTTGTCAACTTATAGTTCTATACCTTTTAAAAAAAATCCAATATTTAGAAATTAACCTTTGGCAATGGTGATAACATTATCCGCTTAGCTAAGCTTATCTAAAACGTCAGCGGTAGCCAGGACCCAGAAAATGCTTCCACCGTTAGGAGAACCCCTAGTCACCGATTCGCTGCTGATGATGCCCTGCTTCTATTTCGAGGATTGGCTGCAAAAATAAAATCTCTATGATGGAGACTAGCCTTTATCTTTGCGACAACCTCGTGTAAGTCGGTTTCAACGGACTTTTGTCTTTGAGACAGGCATGCTATATCTTGCATATGCACAGAGATTCCTGATATGGATATCTAGTAGCCCTTCCAGAGTTTTCAGAGAAACGAGGAGAGAGGTCTTATGTCCTTCGTTGTCGTCTGACATGTTATGCCTTTGTGATGTTTAATAAAGCCAAACTCCGCGATGAAATTTACGGTGACGTTTTACAAAAAAAGCATTTCAGGTTTCCATATTAATTGTTGTTTGAGCGCTAATTTTTCCTGTTTTTCTGTTACTCCAAGCATTCCAAACAGTATAGAAGCGAGACGTCGATAGTTTAAAAAAATCGTTCCACGGCAAATCTTGACTTAAGAAACAATTTTAACGTTTGAGTTGAAAAACTCTGATATGCTTGGTGCTCTAAAAAAACACCATCAGTGACTTTTCTGGATGAAAGAAGATTCATTCATTCATTCATTCAAAGAAAGATAATCCAAGCTATGCCAGTTATTGACACGAATAACTGGACAGAAGAAACGGCAGAATCATGGAGTTCCATATCGGGTCTTAAACAATACCAATGTCTGGGTTTAAGACCCAAGGCCGTGTCTAAAAGAACTAATTAGACAACTAACTTTGAAGCAAACCAAAGGCTAACATCGTCAGCGGAAAAAGGGTTAAACATTATAGTTGCCGTCATAAATCTACGTACACTTAATTTAAATTGAAGTATCCTCTCCTATATTTACTTACCAGTCACATCAGAATATCACAATATTGAAAAGAATTTTTTAGGGTGAAATTAATGGAAATCCAACGAAAATAGAATAGTGTGGTAGTGAGGTCTACTGTTGCTTACTGCTCTAAGTGATATAACTTTGGAAATATTAATATAGCTACAAAAACCAATTAACATATTTTGTATACCTCATTTAATTACATAAAAAATGTTAGTAGTAGTAGTTTTGATGCTTTAAGTTAAAATATAAAAAAATTACGTTTTTCACCTTTACATTACTAAATTTTTTTTCTTAAGAAATTTCCAAGAGTTATTACCCTGAATTCTCTATGATTTTTTTTGAAGAATCAAAACAAAGATTTATGTATCACCTCGATCTATCTGTTGAGGAATAGTTTCATGTCTAATATTGCCAAGTAGTCCAAACTTTCGAAGAACCGTGCGCCCATGCAGGATGAGCAGCGTTCCTGTAGAGCTGGGCTGTGTCATAGAAGATATTCCATAATGCAGTGTTCGATTAATACCCCTATGAGCATCCGGATTTGACTTCTGTTAAGAGAGACTAGGGTCTTTTGAACTTTTGGTGTCAACATCAGGCCACAGACTTTGGGTTATGACGCAACGGCTAGTGTTGCTCTATTGTTCCTTAGTTCCTTATGTGGTGACACCGTCTATAAAACTCTTAGTAGTTTTTAAAGGCGGTAGCACCATTTCGTCCGCTAGTAGTGGGTTCATTTCAGAACCGTATCTGGCCAATTCATCCGCTCTTTCGTTCCCTTTTTCGTTTCTTTCCCGTTATATCGCACTTCGCGTTTACAAGGTTTAAGTGCTTCTTGACTACCCACATAGGTGATTATTTCCATTGCTGGTGGTCCCATTGATAGGATAGTCTGTGCTGATTTCTTAACCGCATAGATGTCAGCTTGATCGGTTAAGCGGGACATTTTGTATGGAAGCAAAATGTTCAAGAACGAACAATGTTCGAAAGCTATTAAAAATTCTGAGTCGGTGGTCGTAGCTTTAAGAGCGCTTGCACCAATTTTCGGTCGTAGTAATCGTCCCACAAGAATGTTCCCGTGCCATTGAGACAGCGGTCGAAGCTTCAGTTCATATTAGCAATCGACACAAGTCGATTCCATATCGGGAACTATAACCCTCATAAGAAGTGTAGAAGAATCTCTTGATCATTTGCACCACCAAAACATCTCCCGTTTCGGCTCTGCAAAAGTTTGAAGAAAATTAATAATTTCATCGCAAAATCAACCTCAGTGATGAAGCTAATATTTTTGTTTAATGGCTTCGTCAATGAGCAAAATTTGCTTTATTGAACATGTGCTTTAAACGACACCATGGCATCCACAAAAAGTGAAGTTGGCGGAGCTTTGATTCCACCGTGTATTTTTTCTCAGAAAATTAAATCTATTTTAAGCCGGAATGATGTACTTGACATCAGTGCTGTGCGGTTCCAGCAATGTGGTGCCATATGGTCAAAAAATTGAATTTTTCAAAGCAAAGTTCGGTATTCCGGTCAAATGGCCACTTCGAGGTTACGTTTAGCTGTTGGTTTATGCCAACGGGTCAACAATGTTAAAGCGAAATCACCCTCGTCACGGCCTATATGTGTGGAAGGATTTTGAATTGCTTACTTTAATTTAACATGTGTATTGCGTACTTCATTTAGAATAACTTTCATTTCGATTTCTGTCTCAATTACTCAAGATAATTAATTAATCTTTGCTATACCAAAACTCACAATAAACGTTAACTTAAAATTTGTATTTTATTTATCTATAGTTGAAACGTTAGGTCCGGTCTTGGAGAAGGGTACTTGGTAGTCAAACAAATTGACTTTGGTTAGAAATTCTGCGGTCAGTTAGTCAATTAACCTTAGAAACACATTTCAAAATCTATACTATTCCTATTTCAAGTGATTTAAAACACAACAAGATGATATATTAAAAGTCACATGGTCCATGACTAAGCTATTTTCGTAATCATGCGCCATTAACACCACTTTTTTTCTTCCATATCGTCACACAATTCTATTAAATAGCAGCCTTCAAAATAAAAACGTATCTAGTTGCCCTTATTATCTCCGCACTTAATTGCCCTCATAAATATCCTTCACACCAAATAGAAACTTGACTATCAACGAAATCCATTATGTCTTCATCTCACCACTCAAACAGACATACACACTTCGCAATCAGAGCATGTCGCGTCTCAAATCCGTCTGTCGCTCTACATTGCCCACACAAATCCCTTTTTATCATTTGTTTGTCCTTAAAGTATCCAATATGCTTATCTATTCAAACATCCACAGGTAGATAGATATAAATACTTTACTCGCCGTATCACATTCTGGGTTCTGTCAAGCGAACTGGAATACTTGAGCTCGAAAGGTCATCATCTCTCAGCTAAAGATAAACATCATTGAGTGCTTCGAACGCAGGGACAGGGAATGTGTGTGCACTTAGCCGAAGTAAGACAATAATCCTTGTTACTATATCCAGTCTTGTGCATTATGAGACAGTGGTAGATAATGCTACTGTTAGGTGCCCGAAAATCCTCTTACGGGCTTCATTGTCTCGATTGTGAGTGCGAGAATAGTGAACATAAACAAGGAAACCAAATTTAGAATCGAAATAGAGAGACAACATCTTACCTTGGATAAGGCTTTTAGTAAGAAAAAAAATTTTTTTTTTAAAAAGTCAGCGAAGCGCAAATTTTTTACAAAAATTAGCTGTAATGTCCTTAGAGTAGGCGTATATTAGATTATCGGATTGATGATGGTGTTGAGGTTGCGTGCAAACGAAGTCGGTGAGATCAGACGTGATGCAATTTGATGAGGGGCGGACAAGGCAGATGGAATTTGGGTTGCTGATATTAATACTGTTGACAGGAGCCGCAAGATACGACAGATATGCCGAGTGCTTGCTATCATCTTAAAAGGACTTAAATTCTCTCTTTGCATAAATGGCAGGAGCGAACAAATTCAATGCATTTGCTGAGGTAGCTGAAAAACTTTCAATCAAATAAAAAGGTAATTGCTGCACCCGTCAACACGTCGTTTGGAACGAACGGTTACACATTAAACCTGTGCAACATACAAAGAGTCTTTGATGCTAGTACAATTAATAAAGCAAAATGTTCAGCCCAGATACAGTTAAATTGGCAATTTTCTCATTCAAAGCCCGCGGCGCACAGTGTGACGAATCGAATATTTAGCGGGATTTAATCAAAAAAATTACATGCACAAAAGTAAAAAAAAACCTCCTAACTCCTACGTAATAACTGTGCACTTTTTATTTAGTTACGGCATAGTGCAACAAGAACAGAAATTTATCGCAAGGTTCAAATTGAACGTTATTCTTTGGTATGAAAGTCAGTCTGAAGAGCACGTTTTTATTTCTTTTTTTTGTTATAAAATATTTATACAAGTAAATTGTTTAGATACATATATGAAGTGTGTTTTGTTAATATTTGGGGGGATTGAAATGAAAAATTAATGGATAAAATATGTGTTCTTGATTTTCATTAGACGAAAAATGTAATCGTTCAAGTATTTTATATCTATATATGTATAGCTTCTTCTCTCCATTTAACGAACGAGATTATGATCAGGATTACAGGGATCATAACCCTCCCACTTCACTGCATTCCTACTGGACCGCATGTGGAGTTCGCCGATTCGACCTCAAAATATATCTGCAGGTATCCCGATTTTGGATTACTTCATCATTGAGGCCAATTAAATGCTGGTGATTCCGCATTTGTGTGATCCAGAAGTTTTTAGGCCTGCCTCTCTTATCTTTGACGGGGTTCGTAGGATCCCTCATTTGAACATGACAATACCAAATAAGTCGGTCGTGCTCCAATTTTTTCGAGATGGGTTCTTTGACGTAAAGGCTTCCTCGGATTCTGGAACTTCTAATTCGATCAAGCTTTGTTACTCCTTCTGTCATGCGAAGCATCTTCAACTCAGCTGAAGTACATTGTGAACCGTATGTGAGCGCCGGACGCACAACTGCGTGTCGTCATCAACTGTTGCTTCGTTGTTGAGCATTGATCCCAGATATTTGAACTTTTCACACTTGGGAACCACCAGCCCATTCAAATAAATGTCCGGAATGGGTTGACTTGGGTCAGTAAAGATACTCTGGTTTTTTTGGCTAATACCATACCCATTCCCTTCTAAAACATCTACCCAAACATCAGGTGCTCGTTGCAGGGAAGTCTGATCATTACTTATGATGGCTTCATCGTCAGCAAAGAATAGTAATAATATATATGTATAGCTAAACTGCATTTACATTTTATAGGCACATGTGCGAGACCCATGCATAATTTATAGTTTTTGAGGATGTCGACCGAAATTATGAAAAAGAAAATTTTTGATATTTGGATTTGTAAAGTCAAAATTTAGCGGTTAGATGCAGTTATGGGTTGCTTAAGTAATGTTTAATTTTCCGAAGCAGTAATAAAGTCAATTAAATCAACCTTAAAAACTTTATGTTTGTGATTTGACGAAAGATGGACCAAAAGTGGTCGGCATAGAGAGCGCTTCGAAAATGCAAATATTTGCAATCCAAAAAAAACTTAGAATTTGAGTTTAGTCCATCCACCAATTTATGCAAAATCCAAAACTAACTTTTTGATATTTTACCGAGGGTCGTAGATTGTGCAGTTTTTATGGCGATTAGATAATGTTTCGAGCAGTCAAATTTTACCAACGCTTCCCATAGGCCTGTAATAACAACCAAGAATTTTTTGCTCTAAATATTTTTTTTTTATTATTAAGCATTTAATGCCAATTGGCTGAATATTAGTGCCTGGCCGGATACTGGTACACTTACCCTATCCCTATTTGCCTTTCTAGACGTCGATTTCGATAGTACTATGACTCGATAGCGAGAAAAATCAATAATAGGGGAATCGATACGAACAATCACTGAATAAAGCCGTGCTGAAAAATCGAGTTGAACATAAAGGGTGCTCAAATTTTTATTGGGTGTTGCTTGCTTTTTTCTGAAATACATTTTTAACTTTCTTCTTAAACCAACAAATGAGTTCCTTTAGTATATGTAACGACAGTAAAACTCGGCTCCAGGCAGGAAAACTCCATAGATTAGGCTATATAGTCATTGGGTACGCGTGATGATCTGTCTATTGTTATAAGTGGTAAACAAAGGACGACCATCGCAAGTGTGATGCAGAGTAATTTACTCCATATTATAGGATGGTGCGACACTGAAGGATTTTCCATCAATCCTTCAAAGCCGCTTCGGAAACTTTGACACGTGTACTAGTCTAAAACCTTTCTCCACGTACTTCAAACTCTATTGAGGTGAAATATTTAGGCATTATCCTTGATAAATATAAAATGCAACGCCTGTCTGTCAACCCATAACTCGTAAGCAATTTAACTGAATTTCGTGATTTTTTTCTTCGTTTATATATGTGGAGTAACATAATAAACTGTTAAAAAAAATATACTTGGAGTAAATATGAGAGGTGAAAATAAAATAAAGTAAATCATTGGGAAAAGTAGATAATATTATATAAGACTATAAGAGATGATGTTAATAAATATAAGAAAATGAGAAAACAAAAGAGACAAGGAGAAGTCGTCAGTCGTCAGTCGTCAAGTATTCGCAAAGCCTTAACCACAGAAAAACTGCAAAGTTACCCATTTTACCTTAATATATTGCATATTATCCTATAAATTTTAACTAAATAAACTGAATTAAAATATGAAAAGTGTTTGTTCTTCCTTTGTGAATGAAATGATTACAGATTGTTGACCACCGGAAAAAACTAAACTACATATATATACAGTGATCCGTAAAAGTATGCGTACAACGATGAAACTATGACATATCGTAGCGGTGTTCCAAAAAATAAAACATTAAAATTCGCCAATGGGTACATTCAGTAAAACGATTCACCCATCACTCATTTCAAACAAAATTTACATAATTTTATTATCCACATAAGAAAACTTAATATTAACAAAAATAAGTTCACCCCAATCACTTTAGGGATGAAAGTTGGGTCGAATCAAAGCCAAGATCTGGAAGACCGCCGAGACTAAGTACAATATTTGGCTCGGACGGCGGCTTGAGAGTATGGCAACATCAAAACGAGGGTCTAAATCTCAAGAACACAATAAAAACAGTGAAACACGGTGGTCTGGGATAAATGGTATGGGGTTGTATGTCGCAACAGATGTCGGAAAATTGGAAATAATTGAAGGAATCATGAATCAATTCGTCTACATTGACATCCTCAAAAAAAATTTAAGAGACAGTGCTGAGATCAGTGTTGCCGCTGAAAAATTTCATAAAGGGGCTTAGAAAGGGGCCCGAGCTTAATAATAATATTAATAAAGCAAAAAAAAACAGCAAAATTGTATCACAAATCATTTAATAATATAGGGTCCGCCATCTAACGTTTTTTTTCAACTAGTGCTTATTTCGCGAACGGTAACACTTAGCTCATGTCTGATTTGACAGATAATTAGTTTTATCCTTCCGCTGAACGAATATGGTTGTGTATACGCTTGAACGACGCTGGGAAGTATTGCGACATAATTGGGCCAATTTTCTTCGGAAAACGAAAGGGTCCGCCATCTAACATTTTTTTTTTCAACTAGTGCTTATTTTGCGAACGGTAACACTTAGCTCATGTCTGATTTGACAGATAATTAGTTTTATCCTTCCGCTGAATATGGTTGTGTATACGCTTGAAAAATGAACAACAACAAGGAGTGGCCGTTACATTCAATGGCGATCGTTATCGGGCCATGTTGAACGAATTTTTGTCCATATCTTTTGAAGATATTGGCAACATTTGGTTTCAACAGGACGGTGCTACGTGCCACACAGCCGAAGCTACACTCGATATTTTGCGCCCTGTTCCAAAAAAAAAAGTTATTTGGCGGACCCTATATAAAACAAAGTTGTAATTTTTTTGATTGGATCTACGGAACGACTGGATGAATGGATTTTAGTATTTTGATGTTTAGAAACTCGCAAGAAACAGGTTCGTGCATTTAAAAATATTTAATTTTGAGTTTGAAAGCCCAAGTAATTTATTAATTAAATTTTGAACAAAAAAAAAAGTGAACTTCTCCTTCGCCTAATTTCATAAAATAAATTTGAGTTCTTAGAGTTTTGAAGTACTTATATTTCAAGTCCAACACTATACTTCTACATGTTACTCTACTTCTACTCTTAATGCTTAGCAAGTTTAGTAACACCTTTGCAAAACTCCTTTTTTTAGTAATATCATTATTGACCAAGAATTTAAAATCGATCTCAGTGATGTAACGCGGGTGCGTTTATTAACTCTAAAAGAAAACGGGCAGCGCTCAGTACATATTTTTTTTGTAGATATTTATTAGTGTTTCGTACTAAAGGGGCCAAACGGCAACGCTGTCTGAGATACTGGAAATCTCGAACGATTATTATTTTCAGCAAGACAACGATCCCAAACATACTGCTCATAAAGTGCGTATGTAGCTATTGTTTAATGTTTCTCACATGCTGCAAACGCCCTTACAGAGTCAAGACCTTAATCCTATCGAACATTTGTGGAATGAATTAGAGCGTAGGATCAAAACTCACGAAATTTTGTATAAAGCTCAACTAAAAGAAGCATCAGCTCATTTACCAAAAAGCTGATAAATTATATGCCCAAACGGCTTCAGGAGGTCATAAAGATGAAAGGATATAACACCAAATATTAGCCAAAAGTGTAAAATAGTAAAAATATGTAATGTTATCTTTTTATCCAGTTAAATTAATTTGTCCCCTTTTCTTTTATAGGTGTACGCAAACTTTTGTGGAGAGAATTCAGTGTTTTATTATTAAGTTTTTCTTTTTGAAATGTACCCATTGGAGAATTTTAATGTTTTATTTTTGGGAACACCGCTACGATATATCATAGATTCATCATTGTACGGTAAAAGGTATCAAATCTGTTACATCACGAGCTACGAGAGCCACGTACGAGCACAAAAATGATATACTGATCATGATAATCATACCCATCACGTACTTGTCTATATAGTTCTTGAACGGACAACTGCATCTAAGATACAAAAGCTCAAACGAATTGCCTGTAGCTCTCACCGCTACCAATCCTTATTGAAAGGACAACTGCTAGATGCGCCCTAAAACTGAATCTTAAATACAAATTTGAGCCTGATGACAATCGGGGAGAGCAGAAAATACTCGACTCTTTTCCAAAAGAGACAGACACTTTTACCACTTTGTGGTAAAAATATTGAACCGAACAAACTGATTCAATGGTTTACCGACACTAGACCGCAGAGGTTAAAATATTTGAAATGACATCAAAGACGTCAACATTTTTATCTTTTAAGATTGTGACATTGACATTGCTGCTACGATACGCTGCAATCTCTGGCCAGACTTAAAATGGTTACTTTGATCAGGGAATTTGCGGGCCAATAAAGCTGAAGATAAATTAGCAGAAGCTGGTTCATGATCTGCGTTATTGCGGTCAGAATTATATTGCAGAGTAAATTGGACTGCCTCTCTAAGGCTTTACCAATCAAAGAAAGTAATAAAGCATTTCTTCTTACAAGGAAATACTTACCAACTTATAAGGAGGGTATAAGAAAATTAATTAGACAACATATAAGTTCTTCATTTCTAGCACTTTCAACAAAGAAATACGTTTATCAGGAGAGTTGAAAAACTCGGCCACTAAGGACGTACTCGCCCTCATCTTATACGTTAAATTAATATTTAATACCAAAAAAATTTAAGGTCAGCAAAGGTGTTACAAATAACACCAAAAATCGTTATAAGATCAGCAGCACGGATATGAAGGGCGTTAACTGCGAAGCGTATATGAGAAGCTAACTGTCATCAGCAAGGAAATAATCCAATACAGTGGTAACAGATACTAAAGGGTGATTTTTTAGCTGGTTTGGTTTTGGCAACACTGGTTTTGACAGCTGACGTGTGTTTAGTACCTTGTGTCACTGTCAAACAGCTTCAGTTTGGTTTGCAATTTAACCATGGATCGTCTTACAAATGAACAACGCTTGCAAATTATTGAATTTTACTATCAAAATTGGTGCTCGGTTCGAAATGTTCATCGCGCGCTGCTCCATTTTATGATCGGCATTCTCGACCTTCTGAGCAGTCTATTCGGAAGATTGTGACCAAATTTCGCACCAAATTTACTTTGTTGGACATTAAACCACCAACACGTTTACGTACTGTGCGTATTGAAGAAAATATTGCGGCCGTATCAGCTAGTGTGACAGAAGACCGCGAAATGTCGATTCGGCGCCGTTCCCAGCAGTTAGGCCTTTGTTACAGCACTACGTGGAAAATTTTGCGGAAGGATTTGGGCGTAAAGCCTTTTAAGATACAGCTGGTGCAAGAACTAAAGCCAGCCGACCTACCACAACGCCGAATTTTTGGTGAATGGGCTCTTGGAAAGCTGGCCGAGGATCCGCTTTTTTATCGAAAAATTGTGTTCAGCGATGAGGCTCATTTTTGGTTGAATGGGTACGTAAATAAGCAAAATTGCCGCATTTGGAGTGAAGATCAGCCAGAAGCATTGCAACAGCTACCAATGCATCCCGAAAAAGCCACTGTTTGGTGCGGTTTATGGGCCGGCGGCATTATTGGGCCATATTTCTTCAAAGATGATGCGAATCGCAGCGTTACTGTCAATGGTGAACGCTACCGAGCCATGATAACAAACTTTTTTTTGCCCGAAATGGAAGTTCTTGACTTGCATGATATGTGGTTTCAACAAGATGGTGCCACATGCCACACAGCACGCGAAACAATGGCGCAATTGCGAGGCGAGTTTGGTGAACAGTTAATTTCACGTTTCGGGCCGGTCAATTGGCCGCCTAGATCGTGCGATTTGACGCTTCGATTGACGCACTGGAAGCCAACATCCATGCATTCATTCGTGAGATACCGGCCGATATGTGTGAAAGAGTATGCCAAAATTGGACTCAGCGGATGGGCTACCTGAGACGCAGCCGCGGTCAACATTTGCATGAAATTATCTTTAAACATTAAATTGCAAGGTTCAAACTATCGATTCAAATAAATATTTCATTCATTTTTTCGAATTTTTTGTGTTTTTTTTTAAAAAAAGTTCTAAACCTCTTAAAAAATCACCCTTTACAATGTATTTGATTTATTTCATGAAGCGCAGACTTTAAACTGTCCAAAACCTACGGATGATCCCGGGCACGCTGCTTAAAATTTTCAACAAACGAAGCTTTAGTCTTGTCGTTTCCAATCAGAGGGCTGAGATTCACACATCCTCTTGGCTGCAGCTAATGTAGTCGAAGTTTTTTTTGGATTTATGGACTACTACGATAATCATACCCATAAGACAGCCTTTTTCCTAGTCGACTGGACGTGGCTCCTCTTTTTCATTATGTCCATTCAGCAGCTCCGGAAATGCTGCTGAAAACGCCTTGGGCAGCGGTCACCAAGTTCCCTTCATAAACAAAAGACAAACATTGAATCTTTAAAAAGAATCCTCTTATTGTAGGCGAAATCGCCTTATATTACTGAAATGATGAGAAGTATATTGTCTATATATTTTTTTTTTATTTTTTTAGTACTTAAAGTATTATTCTTCAAGTTTTATTTAAGCTTGCCTTAGCAAAAGAAAGTATTGAAGTTATAGCTCTGCGCATTTATTATTAATTTTGAGTATGTCATAATTTGGAAACCACCACCTTATAAAGTGTTTACTAATATTATAGTCATATTTCTGCCCCACAAAACTCAAATAGAAATTTGAGAATGAGAACATCGCAGCGACTGATAGCTCGTAAAACCCCATTTATGTGATCCTTTTATCTATCTGTCAACTTAACTCACCCATATTTTCTTCGTTTTGCACTCAGTTCAAGCGCATATCACATTTTAATTTCCTGCGTCGCATCAGCAGCATGTCGGTCCTTTAGAAGAGCGCATTCTACAAAGCCCAGTCACACTCATCGTCACCCAATGACACTCACAATTTAATCTACAGCCCAATAGATATGTTTTACTTCGAGCATGACAGGACCGTAGCACGAATATTTCAGAGAATAAGCATGGAATGGAAGACACTGTGAAAGGATCCAAGTCAAACAAGTGTGTCTCTCTTGTCAGTCGTCAGCAACAGAAAAAGGTTCACGAAAGTGGGTGGAATAATGTTACTGCTTCACACTTTGGTGGAATACTTTCCTCCAGCACATTTTTATTGTAATGAACTTTTAAAAAATGCAAACTCACACAGATACTCGTTCATCCTGCTATGAATGGTGTGAATGGTTTTCTGCTAGCAGCTACTATATGCAAGGGGGAAGGGAGTGGTTAATGTCTCGAAGGACATTTAACACACTATACATCGTCAACGCCATTCATATGCCAGACACACTATCATGACCATGAATGGAAACTCCGTTGCAGCATCCATCAGGATATTAAGTCGCATTACACATCCATAATTCGGGTAGCCACCCTCCCATCGAGATTGCCACTGTCAGTCTGGGCTGGAGAGCGGCGCATTAATGTGTCACTCACTACGCCACTGAATGCAAGGCGTTGCGGCAAAAAATAGAAAATCAATTTCAGAATTGGAGGTGTCATTTCCAGGGCTGTCAGTCACCGGGCTATCTGCAATGTTTGTTTATCCATGACAGATAAATGGATTTTTGAGGAAGGTAGCGGTAGCTGAACGACCGAGTCCGTATAGAGTGAATATGTTGAAAGCATCTCACAGCTAACTGGCGCTTAATGGATTTACTTTGTAAGATGCACTGCACACGGTGTTTTGTGTTTTTTTTTTTTTGGTAAATACATTCGAGGGGATGGATGTCGAATGCGCCGACCATCCTGGTGAGGGAAACAAATATTTGCTTAGAACCCGATGTTTTTGGATTCGAGTTACCAAGAAATGTTTTACATGTGTATTTGCATTCTGGCATTTTGATTTTGGAATGCACGCTATCAGGTGAGGATTTCTGGGAAGATGTTTGTTTTTAGGGATACATTTTGTATCACTATCGCCTCACCTGTGCATACTTGGTACTGCTCTTTCGTAAATGTATTGGGTATATGATAGATAAGTATCTACCTATGCCTTGGAAGTGTGATATACAGCGGAAGTTCGTATATATAATTAAATATGTAATGGAGAAATTTAAGAGGGAAGCAGATGTCATTTCAGTCGCTGTACGAGTATTTATTCATAAGAAGTGAACTTAGTCTTAAGAAAAGAATGCGCTGCCGCTGAAACTTAATTATTTTAAAGTATTTCCTTGATCTTAAGTTATACTGATCTCGATACCAAGGAGTTTCTACCTTTAAAGGAGCGCCTGGTACAAATTTTGTCTTGGCTGGGGTTCTGAGCCTTAAGTCTCATTTTAGAAACTCTCTCGCTCACTACCCTGATCCCGAATGTGTAATCGATACTATGTTGAAAGTCTTTATAAAATTACCCCTCCTCTCACCGCCAACATATTTATTTAAAAAAGAAAATCAGCAAAATCGGTTGAATTATTTTCGGATTATTGAAGGACAGGCAGACAGTCGGACAGATGTCGGCTTATATATACATATATTTGAATTTTCAAGCTGAATTTCGAAATAATTTAATTTCGGAAATATTGAGTTCGCAGAAATTCGATTATTCATTCATCCGTACTGGAATCTGAAGTTTCAACAAAACGAATTCGAAGCCTCGTTAAAGCATTTACACCGAACACTTCCTAGGATTTCTCTTAAGTTTCGAAAAGTAAAGCTGAATAAGCAAGTACACAGCAAGTCCACTAGAAGCTAACAATGCATATATGTTCGACTAATTCACGAGATTATCGTTCAATCAATCGGTAAGCTGACTCTAAGGAGAATCGCAGTTGGCTTGTTACACATTTGAAAATATGTCAAAGGCTCTCTGGAACTTGTGTTAAAAAGTGTGTTTTTTTGGACAAACAGATTATTAGACAGTTTCCTTGAAATCTCACACAACAGCGAGGATTTGAAATTTTAATAGGGATTTTAATTACAATCGTTTTCGCGAAACCTCAGATTTTAGTGTATACGGCTAAAAGGTCACATGATAGCACTTCTCCTTAAATATATGTATATACTACATATATATTTATCAAAATCGCGATGCAGTTTTCTTTTCGTGAATGTGAACAGAAGCTTTTTCAATCTAGAAGCAAGATCGAATTCGGCATTCGCCAAATAAAGCGTCTGAGTCCTGATCAGATTGATAGAAATTTTTGTTCAATCGCCTTCCCTATTTTATTTGGCTGAAAAGCATAAGTTCTAGATGAGTACTAGTACTATTATTGGCCAGCTCACGCATACAATCACATTACTACTTCACGGCATCCATTTTTGGAAAAAAAAGTTGCCACCTTTTTTTACAGGCAAAATCACCTTCTGTGATCGCACATCAAAGTGCGCTTTATAAATTGCAATAACATTGGTTTCAAGGGTCCATTTGGAGGCTTTAGAAACTTCTTTGACTTTATCGACCATACTCCTACAGCACAACTTTTTAAAAGACATATTCGAGACAAGTACTTTGAGGCATTAAGGACCTTTCTCAGGGTTCCACAGACTTATTGGTAAACATGCATGACAACCGCAAATGGTGATTGTTAAAACCTTTAAGGCTTCCAACATTTTTGGAAGCCTTATGAGGCCTTTTTTTAAGTTTTTCCAACGACTTTCGCTCCAGCAGAGAAGAAGAAGGATACCTTAATGCAAAGTCAAAGTCTGTGCTGAAAATATGGCAAAATCATTTCTGCAGACTACTGCCAATGTGCAAAGACCACCCAAATTCCGCTGACAGGGATGACCAAAATGAAATGAGGATAGAAATATTTAAACCAAAATGCAAAAAGCTGCTGGGCTATACAGTCTACGCGGCGAACTATGAGATGACCTGGTACAGAGCATGCATCAACTCATTTCCAGGAGTTGGTCTTGCTCGGTTCACAGAAATGAGACTCTCTAAACTGTGCCACCTGTGAGCTTCAGTGATGAAGAGCATGGATGTTCGGCACTCACCACGTCAGAGGCCGGATAACTAAAAGGGAAGTGTTCTGCGGTGTCATCCTCATCACCGCAAGCAGGACAGGTGGTGGTGTAGCTCAAGCCCAACACATTTAAGTGTTTAGAAAAAGCTTGGTGGTACGAAAGGACGCCTACAAGCAGACCGTAGTTGATTCTCCTGATAGATAGAAGGAAAGACACATACTTTTGGAAAATGTCCGGGAGCAGTAGTTTAGTCTGTCTGCATCCATCGCAGTCACGCTATAGGTTTGGAGTTTGGCAAAAGAAGCAATAACACGCTTCCGCGAAAGCCTGTTCCGCCAAACAACTAATGCGTATGAGAGGAGTGGTCTAATCATGACCGTATAGATCCAAAGGACCATTTTCGGAGACTAACCCCATGTCTCACCAAAAGCGCCTCTACACTGCTAGAAAGTCGACGGTGCTTTATTGGTTTTTGATTCAACATGCTTAGACCATAGAAGTTTCTTATCGAGTATAACTCCCGGATATTTGACTTCATCCGCATAATCTTGAGTGTATTTTCCAGGAAGATTGATAGCCGCAAGTACAGACAGAACACCACCTTGAAGGCAGGCCCTATTTACCCTTGTTATGTTGCCACAATCTGCCTCGATTTAGACTCAAGAAGCGAAACCCAACATCGACAAATTGGCCATAATATCGCAATCGACAGCTATAACTTTGAGCTAGTAAATGATTTTGTCTTCCTCGGCTTCCTGTCAATCGCTGTTTCTTTGGGCTAAGAATGCAGTTACATATGTACATAGTAGCCCTCTCCCGAACAACTAAAGAATCTCTTTATCAAACCAAGGCGTGCATTTTAGCAAGCATTTTTAAAGCGAATTGAGATATACTTGCTCCTTTTAAAAGAAAAAGATAGCGACATCGATATGTTCAAAAAACTAGGTGGCGCGTAAAAGTGGAAGGAGACCTCAACGAACTTGGAGTGCGCAACTGGAGGCATTTAGCCAAAGATGTCTATTACTTCTATCGAAAGGGAGCCTTGAAATCCTAAAAAAAACTCTCTCTTTTTATTTTTTTTAAAATATCCCCATATTATAAAGAACAGGGATTTTATCAAAAAGCAGCTTAAAATTCACTTAAAAAAATCGTTTCTCCCAACCCACTAAGAAAGCCTAGTATTATATTATAAAGTAGGTTGAAATATTCCAGATGCATTCATATCCATTCGTTTTTTACAAAACAAGCATTATTCGTTCGAATCTAAAAATACCAAAAGTTTATTCGAAGTAATGAACACATTCTAACGAATACCAATTCATTCAAAATAATTCGAATTCGTATTCGAATAGTAGGTATCGATAAATCCTCGTGCATATTCCCCAAAATCCCACAGATTAACCTAGTGCTATGTGCATACCTACATTCATAACAATAATAATGCATATGTATAGATGAGCTCGGATTATTTGCACCTAGGGAGAAAGCATATCGAATCTACCTACCATACGCCCATTTCGCATGGCATCACTTTAACTGTTTAAATGACCATTAACATATGTAAGGGCGTGTATGGATGGACACATTAAACACAGCGACCATTTTCCACAACTCAAATACCTCTATTAGCTGCAGCCAATGTCAACACATTTCTCTAAGCGAAACTGCACTCGACAGTTCGATATCTCCTATGCAGTCCTTTTGTTGTCTCTGCGAAACACAACATCACCATACACATGAACTGCACATGTGATAATTTCGCCCCAGGCCTACTGACAACGTCCCTATTCCTGCAATTCGCAAGCAAACCCAAAAATGTTGACACGATTTCATCAAGTGTCGTTCTTGGAATGGAATCCTGTCAACATTAGGCTGAACCAAATTTCCATGGTCACACACAGCATGTGGCAGGGGACAAAATGTCTGTCTCTTCACATTCTCACATGTCGCGTCCCAGGGAGTCCTTTTTCCCTACGAAATGAGAGCAACTCTCATGAATATTGAATTGCGCTTCGCTCAATTTCGGTACGGTTGGTCCGAGGTTTACGAGCTAATCGGACTTATTTTTGTAACTAAAAATGTGAACACTTAAAAAATTCGACTGTTCCCAGGGTATGGGCGCTGAAGACGCTTATCCTGGCAACAATTTCACGGTCACATGACGGACGATAAAGATAAATAAATTTTACGACAGTAATATTGCACGCAATACCACTCTTTTGGTTCCGGTTACATTTCAATTTTTCAAAACTTTTAACGAGCATCCATTTAATTGTTAAGTAAAGTGTGGGAGAACCATATGTATCTGTTTGTATGCGGCGCGACCATATAACAAAGCCTTTCATCGGCGCGACTTTGTTTATTCGATTATTTGGTATGCACGTCACTGCAACCGGCGGATTTGATGTGGTTTTTAGGCATTATATGTGTTTTCTTTTTATTGAAAAAAAACTGTCTTGGATACATTTTTATGGGATAGTGCTCATTATAGTGCCTTATGAGGCAACTATTAGTGCCGACTGACGGAAACGCTAGACTGCCTGAAAACAAAATTATGGAGGGTACCACCGAGACCGACCGAATACGGAAAAGTGTTTTTGCCTTCGTTCTTTCGAAATGTTTTAATGTTAAGTCTGGCGACGTTGTCAAATAAAAATTGACTTAGCGATGAGCGATGTGCTGTTTTTGGGGAGAATACTTTCAAATCGTAATTAGTCGATGAGTGACACTCCTAATGCCGTGCTGGAAGTAGTCATGTCTTAGATATGAAAAGACTGATATGAATGAACAATATAAGTGATTTATTTAAAGAGGTGCTTAATAATCTCGCACCAGTATAATTGGAATTTTTAGGGCTAGCAATGCCTCCTCACGCGTAACGCAGATAACGGAAGTATGTTTGCTGCGGATTGATTTGTTGTTTGGATTAGAAAGAGGATCCACACATCTGACAAAATACACCTGACTAATCTACCTACAACTTCTTGCGATAAAGGTCTCCCAATCGACGTTCTTCTGTAAGTACAGCAGATATTTCTTGATGCGCGCTTGACTCTGGTGGCGCATTATAAGCACAACATGGCCTACTACCTAGCTCCCCCAACAAATGCTTGTGCCGATAGGTTTTTGTTTCTAGTTACTAGTTACATCTAGGTAGGGCTGTGAAAAAAGTCAAAGTTCTAAGGTCGTATACCTAAAAAGTAATGTTAAAAGGACCCGCTCACCCAGTAGTTCTTCGCAATAAAAATAGATTTACAGCTCTCAATTCAAAAATCGATTGGTAGGTACTCCACGGTGCTAAAAGGTAGGGTATTCAGGTATAAGTCTTAGATGCCTGGCTAAATGAGTCTCAGAAGTCAATATGAGCACTTCAGAAAAAGTACGTTCGTCGGATGAATTTTCTAAATTAAATTCAAGGTGGCGGTAAGGGTTTTGAGGTCAGAAACCTAATGTTAATTATTCGAATTATTTGGACCAAATTTTTTAATGGGCCATTGGCAGTGGTTCGACAGACCCAGTTTCGCCTTCGTGATGGCTTTCCTACCACGTAACAAAAAAAAATTGGGAGAAAGACACCAGCATCGGATATGGACCCCAATTTCTGAGATCACGATCCGTAAAGAGGACGTCCGTATTCGCTGAATACCTAGAGAGCTGTTAAAAACAGGGAACTGTCCTCGAGCGGTATTTGCAGTGGCCATAAAAGGATGTACATTTTAGAACGAGTTGCCTTTATGACGATAACAGATCGCATGTTTTACAATACCATCTGCTCCAGGAAGCTAAAGACCAAATCCCATGGAGCCTGTCTCGCAGAACGATAGCAAAATCGTACATGAGCTCGGCCGTATAGCGCTAAGAAGCTGCAAAACGCCAAGATAAACTACCAAACATCCCAGAAAAACAGTCTATGGTAAGTTAATTATATGATGAGTTCATTCACCGGAAAATACGCGCAAATTCAGAAGCGCTGCAGCGCATAACTGGAGCTCTATTGAGTAGTATCAAGCCAGAAGAACGGATAAGAAGAAAATCCTGCGCAGAGATTGAAGAGTCCCGCGATTGAAACAGTATGCAGATGTTGTACTTAAAACCCGGCGACTTCAAGTTCGAAACGAAGGAACTTCCGATGATTGAGCTCGCTAAGACCGAAATAGACTATCCTATGTCCAGGATTCCGCATCTAAGATCCTATTCAACGTATTGTGTAAATGGTTTAAGCCCTTTTGCAGAACATTATTTGACACGTATCAATGTGGCTTTAGACCGACAAAATTGAGATGAACACAAAATTTCTACAATAACAGTAATCTCTGAAATGTCATCTTTCTATTCGACTTCTTCAGCATAAGATAGAAGCCGCTTATATAAGAAGCTCTAAATGGCAAGTTAAATGTCAGGCTTAGAACTCAAATTAATAATATCCCACTGAAACTGTGAGTTCAGGCATAAGTACAGTTTGCGGTACAATCTGCCAATTATCTTCATCTGTTTCGAATCCATTTTTTATTTACTTCTTGAACAAAATTACCGTATGGGCTTTTAAATTCCCTTACTTTCTTATATACAGATGAGGGTAAGTACAACCATTTACCTAGTCTTTGAAGGACATAGCATCCGGCTAGAGAGCATTTTCTGCCTCCAAAACAGTGTGCAACCACAGTGCCAACTAGAACATTTTTTACAGAGCAGGCTCCAAAATTATACAATTTTCCCAAAAAGTGTTGGGCTTTAAAGTTTATTCAGCTTTCTTTTTGATATTTTTTCAACATTAAGTTTAAACCTTTTGTACGAATCCTGAAGTGGCTGGCTTTGAGGTGCACCACACTAAGGGTCAGCGAAAGAGGAAAAGAAAGCAGCTGAGCGATCTGCGGCGCAAAGAAGCTCCACAGGCTGAAGGCGCAAGCACTCCGGTCGGCTCTTCGGTTGCGTCCATGAAACGGGATAGGTCGGTGGAAGTCTCACAAACGGAAGCTGACCTGACCCCTTCATCAGGCAATGCCTCCTCTTCTGCTGAACCGAAAAACAAGAAGAAGCGACCCAAGCTCGTTAAGAGATACAATCCTCCTCAAGCACAATGAAGGTGGTAGTTCTCTTGTTGTGAGTATAGACACGGCTGCTGCCGAGATCATCAAATCTAGGTACAACATGCGTCCCTATCTGCATCTTGGCAGGATCCATTTCCATTTCAATGTCAAACAGTGCTAATAGTGGATGTTACCCAGAGTATTCATCCATCTTGTTTACTCAAATTAACCTACAGCACTGCAAGAACAAAATCACACATAATATCCATCCAGGAACCATGGGTGTGGAAAAGTCGCATCTGTGGTCTTGGTTGCTTGAGTGATTTATACCACGTTCTTTATGATGAGCAATCCGAAAGACCTAGGACTTGTCTTATTGTATCGAAATCTTTTACAGCTACTATGATCAAAAGCTTTTGTAGCCAAGATTTGGTTGCTGTTTCTATAACTTACCATGCAAATGATAACTGGGAAACCTTTGTCGCTGCATCGGCTTATTTCCCCTATGACTCTCTATGTGCTGTGCTGTGATGCTAATGCTCAGAACACTGTTTGGGGCAGCAGCAAATGCAATCGACTTTTGGACTTCATTTTATCGTCTGATATTACCATCAACAATGTAGGTCATCAACCTACCTTTGTTACAGCCAGAAGACAAGTAATTGATGTTACCCTGTCTAACAGGCATTTGAAGTCTATCATAAATTGGAAGGTATCGCCAGATAGCACCTTATCGGATCACAGATACATCGAATTTCAAATCTACTGCGAACTTTCACCTTCGCTAGAGAGGAGAAATCCGAGAAAAACGAACTGGCCACGGTTTAGAGAGGAGCTTGCCAACAAATTTCCACTCAAACTTACTTTTGGACTTCATTTTATCGTCTGATATTACCATCAACAATGTAGGTCATCAACCTACCTTTGTTACAGCCAGAAGACAGCAAGTAATTGATGTTACCCTGTCTAACAGGCATTTGAAGTCTATCATAAATTGGAAGGTATCACCAGATAGCACCTTATCGGATCACAGATACATCGAATTTAAAATCTACTGCGAACTTTCACCTTCGCTAGAGAGGAGAAATCCGAGAAAAACGAACTGGCCACGGTTTAGAGAGGAGCTTGCCAACTCTGTCAAAGTTCCACTCAAACTTAGATCAAGACAGGGAGTGGAGAGGTCTGCTTAGGATCTGAACAACATCCTCACCCGCTGCTTTGAACTTGCGTACCCTGTTTCTAAGCCCCCCCCGCAGAAAATCGGTACTCTGGTGGAACTCCGAACTGCAGTGTCTTCGTAAAGAAACTAGGAAGCTGCTAAATCGGTCTTTAAAAACCAACTTAGTGGAAGACTGGAATCTTTATCGATCGAAGCAAAAAGTTTTTAAGAGACTTATTCGCAAGTCGAAAAATGACTCATATAAAAAGTTTTGTGAAGAGGTCGAATCTCTAAGTGCAACTAGTAGGCTAGTTAAAGTCCTCCAAAGGAACAGACCAAGTAAACTGGATGCAATCCTTAAACCTGATGGCACGTACACTGAGACAAAGGCGGAGACTTTCAGTCTTCTACTTGAGACTCACTTTCAGGGTAATCAGGTTACTACGTGTTCTTCAGCCCTTCAAACGACTGTGGCTACATTTGAACCGACTAATACTACGCGGCACAGCTGGTATTTTGCATCGGGAGTGGTGACTGATGATGCTATCAAATATGCCATTGCATGTTTTGAGAGTTTTAAGTCACCTGGTCCGGATGGAATTTATCCAGTTTTGCTGAAACAAGGTTTAAGTCAGGTTTTGCCAGAGTTGAAAAGAATTTTCACCGCGAGCTTGGCCTTGGCCTATATACCTTCCCCATGGCGAATGGTTAAAGTGGTTTTCATACCAAAAATTGGTAAGTCTGACTACACTCTAGCCAAAAGCTTTAGACCCATAAGTCTGTCTTCCTTCTTACTGAAAAGTTTGGAAAGACTGGTTGAGCTGCATGTGCGCAAAGTTGCTCTTCGATCACACCCTCTCTCTGAGATGCAACATGCCTATCAGCGCGGAAAATCCTGCGAGACTGCGCTTCAAAACCTTGTTGGTAGGATTGATAGTGCCCTTGACCGGAAGGAGTACGCGTTGGGCATTTTCGTCGATATTGAGGGTGCTTTTGATAATGCGACCTTCGACAGTATGTGTAACTCAGCCAGACAGCATGGTGTAGATGAAACTTTGGTGTTGTGGATTAAAGCAATGCTAATGTACAGGACGTTGGTAGCGGATGCAGATTGTGGCAAGTGCGTCATAACAGGGGTAAATAGGGGCTGCCCTCAAGGTGGTGTTCTGTCTCCCCTCCTATAGTGTATGGTGGTAGACTCTCTGCTTACGGCTCTCAACTTTCCTGGAAACTACACTCAAGCTTATGCGGATGATGTCGCCGTTCTTTCTATCGGTTCAAATCTAGGGGCTGCCTGCTCTCAAGCGCAGAGATCCCTGGATTTGATCGATGTCTGGTGCACTAGTAATGGGCTTTCAGTGAATCCTCTTAAAACCACGGTTGTTCTCTTTACGAGAAGGAGAATCATCACTGGCCTGTCCCATCTCGTGCTTAAAGGTGTCACCATCCCTATATCCGAAGAAGTCAAATATCTGGGTGTAATCCTTGATAAAAAATTTCTGTGGTCCAAACATGTCGAATCGAAAACCGATAAAGCGCTGTCGACCTTCTGGCAGTGCAAAGGCGCTTTTGGTAAGACATGGGGCTTGTCTCCAAAACGGGTCCTTTGGATCTATACGGCCATGATTAGACCGCTACTCTCATACGCATCAGTTGTTTGGTGGAACAGGCTTTCGCGGAAACGTATTACTGCTTCTTTTGCCAAACTCCAAAGAACGGCTTGTCTCGGCTGCACAGGGGCCTTCCCTAGCACCCCGGGCTCTGCTCTAGATGCTTTGATGAATCTTCCTCCCCTTGACTTATATATCATGGGATGTACGCTAAAAACCATTTTTCGCTTAAAGAGAGGTGGTTTTTGGTACCATGCGCAATGGAATTTTGAAGAACTTGCTCGAGAATTATCCTTTGACCCCTGTCTTATGGATATGCCGTCTGATGCAATGACACCAGAAATCCTTCTGCGAAAAAACTACCACGTCAACTTTCCACAGGTAACGGAATGGCTTCGGTCAGACTCTGAACCATGGATTGAATGCCATCGTATTTTCACGGATGGCTCCAAAACCGGGCAGGGGTCTGGTGCTGGTGTCTTTGTGGAATGCGATGATATACGACTTTACTACCCCTTGGGTAAACATGCATATGTTTTCCAAGCGGAGATTTTTGCCATCCTAATGGCAATGCGCTATATTGTGAACAACAGGTGGAGGGCTAGAGGCATTTGCATCTGCAGTGATAGCCAAGCTGCATTAAAAGCGCTTCTAAACCCTCTTACCTCGTCCAAGTTAGTGCTAGAACTCAAGCTTTCGCTGAATTTGGTCGGAAGACTGAACACAGTGAATCTTGCCTGGGTACCAGGTCACACTGGCATCCAGGGAAATGAGATCTCGGATGAGCTTGCTAGGCAAGGTTCAGAAGAAGTTTTCTCAGGACCCGAACCTGTGTTGGGGCTGACGTGGTGAGTGCCGAACATCTAAGCTCTTTATCACTGAAGCTCCTTCTCGTTTTTCTTCGAAAGACGGGAAAACTAAGTACATTAATGTAAGGTGTCTGAATGGTAGTACAATGGACCTGTAGTTGTGTCTGAGCGCTCCATCGGATAGCAGCAACCTCCGACAAAAAAAAAAAAAAAAAACAGTACAGTACAGCCGCCACCTGGGAGTTTTCGCCATCCATAGGGAGTTGGCTTTACGCATTGTTAATTGAATACGAATTTCCTGATTTTTTCACCTTCTATATGTGGCTATCTTTAGGATGGTAATGCTCATGTTCAAATTGTTTTGCCGTATCTCGTTAGAAGCCTAGTTCATATCAGCAGGAGAAGAACATATTTCATTATTCAACTCACTTACTTAACGGGCTCCCGACCCGTGAAGAGTCCCTGCCTGAGATACGGCAGCCTTCCACCCTCTGCGATCCTGAGCACGCTGCTTCCAGTTGTCCAGACCAAGAGCTCTGGTATCCGCGATGGCTTGGTCTTTAAAACGGAGGTTCGGTCTTCTTTATCGTCTCGAACCTTGGGGCTGGGATTCGAAGATCTTCTTGGCTAAAGCGTTTTGTTCATTCCGTCGGTGTGGCCGAGCGTTTATTTTTAGCTGTAGTAAGCTTAGCTTGCTCAACATGCCCCACTGATCAAGCTTAGCTTACTTCGTCTACCAGTACACCACCATATTTCTTTGCTGTGTTAATAAGTGTACTTTTGAATCTCCTAGTGATATAACTTTGTCGTAGCAAGCGATTTCAACAGCTGTCGTCATCCTTAACTTCGTCGATGTTGTTACGAAAATAGTTTTACATCTTGATAACAAATATTTCGCCGTTTTCCTTTTCAACAGGTTGTACCAATTGATTTTCGCGCAGTTCTTTTCTTTTTATTCTCCTTCGTCATGAATATTTCTGTCCAGAGGAGTCGTTGATAGAAGATAGCTTTTTCCAAGATCACTTTGCAATATTTAACCTCTATACTTTATGAGGCTGGTAATCTATATGGGTTTCATTACCGCCACTACTATCAGTATCCAGGTACTGGCTTTGTTTCACGAATGTCGTATTATTATAAAAAGGAGGCCGTATGACTTGCAAATTATGAATTTGTCTTCACCAGAAAAATTTCGGGTGCAGAATCCTAATCTTCCAGGAAAGTCTTTATAGTATTTTTTAGACTTTAAGGCTTTTTCTTTAAAATCACCTGGAATAATCATAAGACCTTCCTTTGGGAGATTCCCAAAGTGGTTGTGGAAATCTACTCAGACTACATCCCAGCTCGCACCCAACCCATATGTATTGACAATATAACAAACCTTGCCTTGTTTTATTAGATTAAGAGACATCAAACTCTTATAGGACATTTAAAGGGTCAATACGTTACTTATTAACTATTTTGCCATTACGTTTCTTGAATACACAGCCTTTTAGCCATCATCTCTTAATACCCTGTAGTTTCGAAAACTCAACGTTTCAACTCGCGAGCTATAAACATTTGCCTAAGTATTATTAAGTTTGATTTGCTCCTAGGCTCACTTGAATGTCCAGAGGTGACCTCGTCTTTTACAAGAAGAGACTTTTTCTTCAGAAATATTGTTTTCCCGTCCCTACACTAGGTCTCGTTCCGCATCCGTATAAAGGATCATTCACATGAGAGCGAACCGCGAACTGCGAACAGGCGAATATACGTAAATTCTGACATTTATTTCACATGACAACTTTTTTTGGTTGCAGGTACCCGCGAATCTGATTTGTAAATGTTAGCAGCAAGATGTGTCAGTTTTAAGGTTATGTTCGAACGAATTTTTCATTAGCGGATTTGTGGATCGCGTCTGTATTATGTGGATTGCGATTAAAGAGTGACAGTTCGCGGCAAGAATTTTTCAATTCGCGGGAAAATTTTTGTAATTATAAATATTGCTATTTAAATCAATTTAGACTCAGGTTTTTTAGATAATATGTTAAATCAATTAAATATCAAGCTTTTGTGAAATGAATGTGAATGAATAGAAATTTTCTATTCATAAATACATTAAAATTGATTTGTTCGCGATTCGCCTATTCGCAGTTCGCTCTCATGTGAACAATCCCTAAGACGTTAAATAAGCGATCCCATGTTTTCTTTTTAACCAAATGCAAACATCTGCTTCAATAGCTATTAATATTTTTATTTCATCAGTTAGGACCTCCTACTGAACGATTTTATTGTCAATCAATTTCCCATAAATTTACCCCGCATGTAAAACCAATACATAATGAAGGTCTACCTTTAGAATTAAATTGAAGGCGTTCACATGGTAATTTTACAGGTCCATCCCTTAAAAGAATTTCCTTGGAAAAATTAATCGAAATCCATAAATTAATCCCGAACAGCCACTATAGTTAATTCCATCCGAAAATAATATTGTTTTAAGGATATTTAAAGAAAACTGTGTGATCCTTCTTTAAATCGGTTTGAGTTACAAACATTCCCACCCCTACATTCAATAACATCCCTTCTTTTGTTTCGTATGAAGGCTGTTTTCCTTCCGTTTCCAGGTGCACGTTGAAAACTTCTTTTAAGTTCATCTACTTGCAAAGTGACAGTTTTGTGTTATTTTTAGCAGAATTAGACAGTCAAACGAATTTTTGTGGGCCCTTAATAATTTTCATATGTAAGCAGTTAAGTTAATTAAGTCTCTTTGAAAGAAATCCTTTTAAAAATATGCTTTTGTATTCGTACATGCATGTTGGTCATGTTAAATTGACACCACAGACTAGTTGCCCTTATAAATATATATACATTTTATTTATTATTACTCACGAGTCCTTTATGAAAAGTCATCCATTCTCATTCGTCCTCCATCAAAATGTCATCAAATGAAAATTCAAAGACCTTTTAATGTTGTGCGCAATAAATTGCAAGGATCCCTTTTTTTGTGAAAAGGTATCTAGTGTGTTCCGCCATTGTTATTCTAACAAAAAGGACGATTCGAGTACCTTAGTAACCAAAACAATACCGTAACGTAATTTGATTTTCTATCACAAAGTCTCTATGAAAGAATGAGAAATATAATAGACGCGAATTGAAGCAAAATCTACAAACATATTTACAAAGGACATTTTGCGTGTATGCTAGAATGATGAATAGACGAAGGAAAAAAAGAAGATGTGCTTCAAGGTTCACCGCTTGATACCTATTCGCAATTTCGAGTACCATACCAGACATCCTGGCGAGTCGGTCGGAGAGTTGAACGGAGCAGATGTATAAAAAACGCATACCACACGTTTAGACCAAGTGAATGTCTTGATGGTCATTAATAGCATGAAAAGCGACAAAGGAATTCGAATGCCGTAAAGGATATGTCCTTTAAGTTAGCGACCACAATCGCAATCACTTACAAATGAAAGGTGCATTTTATGGAAAAAATTGAATTGAAGTACAGGTTAATAGAGACTCTTTCTAGATGTATACAGCTGAAGCAGAGATTCTTCTATGGGACATAACCTAGAAAAAAAACACTTAAGTACAAATGAAATGGTTTTTAAATGGGATTTGCTCGACAGATTGGGATATGGATGTTGAAAAGCGCAGTTTAGAAGCTGAAATTCGAGTCTCGGGACATAGATACAGTTGTGGAAACTGAGGCATGTGATGATCGCAAATAATGTGGCACAAAGTTTTCGATTTTGACGGCGATTTATCTTTAAATGTGTTTTATTCCTGTAAATTCTTAAAAAGAAGCCATACACGGTTTTCCTGCCACGTTTGGGTTTGCATTGTGATAAATTCCTTTGACTGGCAGTACGGTTTTTGTAGCAACGGGTCCCCCGGTGATTTGATGATGTATCTAACCGAAAAGTGGAACCGTGGTGGTGAAAGTAAGGTCGTTGGGCTTGATATTTCAAAAGCATTTTACATAGTTTGGCATCAAGTTCTTGGATTAGAAAACACCTTTCAGACCGTTCAATAAAATTTGTTTGGACAGTTTCAAGTCTCCAACTCACCAAATAAGTGCTGGTGTTCCCCAAGGCTCCGTTTCGTCTCCGACTCTCTTTTTAATTTTTATCAATGATCTGCTGTCTGTCACTTCTAAACCAATTCATTCCTTCGCTGATGGCAGTACCCTCAGCTTCTCATATTCGTTTCCAGGTTCACGTCCCTCATCTTTGGGCGTGGAGCTGTAACGGTATTTTAAGCTCATTAAATTCTACCTTTGATAGGCAGAATTGATAAATTCTGTCTTGTCGCAAAATAACGCTGCGAAATGCATAGGCTTCCTCAAACCATGCCAGAAATATTTCACCCCTTCTGATCTGGCTAGAATTTTTAAGCCGCTTATTCGTCCCAAACTTGAGTGCAACGCCCTCTGTTTTGCATTTTGGCCCCTGAGACTGTGCCAACTGTAAATTGTCTTTAAATCTAGAATTTTTCTATTCTTTCTTTAAAATCTTCTTTGAAAAATAACTAAGGTTATCTTATTAAACATGTACGATAGACAGGTTTTTTGTGAAAGCGCTCGGTTTGTTAACTTTTATCCACCCGATACTGCTCAACTTTCTTACAGAGTTTGTTCCGATGCAACTCAGGAAGAACTTATTAAAGTCCCTTACTTTTTATAGCTCCTACCAACATGTGTATGGCTGCTCTCTATTAATACTCTGCTTGCATTGTCAATTTCTTTGCTTATCGAATTTAGATTACTTCTGAAAGTAGTAATAATAATTGCGCGGGTTCCTTGGCAATTATTAGTTTGCATCTCGCATACATATCCTCGATGTTCCATTACTCAAGTTTTTCAGCATCAATTGTAGATTTAATCTTTACTCCTTGCACATTCTTTTGAAAAACTGCCTCCATCTGTGGCTAAATGTGGCTGTGGTAAAAATTTTCCCAATTAAACAATGAGATTTTTAAAAAATAATTATTCAAGGTTACTCTATCGTATATTCTGAAAGGTCTGGACTCATAACCTTTATAAAATATTTAGAGGATACTTTAGGCAAAACTATATTTTATGAATGTATGTTTTTAGATAAATACAAAATGTAAAATTATGTCATAAATTGATCAGTGTTGTTTTATTCAACAAACTTATATTTTCAATTTGTGCGTCATTTTGTTAGAAAAGAGAAAAGACAAGAAAAAAAACAATTTTTGGGCTTCGATTCAAGGACCTCGCGCCCATAAAAATTAACTTTCATCGACAAACATACCTGACCGTTCAGGTCCCAAATGGAAAAAGTAAAACGTCAATCTTCCAAGCAGGTGACTACGCTATCAAACTATGCGCAAGAGAATGTTTAAGGCATAATACCACATTATATTCTCAGACTTAATATCTACATTTTCTCAGACAGTCAAAAAGCTCTTAACTTCTACAAGTTCAACTATCTACTTGTTTCGAACTGTCTTTTCGAACCTAACTATTCTAAAACAACTCAAGTCCCAGGACACGAAGGAATTCTTAGTAATGAAGAGGCTGATGAGCTAGCATGAAAAGGCACTGCATCCCCCTTCATTGGCCCAGAGCCCTTTGGTGGACTACCTACCAGTAATATCAAATTTAATCTAAATACATGGGAACACCAAATGCGTACAACCCAATGGAACTCCATCCAAGGATTACGACATGCAAAAAAATTTATTGGCCTTGCCAACACAAAATTCGCTCTTCAGATCCTCTCTATGAGCAAAAGTGTTGCTAATATCGTAACTGACTCCTAACGGGTCACTGCGCCCTAAACCATCATCTCATAAAAATGGGAAAAAGCTCCACAGATCTGTGTAGACTCTGCCTCGAACAACCAGAAACGGCAGAACACATCCTATGCGAATGCCCGGCAATTATCCAAAAGAGGCTTAAATGCTTCAACAAAGGACTCACCGAACTTCAGGATAATGCCAAAACATTGGCCTCAACGATCGTAAGGTTCATCAATGACCTAGGATTGTCGCCAGACCACAACACGTATAAAACATTCATAGGGAGAACAAAAGATCTTTTGTCGCAGTGCTAATCAGTCCATATCTTTAAAAAAATGATTGCCGTCTATCTGCCAACATAATTCAATTTATCTTAAACACCTTTGATCACTTGGCTAGAACCAATTTCTGAGGCTACTAATAACTTTAATGAGAATCAGTCTTGCTATCAGACTTGGTCTGAAACTAAAGTCAAAAATAAGTCCCAAGTCCCACCGATATCAGGCAAAACACAGATCCCAAGACCGATAGAAACTCTTGGTTTCCTTTTATTTCGCTGATTAAAATCTAGCTTCCAACTTATGTGAAAAATTCCATCTCATCTTATCACAGATCATTTAAATAAATAAATGCACGGGTATGTGATTGCTTTCCAGTTCTCTTAAAATTTCAAACAACAACGAGATCATCATCATTGTTATTTTAATTCTGACCCCAAAGTAGGATCAAATGTCTAGTTGTCTGTCCGTGATTAAATGAATTTCCAGACCTTTGCCCTTTTGGCAGGAAGCAAACACAGCAGTATTGATAATTTGATGAATTAAATTAGAATTAAACGTATCCAATGACGAAGACGAGTTCAACGCCCACTCCAGCTTATAGAACGCGCATCACAGAGATCAATCAAACGATCATTTGTGATCACGTCAGAGAGACACTTCTGAACGAGATGAATACTTATTGGTCGTTGTCCATCAAAAGCCAGCAGCATCCCATCAATCAATTTGACCGATGTACTCAGTCACTTTCAATTGCCGGACACGGCGACTGCCTCTTCATCTAAATCCACATAAAAGAGATGTTCTGTATCCAAGCATCAAGAACTCAATTTTAACTATTCCACAACAATATACTGCTACTCTACTCCAATCACTTGGGACAAATTGAAGATTTGTTTTGGTGGAGGTTGTGACGGCCAGCGGTACGATACTTTTCATTTCCAAGACAGCGATTAGCAAAAAAACAGATTTCTACTGCAATTCATCTCATCCACCAACTGAATGATGATAAATTGGATTTGAATAAACTCTGAGTGCAGCCACTCATGATGGACAAAAAAATATTAACTTTGTTCTAGGTGCCTGTCGTACATGGATTCAATCGACAGAAATAAAGAAGTGTGACGAAATTTGCTTCGCCGCGCCGCTGCTGCTAGAGCCCGCGAATGGCAAATGTTTGCTTTTGGAAATTTCAACCGAAAATAAAATGAAAAAACTTTTTTGTCGCGACGACGTCATGCATTCATTCTGTTTCTGGATGGAAACTCACAATGAGGACCATTTGTTCGGTTTCCCCGAATTGGGATGTGAATGGGTTGTGCAAGAGAGGGAACATTTGTATTGAACATAATGAAGAACTTAAGTCAGCGTTTCTAACTGTGATTTTTTAAAATTTAAAACTACATACATGAAACATTATTGGTGGTTGTGTGCTTTAGAACAGGCACCTTGAAGAGACGACGTACGGCGGAAGAATTCACTAGATGATTATAATGATGGTCATGGTTTTAGACTTCAGACCTACCTTGGGACTTAGTTCAGTAATAGTCTTTGCAGTAATCAGGTTCCTGAAAAAATGTGAGCGCTGCATGTTACTCCTAGTGAAGTTTTACAAATCTATATACTTCCAGTTCGGGGACTTACTACCAAGGAAAACAGACAAAAAAATATTTTGGGAGAGCTATCAGTTTCGAATATGGATCCCAAATCTCAAGATCACGTCCGGAAACGTCAATTTACTATGATATGAAGAATGCACCGTGGACATGCTCAAAAACTAAAAACAAAAACGCCCTCAAGCGGATTAATTCAAGAGATACTTTGATTTACCCAACATGCAATTTTTGCAGTTTTCATATAAAGAATGCACGGATGCGGATTTGTCGTGGGTTAAAAATTTAATTTAACACCCGTCCCTACCGATAAAGCTGACGACCCACTGGATTGCTTTTTTTCGGATCCCCTGGACGTACGAGCCTGTCCGGAATGCGATGTTAAAAATTTTCTAGAGTACTTTAATGGTAAATCGAAAAGGGAAACATCTTTGGTGACTAAGATGCACGACACAATAACAGAAGACTGGACCATCGGCAGCGATCCTTTGTCTTGCAAGAACTATCTCGGTATATTGCTGCTAAATGTAGCATTTAAGATCTTATCCAACGTAGTGTGTTGTCGTCACAAACCCTTTTGTAATACAGTAATCTGAGCAAACCAGTATGCAGTGTATTCAGGCCTGGCAAATCGAAAATGAGCAACGAATTTTAAGTCAAGGAAAACGCTGCTACTTCGGTTACGGTCAGACGGTCATCCAAACTTGTCATATGGATGACAAGCTTACGAGATTGGATGACCGTCTGATCGCACCTTAGGCAAATGGGTTTAAAACTCCTGACTCCAATGACAAAATGTCTGCTTTAATGACCCCTTATCCTGCCAGTTCTATTATACACCGGCCAGTGCCCGATCATTGCTGAGGAAATAATAAACAATGTGCTCTTTCGAAAAAAAACCCTTCAAAATGTATGCCACATTCAAAATAAAATTGACACTTGGTGTTGGAGGTGCCACTTTTGAAAAACTTTATTTCTTCTTTGCCGATATGACTCTTCGATATGAGTACAATTTTAGTTACCCCGCGGTTATTCATAACTGTGTGTATTTTCTTGTTTGGCACACTACTCAGGCATATGGTTCCCTTTAAACACACCACGAAGGCGCATCCTCTTAGTCACACTCCATTAGAACTTTCTCTCGAAATTCGATTTCCATTATCCATCGCGATTTCACGCCAGCAGAAGCCGAACGGTGACGACGAATATGATGAAACAGTAGTTGAAGTTTGAAGTGGGGTGGAAGCATTTGGAATATAGCATTTGGTTTCAGGACTTCATCGCCGTCCCTTTAATTAATTTGTTGATTCACCACGCAGATACTATTATAGTATAATGGAAGCATCGTCAAAATATTCATTGTCATGAAGTGAATTAAAATTTTCCATAAATTTATGGAATGGTGCAACGCCCACATTGATGATTGAGTGGTAAGGGTGTCCCTGCTGTAGTACCACACCTCCATGTTTTGTTGGACTTACAAACAGCCCCCGCCCGTCAATGAAAATAGAACTGTCATAGAAAACATGCTCCCATTGGTATTATACCGTATATACGAACAAATTGGTTTCCTTGTTCATTCGCGATGATAAGGCACGTGGCCTCATTTATCAGCAGAAGGACTGACTGCACGGAGTATGAACAGCGGAAATTTCGTTTTCCATTTCTGTCTGCGCTCGTTCGTCATTATTCGTCTCTGTTTGCTCTCGATTTTTTCGATGCGTATCTTTGAGGTACGTACTTTTTTGAATGCATTTCTGACATACATATTTCTGATTATGACAGGATAATGGTTTTGCTCAAAGAAGAAGTACAGATAGGATAGTCGAGTGAGTTCGTCTAATAACAGCAACACATAACTAACACTGTCACCTCAATCACAAAGTGGAGATCGAATGGTAATGGGAAAATCATAAATGTGACACTATTCCGTAGCACTTTGATACTTGAGTTTGAGTGCAGTCGAGCACTCAATTTCTGTTGTTCTGTTGGTCTTTAGGGTGCCGCTAGCTCGGCCTGGGGGTTGGTTGCAGTTTTTCTGCGATTAGAAATGCATAACATGGGAAAATGGAAAAATGATTGCTTCATTATGATGGCAGTCGTCATTGGGAAACAAAAAATAAAAAAACAAAAATTTGACAGGGGGTGGAAGGCATATGATTTATTGGGATAACTGCGTTGAGGGGTCGTTCCATTGTTCGTTATTCCCATGTAATTTGGGTAATAGTTGATTAATTTGGAAATATCTCATGATGGTCGAAAGCTACTTGACTTAATTAAGAATTTATTTATTTATCCGAAGAGTGTGCCCTTACGATAACAATCAATATTCGTAGGTCTTTTGTTGTTTTGATGTTCCACCTTTTATGAGGTCTCATTGCGACCATAAAACGCACATGTCTCAATAAACGAATAAATCTTGCACTCATTTTAGTAGTGAATGAGTTGGAGAGAGAGAGAGACAACTAATTATCTGCACCTTATGGAGAAGAACGAGACGAAGAACGGCTTTTAGATCTTTTTAAACACTTATACCTAAGTAGGTGTTACATTGGGGAATATCTAAAAACACGCGATGAAATATGCGGTTGAGGAACTAGGCAATAATGGGATTAAAAATAATCTATAGCGCCGTTTTAAACGCCGATTTTAAGAATAAAAAAACCTCCAACCGATTTGTCTTCTAAAACGTATCTACCCGGCTAACCTTGAGTCTACCCCATACAACTTAAGATAGCGGCTGATATTAAGGCGACATCAAGCTCATCTTCTAGAGACTGCGAAATTTGCTTTACCGTTTGTTGGTATCATATGAGACTGTTGCTTTACATGGTCTATCGAAAAAAATGAGTAAGCAGTCCGCCGCAATTTTTCATACAGGCACATCTTGTTTAGCAAGACATTCCTTCAAGGAACACTATTCGTACTCTAAAGCCCAGTAGTCATGCGAAACAATAAGTAGACAAACTGAGATTCGAGATTAAAGCAAGGTGTTTGTAACAAACTTCTACGAATTGTCAAAGCGAAGCTGCTAGCTTTCTTAAAGAGAAGATCGTTAAAACGTTAAAACATATAGGATTTAAAACCTTTAATATAAAAAAATTATGATACAGTACCTAATTCCTATGGCCTTCAGCAGTGGCCGCAAGGACGCTAAAGGGTATAAGGGATCGGCAAAGGTTCTGCTGGCTTCATATCCCGTTGTTGTTGTGTCAAAAAGAACATACACCGTCTAATTGCGGATTTGGTTGGAAGAATATAAGCCTCATGAATGGAACCCCCGCGTACTTTGACCATTTTACAAGAAAGGAGACCATCCAACCTGCGCTAACTTTAGAGTTACCAGTCTCCTTAACATCTCGTATAAGATCTTGTCTGCCGTATTGTGCGAGAAGCCATTTGTCAAAGACCTGCTCCACCTGCCCCGACCGTATTAGTGCAGTTTTAGGACCGGTAAAACGACAATTGTTTCTCCAGGAGACTATTCAGCGATGAACTCTACGAGCTGTTCAGCGACATTGACCGGTCAGAAAACTGCGACTTAGGCATTTGAGTTACCTGGGACATTTAAACGAGAATTTTCGACTCTAATCCGGAGAGACATCATAGTAGGGAAAGGCCGCGCCATAGGTGGGGCGCATAAATAGAAAGGACCTCATCAACTTGGAGTGCACAACTGGAAGATATTAGCTAAGAACGCGCAATTTGAAGAGGTCCACCCCGGACCATACCGCCCCTGAAGTAAGCTAGTAAGGTAGAGTAACGAAGGCGACATTTCGATTTTTCGGTTAAGTTTCCATAAAGAATTGTTGGCAAAATTCATTATCGATTTAATTTAAAAAATGTTCCAATTTCAGAATAGTGGTCCTTACTTTTTGCAAATGGCTCCCAAAAAGATCCCTTCTTCGTGACAACGCTGTCGTAGACATCCTTTAGCTGCAAAGACTAGATAGTGGTCCGAATATATGTTTCGATTCGTTTACCCTAAGTCCGCTTTCCGATTGTTCGAAAAAATAATTCAGCTATTAAAAGTGAGTTCTGTCATTTTTACATGACATCAACCGCCAAAAAACTCTTTTTCAACTTAGTGTTGAAGATTCCCACAGACCTGCGATTTAAAGAAGAACGCATCCGCCATTGATTCCATCAGCTTCGTCAAGACCCTAAAGCCCTTCGGCATAAATCAGAAAAGGCTGATATTCCTTAAGCTTGTTGGGAAATGGGAGGACTTCAATTGAAAGCAATGGAAATATATCGTAAAGCGATGCTTGCTCTATGAATTATAGTTAATAATGGGAGCACTCAGTCCTTTTTGCAAAAGTTTAGAAAAAATCTCATTCAGTCCGGGTGATTCAAAAGAAGAAACTATCTACTGTTCGCTAGTACCTCTGCTACTTATGTTAGAAAGAACTCCCTGAATCGGACTCCAGAAACCATCTTTACAATGAGACCTATGAGGCAAGGCTTTGCTTATATCATTTAGTGCGACGCAATTTCGAGGAAAACCACCCAAAACCACTTCAACTGTCTGCAATTATTTTTCACTCATTATTCACTTTGGCAACAAATAATATTTTGTCCTTTTTAACAATATTTTTAATTCCAAACACGTCTACCTGTCAGAAAATAAAAATATCCCAAAAATATGCTCATTAAATCTCTCTTGGACCCAAAACCATTAACAAGGTCTCCGATGTGAATCACGAACATCCCTCTATTGGTTAAATCTCTCAATTTAATAACAAATTAACGCAAAAATATTTAAATTCCTTCGCCATCGTCCCATGGCAACCCTTAGGAGGTAACTCTCATCATTTTTGCGCCGAAAAACGATTGTGTCCTTTCCAAATCGCTCCTGCATAAATCTCAGAGGAGCAGCAACCAAAAAAAATTATGAAAAACAACTCACCATCATCATCAGCCAGCACCCCCTTCATAAATTATGTTTTTCCTTGTGGAAATTTTTAAATGTATATTTTGTTTATTTTAGGTAGAAAGTGCTATGCCTTGCCTTAGAGCCTGTTAAATGTCAACCGTGCGTACAAGAAAAATATCGCAACGATTTAATTTTTTTTTTCATCGTCATCCCCATCCCGGCGCCTAAAACCGTGCGGCTTAATTCGACGCATTTTATGGCGATTCCTTATTGTAGTGGTAGGTGGTCGGATGGGAATTGGGAGGCTGTGTGATAATTTAACGACGAAAATTTGTGCAGAGTAATTATTTTGATGGCTTACGTTACCTGTCCTGGAGATGAAAATGATTTTTTGTATATTTTTTGTTAAATTGTTGAATTAATTTAAATTGATAATGGTTTTTACCGGTGTAGTATACTTATATAATGTGAATCCCCAACTGTCGGGCTCGTACATAAATCCTACTTCGCGATGACACATTGTTCCATTAAAAGGATATTCGCACTTTTGGAATCCATAAATCAAATTGAAAAAAATACATGCCGAAGGTTGGAGCAAGGTTTGTTTTTCTTGGCATCAGTTTTGCCCTTGGGGACAGGGATTTTCGTTTTGCCCTGAAAAATGAAATCGATCATATGGAATGGCACACGCGAGGTTTGTATCCTGTCAATGTCTAATAAATTGATTGACGTTGTGCAAGTGCGTGGGGTGCGCGACAGTTAGGGATATGGATTTATCCCCACGACATCGTGGTACCAGGCGACAAACTTTTTTTTTGTTTCTTGCGTGTTTGCCTGAAAAGAGTAAGACGAATGATATGCGACGAGTAGGTTGTGGTGGAATTGAATTATTCTGAAATGGATACCGAACTGAAGCAGATGCGTGCAAAAAAATGGATTAGCTAAGTGATATAAGTGGATATGGGTGAATGGAATTTTTAGAGATATTTCTAGAGAGAAACTATATATACATGTAGGAAGTAGCGACACAGGCATAGATTAGGTCTCTTGGAAAATTCATCCAACAACGTTGACTCGTTTGCATATTTGCCGAACCTGCGGACATGCAAATGAGAGTCAAACTTTGATTAATTTTCTTTGGAAAATATTATCCAGGAATTGACATCAAACATTGTCGGAAGTTTAAGGAATAAGAATTGGTTACCTTAACTCCACAGCCTGAATGGAGTATGAGTACCTTGAATAGAGCTGTTACGCAAATTGCAGTTTGTGGCAAGACTTTTGGACCCAGCCTACAATAATGGTTTACTTTTAATATCGCGAAACGCTTTCAAATCATAAAGGCAGAACTGCGGAGCATGAAAATGCCTAAAACGGAAGCTACTCCAATAGGCAAAAGGCGACAAAGAAAAAACCGACATCTTCCATCCCAATGACTCTTGCTGACATGCGAAGCATTTTTATTTCTTGCTATCAATTTGGCGTCATACGTTTTGTCCAACATTTTGAACCGTATCTCAGCACGACCTTACTTTTAGCTTAGGGGACATATTTTTTTCACAAAATTTTAATTTTGTCTTCCCCGGCTACTTGTTAGTTCCCACTTATTTAAACTTTTCATACTTGGGAATCACTTTTCAATTCCAAAAAGTGTCTGGAATACGTCGGAGTGGGTCAGAGAATACTCGTTTATTTTTGGGTTATCCCATTCCCCCCCAAAGATCCACGCGAACATAGAGTACTCGTTGAAGCGAATCATCAGAAATTAATAATTGATGTACTCAAGACTCTGTCACATTTGACACTAATCAAAGAAAGAACTAAAGAGCAAAGGACTAAAGGCGGCAAAGGACTAAAGGCGGTTCTTGGTGCACCCCAACTTTGCGAATTCTTTGGCAACTGTGGCCTGAAGTCGAATATACGAGTACCAACTTCGCTTTTACAAAAATGTTATTAAAGCGATTGATTTATATATTACCCGATTTATATATGATCACATATTAAGGTTCTGAATCATACCCCCCCGACAAAAGTTTATGGAAAAACTAACAAAATAGAAGAAAATAAATTTATTTTAGCGTTTTCGTTGACTCCCTTTGATAAAGTACGGCCAAATGCTCTGCCTAAGATCACTCAGAAAGAAGACGTACGGCGAATGATTTCACTAGATTAAATAAATGATGTCGTCAATGGTCAATGGTAGACAACTGAAATACGTGCTACTTCACCATATTTTGGGAGACCAGGTCTAAACTAGTCAGCGATTTGGAAGAAAAATGGCGGCGGATGTGACTTTTGTATGCCAACGGCAGTCGTCAAACTACCGAATCGGATGATTGGCGCTCGAACTACCGCTTGGCCAAGCCTGGCACTCCAGGTTAGAGGTTGTTCCATTAATGTAATCTATGTTTGGGAGGGATAATTCATCTGCCAGCTGTGTCACGTAACCCTTCAAAACAAGCGATTTTATGCACATTGTGGCAGCAGCTCATCTGAAACCTTTCTTATATGCACTGGATTTTGGCAAAGAGATGCGCTGTAGGGTAGTTGATTTTTTGGTTTGAATCTAGTTTTTAAGCAGATAGTGCTCGTTGCAAAAATTAAAACAAACCGCATTATCTTGGCGGATATTGAAGAACAGGCGAAACAAGTTAGCCTTGAAGTACAGTATCACCTCAATAAAAGCCATTTCCAAATTGATTTGCAGCAATTCAGAAGCCGAAGATATCGAAAGTGATGGCAAACATGCAGTGGATGAACCTCTAGGGCTTACAGTTGATAGTTGACGCTTGTATCCGATAGCTACTACGTAGAATGTCAGTTAAATCATTTAAAGTACAGACATAAGCGGATACTGATGATACCGAGAAATTTGTCCGCTCATGAGAAACTGAACTAAATTTATGAAATTTTAAAAAGATCTGAAATTACTTCGGGAATAATGCGCCCGGTTCGAACAGTATTAAAAAAAACGCCCTCAACAAATTAGTTAAGAATGTAAACAACATTTTACACTTAGCCATTTCCGGACTCTAGAGAATTCCAAATTTAAGTTGCTGAGGCTCAAAATTAAAGGCCTCAGATTTTTTTTTTGCTTTTTAAGGAGCGAAATTCTTCTGTGGTTATGAAATGTTGTGTCTGCGTACGGAGTTATTAAATACGGAGATTGGGAGAATTGTTTCTATGGAAAAACACACATTTTTGCGGTTATAAGAAGTGTCCGATTATGAGAGGTGTCCGTAAGGAGCGAGTACACTGTATTTCCAATGTCTTTCTAAGCTGGTAGCAACGTATATATCACCAACCTACCCACTGTATTATATTGTATCATGCAAGGATGACAAGCACTTAGACAGGTCCATTGTGCGGCTCCTTGAAATTACGCCATAGGAAACTACGCCCAAAAATTAAAATGAAAAAAAAGCACAAAATTTTTCATACAAAATTGAAATTGTGGCGTTTTTTCCTAGGAAAAAAACCCCAAAAAATGTTTGGTTTTTTTTTCCAAATTGAAAATGATAAAACCCCAAAAACTTTAATAGAAAAGAAAAAAGCTTAGTTGCACTTTATGAGTCATTATATAACGGCTTCCTAAAAAAACCCGCAAAAACCTCCAAACAAAGTTTTGAAATTTTTTCTTAGGAAAAAACGCCCAACAATTTTTTTTGTTTTTTTTCCAAATCGAAAAGGAAAACACGTCAAAAAGTTTGACCCTATCGGTGCAGGTAATTTATTCTACAACGACTTTTGGGCTCGATATCCATATTCAATTTGGAAATTATGCCAAAGAAAAAGAGCTTTTTCTGGCGTTATTTTCCATTTTACTTTTTGGCTCTTTTTCCTAAAATTTTGGCGTAATTTCCTAACTTTCTGTAGTATTTTACTTTTTATTTGCTGGCGTTTTTGCCAACGTAATTTCAGGGAGCCCCATTGTACTCTAGCAAGGCTGGTCAACATGACAACAGAACAACTAGTACACATCGGAATTCAAGGTAGAACTTAACCTCCCTCTGGTTTTGGCTAAGCTAGTTCGATTTTATTTAAATCCTACCTACCCAACACAATTTATTTACGAAATTTGTTTACAACTTTTTGTTTACAAATGTTTTAGACAGACATTTTTTAGATGTATTCAAAATAACGTTCGTCGTCCTTCGAATTTTTAAAATTGCCATGCAATTTAAATCTTTATGATCGCCATCATCATTTCATTTCATAAGTCTCGTCTGTCTATAAGGACCAAATAAATTCAAAATAGCTCATCCTCCATCATCCATATAATTTACCAACACACAACAAAGGCAAGCCGCCATAGTCCACCCTCCCACATAATCATATCCAAATCATATACATTTCTATGTTCGCGCCATTGTTTAAAAGCAAGGGACCTCTATAAACAACGTTGAATTTAAAATTCTCATTTCATCTGCAGCAGCATTGAGAATGAGAAAAACCAAAAACAAAAATAAGGAAAATATTTTGATGCCCCCGCATGGGGTGAGTGTCGAGCGCATCAGTGGATGGCGGCATTGTCTCAAGTGATGTTTTTCCATTTATCATTTTGGAAACAGCAGCAGCAGCACCGCATGGAGAAAGGAACACCACGAAGATGATGGAGAAATCCTGCAATCGCAGGACAGAAGAAAAATAAACAACTTGGTCATTGTACCGAACAAAAAGTATTCAAAAATTTCTATACACGAGTATATCCCTCCCCGACCGACACCAAGAACAAACTTAATGAAAGAAAAATTTACATTTTCATCTAAGCCTGGGTATTTTATCTGTAGAAAAGGATTTTATTAAATGAGATTTTCTTGTTTTCGAGGCGATATAACGCGTGTACTTTTTTAGCCTTTTGAAGGACACCTACGTATCTACGAGGACAATACGACGTGTTGGAATGTTCACCCCATTCAAATGACCGTATCACAATTTTATTATCCGTGGCGCTTGAAAACTCAAGGTGTTCCGAGCACCGCTTATCACGATTTTCCGATCAACGGAACGAAGTAAAACAACGCGCACACACACACCATTCTCACACTTGGGTAATTAATTCCGATTGCGTAGCGCCGATAGCCATGACGGCAGATGTTTTTCCGAATTTTTTTTGGATTACTCCTATCTCCTCTGTCATGTGAAGTTTGAGTTTAGCACTAGAAGAAGTAGCCACTCTGTGTGTGCTTGTGACATTAATTAACATCGCACTTCGCCTGAGACATGGGTTGGCAGAGGAGGAAGAGTAACTTGCTGTAGTGAAGGTTATTCCGGAAAAAGTATCGAATTTCATCGGCCATCCCCAAGTGTGTGACCCCATTTGCTAGGCCCGGATAATATGAGAAAAGTGTCACATTCACTTGTTAACATCTTGGGCACCGAGTATGTTGTATGAAACCTAAAACTTAGGAAGGATTTCCTGCAGGATTGAGATCTCATGAGATACATATAAACATATACATGGTATGGTCGGTGCCATGTGTGTGTTTGCAGGAATGTCCTTCGAACTGTTTGTCACTTTTAATTAGCTCAAGAAGAAGATATAATTAATGAGGCAATGTGTTACTGGGTGTCGCCCGTACTCGTTGCGAAGAAGGTTGATTTGATTTAGGACCCGGAAGGATAGTATCCACCTGCTTGAGGCGGATTAGATATGGGATCAGTTTCCAATGAAATTAGTTCGAGTTGTTTCCTGCGCAGGGGATATTATAAAATTAGTGCTCTATTCAATGCATATGGATTTTGTCGTTGGAAATAAGAGAAGTAGAAAATTGGATTGGGTAGTTTTTAATCGTAGAATCGTAATATTATAAATAAGTTCATTTTAAATGACATAATCAATTTTTAGGAAACAATCATACTTAAGGGTGTTTTTTTTAGAGGTTAATTTGTCGAATAAATCTGACATTTTGTGGTCAAATCTGACAACTCTAATGTCATTTATGTTCAGTTTGGTTTGCCATTTCATCATGAACAGGTTGACAAATGAACAATGCTAGCAAATCGTGCAAATTGATGTCGAAAATAATGGTTCAGTTCGCGAGGTTTCATCGCAAAATTTTGTTCATTGATGAGGCTCATTTTGGGTTGAATGGCTACTGCAACAAGCAAAATTGCCGCATTTGGAGTGAAGAGAATCCACATGAGACCCTGTAAACGCCATAACATCCACAAAAACTGACTGTTTGGTGTGCTCTATGGGCTGGTGGAGTCATTGGGCCATACTTCTTTCGAAATTATGCTGGAGAATCAGTTACCGTTAATGGAGACCGGTATAGAGCCATGATAACCGACTATTTTGTTCCCGAATTGGATGGCATGAATGTGGATGAGATGTAGTTCCAACAAGACGGCGCTACATGCCACACAGCGCACGTCACAATCGATATATTGAAGGAATCATTCGATGAGTGCATAATTTCGCGGAATGGACCTGTCAGTTGGCCACCAAGATCGTGCGATTTGACACCATTGGATTATTTTCTTTGTGGATATGTGAAGTCGCTCGCCTACGCCAACAAACCAGAAACGTTAGGGGACTTGGAAGCTAACATTTGTGGCGTTATTGCCGACATACAGCCCCAAATACTTGAAAATGTGGTTGCAATTCGTTGTCTTTAATATTATACCTAAGCAAAGTATCCCCTCCCTTCAATTAGATTTTGTACTATTCTCTTATCTTACTAAACAGCGTTCTTTAACATGAATACATGAGAAAACATGCCTGATGCTAAATTATATAACACGCAATGTCTGTTTGTCTGTCCGTCCATTCGAACGATTTGCGTGATGCTATACCCAAAAAAACTGGTCTTTTTTAGATTGAGACCAGTTTGTGCGAATCTCAAGCCAAACGGAAGATTCACACGTTACTCGGACTAACACCAAAACTTTTCAGCCGCAAAGTTTTTAACACCGATTACTTTTCAATTTGCAGCTAGCTTATTGCTCCCACCTGTGCTGGCACAGGGACGGGGACATATCTTTACAGGACCTAATTTCTTAATGCACCATCCAAGTGTCTGCCCGGCGAAAGGCACTTTCCTCAGAACCTGGCGCTTACGGAGGAAGAGCTATCGGTCCACCCAGGTAATGTTTGCTTTGCCGTCCATGGACTTATGGAATCAGATTTTCACAACGTGATAGTAGTCAATGTTTTAGGGATTAATGTCCCACTTGGGTATTATTCCATTACAGTGGCTCAAGTATTACGATATTCCTAACTTATAAGAAACACCAAAAGATTGAATTGAAATGACTACTCTATCTCTCAATGTTTCAGACCTATTCAGACCATTCTTATAGAAGCATGGAAAGACTGCTTGTGAAAAGTGTCTTTGAGAGCCATCCGACTTTCTCAATTGCAACATGCCTTTCGACAGGCATAATCATTGATATTGATGCTGTCATTGACAATGCAACTCAGAAATGTTGGAGAGCCATAGGTCTGGTTGCAGATATGGATTAGAATGAGAGGTGTAAACAAAAGCTGCCGACAAGGTAGCGTACCGGTGCATGGGATTCGACTCATTACTATCTACGATCAATGCTTCCGGTCTCTATATCTACGCGCACGCTTATGCTGATGATATTGCAGCTTTTGCTGTGCGGCCAGTAGGTACTGAAAACGCAACATATTTTAGGCTAAGTGGAAAAGGAGTATCCTGAAGCAATGACAAATTACACTGAATTGGCATAGAAGGGGAGGAGTTGGTCGAACTCCTTTCTATAGATTCTTCTTCAAGCTCTTAACAGAACTTTCCTGAGGAGTAACGAATTTTATCTGGCTTTAGATGGAGTAGATTTAACATGTTAAGTCCGTCTAATGCAAACGTTAAATTTGACAAACTTATCATGACAGTTGACTCTTGAATGTTTGTCAGACTTACGCAAGTTGCTTGGCAAAATCAGTTCGACTTGTGCACAAAAATCGAAATGGACTCTTGTTTCCACCACTAAAAATGGTTATCTCATGAAAACTATATCAGCTATTTTTTCCGTTTTGACAAATTGATGCCCTTAAACCCAATCAAACATCTGGCTCCATAACTGGATTCGATTTTAATGCATTAAGCTGAAGCACTCCCCAACTGCAACCACTTATCTAGTTCTCAGTTCACAACACACTTTGCAAAGTGTTTTAAAATATCATCACTTCTCATTCACTAGAGTCCAACTTGACAGCTGGAATTTAATTTGCTGTATCTACATACATTCAATTTGAATTCACCCTCAAACAAAATTCACAAGCCAATATCTCCAATTGATTTCGAAATAATTGTTCCATTAAGTTTGCATTAACAAATTGAATTCACTGATTCATCGATTCCATTAATGAGTGTTGCAATCACTCAATCCCGTTCGCACTCATCATTAGGCCATGGAATTTATAATCCCAGTGGACGTACATTATTTGCACTTTAAATGAAGCGAAACACTTAACTTTGCTTAGCTAAATGATCAACCCTAATCGTGGTGCTCGCGAAATAAGTCATTGTCATCGCGTTGTGCTGCAAATGACATTCAGTCCTAATTGTTTTCAGCTACATACACTTACTGCACGCATGGAAAAATGATTCCCAGCTATAAATTGATCAAGTGCAGTTTAGTCCTCTATTCCAAAGCAAGTAGTCCATGGACCATCAATTCTCACCCCTTCACATCAGGGTGCAGCATAAAGTGGAAAGTAATTTCCTTAAATGTTTTTCGCAGCGCAGCACTACCCACACATATGTGAGGTCTTGTGAGGTCTTAAAAACTAAAAACTCCCCGCAATAAATTGTCAGAGGGTGGTGCCGCCACCGCTGCCCGGGTTATGATGGCAGCAAACTGAAGCAGCGCTGGCCAGAATAAAATATAAATATTTGCTGTGTGCTGCGGTTGTAGCTTCAGTACTGAAGTGAAGTGGTTGGGTTTCGTTACGTTATAGTTTTCATCCGTATGAGTCAGTTACAGGGATATACTCGCTAACTTTATCTGGTATGGCGTTAGATACTTTCGTGTGCACTTGACACATGGCTGATTTATTTTTAGGTCTTTCCATTGTTACCCACACATGCGTCCGGTGTTATTTGGGTTTGACATGTGGGCTATGAGATGAGACTGTTGACTTTCAGTTTTGTAAATGAGGTTGAGGTTGCCCAGAGGGTTGCTTCTTTCGCTTAAGAGGCACTCAACATGATTTTGCACTGCATAGCTTCTGTCTAATTTGGTAGTCTGATGAATGGAATTGCGAGTAGCACAGCACATGAGTATCTGCGGTAAAGGGTTGAAAGTAATGGGATTTAGGTTAGAAAAAGTAGCGTATGTACTCCTTTTAGTAAATAGATATGAAAAGACATAAAAGTTGTAGTTATGAAAATGGGGAAGCGAAGAGTTTGAAAACATTCATTTAACATCAAAATTAGATTTATTTACAGCAAATCCAGCAGCAGGGAGGATCGAGCTAGAGTCCCTATATAGCACGAAGATGAAAGAAGTGCAGCGTAGCGTACGGCATAACAAGCGCAACTACATCAATGCGCTGGCTATGGAAACAGAAGTAGCAGAAGCTAGGTGCGACAGCAGAACAGTTTATAGAGTAACCAAAGAGCTGATAGGTCACCGAAGCTCTACTCAACACTCATTGAAAAGAGTAGATGATTTTCCGTTCATATGAGAAGAGGATCAGCTCATGAGGAGCATTTTGCTTCGGCCTTGAACCAAGTAATCGCTTGCAATATGCACCCAAGTCAGACTGAGCTGTCCGGAGGCAGAAATTCCCGAATTCGCACTAAAACCCCCAGTGGGGATGAGATCTTTACCGCGATCAAAGCACTGAAAACCAATAAAACTGTCGGACTTGAGGGCATACTCGCAGAGCTACTACTCCCACTTATTGATAGAACCTGGGAGACCGACAGTTTTGCGGATAAGTTCAAAAAGGGAGTGATCGTCAAGCTCCCTAAAAAAGTTAGCCTTATGCAGTGCAAAAACTGGAGAAGCATCTACGTTCTGCCTTCTGTGGCCAAGATAATAGAGAAAATTGACGAGAAGATACATGCATTATTTGTTTTCTGACGATTGATCCGTCATAAACGAGGTTCAAACTTCGTATGAGTCCAAAAATGGCAGAGTATCTGTTATTCCTATTCTTAGACCCAATTCGGCCTATTATAATGATAATGAGAAGAACGAAGTGCAGGAAAACTCAACTATCTTATTTGACTACTTTTAAAGTTATTTGAAAGCACGAAAGGACTTTATACATGCTTGCCTACGAGACAGTTTTAAGTATAAAATCTATTGTAGTGCCCATGTTAAGTCGGCTTAAAAAAATATATGTACATATATAAGGCGTAACATTTATTATGTGTGCGAATGTGTCTTTTGGTTGCGCACCAGACTTTTGCAATAATTAGGCCAGTGATTAAAAACCGTATGGTTGTACTAGGATGAATTTAAATATGGGACTTCTTTCTTATAGTAGTAGAACGCACTAAGCACTGAGTCACTGCGCTAAGCCACCTTGATTAGAATACCAAAATTCGCCATTTTGGCGAGGTTATCACAGAGACGGCGGCGCTCCCGCCCTAAATCGCCCAAAAGAGCAATGTTGGAGTTCTGAAGGATGATACCAAGGACTTGATTGTAGCTTGACTTTTTCAGAAAATACGGACATGCCTATCAAAAATCACTTCTTTGGTCTAGAAAATGCTATAACGGTCGGAGAGAGGGAAGGGCGGATTAAAGCGAAGTCTAAAGTTAAGTCCGTCAGCGAAGACACCACAACCATTAGTTTTCGATCGTTCGGTGTAAATTTGTTCCCCATGACTGCGTCATCTCCTAGGCAGGTTTTCAACAAACTGTAATTCTTAGTAAAGTCCTAAACATTGCTAACATTTATTTATTAGTACAGTGTGACTGTGAAGAAGCTTTAAAGTAAATATTCCTGCTGGCTGGCGAATTCTAGCTGAAGAAATCAAGTGGTTTTAAGTCCAGAAAGAATGTTCGGCGCAGCGAAGGGAGCATCCGTCAAGCCTATCTTTGGATTTTATTTTTTTTATTTTTTCGAGATCAGAAGCATTAAAAATGTCAGTCCGCCAGACGATAGTATCTTTCTTACGCCCAAGAGTAAGGTTAAATGTCCCACTTGTTCCCAAAAGTAAACCGGGGTCCTTGGATTAAGACCTCATTTTCTCCATCCCAAGTGGTTGGAAATCGATCTAAACTAAAGGACTACTCACATGAGGGCGAATTGCAAATGAATTTTCAATTCCTGGACTTGTGGATTGTGTCTGTATTATGTGGATTGTGGATAAAGTATGACAGTTCGTGACAAGAATTTTTTCAATAAGCAGGAAATTTTGCTATTAAAATCAATTTAGACGCAGTTTTTTTTAGATAAAATGTTAGATCAATTGAATAAAATGCTTTTGTGGTGGAATCAATCATAAATTTCAATTCATTAGTAGAGGTAAATTGATTTGTTCGCATTTCGCTCTCCTACGAATAGTCCTTAACTGCAGCATTTTTGCTACAATTATGTTATTCAAGTCATCCGATTCCGGAGAAGAAGAGAAGAGATTTACCTCCATGACCAAATCAGTGTCAAAAGGGTGAGGAGGCAGTTTCTTCACGTATAATTCATACTTTTTTAAATATAGGCAGTGTAATATGCTTCCAGTCACTTTTCAGTTGTGACTCGTAAGATATGTCGTATGTATGGTGAATGACTTCGCATGATTTAAGCGATACGGGATTTTAGAGTTAATCAGGAAGATTTTTCTTTAATTTCAGGTCTCATCTTAAAAAGATTTCATCTTCCCCAGCCCCTACAACCCGATAAGTCCAACAATTCACTTCCCTGCTCAACAGTAGGAACTTTAATTGCATTCCCTTATAATCCATCTGTCAACATCGTTATCTCATATTTCAGTGTGCGCTTTGTTGGCGGTCATATGTCACAGCTTTAGTTTAGCCTTTTATCCGACCGAAATCCCATTGTTTTATAGTTTATAAAGCAAACCACAACTCACTTCACAAGAGCAGCCAACAAGCTCCACTTGATTAAAATCGCCCTCCTCCGCATACCAATGAAATCGTGTCATCGGATTCTAAATCACTCGACAAGCGTCTAGCTTAACCCACCGAAAAGTTAAATGACAGTCTCAACCGCATGATTCACATCAATGTCAAACAGAAAACTTCATCTGACATGACGGCGACTGTGTTCTACAACAGCACGTCATTTTGCCGAGCACATGTGTCGCATCTTACACCAAAATAAAAGTTAGACAGCGAAATAATATCTTAAAGCGCCCGCTGCTAAAGATGCAACTAACTTGTCAAAATATATGTCACCCACTTACTGAAACTTATTTGCCTGGATGGGCGGAGTAGCAGCAGCCAGCATTTTCGTCAGTCTTTTAAAAAGTCGTGTCACGCCAAGCCATCGGCAATTCACTGCGTCATATCTACATTATGTTGACCTATATTCCACACCATGATGCACGATAACGATGTGGTCTTCATTCCGCCCCATCAGAGAGAAAGATTGAGGTCGCTACAGATTGAATATGACGCAAATGTCATTTACTATAATGAGCTATCGTCGATGGGTTTCCATTTGCACCAGCAGCACACCAGTTCCGCTGCTGCTGATTCCGGTTCGTTATAATTAAATAAATGTTTGCGTTGCAGCAGCAGTCGCATGAGCATTGAAATGGGATCATACAGCCGCCCTTCTGGTTCTGTCCCTGGTATCCAGCCCACCGCAACCAATATCAACAAACTGCGGATAAAAAAAGCATTCCATTCCAGCCATGCGAGTGTAATCCAGAACGAGGAAAAGAACGAAACTATAATCAGCGCAAATACGTGCGCTAGGCGCGCATATACCGACACACAGAGTCGGGTATATGCACAACAAATATGTAAATAATAAATAAGCCTATTAAGACCGAGTCCATGGAGTGGGTACAATGGTGTTGCCGCGGAGACAAGGAAAGGAGACAAGTACTTGCAGCCTGGTAAGCAGCTAGTGGAATGCAGACATGGCATGATACTCACAGGCGCAGGCAATGAGGCGAATCTACTCAGGTAAATAGACATCGTCGTATCGTAGTTGTACTAAGGGATGAACCATACGGATGGACGTACTCATTATTTGCAAGGGAAAGTCTATGCCTGCAGCGAGAAAAAAAAAATAAAAAATACGCGAGCTATTAGTTTCCACACCCAAGTCTAGAGAGGGAGGAGGTATGAGGTGTTGCCAGATGAGAATTGTTAGCCATTTGAATTTTGTTTAACGGTATATCGTTCACCTGAAATTGACAGAAAGTTCTACTTAGGGGCGAACTGTTTAACACCCTATCTTTACAGGAATCATGACAGCTCTCACTCTTGGATGTTTGTAAGACTTTCACAATGGGGCGGATGTAAATCTGAGCGCCCTAGCTTAGTAGTCCTATGCACTTAACTACTACGCTGAGTTTTTGTTTGCTGCTCTACCTGCTGCAAAAGTCTGATAAATACCTAATAAACTGTCTTGAGAAGCTTCTCAAATTTACCATTCAGACGCTGTGTAAAATTTGTAGGTCCTTATCCTTCCTGCCAATAAAACATCTTCCCCTCAAAATGGTTGGAGAAGCTAGGCCGTATGAGCCGCTTATTGTATGTATTTTATCTTATTTATATAAAAGCCCAAATGCCACTATGTTGATCGTAGAATACATGTCAAAAAATAGACAAAGTCCCGCAAGGATAGAAAATAACCGAACCCGATGTATTGGCTGGCGTTTCCTTCTAGGGTTAAATATCGCCTATAGGATGGATTGCCATCTCCCTGTTGTATAGTATTAGAGTCGTATTTTTACCAACAGTTTCCTAAGAAAATAACTCTTTTTCTTTAATTAAAAATCCGCAGAACCGCGGTTGCAGATGCAGACTTGGAGTAATATGCAATGAAAAGAGTTTTTTCTCCATTGCTATGATAAATGGTAACCTTAACAAAAGTAACTTTGAACGAGAACAACCGAAAGCGTCGCCCCGCCCCATCTTCTTATCTAGAAGCTAGATCAGATTACAGAAGGTTGTAGTACTCGCATCGTCTGTTTCATAAGAGTATGGTAGCTTTTCTAAGTTGCGAAGAAGAAGGTGCACCCTAGAAAAGAACTATTATCAAGGCTACATACGAAGGCGGTAAGTGTCACATTCTACACAATAGTAAGGTGTCGGAGGATTTTGAAGTCAAAAATGGAGTACATAAAGGGATGCACCCTGCCACCACTATTGTTCTTGGTTGGTGTTATTGGTTGATGTGCGATGTATTCCGTGCGTTGACGGAAGTAAACTACTGAACTCCTAAGGCAATGTCATCTGATCTTAAACACCTCTACTATGCCAACGAAGTTTACCTACTTTCACATCGGATAATCGGAAATCTTTAATTGAGCCCAAAATCTAGAAGCGAAGACAAACAAAGTAAACCTCAAAATTGTATTTCTAAGATTCGCGCTCAAGTCAGCTTTGCTGGGCAGAATGTCGATAAAGTTGACAACTTTCTATATCTTGGAAGTTAGATCTTGGCAAATCGCGGTGGTACAGACCGGAATGTGTGCAGCAGAAGCGGAAAGGCGAAAGTTGCGTTCGGAATGATATCCAAAATCTGAGGAAGAAATGTTATCAGCTACAGAACGAAGTACTTGAAAGGTGGGCACCATAAACACACGTAAGCTTCAAACCTGCATTAACAAATGCCTAAGCACCATCTTGAGCATTGAGCAGAACGCTCGAGCAGGAATCGAGCTCTTTGTGAATGAGCTGGAGGCAGCTCAAGCGTCTTGCAGAGCTCGGAACAAGATAAGCGTTTTTGAAGCGCTATGCCCCCGAATGGTTAAAGGATCTATGTATGTTTGTACTCTAATCTGTGGACCGATTTCATTCGTAAAAGGCATGTTCCTGGATTACTCTTTGAGCTCAGAACAAGCTGACTGAGCGGTGTCAGTATGTATAGTGTGTTTCGTCTACAAGGTTGCCTATCTCCAAAACTAGTGAATTTTTTGTTCTGAAGCATTTTGAGGATATCTTATGAAAAGTCAGATTGTTATACCATGAACCGTACCCTTCCTAGAGGTGCTCTTACCGAATAGAGATAAATGTCTACAGTTAGGAAAACACGATACAATTCCTTAAACCTGCACATATTTTTTTGCTGGCAATACCAATGCAACATAATGCATACTGCACTAGCAAAAGATTGACAATCGGACATACAAAAGGAGGCAGCATAAGTCGCATATGCATGACCTGCTGCTGCCGCCTGCCGCTGAGCTCTTGCTTCCCTTGATGAGTGAAACTAAATAAAGAAGAAAAGTGGAAAATGAAAAAATTTCGAGAATAAATAAAAATGAATGAAAAAAAAATAAAACAAAAAATCATCCGGGAAAAGGGAAAAACTAATAGAACTTCCACTCAGCAATTGGGAAAAATTACACTCATAGTGCAGTGCATTTGGGTAAGATTGAGAGTGGAATCTGGAATGATGAGGAAGGAGGGTTGTTTTGTTGCATGCTTCTTTCTGCCTATGCCTATGCCTACCACTACTCTACTGAAAAACGAACACAAGGGATTGGGAAATGGGAAATGGCATTGCGATTGGGATTGAGTGAGCCCTGTCCAGAGTGAAGTGCACAGGCACACATGCTGAGGCCGCCGAGTATATCTCTTTCGAGTTTCGTATTCGTTTCGTATTCGTTTGTTGTATTGTGCTTGTTATGTGATGTTGAAACTGAAACCGACCCGACTGTGTAGACAGTGTGTAGTGAAAACATTTCGCGTCCGGTGCTCGATCTGATCGTATGCTAGCGTTGCTGTTCTCACAAATTCTCCAAAAAATTCTGATTTTGAAAAACCCAATTAACTTCTATTTCGTCTGTGGTGATAGTACAAAAGAATGCAGTCGTGAATATTCGAAGAGACGCGTGTTATCAATCGAAAAAGTAAACAAAAAGTATCGAAATATTTAAAAAGAGAAAAAAATTGATTGTGATCGTGAAAGGAGATAAACCTATCTTCGTAGTTCTAAAAGTGATAACGAAACAAAATCGACTATGGGTCGACTATTTGAATACAACCGTTTTAGCAACGATGAGGATATCAATAAGGATGTTGGTGGCAGCGCTGCCGGTTGCAAACAGAAAGAGGTATGTGTGTTTGTTTCTGATTTTGTTCGCAATGCAATCCAATACAAGGATTATGTGATTTTTTATCTGATTCATTTTCCAATTGATTTCACTTTGTGTGTTCTAAATTTTTGGTTTAATGGGGGAAAACATTTAAAAGATATTTCAAATTTTGAATAGGAATGTTAACGAATTTGGTATAGGATTGTTTCCAAATAAAAAAAAATATTTGTGTCAGTAGGATTAATTGGAATCTTATTTTGTTCTAACTCTGGAAAAGGATATTTTCGGGTCTTAAAGACGACCTTCATGTGATGATTGCATAATCTGAAAGATATATTAATACGATCTAGTCTAAAACATATTGCATCTGTCTGTAATTTCGGTCAACATATTCCACGTATCTGAATCTTTTTTGGCCGAATTTTGGTCCCAAACTAGGTTTAGCAGCGGGATACTTCTTGAGAAGAGCAGTTAAATGATATTACCACGGTATTACAGCTGAAGCAGTGGCTCTGAGTACTAGCATAGCTCTTTAATGGCAACACAAATTACAGAAATAGGGCGAAAAAGCTGTCGTTTCTGGCTCTGTCAAAATAGTAGAACGATATTGACGAAATTAAAAAGTAGATAGCAGCTGCTCAATCTTCTCATTTAGTCTTGAGATATTAGCCAAGTCCATAAATGCACTTATGGTAGCCGGGAAGGCAATTTTTAAACAGATTTCATATCATTGATAGTGATGAACGGAAGAGCGCAGGAGCCACTTAAGGCTGAAATATTGCATTTGTAGCGAAGACTCTTAGAACTGTGTATCTAGTAGATCAACCCATCCCACAGAGCACTATTCAGTGCGTACGTGAATTGTAATATTAAACAAAACTTTTACTAATATTGATCAGCTCTCAATAAATGTATAAATATGATAAAGATCTTGAAAGGCGCGCGATTCAAATATTTTATATTTATATAATACAAGTCCATGTTGTATATGAGTTATTTAATCAAAACGAATTATTGCGGAATTTGGTGAGTTAACGATGATTTGTTTTCGTGGACAGCTATCTATAGAGACATATTAATGCCTCGTTTCTTCTCGATTGGGTGCGATTGTATTGTATTAAGGTAGGGTTTGTCGAAAGACAACGGGCACTTAGACATAATGGTCAATTGGACTTCAGCAAAGGCTGCCCAAACTTACAAAACAACTTTAAGTTCACAACGGATTACTGAGTCGGTTGTGCGAAGAAGCACCATAGTTACAATCGCCCAAAACTAAAATACGAGTAATCATCAAATAATGTTGGACGATTGTTCAATTTTAAAAAATTATCAATTTGGACTGAAGTTTGCAATTAACTTTGTTTATACCCAAAAAATAGTTCCGTATACCCAACCTCGCACCTACTCAAAATCTAACAGTGAAATCAAGCAGGTAGAGTTGCAGGGATGTGTATGTTACCAAAGGCGCCCTCCAAATTTGCCAGCCGCTTGAAGAAAGAAGTTGACATTATTTTTGTTTTGGGTGATTGTTCGAGCAGCTCACTAGTATCTCGCCAGTACTTTTGGCTGATTTTGATCATAGCCAAGGATAGCCAGTCTGGTTCTTGCAAAATCCTAACATTCACAGTGTGATGCCGTTTCGTAATTTCCCGACAGCACTCACAAAGGCTTTACATTTGTTTTGGCTTCGTTTATTGCTAATTTCACTAAACTCCAAAGAAAAGTATGTCCCGCTATGCTCTACATATCCTGATTAATCTTTCAACTCTTTAAATTTTTATCATGCAATCGTTCCTCGTTTAAAAATATTTTTTTTTTTCTACAACTCTCCCTGGAATTGATGATGATCACCACATCTGATGAATTAATACTTAACTTCGGCTTAATCGCTAAAATACCTACAACGGCCTAGTAGAGCCACTATTTTCTTATCTCTAAAGCAACAAACCAAAATACATTCAACCAAAAGAATACATCCGCTTCGTCCCGTTCAAATATTTTTTTTTTTCAATTGATTACCATGTTTAACAAAGAGTTGTCATTGTTATCCGTAGTCCCTATCTGGCAGTGTTGTTAACCAAAATATTTACATTTGCTTTTCAGCAAAAGGATTAACCATTCGAATGGTTCGTCTAGCCCTTTATCTTCGAATGCATTCAATGATGAATTACTTTTCCTTCCAGGAATGCCATACCCAAAAAATAGGTTCTTCATACGGACAGGGATACATAAACTCTCAACCTACCTACCTACTAACAAATATTTTGATTTGATATGATTCGAACCCAATTCCCAAATTGATATTGATGAAATTCCGTTTTCTTATGATTATTACTTCTCGAGTTTCCTTTGATCGGCAGCAATAGCAATTCCCTGTTGAATTTTATGAAAAATGAGATGCATTTCTCTGTAAAAATTATCTTCCTTTTATGGAATATGAATGAGAAAATTTCACAAGAAATATGCTCATATTCTATTAAATTCCATGCAAATTGGTTTTAAATCGAATACAGGAGTTTTGTTTTCCCCAGTCGTGAGTATGAGTACCTAGTACGGATGCAGCTGTTGCTAATTTGAATAATCTAAGTTACACAAAACAAAACGCTCTGGCATCACCTGCCGATAACAAAAACCCTTTCCACCTACTAATATTTTCGAAACCCATAAATGTCTCAGAGGAGAATTCAAATATGTTCTCTGAAAAGATAGAGTTTCATTATCGAAAATGACCTCCACTCTTCTACTTTGCCATACTTTAAGATCTTTCCAATTAAGTCGAGATAAACACCCATTAGATCGAAATGTCTGTCTGCACTTGTAGACGAAAATAAAGACAAAAAAAAAAGATATAGATAGAGATGCTCTACAATTAATTTCGTTTCATTATCGAAACAGCTTCAATCCACTTAAGGGCGAACGAAGATCTCCTCTGATCTTATTGAATACTTTATGCTGATCTCCCGGCAGAAGATCCTCACTGATCTTCACCCACTAAATACAGTCATGCACGCACGCACTTGAGTCGTTAGGACATGAGGCAATAACAAGGAGAGTGATTTCTTCGAGCATACGCACATGCATGTTATGTTTGTTGCACGATCAGCACGATCACCAAAATCAAAATGAAACCTTCACTTAAGTATCCCAATGATAAATGAGCTACACTCATCCATAAAGGATTTTCTGCTTTGTTGTCGCTTGTTTGGATGTACCCGAGAAAGTTTTTAAATAGAAATTTCTCTAATTAAGGAGGGACGAACGATCGTTTGTAGTGGATTTAGTTTAAAATATATGTAGCTATGGAGAAAGTTATGGTACCCCACTGATGATTCCACCCCCTAATGGATGTAAAACGTTGGCTTCAACATTAATTGTGTGACCAAAAGTCATTTCATTCAGACGCAAGAGGATGCATTTTCTTTGGGAATTTATTGCCGCCAAGTGGTGCTCGTCGTAGACTAAAAAGAATTTGATTGAACTAATTAAAGGGAGCGGCAGGGCACGCACGCACACATTGAAGATTGTCTGCGATGGGCGAGTAGACGAGACCAATTTATCACGATGCAAAAAGTATCTTGGACGAATGTACTTAATTTAATATTATTTTTTATTATTTTCACTATTTTAAACTGGAAAAATGATATCTCCTATTCAAGTCCATTGTATCTCAGTATGACGGTATGAGCTTTTATTTACTTTAAATTTATCCACCCGGTTCCAACCGCAGATAAACGTGTCATGTCTGTAAATATTGCCGAGTCAATGGTGCACATTGTTTTGTTAATTACTAACAATAAAGCAGCGCCACTGATAAGCAGCTTCATTTTAATTTAAATATTATTTTAAGGGAAGTGCATGTGATCATAAAATGTATGGCGTAAGGGCAGAGCCCTTTAACTGATAACCGTATTATTGAGAACAAAGCCCAATTGTTATTGCCAACAGAAATAATTAACTCAGAGTTGATAGTGTGGATGAACAAAAGCCATAAATTGGTTTTTGTTCGAAATGGAAGTGCATCTATGATGAGATTTTTAATTATTTGTTGAAGAATTATCACAACTGGCGCCATTAAGTAAATAGAGTTGGTCATACTTTGTAATCTATTCACTCAGCGACATTCTGCTGTATGTTCTTGATAAACTCATGAAAAACAATAGAATTCAATTAATCATGAAAGATTGAACCGCAAAAATTCGTCCTAACAAAAATAGCAAATAACTTAAACTGAATTAAAGCAGTGGAAATTAGCCAATTGAAGAGGTTTTGTTGAAGCCCATCTAGGAGCTTCTTTGCAGCATTGCCAAGGACGGAAGGAAGTACATAAATGGTCAGATATAAAATAAATTTTGAAACAAGACGCTTGCAGAACAATGCTTGCAGCGTTGCCAGACGCTTAAAATATTCCCTCGCAGAAAAATTTTAAAAACCCGCACATTTGATTCTTCCCCCGATGTGCGTATATTTCTGTTTTTATTCTATTTTTAAAAATAGAAAATTCAATTAATTTTATGATTAATATAGGCTTAAAAGCCCTATATAGAGTTTTACCGAATTAATATTGAATACTTTGGGATATGATTTGTGGACGAGCTGTGAGTATTTTATGAATTAAATTTTTTCAGAAATAAAAGACAAACAAAACATCAGGAAAGTCCGCTGGGGGCCACCATACATGCCTCAAAGAAAAAAGCCTTAAAAACGTGATGGATGGGATTTTATTTCATTCCATGAATTTTATAAAAAAAAATATTTTTTTAAAAAACTTTGTATGGGTTATATACCAGAAAAAATATTGGGTAAATTCCTTGTTTTAAAATTTGTTTTGTTTTCTATAGAAATTTTCGATGAAAACAACACATTGTTAAAAAACGTCTCAAAAGGTAGGCGTGACAAAAATCTTTATATTGCAAACTTATGAAGGCGTTCACTGTCTACATATTTTGTTTGGGTTCTAACTCTTGATCTCTTTAACTACAGCTTTTAAACGTTTTTTTTTAATTGTGGGTGCGACAGTTATCTAACACTTTACTATTTCGGGACCATAGTGTATATGTATTCCAAATTTCAGCTTCCTAGCATCCAGTTGATACGGAAGGACGGAATTTGTTAAATAGTTTTAGGTTTTGGTCCTGATCATCAATATATATTCTTTTCGGGGTCTACGACAAATACTAATGGTCACAGAAGTAGGATTCTCAACCATATAAACCTAGATATTGTCGAACTGTCAAATACTGACAATGACATCAGGAGACTACGATGTGTAAAATCTCTTGATTGGGCAATATTCTCATTTAAACTATGTTCAAGCTCATTCGGTATGGCGGAAGTCAGTTTAGAATGGATTAGAGTGCCTCACTATTGCAGAAGTATCCCTAGCGTCCACTAAAAGAAAACCTCACTGCGAGGCGGTTTCATAATACGAAGAACTCTCAAATTAGTTCATCTTGTAAGTCGTCATCATTACCCGAATCGGTGTACCAACTTTGAAAATGTTCATCTCATTTTAATTGACTTCAAGGGCATTTTTTATTAAACGAAAAGAATTTAAAGGATGTCTTTAAGAAAAGAAGTACTAATTGATGATTATTAAAAGGCAGTGCCCGCTCTATAAAGGCGTTTAAGTTACACATACAACTTAACCGAAAATTTGGGTAGCCAGCTCACGGCCCAAGACAGGGCAATCATCTATCCTCTGCGTTAGTTTCTATTATACAGACAGGATTTCCGAATGCTTGGTCTTAGTTGGAAACTGGGATTTAGTATAAGTATGGCTTTTTGGATTATTCAGACCAAGCACTCTGGAATCTGCGATTCTTGCTCTTCCTTATCGTCTCGAACCTGGGTGCTTAGATTTGATAATCCCTTTGGCTAGAGCACCACTATAGTCCATCAGCTGGATATGGCCGAGCCAATATAGTAGACGGTTTTACCTTTCTAATATACATACGCATCTTGGTACATCTTAGTTCGCCCTCCCCGCGCACAGAACCACATATCGTCGAAAAATGTTTTCTTCGAAAGACCCTAGAATTTACTCTCCTGTCCTGCTTATTGTCTAGCACTTGGTGATGTGGAACAGAACTTGAAGAATGAGGGCTCTGATGAGCACCTTCGAGTCTGGAAAATTTTAACCGTTAGAGGAAAGAGTGGACCATTTTTTTTTTGTTTATGGAGAGCATAAATTTTGCCTTTTTCTCATTTAATTCAAGACCAAAAAGTTTCGTCAGATTAGCAGCCTCCCTCATGGCGCCGGGGGAGCGACTTATGATATCAATATCGCCCGCAACTAGATTGATCTGCTGGGCAGTATTGGCTAGAGAACCTTCAAGAAGATGCAATGACGACCGCATACTTGCGGAAGAGTTCAAATGAGCGTCCATCGCGAAAGCCCTTGACGCTGATTTCATCAAAGATTGCTTTAATGTCAATGATAAGCCGCTATGTCTCCATTTGTGCAGTTTTGCCTTAGTGCTATGAAAAAGTTACTTCTCCCGCCTTAAAGCCAGCTGGTGTATATTCCAACTCCTTGATCTGGAAGGCTCTTTTTAACGCAAAATTTTTCTCATTCTCTGTTACCTAATTCCCTGGTTGATTTCTAACAGTCATTTAAAAACCCATGCGATTCTGAGTAAAATTGAGAAGTTTCATTACCTTATTTTTTTATTAAAATACTGCCATAATTCCGAGTGACTGCAGTAAGAGTCTATAAACATCCCTTGAACTCAACTCAAACCAATTGTTGTTATTTACACAAGACCCAGCGCATTTTACGTCTCATTGAATCCATTGAACAGCATGAACAAACAAGCCTTTTCCCATTTCCCTATGAAACACTTCTTATTTCCGACTCAACAAAATCCGTCACACAGCTCTTCGTCAAACAAACGACAGCCGCCGACAAGCGACAAAAAAGAAAAAGAGTAAAGAAAACATTAAAAAATCCTTTCATCAATCATTGGAGCTGAAATAAATCCCTATGCGACATCGAATTTCAATTGTTAGAAAATTTATTTAAAACAAAAGACAAAACGAAAATAATTTTAAAGAGCTTAAAAATCGAAACCAGACTATTGACATTGCATTGGCTTCGCGAACAATTAGTCCTAGACTTGTGGCCGTCTTGTTGTTGTTCATAAAAGTCCCCCTATTTTTTTTCTGTTCTACCTTGTTTCGCATTACATTTGCCATCGTTGATGGTCGGGATTATTTCCAATGAACATGCCACTCTAAAGGTACAAGCATTCCTCTTACAGTTTGTTTGCTATGGTGGCAAGTTTTCTGGCTACACAAACACATACACACACATGAAAAGTAATAAAACTCGAAACCATTAAAATTAAAACTTTAATCGAAAAGTGACCAAGTGTCCCCCACACCCCTCTTCTCCCTTGTGCCACAGGATGTTTATATCTTAATAAATAAAATACGGATTAGGTTAAGTTTGTGAAGCAATTATCGGTGTATTCCAAAAGCTTGTGGTCATAAAATATATTTTTGGTTCCTTTCGTCGACTATCGGAGTGGAGAAATTTATAGATCATTAAAAAACGACCAAAAATAAATCTCCACCTCTTACGCCCACATTCGTTGATGGGGATGTGCGAGACAGAATAAATTATAAATCAAAAAAAAATGATTTCATAAGGAAAAGATTCTACTTCTACTCGTATGCTGACATGGTTAATTGAAATGTTTTAGGATCGTGCTTGACACTAATAAATGCCGACACATACGTGGTTCTGTTCAATTCTGATCTGTCAGTTGGGGATTTGAGTATTTTCTATTTTTCCTTTGACTTTTGAGTTTCAATGAGCTTCGAAATGGATGAAAGTTTGAAAGTTGCCGAGGAGAAAAGAAATAATCTGCTCCACTTAGAGAAATGAAAGTGTATTTATCGCGTTCGGGAGCATCTGTCAAATTTCATGATATAAACACTGAAAAATGAAATAAATTGGCCGTTGGGCAGGCATTTGGAAATATTTTGTATTTTACTGTTTTCAAGAATTTTGAATCAATGGAACTAAAGAACTTTTGAAGAAGAAATATCCCCAATAGATACTGAACATGTTGAAATATAAGGCACTCTTGTTGATTAGCATTAAGTACTTCTGTCTGTCAGGGGTTAGTACCTGCCACATGTTGCTGTCAAAGTGGACGTGACTTCGTTGCTCGTTGTAGGTGTAGGTCGTTCCATTTGCTTTTTAGAAGCACTGTTTTCTGATTGAACGGAAACATACGTATGAGTTGTTAGACTGTGAACGGTCGCCTCATGACAGCCTCATCAGCCTTCTTACTTACTTAAGGTCAACCAACAAGCGTCTCCAGCTAGCATGATCTTTGGCCTGGTGTCTTCGGTTTAGCACGCTAAGTTGGTGAAGGTCCCCTTCCACTTGCGTGCACCACATGAGTCGCGGTCTTCCTCTACTGCACCATCCCTCGGATGTGGATTCGAAGATCTTCCGGGTTAGAGCATTCCACCTACATGACCCAGCCACCTCAGTCGTTGGACCTTCATTCTTCTGGCTGAGTGGATGTCGCTGTACAGCGCGTACAGTACATAGTTGTATGTCCTCCATTTACCATCTATTCAGACGGGAGCAAAAATTACTCGAAGAATTTTCCTCTCAAAACAACCAAGAGTGGCCTTATCCGCTTTTGAAAGATTTCATACCTCTGTCACTTTAGTTGTTCAAGAGAGGGCTTTGCTACTCAATTGATTTCTTAGCCCAAAGAAACTGCAATTGGCGAGAGGTATTTTTCGTTTAATATCAGCGCTGGTATCATCGCCTGAGTTCATCAGCCTTCTTAGCCTCTACAAAAATTAAGATTTCAGCATTTAGCTCTGGTTATGGATCTTCTACCAAAGGGACCTCTTAAAAAGAATCAGACTCCATTGACGACTTAAAAGAACTGGGAAGCTTAACTAAGTTAACATTCACATTATCTTTTCCATAACATCTCTTATCGAGTTCTCACTTTAGACTTCAAAGAAAAACTTTTTCGAATCCTAGGGGCATTGCTTATCCAACCATTTTCTTTCATCCTTAGGCCTCGCTACAGTCGGAAGCCGATTTGGCTTTCAACAAATAAGTATCTCCAATCTCCATCGTCTTTGTTAGTAACTTTCCTTAGTTGCGCACTTCAAGCTGTTTAAGGGCTCCTTCCCGACGCAAAGAAATAAGTCCAAATGTGGGATTAAGGTATTTTAACCCCCTTTCCGAAGCCGGCAGGTACCGCTTACTTTTTGATTCTTTCAGCCAGGCGCCTATCGGAACAGTTTCATCGTGCTAATTTTAAGACCGATAAAACTTGATAAATGGGATAAAATTCCAAAAATTATTTTGTTAGGTGGGAAATAAGTCCGTAATCAAACTTTGGACTTATGTCCCACCGTTAGAGTTAAAGAGAGACTTTCTTTTTCTTAATTGTCTTTCCTTATTGAAGTCGAAGATTCTGTGTGCTGGAGCGTACGTAGGGTCCAATCAAATCGTTGACCAATAGTTTTAGGCGCTTGCACAATACAGTGGGCAAGATCTCATACGCGATGTTTGGGAGACTGATACATCTATACTGTGCGCAGCTTATAGGGTCTCCTTTCTGGAGACGCGCGTTTGGAACGTCCGGTCGAGGACTTAAGCTTAGGTAATGTTTTTTCCTGACTTTATTTTGGTCCTGAAGTTATCAAATAGAAACAGAGAACTCTTCACTTCAAACTTTTTATGCTTTGGGGTAGATTTTGCTCTCTTCATAATTCACAAAAAAAATAAAAAAAAAATTTAAGAAAAGACAAATTTGAAATAAATAAATAGTGCGTTAACTGAACTGATTCAAATTAAGGGCGCAAGAAAGCAACGGTTTACATTCCAACTTTAATTTCGAATCATCTCCAACGACAGCAAAGCAATATTTTTCATTCTACATCTTCGTTCAGGTTTTCGGGTGCCATTCGTCCTAGAAGGAACAATTTGTTGGCCAAGTCGGTTTCAATCAAATTATTGTAATCATTTTGTAAAAAGTGAAACATTTCACCTTCTCTCTTTCACTCTCCACCACAGCGATTTAAATTTTCACAAAAAAAATTCCGAATTATTGTATAATGAATGCTGAACGTATTAAGTACTACGAACGTTTACCTTACTCCGGAACAATATTTATGCACCCACACACAGTAGATGTGCACCATTGCCCTTTCATAAAGTACAAGTAGAGCAGGAAACGCACAAGGAAATAAGAAAAGAAGATTAGGATACTTGAGAATTGAATAAATAAAGTACGATCTCATCTTTCGTGGTGGTCTCATCGCTGAACTGAGAGCTGAGTCTGCAGTTGGTTAAGATGGAAATAGGTTTGATCGGCTAATTATTACTCATATATATCTATGAATGTATGGAAATGAAAATATTGCTCAATGATGATGCATTTACCGAGCCTGCACCACAATGAATAACCGTTGGAGGAGGGAATTCGAAACATGAGTGGATGGTCATCAACCTTTTATGCTTTCCTTTAGTTTTGGTCTAAATTGTATTTATCAGCAATGACTTTCTAAACTACAAGATAGCCACCCAGATCGACACATTTAGACCAGTTTAAGTCTCTGGTAATACCACAGGGATCTAGGTAAAAGGTCCTTCCTAATCGTTGTACCATTTCGAGCTTCTGATGAAGCAAAGGAAACTTTTAATGTCAATATTGGTAAGACCACTTATATTATCAAAGAAAAAACCTCCGAAATTTTTCTGAAGAAAGCAAGGCATGAACAAAGCAGGTGGGAGATCACCTCCTCCTCCTCTTCGTCCTAACAGCTTCTGCAAAAGTCGTTTACAATAGAGTTTATAGAGACTGATTTCAAGGACATCATTTCAACTTCCGCATTCGAGAAAATATCAAAATTCTAATCAATCACGATATAGAAAGGTTTAGTCTGTCAGGGAAAAACCACACCTCACTCCATATTAGGTTTTTGATCCGTCGATGTAAAAATGAAGTTGGGGGATGGTATAGTCGATTTTTCCCGAATTATAGGTCTTATGTCTGTGATCTATAGTCAGTGAGTGATGTGAGGTTCAAGGCCCATAACAAGGCCAATGTTATTATTGGTACTTTTTTTGGGGATTATTATTGACCTTAACGAGGATCTTTTGAAATGCATGCATTCTTAATGTTGTATGTGTTTTTTTTATGGCGCAAATAAGACTGCGGTTCCAGTGCAAGTGTATTTGAGTGAGAATACTTGACTTATATTTACAAATCGTATTTTTTCCACAGCGGAAATAAAAAAAATACTATTGAAAGTACTTACTTGGAGATTTCACTACCACAGCTATAATCTTTCCTGTTTTGTTATGTCTGTTTTGTTATGCTCAATTTTTAATTTCATAAATTCGTTCTCTGGAGCTAAGTAGTTTGTCTGAAGCTTAACGCACTCACTATTATTGACTGAAATATAGTTATTCGCTCACAAAAACAATCTATAGAATTTTCTTCACGCAATAGAAAAATTATACCTCCCTCGATCGACATGTGAGTTAAAACTCGTCAGCTCTGACTCTGAGATCGTACTCATCTTTTTGCATCGACAATGATATCGTAAGACAGATCAAAATTTTACCTAAACAATATTAATGCGTTTTATTTTAATTTTTGTTATTACAAAAAATTTTGTTTATATTGGGCTACCTTTTTGGCTTCGATTTTGGCTACAAAAATTTAGAAATTTTGTTAGTGAACTGGCTCAATAACTGGCAACACTTCTACATAGCTGGAAATAGATTTCTTATAACTACTAAACTAGATTTTGTATATGTAGCAAGCTTACGTGATACTTGCATCTGCAGTATTCACAATTTATTCTGTCTAGTGCCAATGTCGAGTTTCACTTGATTTTGATTGCTTTTGCTGAGTTTGAAGATTCTCAGGGGCTGCAAAGTATATATCTAACAACCAGTCCATTGGTAGATTGTTTGTCTGCGGACACATTTAACAATAATTCTATATATGTATGTACTTTCCATAACGATTCGCGTAACCTTCGATGGATTCGAAGTGCCAGCAACTGTATGACACAAATGAATGAAATAATTAGTTATTATTCGCTAACTCACCATTTCAGGACAGGATTTATTTCTTAAAGGTTTTCATCACTATGTAACAAAACCCGCTTCATGCGTAATCGCAGCCAATATTCCGGCCAACAAGTGTTAGAAGCCGCCAAATTTGTCAAATCGCACTGCAGTGGCAGCACCAAAACTTGCACCAGTAAACACCTTGGCGTGAATTCCATCATAAATACTGAATAGGGAACAAGTGAAATTTTCAACAATTGATAAATTTTTGTAATCCCCCGAGCTTAGCGCAAAATAATCAATTGAAAACCTAAAATGACATACGAAACTAAAATCAAGGGTTGACCAAGGGAAATTTAACAACGAACATGTTAAGAAATTTTCGATTTTCTAAATCGTTAAGCAATTTACTTACCCATTTCAATTAATATTTTCTCGAAGCTAGACACAACCCAATTGTTCTTAGGAAACCTGTACTGCCCATTCGAAATTTAAACGTCATGAACAATTTTTGATTAGGGAAGTGCATTTTATACTCGAAATAGAGATGCGCAAATTATGTATGCAACTAATTTTCGTTATCAGGTTGTAATAGAAAGGCAAATTAAGTTATTACTTTTATTATTCGCAAATCAAACATTTTAAAAATTAGGGGGGCCATTTTAATTTTTCGAGAGCCTATTCATCAGCAAATTGCCCATTCCGGCAGCTCTGTTTTTAACCATTTTCCAACTTGCCGTTCAACTCTCGAACTAAGATCAACTCTTATGCTAGCCAAATCTCGATTTTCCGGCAAGTAGAACAATAATGGATAAAACGGCCACAATAGTTCCTGCTGAATGCCTCATTAAATCAGTTTCCATGAATCCATTTCATAGACAAACAAATCCAGACTTAGCGTCCACATTGACATCTATCCATCGAAAACAAAAAATATTCAATAGGAATCCATTAAAAACTATTTTCCCAGCATAGCACAATTCAACAATAGAAAGTCAAATAAACATCCATTGCAAATCATGCACTAAGATCCTCTTGAAAGCCATAACGAATTTTTCGATTTTTGCATTGCCGACATAAGGATCATTCACATTGACTAACGTCTTTCTGCTGGAAGCTGGGACTCACTCAATTCAATAATGGAAAACCAATGAAGCGAATCCCAACTTGTGCAGACACCTCAGCAAGAAGCATCATCAAAAATTCGAAATGATGAGGCACTACAATATAAAAAGCCATCAGAACGAAAAAAAAAATCATATAATATGTTCTCGATTGCACATTTCCCTTTTGTTAGGCTTTGTGTTCCTTCTCCACAGTCGAAGTCGTATTCGTCCTTTTTAATAATAATAATAATAAAACTGTATTTCTCTTTAGAATATATTTACCCGTGCAACGTCCTCGCGTTCCATCTTTCGCAGAGTCCTTTTCAACACGATTCTCGAGAGTTGTTATTTATGGCGTCTGAGTGTATTTGTTATCCTTTTTTTTGCTGCTGCTTGGTGATGCCTTTTTCCCTTAGTGCTCAGCTGATACCTTTTGTATGCGGTGGTGGTATTTTCCATTGAAAATGGAAAAATAATGAGAATTGAACTCGAAATATAGTGTTCCTCTGTTGAGGATTTGTGGTCCTTTGCAGGTAAATATGAGTTTGGGGCGCACTTTTATGAGAGCATTCGATCAATCTTCAAATTGATGAACCTCTCCTGGCAGGTAGCTTAGCTAGTTGAGTGATGTGCACTGTAGTTGGGTTGAGATGCCGATGCCATTAAAATTGAAGATACATTATACTTCAACTGTCGAAGAGGGGACTGTCTAATGAGCATCTTACTCCTGCGGATAGATGCAGCCGTTCGTTTCATTTGTCTATTCATTGGATTTACACACCCTGTTATCAGAGAACAGAATTTTATCCATGTACCTACCTAACATGTTATTATTTTGTTCCTTGAGATGCCTTTTGTTGCCTGTAGTTTGTTTGGTGAGGAACACAATTTGTTTGAAATTCCTTTTCGATTATTTTCATTCGATCAAAGGTGATAGGAATCAGTCGAGTGTGCGTTTTGGATATTTTTTTTGTTTCTTCTGTGTTTGACAATATTTATTGAATTGTCGACTGGTTTACGATTCGAATCAGCAGGAGAAGGGATACGAATTGTTGGTATGTGTCGCGACGCTGTGTCAATTGATTAGTAATTAAATTGTTAGCCACCAGACAGATGTTCACTTTAAAGTGGGTAGTCGCGTTGACTGACATAAAATTGCGACTCAATGAACAGATGTGGAAGTAAATGTCTCGCGTGGCTCGCGTTTTGTGTTGCGCGACAGAGGGTGGGATTGTATAAATGCGGGTTAAGTGCATCAAATCCCAACATATGGAAGAGAAGCGATTTAGATTATTTATATTTGCTGAAGTTTTTATTGTCTGGGTAGATAAAAATGGGATGACGGCAGTGGATGATTTTAAAGCACTTTATGCGGCTTTTGCCTACAAGAGTGTTTTCTTGTACGACAAATGCTTTTTTGACACCCTGTTACTTATAGACTATGTATGCCATTCAAAGAAATGGGTGAAACTAAAGCCTCACTGGTGGCTTTGTAGTTAAAGCAGGTAACTTATCCTCAACACTCGTACCGTATCGTACTTATCGATAGAGTTGGTCCTCTGTCTGATTTCATAATTTTAAGGCGTTTGCAGTAGTTCTGTCATCGGTATATCGCAAGTCAGGCTGCGTTAATAAATTGTTCGATAACCTACCTTCTGAGGGTTGCCATAAATACACAAAAATGGCTGCAACCAAAGAAGGTACTTCAATGGAATGAAGGGAAGACCGCGCTCAAAGTGTTCAAGCCTATGCTGATGACGTGGATTATCTTATTGTCGCTCATGTCTATTAAATGCTTGTACGTATATATTCCCGCTGTTGCGTCTTCAACTAGCCCAAATGGATAAGTGAGGTACACGTGAACATTTGAATTATTTAAGACCGGGGGTAAGTTATTGTTAAAGAGGGTAATTAATAGCGACGCAGTTATAGAAACCTGAGGAATACCAACATTGCTTCCAAGAAATTGAAACATGCGAGCATTTCCATAAACTTAAAATTTGCGATTAGTGAGATAACTTCGAATTACCGTAGCTAAAATACAATTTCAGTTACTGAATGAGAATTTCATGGAGAACGGGGTCTCCAGGCCATTGTTATGTAAGAGATGCAAAGACTTTGAATGATCCTAGGTTTAAAAGAGCTGCGAAAGGTCCACCTACATATGTTGTCGGTAACGAGATTTTAATGGGTTCAAAGGCCTTACGAACTAAGTCACACATGGAACTTACTTCCACTACTATGTAGCACGAAATTTGCACGTGTGATTAAGTTCATAAGTTTGGGTGATAATTCAGTTGGGACATAGTTTATTATGAACTTAGTCCCGATTTCAAAACGCGACAAATTTGACTTAATTTGCATTCTTTTGGATGCGTATTAGCTCCCTGAGCACCTTTTTGTGAGGCCTAAGGCCGTTCGATCGCAATCGAGCAAACAAGCCGGAGTTGGAACACCTTTTTACCGCTTAGTAGTAAACTTACATATCGTTATTATGTTGGAACTAAGTTCATTCTCATTTTGGGACTTAGTCTATTCTAGAGTTGGTTTTTGGTTCCTGAAAATCGTGGGAGTTAGTTCGTTACTCGATAGCACGTAAATATTGATATTTACAGTTGAGGTCTTCAATAACAAACTCGTCATTATCGGAAGTAACTTTAGAGCCTATACCTAGCTTTTTAATATTTTGCAAAGTATTTTTGGTTAAAATTTGCCTGCAATTAAAAAAATATTTTTATTCGCTTCACTTAATTTTGAATTTACATCAACTCCATAAGCTTATAGTTTCACATTATTAAAGCAGTGTCGTTCCTGACAATAATATCTTTTGAGTGAACCACTCACAAGTTTAACAGTAGAGCGTTGTTGTCTCACGTGAAAAGGTAAAACCGTAGAATTGCGATAAGCTAGTTTCGAGATATGTGGGTGCAGTGACCTAGTGGTTAAGTGCGTTGGACCACTAAGCGAAAAGTCGCTGGTTCAAATCCCGACCTGTACCACCTGAAAGTTTTTATTCGCTGCCCCACCTCTTGCGAAAGTCTGACAAACATCCAAGAGTAAGAACTGTCATTAGAAGCTTCTCAAAAATGAGTGGCTATTCGAAATCGACATTAAACTGTAGATACCTTCCACATTCGTGTCAAAAAATATATCTTGGCACACACAGTGATTGGATAAGACAGGTTTTGGGTCCTGTATATGCCGTTTACGCCTAATATTTGGCGTAAAAAATGGTGCAATTAGACTGTTTATTCGGTGAATATCTTGGCACATAGAGAAAATGTAAAGACCCCATCGTAAATAGTGAGTGTCGATTTCATATTCAGAAAACCGTAAAAACTTAGAAACGAGCGAACGTTTTCAATAGCAACATACGACTCGTGCAGACGATTTACGGCAGAGTTGAAAAAATTTACTTAATCATCAATGGAAGTTCTGCAATAAGGACAACTGGGTACAATCCAGGAATAATACAATATAACATATCGTTAGTAGGTTAACCAAGTTAAACGATCGGTAGTAGTCTTCACCCTTTCATATACAGAAAAGTACAGCTTACACCCAATTTAGGAACTGAAGCATAGGCTGGGACCCAGATTGACTTCGTTGTATTATACCTTTCAATATTTGAAATTCTACCAACGGCAACAAAATAGGTTACTCTTGGATGATTTAAAAAAGTCGCTTTTTATCTATAAATGTTGTCTTGATCATGCATCTGCGTAATTTTTTCCTTAAGGAGTTTGAAAGTAAATGAGTAAAAGTCCGCCTTTTAAGATGATTTTTCATGAAATTAGAGTACGTAAATGCATAAAGTCGAGTCACTCCTTAAATATGTCACAACAAAGGAAAGTGACATTTTATCCACAAAAACCTGTCCACCTCAAACCGAACATCATAAATCCTTGCCTTGTCGGTGAATTTTATTTTTATTCCCCATTCCCAAAAAGTATGTCTATCCTTTTATTATAAAAACGTCCCTTCTGTTTGTAGTGCTATAATATTATGTACTTCATGTCCTTTCGAGAGATACACAATTAATCTCCCATTGTCCATCGTACGAGTTCCTACAGCAAGGCGCAAAAAATTCGTACATTACCGCACGTAACAAATTCCCGCACCATACACAGGAACAGTATTATTTATTCCCCTCATGCAGCATTGAAACGACAAAAGTGAAATACATTTCAAGGACTACATACTGTGACATTGTTTGGTTCAAGGAATTTCACAATTCCCCAAAAAAAAGAAGAAGAAAAACCGAATGTACGTGTTAAGTGGCTTAGGTCAGTACATAACAATAGATACCGGTACCGACGAAACGTACACCATTTCATAGCGTTTGAGAACATTTTCCACTCATGCAGCCAGCAGGACTAAGGATTAAATGTTGAATATATGTATGTCTCAAGAAGTAGGTACCTATATCCACTTATGTAATAATTGGCCTTCGATGTAGGACACTATGGGCGAGCGAGAAAAGAAATAAGTAGTCCTCTTTCTCTGTCGATCTGTGACTTATGTTAAGAGTGGGGAGGATAACTAACAATATCATCCTTGTTTACTTTTTCTTCTATTTATAATCTTATTTTTCTGTTATCCTTTTACAGTTCATGCAGAAGAGTCAGAGCACACGGTCGACGAAACCAACAGTTGCAGCGCAGAAATACGAAAATTTGATTTGTCCTTCATACTCTGAGCTGTATCCCGACACTGATGGTGATACTAAACGAAAGGAGGACACGAATACAACAAAAAGGACTAAATCAACAATAAAAAGTGTTGAAATCGCCATCAGGAAGTACCATCAACTGTCAAATTTTTTAAACCATAATCAGGACGTTGTTGAAAAGGACGATTGTGAGATGATTGCCCAAGCGGCGGCGGTGGTAGTGGCTCCAAGGAAACCAAAAGTCTACGATTGTATGCGCGATTTTCTAAGGAAGAAATTCTTTCAGCAAACTGTCTCCGAAGAGTCTGAATCAACTGAATACGAAGAGGTAAATATTATCCCTTGAGTGATGTCCTGCTTCTTTTTGTGTTCATGGAAAATGAATAAATTAAATAACAGCTGCAGCTCTAAATGGTTCTTTTGTGTTGTGATTCTAGGTCGACTATCTTACCATGATGGATTCCTATGATATCAAGGATACCGACGACGACGACGACGACAATGACGATGATGATGATGAGTGCCTTTTGGTTGTCGCATCAAGTCAACAAACTAGGTCACGCGGTGGTTGTTGGCCGAATAATGAAATTTGTACCGAAGAAGAAAGGGATGATGTCGATTCCGATGTAGGAATCAGGGATTGCTGTCAGCTCTTAGCCAGTGGTGGATCTCCAAGGACGGAAAAATGTAAGTCAATTGGATTTTCATCCAAATGGACTCTCATTTAATTTCAATTTTCTTTTTTCTAGCATCGAAAAGTCCCAAGAGAAAGCCAATTGAAATACCATCCGAACTGAGGGACGCTGCCTGGTTTCAACCACATATCTCGGGTAAAGCTGCTGCCGAAAGACTCAGCAAGGAGAAACCTGGAGCGTTTATCATTCGGCAAAGTTCCAGCATTAAGCCGGGCAACTTCATTCTCTGCCTTCGAATGGAGACAAAAGTGAAAAAGTTCGTGATACTCGGATCACCAAGGTGCTACAAGATCAAGGTAAGTTCTAACATTCCATTCAATATGAAAAGCCAATTACTAAACGTGTTTCCTTTACAGGGAGCAAAAAAAGAATTTTCATCGCTGAAAGCATTGGTGACACATCATTCTGTTATGGCAGAACAGTTGCCAGTGACCCTGACCCTACCAAGAACCGTCGTCGATGAGAAGCATTCGCATCGCTATTTGGACGACTTCGATACGTTTGAGTCGCTGCAGATTCTTGGTATTTTGAAGTTTATGCAATCGAAGAATTTAGAGTTTTCTTGAGCAAAGGATTCGAACAATGCGCGGCGTTCCGTGGGAGAATGCTATATGCTAAGCTACTTAATGGAGTAAGGGGGTCTGTCGAAGCTGTTCACCAAGGGGTAGAGATCTATTAAATAATCACAACCCATGCACAACATTCCAATAAATCGGTACAAATCGAAGAGACAGTCGCTGGGCTTTGGTACTTGTGAAAGTGGCGAAGTTCAAGTGATTGGACGCAAAACCGAAATCGAGTTCACAAGGTTCGTGTGGTCTGAAAGTATATTCAAACGGACTATAATAGGTTGCTAAGGATTAAGTGTAACTGATCGTTTTATGTCAATTAAACACAATAAAGTTTTGGTTATAAGAACAATACAAGAAGGTTATTTTTTATTGCAGAGAAATAGGAGGACGTTAAAGCAAAAGCATACAACACATTTTGCATTTTCAAAGTCTAAGCTCGGTATTAACAAACCATTCTTAAATCAATTATAAATTTAAGTAGATCGTATTTTTTTTTGAACTCTCTCTCGAACATGCAACGTCAGTATCTCTCTGTGAATAAATAAACAAAAATGTTGGCGCCAGAAGATAGTCCACAAAAATTACACATGATTGAGAACAGATTTTTTTATTATAAAAGGATTGCTCCTCTATAGAGACAGTGTAATTCTATAATGGTATTTTATTTGGTGACGGAGACTACGAGTGCAAAATAAAATTCATTTCACCATTAGGAATACCATGAGCAAACTCTTCCTGTATGAAGAAGGTTTTACAGCTCCAGTATATTATATTCACACGAGGTATTTTTTTCATATCCTTTTGCTAAATATTTATAATCAAATATAATTTGAATATGATACATCAACTGTCACAGCTAATTTCGAATTTTCGCAGTTAAATAATCGGCCTTAGCGATGTATCCGTCGGAACAGGAAATTCTCCGATTTCCTACGATTCGGAGGATTTTTGCTTCGGGTATTCTTCACATTGTTCCGCCAAAAATAACGCACACCTACGATCTGCGTTGCAGTGCGATAAAGTGCATTTTTTGTGACATTTGTGACAGTTTCATACCATTTTGTCCTATATCCTCCGACAACAAGTGGTTACGGAATTTTCTTCCGATTTTCAGCTGAGTAGTGAAAAAATGTAAGCAATAGAAATAAAAAAAATTAGAAAAGTATTTTGTTTGCATTTATGGGCAAGAATTTTATGTAGGAGATACCAGAAGCTTTTCCTGTATTTTGGGATGAAGTTGCTGACCAACTAGAATTTTTTTGCTTTGCTTTAAATTATATATCAATATATCAATACATTGATATTTATCAATTCAATATATTTTGAGTGTGAATATCGGTAACTCAAAAATTGGTTTCTAACTTACGCTAGTAAGCTTATTGGCATACTTTCGTGCATCAAGTATGAAATGCCTCCCTCCTCACCCTGTAAATACAAATATGCGTCGAAATATATCGGCTTTTCGATATATCGGTAAATTTTGCACTTTCCTATCAGAATCTAACATTTGTCGCATGTCAAATCAATGCGCCGTCGCATTTTATTTATTCTTTTTCGAAATCCGATACCCCAATGTAATTATGGTCCCCGACAGAGTATGCGTTGCGGAAAATTTTCCGTTCCGACGGATACCTATCTAGGGCCGAATATTATTGCTCTTAAAGCTCACTCTAAGAGTGGATTTATGGCCGCTTTCGTAAGTTTTATGACCGCTCGTTAATCTACACTAATAGAGGTTGGTGAAGAGGCTTACGAAGCTCATCGAAGATTCATCGGTGAATTCCGGCCTAAGAAACATTTGATGTCGATAAAGTTAAATTTCATTTCACGTTCACACGAAATAAAATCGGAATCGATCGAAAATTAATTTGTGTGTTCTACATTTGACTTTAATCGATTTCGATTTAAAATTTGTCGAAACTGACCCAAAGTGAGATTATTGTGTTCCACAATTCGATTTTGTCGATTTCAAAGTGATTTCACATCGATCTGTGTCATTCGATGTGAATTCACCATTTCACAAAATAAGAAATTGAATTTTAAATAAGTCTGAGGAATCTGAAGATCTTCTAAGAGGTTTTGGGAAACGAGATCGAGAGTTACAGAAGTTTTATTATCAAAATTCGTGCTCTGTGAAAATCCACTGTTCAGCGATGAGGCTCATTTCTGGCTCAATGGATACGTAAATAAGCCAAACTGCGGCATCTGGAGTGATGAACATGTCATACAAGAATTACCGATGAATCCCGAAAAAAACGCAGTTTGGTGGGGTTTATGGGCTGGTGACATCATTGGTCCATTTTTCTTCAAAGACGACCGCGGAAGAAACGTCAGCGTCAACGGCTAACGATATCGAGACATGATACGCGACTTCTTCTTAGCCCAGTTGGCTGAGTTGATCTTGGTTGACATGTGGTTCTATCAAGACGGTGCCACATGCCACACAGCTCGTGAAACAACAGAAATGTTGAAGTAACATTTTGGCGTGCGGCTTATCCCTTTGAAATGGCCCTTTGTGTTGGCCGCCAAGATCATGCGATTTAACGCGTCTTGATTATTTCTTGTGGTGTTATGTAAACGTTATGTAAGTTAGTCTATGAGGACAAGCCGAACACGATTGAAGCGTTACGGGATAACATAACATGCGTAATACAGGCCGAAATGGACCTTCTGAACGGACAAGGAGTCGCGGACAACATTTACATGAAGTTGTCTTTAAAACGTAAATGGCAATGGCCTAATTATCGATTACAATAAAAATTACAATCTATTTTTGAACAAACTACGCTTAAAAAATCACCCGTTATATAAATATTTAATTTTACAATTAATAACAATTGAACTTTCGTTTTCAGCTTTCATAACAAACGCAGCCTCTCCAATTTCAAAGGCGAGCCTTCGTATTTTTTTCGTATGTATTTAAACATCAATTTAGCATTATTCCTTAAAATGCGTGAACAACAAAATAATTTACCAACAAAAAATTTCCTAAAATAAAAACACTTTTAAAAATGTGTCAAATGACAGATATCAGCTGTTTTCAATTTCACGCAAAGTGATTTCGAAAATAATTCGAATTTACCAAACCGGTCGAAATGCACTGAAAATTATATCACTCGATTTGCAACATCTATTTCGATTTCATTTCACTCGATTCCTGGAACATAGCTGTAAGTGCTAAGTTTCAAGCACTGGAAAAAGTCGGATGCTAGCAAGAATTAGATTCATTCTAGCTAAATCATCAAAAACATCGCAATGGGGGGAAATTTTAACGAATATGTCGAAAAGTTGTACGAACACTTCATGTAGATTTGGGATACGGCACCAGGAGCACTTTGGTCATTCTACAGCCTTATCGTATCAAATGACATGTGCGTCAAACAAAACCTAATCGTGTATACTACGTTACGGAAATAAATGATAGCCTTTTGAAAGCTTTAGGAAGTCAGTTTTAGGACGCCTCTATTGAAAGTTTGCAATCAATCGTGGGAGAGGCGACCGCCACTTTTCAATATTCGCTGCAAATGTAATAAAGTAGCCTCCTTAGGAAGTAGAGGATGAAAAATGAAAAGCTCGAAACTGCAAATGATAAAAAATTACAAATGTGAAAGTTCGCCAAAGTTTATTACCTTACTTCTGATATTTCCAATACCATTCCAATTTAAAAATTGGTGGAATATCAGTGACAATCAAAGCTTCAAACCACAAGGTCTGAAAGCATATTATAGCCGAAATTTCGAATCGGCTTAGGGGGACTTTAGTTTAACCGCTGATCCCGAAATCTTTAAAAGCGGAATAACTGATGCAATCGGAACTTATGAAATTTTGAAGGGAAAAGAGTGAAGGAAAAAGGATAACAAAGGAGTGACTGCTGTAGTCTAATCCCAAACCAGTGACAAATTAGCATGTCATTTGGACTAAATTTTCCAATGTAGAAAATACCTTTGTTTCGTAGATCACTCAGATCTTCGAAGAAATAATCACACAATTGCACAGAAAATGAGACTTCTTTGCAGCTTCTGCAGATGATACTCTCGTTCAAGTGGCATGAGTGCTGATCGGACACTAGCCAGTGAGCACAGTGACATATACAGTGGAGAGCAAAATTAATTTATCCAAATTTATGTCAAAACATTTGAACATGTACCTCAAAATTGTAGATATTAACATTAGTTCAATTTAAATAGATATAACTTTAGTTGTGGTAATGATAGATCCCTCGACTGTACCAAATTTTTCTCGTCTAATCTTCATATGTGCGGAGCAAATTTCTTCTCGAATTTAATCGTTTCCATTCACTGGAAGTGGAACAGTGGAACATTGTCATTATTTATTTATGCGAAACTGAAAGGCAGATCGAAACAGAAATCAGGTGGAACCAGCGAACTCGCTAAACCAGTACGGATGGATAAAAAAGTGGGAAACATATTATACCTCATATCTGATCATAACCTCATCGGCAATGGAAACAAGAAGACAGTCTAGGTCTTGCTTGGCTAGTTCATCCGCTCTTCATCAGAATCGGATCAGTCTGCCACAAGTTCATATGAATTTGAATTTTATGTAGCACTATGCCCCTTGATGCATATGCGCGCAGCCGACACCCGCCATATGATTTTTTGTGTTTGCTCCTGCCGCCGTTATCGCCTTGCATATTATTTAGTTATAATACAAATGTCCCTATGCCTTAAAAAGATATTTGTAACACCTCCAAATTTGTCACAAGCATGTACATATGTAGTACGTACATACTGAGCTGGAATAAAAATGGAACAAATAGTCAGGACCACGACTTCACGTTCACACAATACTTCATTTTATTGACAAAATGTTTTCTAAGATGTAAATCTGAAATTTACCTGACTTAGAAGTGATTTAGGTTCATCATTACAAGTTGCAGCATTCCTTCCTCCGATCTTATAGGCGGCTAATGAGAGCTCTCGCTTTTCCATTCCAGCCTAATTAGTGGCTAAGCCAAGGCTATACGGCCTGCATACAAGAATGTATACTTCGAGAACCAGTTTATACGTTAGTATGCCTAGGGAAACTAAAGTACATCAGTTATTCTTTGATCCCGATCAGTAATGAAGTTCAAACCTTCCTGCAACTAGAACTTGATGTTTGGATGGATGTTTTGTTTCACAAAACTGTCATCGAATGACAATAAAACTCTTTTCATTCATGAATCCCAATTGGCACGTGTGTGTAATTAAATTATTCAAAAACATTAATTTTGTCATAATTGTTGAATGCTAATCAAGTGACTCTTCACAATTCAGAAATATTTCCCTCCATACTTGTTTAGTTAACAAAGTTAGAACCAAACAATTTTCAATGAGCAAATTCAAATAGCTCCAAATCTACATACGTACGAGTATGAACATTGAAGCAACAATTGAGTTCTAATACTTCCACAAAGAGTCTCTTCAACATCTTTTTAGCTGGTTACGCCAACAACTGTTACGATTTTCAAGTGTAATTCCGCAAATGTACCACATGCACTTATGCGAAGAAAAATAAAAAATTACCCCGAATCAAGGACCTCTCAGCCTATCCGAAATATATTTAAATGCATTACACAAGGACTCGCGCCTCCCTCCATATACTCGACAACAAACCACTCACCCACAAGTTCACTCAGAATTACCCTCCTCGTCGATGGCATTTATTTCGATTAATGGAGGACAAAATCAAGTGTACACATCGCTTCTCCTGCTTAAGTGAAGTGCAAGGCCTTGGTATGTATTCGTATTTGAACATACCCATGTGTATGTGATAGTAGATTCAACAATGGAAGAGCTTAGAGTTGAACACACATGTCATAAAAGATGAGGAAGAAATCACCTCCATACGGACATGATTGCTTTAAACTTTTCATTTAAATCCACCACACACACACACACACAGAGGAAATACAAAGGATAATCCATTTGCTTGATATATGAGTGTCCTTGCAAGAATGTTGTTAGTTCACACTGCTACAATTGCTGTCGCTCGCAGCCAGCAATACAGCAGCAAGAGTGCCGAACCGACTACTGACATTCGTTACAAAGTGTTAAACACCAGAGCTAAAGGATGTCGGTTGTCTCCATTGACTCATGTGTGCAAGGGTATCCGTTTTTTTTTTGTTAAGCACATACTATGTTTCATCCTGTGACATGATGATAAATGAGTTCCTTCAATCGTGACAGATTTTTTTCCTTCCACATCCACGAGAGTTTTATTGCAGAGAATGTTTGTCGCTTACTTATATTTATCCTTCGTGTGGATGCAGTGAAATTGCCCAGCAAAATACTCGAGCTTTAAGGAAGAACATTTGAGAGAACATGAACTATAAGTATAAAATGATAGCGAAGGGAAGAAGCAACAAAATGCGTGCTCCATTTTACGCAAAATAAAAATCACAGCTTATCTAAATTGCATTCTAAGCACGTTCAGGGAAAGGATTTCAAGTCTCAGGGGTTTGGTTTGATTCACGCTTTTGTTAAGTTGAGAGTGTAATTGAGGAGGTGCTATGAACGGATATGTGTGCTGTGTCTGCAATTAGATAGGTGGAATTAGAATAGTGGATGGAAGTGGAAGCATACTATATAGTCGTTGTAGTGATTGACGATGACAGGTTACAGAATGATGAATTTGAAAATCCAACAAAGCTTGAGAATTAACATAAATTGGAATTAGAATCTTATACTGCTGTCAAATAGAAGACAATATGCATTCTGGACTTGTCACTCAAACATTTAAAAAAAACTCTTTATAGTACAATTCTTACAAGAATGATTGTCTAGTTGGATTACAAATCTAGACATATACAACTGCACCATAATTATGTTTCCTTTGGTTTGTGTCCATGATATGTCTTGATCCTAAGAGTATGTGCAGCAACTGCATAAATTCTTAGGGAGTAAATTAGATATCCCGGCTCTACAAATGGAGAAGAAATGCTCGGGAAATTCGTTTGCCGAAGTTCATGCTCAAAGCCAATTTTCAGTGAATGACAAATGTTTTAATTACTGTTCCATACCTTGAGGATCATTGAAAAAGTATTAGACGGCCGATTGCGATAAATTATACATACATCTATCTATGCTAATTCTTTAAGTGTTGATTTTGAAATACCGTTTAAGCCAAGCAAGAAATTCTATACGGGTGGCGATAAGTACAATCATGGACATTAAGGATGGCGCAAAGATAACAGTAAGATACTCCACTAGAGTCAATGAAGAATTTTCTAGTTAAAGTATGAGTGCACCAAGGAAGCATCTTAGATCCTTTGCTCTTTGATGCTATCTTCGATTATCAGTCTTAAGGTAGAGTGACAGACCTTTAAGTACGTCAGAAATTCATTGCCGAAGCTGCAGCCATTATAAGCGAGGATCAAACTTCCCTAAAACGAGGACTTGATGTTTGATATTTTAACTTATTCCCGACATATGTATATTTGAATGGAAAATTGATTGATTGAGTTGAAATATTAAGTGGATATGATCAAAGGCGAAGCAGCAATGGATGACGACAACCAATCATCGTGTAAGTGATTGACAAACTACAATAAGTATGACACCAAATTTACAGCAGATAAGATAAATATGCTTTACATGACAGCAGATGTAATGAAGCTTTATCGATTTAGAAGTTCCCAAATCCGAGGAAGCCTTTTTGCCAACCACCACCCTCTGCACAAATGCAATCTCCTATACAAGCTACAGGCAGTCATACAATTTTTTAACACAGATGCAACAGTACCAGCATTTGAATGGCTTCAGTGACGAAGTGTTAACGTGAAGGGTTATGGTCATTATAATTCTAATCATACCTTCGTCGAATAAAAAGAAAAGACAAGGAGACTCCAACTGCAAAATATCAAGAACTTCTTAAAGATCTACAGTCATGCTATATTTTTAGTATGTTAACGTGTTGCCACCAGTGCTGTCGTTTTTTCACATTCTAAACGTAGCATGTTTTTAAGATTTTGGGTAACATTTTCGATAAAATTTTTAATGTTAAAATAAATATGAATATATTGAGCGAATGAAAGGAACCTACAGTTTAATTCCGATTCCGACTCATAGCAGTTCTTACTCTTGAATGTTTGTCGGACTTTCTCGAGAGTAAGGGTAGTAAAACAAAACCTTAGGCGGTGAACAAAGGTGGTACACATTGCTTAATAGTCAAAAACACTTCTTTCGCATTATATTAATCATATGTTAAAAATGCTTTAATGATTTTGATGACATTTTGCACAATGTACATTTTTAACCGAATTGTTCAATATACAAAAAATTATGAAAATCGTTTAAGTCGTTTCTAAAAAAACGAATTCAATTTCAATTTTGGAAAATCGTAATACGAAAAAAAAATTATTTTAGAAATCAAAGTGGACAACAAACAGTATACAAAATAATAGTACCATTTTTGTATATTTATATGATATATACTTAATATTTTTTAAAAACCTGAGCATTAACCATTCTTGGTTGCACTCCATGTATTTCATTTTCTAGTAAATTAGTGATGAGTTATTATATAAAAAAATATTGTACGGCACATACCAATAACTAAACATATGTAAGAAAAGGCTTGAGTCCGCTTGGGGTGAACAATATCCCTATATGCCCCTAAGAAAAAGGCGTTCAAAACATTAAGGAGATTTACAAACAAAAAAATGTTTATTGAAAAAACCCAACTAAAAAGCGTGCGTGTCTTATTGTTAAATCGTAAATCGTGTTAGGTAAAGTCGATATTTTTAAAGTCCTGATCATAAATATATATACTTCTAGGGGTCTACGACAAATATTAAGGGGTGTTACACACCATGTGTCAAAATGAATATTCCCTAATGATAAAGTATAAACAAAGTGAGTTCACCTAACTCTAACTCTCAAAATCTAAATGTCAAATCTCTGAATTACACGTATCATTCATTCACAACACAGCCAGCGTTGTCACTGAAAATCGAAGCGAGGTAGTATGATGCTCCAAAAATAGTAGTATATTAAAAATAAAAGTATCAGTGCAATTTTTTCAGCAAATTACATTTTATTTTTATTTCAACGACATAATATCATCTAGTTTGGATAGTGTCAATCTACAATAGATATTAATAGACAATCAATATCGATGAAAGTATTCGAACGAATTCAAATCTCGCAGAAACGAATACTGCACTCAATGATGTATCAAACGTAAGTCGGAACTGGAAACAGATCGTTATGCTTAATCGATATTATTTTAAAGGAGGTGGTAATATAAGCAATGTATTTTTGCTTATGAAAAAGATTCACTATTCCACTTCGTCCCCTTCTTCAGTAAATTCACTGAAAAGTTGGTCTCAACGCTATACCAGGGTTTTCCCTTCCACAAATATACATCCATACGCACTTGTATTATAATTAGAATATTAAATAAATATGAGTAACACTCATTGTGCCCATGAAAATGTAAGTCCTATCAGCCATAATTACTAAGTATATAAAATCGGTCCTCAATTGCAAAATTTATAATACCTATCAGTTATGGCGTCTTTGTTTTTTTTATAGAAAACTACATTGTTCTACAAATAGTTGGAATAGTAGCAATTTTACTACTATAGTAGTAAAAGTGGCACCGTTGATCACAGATAGGAAATATGAGAGAAGAATAGCTCCTTATACACTTTGACAGCTGCGAAAAAAAAAAATCGACGTGGTGGCCAAACTAACAATTTGTTTTTCGGAATTTCAGTCCATTAAAGTGCGATAATAAATAAGTTTAAGTGTTTTAAACCGAAGTGTAATAAGATATGAATTCACTCGCAAAGTATGCGAATTCAGCCAGTTTCTCGTTGAAGTATTAACGTGGTTCTCTCAAGGTGATTCTGCTTAAAATTAATATTTTATTGTTCGGCGGACACAGTATATTCCGTAAATGTTTGTATATTTTTCGTAAACAAAAATTCACAGCAGCAACAAAAATATTTCTCCTTGAGATTTGATGCTTGAGGTGGTGTATTGAAAAAGTAATTAAGTCAAGCTCGATGGTTGTAATGCAGATAGGCTTTCAAAGTAGTCAGGTAATGTCTAAAATCCATACATGTATTAACAATTTGTATTAAGTATCTTGGTTAAGATCACAGATGAGTAAATATACAGATAGTCAGGATTTGTGACTCTCTCGCCCTCGCATTTTTATTTTTATTTTTAAAAAAAAGGCATAGAACTGTGTCTATATAAGATTTTGCATGCAAATCAGAGACTGCATCAAGGAATCCATTTTGAAAAAATATATAGGAAATGTAGGTATCTCCAAACACCATATTATTGACAGTCAACAGCACCCTCTGTGGTTGACACGTATTCACAGACAGGAAATTTAAGAGAGGATTTTGCGTCTTCAATTGGACTGAGGGATATGCTGAGTTGCCTGTCTGGTTTATTACTCATCTGTGGTTAAAATGAATATATAACCTACATCTGACTGTAATTAATAAATTCCAAAAGTTGAGAGGGACATGGGCAAAAACACGAAAATTGTGTTGTTAATTGTGAATTAAATCGACTAGCTCTACCGGTAGGGGTAAGGCTAATCTGTTCTTTAAAAATAACATACGCTACCTACTAATAGTCAACCAGCTTAGTTGTTTCCTAAAGCGTTCATTGTAGATGTTGCTGTCAACTAGATAGTTGTGGATTTACCAATATTTCTAAACAAAATAATTTTATTAGAAAGCTTACTTTTCAAGTCACAACAAATTTTCAAGTGCCTAACAGCCCTACCCATGCATCTAGCATGCCAACTCAATAAAGTTTGTTCATTCCAACAAAATCGAAAATCCGTAAAGTGCCGAAAAGCGTCGGTATACAGGTTCTCTGTTATTTTGTTCGCATGGCTTTCTTCAACTCCTTAATAGTTGTTCTGCAAAACGAACGTTACACCCACAAAGAAAGTGGCAAACTTTCCCCAACGCAGTTTTTCGATTTTCTGCAATTACAAGGTATTACTACCAAAAATAAAAAAAGGTGAACAAAAAAAAACCTGATCGGCCATATTATAGCGTTTTCAATAGCTACATGCACAGTTGCGGGAAAGGATCAAAAGAAAACTCGTTAAAAGTTTTCCGCCAGTACTTCGTCGGCCTCTGACGGTATGTACCAAACGTAGTTGGAAAGCTTTTTCCTGTTTCTGAGTGCACGAGAAGTAAAAAAAAAACCAACATCCACATCTCCCAGTTACCAGCTGCCAGTACATTTCGAGTGGAGTTTGAATCCTATGTACAGTTCGCTGCCTTTTAACACTATAACATCGACGCGGCTTATATTGCACCTTCTCAGGACGACGACGACGGGATGGTACGAATACTGCCACGGTGTAAATTCGTTCGATGGCATTGTAATATCGTTTTTGATTTGTGTGTGGATTTTATGATTGTGGCTTTTGATCTTCCAGCGACTTTGAATCAAAGCGAATGATTGCACATTTCAGCTGAAAGGTTATTGCAACTATAAAGGTTTCTTTATTTGCCTGTGCAGGGGTTAGCGGCTCTGTAGGTACAAAGGAAAACTGAAATCATTTTAATGGTTTTCGCATTTGTAAATTTTCTACGCGGTTTGTTTGAGATTTCAAGTCGATTTCGTTTGAATGAGTAATATACTTTTGGTTATTGGATAGTTCTGATGAGTCAGTGAGTCAGTTGGCATCCCCCTACACTCCATCAGAAAATAACTAAGCAACAATAAGTTCACCCTCTTCAAAAGTCTGAATCCCCTTTATTCAAATTGTAAACAGAGTCCTTAAGAGACAGAAAAAAGAAAGTATAATACAAATTAAAAACTTTTATCTACCCACAACTTTTCAATTTATCGGATCACTTTCTAAGTTACCTAACTGCTATGATTATATTTTGAAGAACTCCCTCTATTCAAATGCCCCTCTCACCAAACGCCCGTCGACCGATATGAATACCAATAAAAGTTTCGCAAAAAAAAAATAGAAAAGATTTTCAAAAGAAAAACATCAAATCCGGAATGTCTTCCATCGAAAAAATTGCCTCCGGTTGCAAAACGTCCGACGGGGACAGTCGTTCCCTCATTTTGAATACTGAATTTCCTTTTGCAAAAAAAAAAAATGATATAGATTTTTTAATGAATTTTCCAGCGGGAACATAGAACATGAATCAAACAAGCATCTACGCCAAAAAAAAGGACGAAAACGGTGATGATGATGATGATGACAAACATTTTCAAGTTCCTGCTAATTTTTGTACCCAAAAAAAAAACAAATAATGGATTTTTCTTGCCGTTCGTCCTCTTTGGGGATACTCTATATGTGCCGTCGTCGTCGTACACATACACACAATTAGAAAGCAAAAGTGTAATGTAAAACGGAACTCATCTCCTCCACCCGCACGTCCGTTTGAAATGCGATGACGTTTGAAAGAGGGAGAAGAAAAAAATCGCACATACATCCTGCCAGGATGTGAAAAGTCACCATTGATAAGGCAAACAGTTCGGTTTGTCATCCCTCTTCTCAGTGGAATTTTAATGTTTCTCTTATCATATCTCTCTGTGTTTGTCTCGGTGTATGTTTGTCGAACTTGTTACCGGGCAAAGACAGGGTGGAGGTGGACTGAGTTGGCTTTATCATGACGGAAACCGAGAGAAAATATTATGATGATGACGAGACAAATATTTATGGTGAAGTGGCTGCTGATGGTTCGCATTATTGCTTCTTTTAGATTTGTTAATGGTCTCGAGCGAGGATGTGCCTATTCCCAGGAAGTTGGAAAAAAAGTTTTTTAGCAGTACTAGCTTTTTTTTTATCTAAATTTGGTCCTTTTGTGTGTTTGTCGCAGTTTGTTGTTGGAATGAAGCGTAAGCACATGGAGTTTGCATTAAATATTTTACGAAGCTGAACGGCTAACATTTATTATCCTCAATGGAATAGAAAGTGGTACCCACTTCTGTGCGAGGGAAGAGTAATGTTTTTAAATGGCCTTAAGGGGAATTTCGGTTAGGACTGACTAAGTTGTCGTTTTTGGAAGGATTGTATTACTTAGGCTAAAGTTTAATGTTCTCAGTTACATACATTTGGGAAATTTTAGGCCGGAGGTGTTGTATGCCTTTTTTTCATTACATCCTGTAGAAACTCTAGTGTTGTCCTTTTCCGCTTACATCCTTACTGACTCCACACAATAGTGCCGCAAAGATGGCTTTAAAATGGAGGTTCGGCCTTCGACTGGATACTGAACTTCGACGATCCTTTTGGCTGTAGAACTATAATTGTCCATATACATTGGGTTTCTGATATACGACATCGTTTATGTCAAAAGCTTTGTCAGCAACCCGACAAGGTATTTTAGCGAAATGGAGTCTTAATATGCAGCACTCACTACGTCAACACCTTGGACTTGGAGCCTGTTTCGATGTCTTCGCCAACTTCACCAACGTTGCAGATAGGTGTATCACCTCAGCCTTACTATGCGTTAAACGTCCGAATGCATTGTTTTCTCCATCTGATAGAAAAAATGGCGTAAATTTCCCAATGACATTCGGTCGAACTTGTTTGTTATATTTGCAGTCTGCGAAATTGTGCCTTCGAATATTAAGTCATTGGAAGCTCTTTATAGAGACGCCGGTGAAAGAAAACACAGTTGAGGTAATAAGACAACTTCCTCCGAATCTTGACGAGCAAATTCGCAGAGGATCTCAGACCCGGACCCGGAAAACAAAACACAGACTACAGTCCTCTGAGCGATTTCAAAGCCTTCATAAGTTGAAGGACTAAAAACCTTTTGTGCAGCTTGGCTGTTCTGTCAGACTATGTACTTCGATCTCTCCACCTGTAGTCTCCCAATATAATGCATGGATATAGCACAGATCTCAGACAGGTTTTGGAATCACCGGTAAAAATGCGATTACATCCCTTCAATGGTTCAGATCCTTGCCCAAAAATATGAATTTAAAATTTTAATGCAGCAGATTTACCGGAATCAGATTTCAGATGTTATATCCATCATATAGAGGTCGTAAGATGTTTCGATGATTAAAATATCAACCAGAACCAGGTGAGCTTGAAAAAGACTTGATGCAACCGAAGCAATTAGCAATAACATATTGGGGTGAAAGCTTATTCCATCAAACAAACGATGAGAAGATTGGCGTAATCATTATCGAGGAGATCCACTGGATTAATTTAGAAATAACTTTGACCAGATACAGAAAGAAAATAAAAAAAGCCGAGGAAAGATGTCAAGAAAATAACCTACATATATCTACTAACTAAATAGCTTAAGCTCAAATTAACCAAATCTTCATGAGGTTTTTTGCAATGACCTTTACCTTCCTTTGACGAAGTTGTTATCAGAAATAAAGGGATCAAAGCCCGACCACTCAGCGGCATCTCTATACTATTCTGCCTGTGAGATTTCACTGGTTTGATCACTAAACAATATCTTCAATATGGCTCCATCGTCAGTAAAGAATTATTGATGCACCTTAGGATACGTCACTTTTCCTTCCAGCAGGTAGTAGAGAACAGCAAAAAAGGAAAGAACTTAAGAAGCTACCCCGTTGCACACCACACCTAATTATAACTCCTTGGGTACTTCAGGAGAGCATTTAGTTCTTGCCCTAACTCACCCCTAAATGTCCATGTACGTTCGTTTTAGAAATCCCTCGTTGTCTTAGTTCCATACATATCAGATCTCTTGGTTGCACCAAATGCAAAACCTTTAGGAAACCACTGTGCTTTTCCATTATGATCTCTATATAGGGAGGTTACTAGACGCGAATGATAATTTTTTCCAATTCATATGTTTCAACAGCTATCAAAGTTACCAAGGTTTGCCATTTCACCGTGCATCGTTTCATGCTTGATGAACTTAGCGAAATTATCAAAACATGTTATCGAAAACATAAAACCGAAGACTTAGCACCAATCAGGATTTGGATTTGGGCCTACATACGTATAAGATTGTATTGACGCAAGAATTGAAGCCGGTCTACTATAGGCAACTCCGTGAGATCGAGTTTTGTGCCATTTTACCGGATGAGATCCATTTTTGGCTCAGTAGCTAAGTTGTATTTTTTGCGGAGCGATCGGAGCGAAGCCTCAATGCATCCACAATGATTGATTGTTTGGCGCGGTTTATAGCATGGCGGCATCATCGCACCCTATTTCAAGTCCAAATGAGAAAGAAGACACCGCTACCGTCAATTGCGTCAGGTCCAGAGCGATGTTAAGCGATTTTCAGTGGCCAGAGCTCGACAACCGAACTGTGGTTCCAACAAGCGACGGAACGCTCGAGATTTTTAATGAGAAATTTGGCGACTGGGTCATTTGCGCAGAAGCATAAACGTCATCCAAGGAAGCTCTAAGAAACGACAGCAAGGGAACTTAGTGTCCTTAAAAATACCACGCTTAATGGAGTTACTTATTGACTAATGCCCTGAAATAAAATTAAACAGATGCCTACAATTAAGTGACTTTCATTCCCAGTAAATCTTGTGTAAACTTCATATAAAGGACCCGATTCAAAATAGAGAACAATATAAAGAATGTCCACAAAGCCTCATCCACAATGCCCTTATTCCCACTGACAAAACATTGGCGGCCTAGCTATGCATCTGGCACATAACTCTCCCACAAGTACCTCTTATTGCGCATTAAACTTAAATGCCGTCCGCCCTTATTTACGGTCATGAAATAATTTATATCCCAGCCGCCTTAACTCACTCACCCATTTATTCACTTTTAATCCGATATGCTTACGTCTACCACATGCGAACATAATGAGCTTCGCTGTTTTCATTACGCGTGCATTACGACCAACTCAGGCCACCACGATCCCGAACCGATTATTATGAGAATTGTTGCAAAACAAAGGACTTATCGTCCTTCATGTAGACACATGACTCGACTACACACTGGCCTGGCTTTCTTTTTATCCTCATGTACATCAGTTTGGGGCTCTGTTCTCTGCTCGCTCGTTGGCTATTATCCTCCTCCAAAATGACTCCTACACCATGAAACGAATGTGTTACAATGTACCAGGATTGTGGACATTAATACTATAACGGGATTAATTATCATAATAAATTTAATACGAAATCCTTGCAATCAATATACGAAAGCCTTTAATAGAGTTCCTGTTCTCGTGTCGAGATATGCTGAAAGTTGATACACAAATTTTTGGACAATAGATAATTATGTATGAGCTGCCGTCTCATTGCAGGGAAAGAAGCTACCTTTTGTCATAAAACAAACATCGTGTTGGAAGGGGAAAATGAATGGCATTGCTTTGACATCTGAGTAACCATGACACATTCACGAGAACAAAGACTTTCCCTCTAAGCAAACATGCATTCTACTGACAATAGTGCACAATGCATTCTCCAAGGTGATGCTGGAACGTAATTTATTTTTATTATTTGATCAAAGGACATGAGACCTTGTGTGAATTTGAAAAGAATTGACCTAGTTTCGAACCGAACCACAATCTCGCTCTCAATAAAATCCCACACGTCAAGGCTTTTCTCAACACTTTTGGAACGTGTTTGTGACAAAACGTCAAACCCACCCATCTGTTTTGTTAATTGATTTCCGTAAACTAGATGAGTCTCTAGAGCTTCAGCTGGCTCACAATCTATTCCTTTTCTTGTTCGGTTAAATTGTATTTGACGTGTTTCAGTTGGGGTGCACTTCATTATTCTATTGTCATTCATTTTAGCAGAATTATGTGTCGAGTTTTGACATGCATCTAATATAACGTTTCAGTTTTCTTCCGAAAGTGGGGAGGGAAAGGGACGCAAACTATTATAGCTACATATACGAGTACTTATTGTTCGTCTTTCCATGATGCGTTAAGTATTTAGGGGACATTTTATTGTCCCTGCAACAAGCTACTAAATGCATGTGAAGTCAATAATTTGATTATTTATAAACGGTTTTTGAGAAGTCAACAAGTTTGCAAGCTGTATTGGTTTGTCGACGATTATTTACTTTGGAATTTAAGAATTACTTCCGTTCTTACAGGTTTCATCGGTGACGTGAAACAACGCGCAACCAAGCGAGGCCCGGTTTTTGAAACGACATAAAGCCAAACTCGGATTATTCCGACTTTGAAATGGAAATAATACCAAATTTTTAGAATTTGGCCTTATTTCATTTGGCGTTATTTCACGTCACCGGATTCATCTAACGACAGGCAATAGGAGTTCAACTTTTCAAACTTTCTGACGTCTACTTTGTTTCGCTCGCATATTACATGCTTAACTTAATGGGCTCCCGACGCGTAAAGCGTCTTTGCCTGAGACATGGCAGCCTTTCATCGTCGGCGATCGTGGACAGTATCCCGGAGCAAGCGCTCTGGCATCCGCGATGGCTTGGTCTTTGAAATCGTGTTTTTGAATCCGTCTTAGAATTTTTCATTCGAAGGCGCTTGAAATTTTTTGCTCTTTTTAACGATTTTTCTTAGTGTGAATATTTGGTCTTTTGTCGATTTTACACGCTACACTGGTACGTGCCAATTAGTCTGTTGTAGAAAGGTTTGAGACGTTCACACAGTACTTAATGCCACGATAGTTATTGAAAGACATAGAATCGCCTTTCATGTAGATGGGGGCATATATTAAACTTATAGTCCAGTTGTCGAGTATGCTTTCCTTCACCCAAACTTGAAAGCATTTGAAGCCCCACCCTACCAAATCTTCACCACTGTATTTGAAGAATACGCATTCGTCATCATACCACGGGATCTTTGATGATGTCGCAATACTGGGACTACTGGTTGCTGGTGTCTGTAGTAGGTCTCTCACTTATGTGCTCTTTGTAGTCTCTGAATACCTTAGATGTGCTAAGTAGTCCTAAGTCGAATTTCTTCTTGTTGTGAGCAGATCGAAGCTATTTCTCATACTAGATCTTCACAGCTGACGTTTGCACCTTGGTATGTGTACACGTTTAAGATGTTTAATTAGTATCGACAAAATCTCTGTTCCAGAACCCTTACTAGCACTGGAAAATCCTAATGATCTCAGCTCTAAATATTTCGAAGAAGCTCATGTACGACACCGTTGGTTCATTGGCAACACTGTAAATTCATTCAACCTACGTCTTCTTTCTGAGATGCTCATATAGACGTCTCAGCCAGTTATTTTAGACAGAGTTAGTTATTTTGTTCAATACCCTTGTTTATAAGTTAAGAACGTCTTGTCTGGTTGGACAAGCCCACTATCCGGTGGTTGCTACGAGAAGATAAGTTCAATTGATGTGTAGATATATGTAGTTACAACATAGTTCCATCGGCAAGTTGATAACGCTCAGTGAATGACGTTAAAATCGTTACAAACCTATTCGGATAGCTGTCAGATAAACTAAATCTTTGTGAAACGCATCGCATTCAATGCCATCTGAAGTCATTGGTTTAAAGTCGTCGCAATTAAAGAAGCCTATTAGAAGAAACCCAGTACATTCATCCGCCCACCACTACGGAACCCCTGGTTTGATACACAGTGCCGGCAAGTACATGCAGCAAAACAGCATGCTTATAAATGACGAGTGCGGCTCGTGAGCACTACCAGCATAGGAGGGGGGAAGTACATTAGCTTCTCTGGAGGAAAAACGAACGAAGAAGCGCACAATTGAGGAAATGGAGAGATGCTACTCTAGGAATAATGCCCGAAAGATTAGCCACTAAGAAGAACGGGTCAGTGGAACTGGACCCGAACAGATATGGAAAAATATAGACAATGCAAGTCAAAATTTCGGACTTATTTTAGTTTGAACTTGTATTTGGGCAAGCCCGTATGTATTGAAGAGACTCTCTAAATTGTGCGTATATGATCTTATCTTTGAATTATGCGAGCGCCTGAAACTATTTGTCAACGATCTGATGGGCCCCACTCTATCGAGTTGGGTCTGTTTGGCAACGCAGCCCATCACCAGGCTAGACTTGATTTTAAATAAATGTTTGTCGACTTTTTTCGCTGGTGCTTGCCTTTTGTGTGTCTCGTGACTACCGCATAACCCACTTTAACAACAATTACATCAGGCGGCGTATAATTGCCTTGATATGTTTACTTTTGATAATATGTGGGTTCTTGGCTAACGTTTTTGGAAGATGCTGTATTGTCCGTCATTGAGAAAGCTGAAAAAATAGAAATATTTGCAACAGAAAGCAAAACCAATCAACTGATTTTATAGGTTTTCGTGCAGTAGTACTCAGAGGAATCGTTTATAAAAAATCCAATTTCTAAATAAATTAATTCTGAATCCATTATTTCTTAGAAAAAGTATCCCCAATTTCATTTCATATCCACACTCCTAATGTCTGGTCCTTCCAAACAGAATACAGCCCATACTCTCGAGTCAAAACGGATAAAACTTGAAATCAGCTATTGAGGACTCAACACACACAGACAGAAGCCGAGGTCATAAATTTTAATGCTTAGAAACAGAAAGCTCCAACGATACAAATTATTTCTTTTAAATTTATTTAGCTTCATCTTGTATAGGTTGAATTTTTTCTACCGATTTGTTACACGAACTTTGTGAAGACATAACAACGAGGAGTTAAATTTCCCTTTCCTATCACTTGGTCGCGCATAAGTCACCTCAGCAACTAAAAGTCCTTTGTAAGAAATGCCAAGGAATGTTCTCTTTGTACAAAATGTTCTTCGCATATTGCGTAGCACGAAGAGTTCAAGTTGCTTATTGTCTCATTACTTTAGAATTGTGTGCTCGCACATTTTTATTGAGTGAGGATGAAATGCAGGAAACCATCGAAGGATGTGCGTACTGGTATGTGGGTGACTGAATATATATTTTTACTAGAATGGGAGGACGACCAAATTTATTGCTATGCTATGCAAGAACTCAAAGGTTACCTCACTTCAGCTGGTAACACAGGACAATCTGTTTATGGGTTGTACATTTCTTTGTTGTCTGATCAAACGTGCTTGAAGAATTTCTAAATTAAAAAATTGAGTTGCTTTTATTTTGCATCAATTAATTACGTACAAAATAATATTTATGGAGTGGAAGGTAGTTAGGGATTCACTTTGACAATCAGCCGGGTCCATTGTGTTCAATTTCGGGAACTTTGACGAACGTAAAGTTCTTGGAAAGTTTTACTTTCTTAAGCTCTATTTATTCTCAGACCCTGCAACTGGTGAAAGTACCTACAGTATTCTATATGAAGTATACCTTGCCGCTACGCTGAGCATGTAAATATCTTTCGGTTTAATCCGGTTAATCATTTTGATCTAGGTTTTGTCTACAAGTCAAAAGCCACAGTCATGTGTCAACCCTTCGTGTGGTGTGCATAGGTAAGAGTTCCTTCAGAAGTTACGGCCAGAGATACGTCCAATTCTGACCACTTTCTCTCAAGTTCATCCGCTTCTATTTGCAGCTTAAAAATATCTCGTTTAAGTCTTGATTGTGCTGTTTTACCGCTCCAGACTAGAATACAACTGGCTCCATGCCCTTTATGGCCGATTGGCCACCAGATTGTATTGTTAAAGTTGTTGGCCTTTTACTTCCTTAGCTGATCGTGTTACAGCATCTATTTCTGCTTGAAAGACGTTGCTCACTAATAATACAATATTTTACTAGTCTCAAAGCTTCACTGGAGATACTAACGTGTGTGCACATTGCAACATTGAATATGGAGAGCTACCTCTTCGTCTTCTGTGACTCCCTTAAGCGCTCGCCCTCTCGTTTCTGTGCGGCCCACCTCTTTGAAGCGGTCCATTGTGATGCGATGGATCCAAGGCCACACGATTTGAATGACCACAGTTCCGACTCTCTGAGTCTGCGGTACATGTCCAGGTGTCGGTGCCGATGGTGTATAGTTAAGTAATATTCCATTCCTAATGGGGCAAATCTACCCTCTCGACCACTAACATATGTTAGAATGGACTTTACTTCCGCCAAATGAATGATCCCATATATTTGCGAGCGTTTTTTTTCAGCAGGCATTTAGATCCGCGAATGCCTTTCAATTAAGCTTTGAATCTAAAACAGCCCCCAGATATCTTGCTGTCCCCGATATTTGTACGTCATATCCCCCTTACTCGGTGTTGGTTTAAAAACGTCGACTACCATTTTCCTTGTAAACATCATGATTTTCGTTATTGATGGGTTTACGCGTTCAACGAACGCATTCAACGCATTCTGAATTGTTTTTTCCACAATCGATACTAGACTGCGAAGTACCATGTAGATTAATCTGTTTTTAATTTAAACGACCAATGCTGTCTAAAAGCAGTTCCAGTCTTTTCAGCACGAACGACGATAGACTAATAAAGGAGGTATTTAGTCCTTCGATCTGTTTTGACTAGCTTCGCCCATCTTCATACCTCGAAAACATATCACAATATAGCCGTTGACAGCGCATTTAAATGCATTTCAGCCATGACATGTCAGTTCCCGCAGACAGTATATATTATAATCCCAAAATATAACTTTTACGACATCAAATAAATATTCTACTAAACTTCTCCCCCACTGTCTGTTGCTGTTCAGTTCATCCTCTGGGTAAATTGAATTAACGCAGATCTCCTCGAAGATTAGAAAGTGCGGCCTCAAGTGCTAAAGTATTCCTTATCGTTAACAAAATCCAGACATCACTTTGCCTCCCATCGCCTGACGTTTTATTTATTAGATTTCCCTTGAGGATAGCAAACGGACTCATCGACAACAAAAAATAAAAAAATAAAAATTAAAATTTATCAAGGACTTTCTACTTATTTTGTATAATTCTGATTATGAAATTGTTAAGGATACAGAAAAAAAAATAATTACTTGAGATAAGGATTTAAATGGGCGCTCGCACTCAAGTCGTCGTCCAATTATCCAAACAAAAAGTAAATTTAAGTTGATCCTTGAATTGAATCAGAATCCTGGCCATCCCATTGTGGTGGAAAAGCATCATCGTCATTCAAACTATTGCTCCCGGCCAGTTGATGGGAAATATACAAATAGATATACATATATATTCTTTTTAAATAAATCTTTGGAAAATTCCTTCTTATAACCTCTTTGCTTCGCGTCGCGTCGTGTCGGTCGGTCATCTCCTTTTATTGACGACCCAGTCTGCGTTGAGAGCGCGCTTACATTTTGTTATTGTGGGTGCTGTACGGTCGTATGCTATGGAAGCACGTAGTCGGAATTACTGTGTCAATCGAAGTGAATGACGAGGAACTACGTTTACGCTGTAGGCGGAAGCTTAGCGGTGAGCATAAAAACTGAGGACATTGGAGTGCTTTCATTGTGTCCATATCACGTTTCGATAATCTGACGCTACAGATTTAGTGTTGTTGACACTGAATGACTGCTAACCCAGAAAGCAAGCACGATGATGCAAATTTTACTTCAATTGAGGGCGGCTATGGCAATGGCAACTTCAATCAATTGTAATGAAGAACACCTACTAAACTAATAGCACTAAAGAGAAATTTAAATGCAATCGTTTAAAAATGTCCTAAAGTTGACTGACTGACTGTTTGTGTGAACATTTTTTCTTATAGTTGCCTGACATTTTTAACAATAGTTTATGAATAGAATTTAAAAGTACCGACCAGAAAAAAAATGTTTGGATTAAAGATGTGAACTAACACCACAAGTGTAATCTATACAATTGTTTGTCCTCACGGAATTATTCGGCTGTAAACAGCCCAACCGCCAATGGTAGAATTATGCATCTTTGAATTTGATTGTTTCCAAACGGCCGTTTTTGGGTGGGTAAAGAGGTTGGACATGGGAAAATATTTGTCTGTTTGAAACTTAAAATAAATACTCTACAAAAGAAATAATGAAACATGTACAGGTAAATTAATTTCTCCTTTTCTGAGAAATATTGCAAAACATATCAGTAGCTTGATCGGAAACCTTTTACGGATGTCAAAAATATTTAGACACCTGTTTCAGTACTGTTTTAAGTTGCCTTTTAAAAAGTGGGAAATATTTGTTGTAAGTTAAGAAAACAACTTAATCATCTATGCGAGTAGAGGGTAGGGTGGTATGCATTGTATCTCCCGACTTTTTGGTTGGTTTTTCGTATAGAGATAAAACTGACATTTTGTGGTCAAATCTGGCAACTCTAATGTCAATTATTTTCAGTTTGGTTTGCCATTTCATCATGAACAGGTTGATAAATGAACAACACTTTTTAAAAAAGTTTAAAATTTAAAATTTTGTTCAGTGATGAGACTCATTTTGGGTTGAATGGTTACGTAAACAACAAAATTGCCGCATTTGGAGAGAAGAGAATCCACATGAGACCCTTGAAACGCCATTACATCCACAAAAACTGGCTGTTTAGTGTGCTCTATGGGCTGGTGGCGTTATTGCCGACATACAGCCCCAAATGCTTTAAAAAGTGGTTGAAAATTGGATCTCTAGGCTTGTCTTTATTCAAACCAGCCGTGTCGACCACATGCCCGAAAGCATATTTAAACATTAATGGCATAAAGTTATCCTTCCAATAAAGCTAAATTGATGAACGATTTTCTTGTGTTTTATTTCAATTCAAAGTGATCAAAAGTTACTCGTATGGTATAAATTGAACAATAAAAAAAATACACCGGATTGGGAGAATGGTCGGTAAATTGAAGTCTGTTTCATACTCAGAATTCATTTCGTTTTGTCCGATTAATGTGGCCCTGATGGTCAAAAGTCACCCCTTAAGCGGGGTTTGCAAAATGCGTTACAGATTTGCCTCTTGCCGGTCACGGTTACACATCATTACTCAGTTCTCCTCTTCTGGGTTCCTAGACACGTTGGAGTGAAAGGGAACAAGAAAATGGATAAACTAGCCGGATACGGCGAGTTTCATCGACGTTGTCTCTACATATATGACTAGGGAATAATGGAACAACACTAGTGGTTGCGCCATATCCCAAAGTCTGTGGCCCAATATTGACATCAAAAGGATCTCTCTTGACAGAATCCAAATTAACTGCATCATTGAAAACATGGCTTAAAGTCACAGCAGTATTCTTTAGCTCTAATTAAAGATCCCGTAATACTGTTCAAGTTTATCAATAAATATTACGCGCGTAGTGTGCCGTTCTTTGGAACAATTAAAGTTTGTAAAATAAGAGAGTGATTTTCTTTTTTTGAATTAATATTATAAGTGAATTGAATTAGTTTAAAATACATGTCAGAGTAAGTAATAAGGAATAATATAGTTAATTATTTATATCTTTAATAAAATAACTTACTTACTTAACGGGCTCCCGATCCGTGAAGAGTCCCTGCCTGAGACACGGCAGCCTTCCATCCTCTGCGATCCCGGGCACGCTGCTTCCAGTTGTCCACGCTGCTCTGGCATCCACGATGGCCAGCGGAGGTTCTGTCTTCCTTACCGTCTCGAACCAGGGGCTCAAACTCTTTTTTAGTCTTGTGCTCGTTAACTTTAAGGCCAACTAGTTTCGCCTGTTCTTCAATAGCCGTGAAAGCCTCTATCACGGCACGCTGGGATCGACCGATGATGTCTGTATTATCCGCATACCCCAGCAGTTAGACTATGCCTTGAAGATAGTGCCTTCCGTGTTGACACCTGCCCTTCGCACTATCTACTCAAGAACAAGATTGAAGAAATCACACGACAGCGCATCCCCTTTCTGAATTTCGGTGCATGTTTGAAAGAGTTCAGACGAGCTGCTTCTAAACTGCACATTGCACCGCGTGTTATGTAGTGTCACGCGACACATCTGGATCAGTTTTGACGGTTACCCGAATTCGGCCATTGCCACAAAAAGCCCCTGACGATGAATGCTGTCATATGCGGCTTTAAAGTCTCGACTCTGAACTCGTTGGTCTTTTCCAGGATTTGCCTCAGTGTGAATATTTTGTCTACAGTTGATCTGCCGGGCCGGAAGCCACACTGGTACAATGGTACTGGTGCAAGACATAGGATCGCCTTTCTTGTAGATGGGACATATGGAGCTGATGGTCCAGTCATCGGGCATGCTTTCCTCCACCCGAACATGGTTGATGATTTGGTGCATGTGCCTACCATAACATCACCTCTGTATTTAAAAAGCTTTGCAGGTAGACCATCAGAGCCGGCGGTCTTATTGTTCTTTAACTTTTTTATAGCTAAGCCAACCTCTTCTATACTGGGCAAAGCGACTGGTTCTTCATTGACTTTACGATGGTTCTCTTCTTGCCCCATCACTCTCTCTACATTTTGCCCGTTTAGGATCCCTAGCCGCGGAAACCTAGTGCTACTTATCACCGTATTACAAGATGCTGCAAAGTCAATTAGTCGGTAGCCTTTATCTATTGTCGTTTCGTGGAGGCTGTGCTTACCAACTAAAAAGCTGAAGATGTTTTCATTGCCGTCTTTAGCATTGAAGTCCCCGAGTACAATTTTGACATCGTACTCCGGACAGGCTCCGTAGGCTCCGTCCAAGAGGTCATAGAATTCCTTCTTGATAGGGTCCTCAGCCTTGTCGGTAGGGGCGCGTGCACAAACATTAGGCTAATGTTTTGGAATCTCTGATGCGGATCACAGCCAGGCGATCACTTATCGGCTTTAAGTCCATTACTTTGGATCCAAGCCGATTTCCCGCGACGAATCCGCATCCTAACACGTGCAATCTTTTAGTACAGCTGTAATTAATGTCGCAGTTTTGCCTTTTCATAGCTCCTGATCCTATTCATTATATCTCCTGGATCGCGGTTTTGAGTATCACCTGGAGTATAGATTGTCCGCACATTCCAGGTACACACTCGCATGTCCGTTAAAGTTCTGGGCCTATTTTGCCTCAAGGTTGATTTATATTCAAGGCTACAATAGTCTCTCCCATAACTATGTGTTCTGACGTGGTCGGGAAGTTACCGCGATGGCACAACCCCCAACCTGAAGGGCCAGGTCCTATTTTTGACCCTAGGAAGGCAGGCCGGTAATTCAGGTGCCAGTAACCCACTACGGGGGTGTGAGTGCTGCCGTTGGCCCAACAAAGGCTCATTCGACAAGAACTCTTTTCCAATACCCTGGCTTAGTATTACAGATCCCTATAGACATGGGCTTCAACTAAGTCAAAGCAGCTCATATAGGGAGAACACTTGTTCCACCTAACTGGAACTGTGGATGTCGCCGTTGAGACATCCGTGGAATTCGTCCGCCGTCGTCCGAAAAAAGGAGAAGTGCCTTAGTGAGTTGGCACTCCTTCCCCCCACCTCTCTCGTCAGCTGCCACCAACGGTCTTCCACAGGGATTGATTACCACATCTTCAGTCGAGGTACTAGGCACCCAGGGGAAGTGAGAAGTAGTAGTTGATGGTGTTATGCGAAAGTGAGAACGCTTGCGTTCTCATATAATCGCATTCACCATCCTTTTGACCACCCTTAAATAAAATTAGGGTCATATAAATATGACTGCCTCGGTAGACTACAATGACAACATACCTTAAAAAAAACCTTTTTTCTTTAGAATCTTGCACAGGACATTCATTTCGGCTTAATCATCATTTTACGGCTTAAAATAACTCCCGGGGTCTTTAAGAAGTACAGGAATGCGTTAATGAAGAATGTGACTTGCGCGCACGCGAATTTTAAAAACTGAGAGCGCACGAGAGTAACAAATGAGGCGTGAGCTCTCTGCGTGCGCACGCGAGCGCGCGTTTCCGTATCCCGGCCCTTTGTCATTCAGTGGTCTCAACTTCTCAAGCAGCCGTAACCAACAGCTTCAAGAACCAGTATCACAGTATTCTGGAAACCCGATGCAATTTCTCAATAATGTAGATGCAATAATAGACGAAGTAGTCGGAAACTTAGTCTACAGTGATGTTGAGGATGATGACGATACTGATACGCATAACCCGACCTCGGACTTTGATTGGAAAAGAGCATCTAAAGGACATTGATCTCACAGCCGAAAACCAAGACATCCCTAACAGTCTCTTGGGTGTATAGTTCATAATGGTATTAGCAAGCCCAAATTCATGTGAGGCCAAAGTAGTCTCATGTGGCACTCAACGTGTTGATGAAATAGTTAGAAGAATTGAAGCTTAAGCTCATTCAGAGTTTATTGTTGCTCAAATCAATCAGCTGTTCTTTTTCTATTTGTGTCAAATTCGGTGTCTTTCAAATTGCATATGGGTTCATTGACCATACATATGAAAGCAAAGTAATCTTTAATCAAGGTTTTTTTTTACTCACATTTACTCATAACCGGAAAGGAGGCGGAATTTCCTTTTACTTCAGATTTCCACAGTGCTAATTTTTTTTAAAAGACTTTTATTTTGGTGGTACATGATTCAAGGTTGTATTTTGAAGACTTAAATTTAGAGTCTAGCTTTTCGAATATATCCGAGAGCAATTGAATTTTGAACCACTACATCTCTTCATATTTTCTTAAGATGTTTTTCCAATCTTCATAAGGTCTATGACTCCCCCCCTGATTAAAAGTACAATTTGTTTCAAAAAATTTTCGTTCGAAACCCAAAGCACTTCAGTGCGATGTTAAACAGATTTGTAGGAGGAAAAATTTGCCACACGTAGCTGAATGAAAATTCTGGATTTAAGATGAAATTGACTCTCGATGAAATTGACCTCTCAAAAGTCTTGGTTCCTCTTATACCCAAAACGCATGTGCAGAATTTTCCTTGCAGTGGAAATAAAACACACACGTTTAAATGGGAGGGAACACATGCAAATTCAGCACGCGTTGGAGTACGGCAGGTTGTCTCTATTTATAAATCTACATTCACATTTTACAACACTAATTTTATAAACAAAATTTAAAATCAAAATTTTACAAAGAATCACAAAACTTACCAAAAGATTGACGTTTAGGTATTTGTGGCAGATCCTATTGCAATTACGTCAAACAAAAGTTCTGTTCATGTAGGGTTACCAACAGAGGTATTTTGGCCCGGAGAATCCGGGAATCTACTTCTACCTCCGGGCTCCGGGCCTTGCCGAAATTATACAGTTATACAATTTCGTTCTTAAAGGATTTGGTATAGCTATCAAAAATATTTAGATAGGAAATTACGTAATTTAAAAGTAAATTACCTGCAATGCCAGATTCCACACTAAGTGTTTTAAAAAAATATGCTGCCTTATAGAAATCCTAGTCAACAATATCCAAAAAGCAAGGGGTTATTTCGAAAACTTTAACCTGAATTGCAAAGGCAACACGAAAGCTTAGCCCAAGGAATAATATTATTTCTTCATAAGCTGCCATAAAACAGTATGTTTTGTAATAATATGAAGACGCCATAAAGCCAGCAAGAGCAATTTAAGCTCTAGATTTAAAAAATGTTTGGAACCAGTTCGAATAAAACGATAAGGGAAAAAATAAGAATAATCAAAAAAGATTGGCAAGAAGCTTCTTTCCAAAACGGATTACTATTTTGTGTGGTCTTAAAGCAATCTGCATCACAGCGACAGATTTCTCCAATATTAAAGCTGGTTATGCTATTAAAATAGCTATTTGATATATGAGGAATACGTTTCTTTTTAAATATGTTCTATAGTCTCTTTTTATACACTTTCCCAAAGGGATAAAGTTTGTCATACCCCTTAGTATTAGTCGTAGACTGTAGACTTTTTATATTTGTGATCAGCATCAAATGTTATGACGATTTAACAATGTCCATCCGTTCGTCATTCGATTTTAGACCTTAACATTTTGAGCTAGAAAGCTGAAATTCGGAACACATACTCTCCAGTGTCCGAAATATTTAAGTGTAAGCATTTTAATACGCCCACTTCCACTCACATAATTTAGAAAAAAAAACCGATTTAAAGTTGACGGGAAAGGGTTCAGATATTCACAAATTCAGGCTAAACAGTCTAAAGTTCTTCGTTAATGGTACCGGATGCTTTTAGCCGCTTCCATAACAACAAGGATGGTAATGGCTCGGAGATGTCAACTGTGATTCTCTCGAAAGGTGCTCTAACAGTCTTGCCGCATTGCTGTCCATTGCTGAATACTTTTTTGAGTAAATAAACATGTGATACATTTTCTATACCAGTTTTCTCATCTCTCAGCGCATTACTCTGCAGGTGTACAATCTAAAACTAAGTTCAGAGCCGCAGTCCTACTCAGTGAAACATAAGAATCAGCCCCTGAGCTACTTGTTAATATTATACGAGGCAAACCTCCATCGATCCAAATTTGTCTTCATACCCCCACCCCAGGGTTTCATTGACATCGACTCAATTTTAAATCAAGCTAATGCCAAGCTATGATACAAGTTAAAATTCCTAACGACCCACTTTGCTGCACTACCTTCTCGTTGTCATCATTATTAAAGCGCAGCTGTTCCGCACCCTCACTTGCTGCGACGTCACTTCATATACCCGCTCTCCATAATTTGTGCTGCTTTGTTAAAAATTAATTTCAACTTCTTGACAAGTAGGTCGAGTTCCTTTTATTCTATTAAATGCAGATGCACTCATTGTTTACTTAAGATAAATTTGCAGCAACATAAACTGAAGGCAAGGGAAGGAAGGCATTAAAGAAAAAGTAGAAGAAAATTGCGTCGCAACAACAATCACTTGGGTGGAGGTGATGAAGAGCTACTAACAGCAAAAGAACTATAGCAAGAAAAGAATGGTACTGGGAAGGACTTTTTGATTAACTTTTTCCAAGTAAAAGTAGAACGACTGGCTGCAAGCGAGTCAATGGTGTTTTTTTAAGTTTTTCTTTCTTCATCCTTCTTAGTTTATTATTGTTTGTCCTTACGGTCCTTTCGTGCAGCATTAAATGAACATTCAATTGGAGTTTAGTTCCTACGATACGATACTCATTCCTGTACCGCTCATAGTTGTAAAGGATTTTCAAATTAGAGGACAAGATTTATTGATTCTCACCAGGAATGTTGTAGTACGTTGTTTTTTTCTCACTTTGCAGAACTTGGCGAAGCATTTCTTCTCTTTTGACTCTTTCTCTCTTGCAATAGGTTTTATCTACTGCTTTGTCGAAATAAAAACTTAAATGAATCTCCTGTCCCATGAACAGTGACAGTGACACTAAACGATGAAAATTGAGATAAAGTGTTAGGGCATCTGTAAGCCCTTGTCCTGAATATTTGGTTGTAAAATAAATTCAACGATTCTGGAATCCTGAAAGGAATTCAATTTGTATCCTGACGAATAATTGCTGATCACTCTATAAGAAATGTAAAATCGAAAACTATTTCAATCAATATTCAACCTACCAAAACGAAGGTAAATTGGAAAATGGAAATTCATTTCCCCAAAACTATTTCGCACTTGGCTTCGATGGCGTTGGGTAGGGCATTCCTTCAAATTCTGGTCGTAATCGTGATGTCTACATTAATCTTCTTGACACCCGATAACCCCCACTTTTGCACGCAATTAACCCGCATTGACAAGTTCCTCTGGACTTTTCTTTGGTCTCCCCTTTTCGTCGCGCGTTGGATGATGATTAGATTTTCCAACTGATTTCCCATGTAAACCGAATGGCGTCACACAGTTTGATGCTCGTCTTTATGCCCCAGTCGACCACGACTCGAATAAGCGGTTCGAATCCAATTACTTACTGATTGCTCTCTGTCAAGTTTTAATGTTATTAAGGATGGATTCGTAGAAACGTTCAAACAGGAGTAGAGTAAATATTCACCATGGTAAAAGGCAAAGAAGGGAGCCGATCGATTTATTTTTTACAGATGCTTTAACTGGGATTTTGGTTGCTTTTGCAGCGTCAAACGGTGCTTTGGGCTGTTTTGTGTATTGGTTGATCTTTATCCATAATCAAATAAAAATATATGTACATTAGGGTGTCTCTTATAAGGACGAAATTAATTTCTTCAGGATTTCTTTCACGCCTATCCTTTTTTATAAAGTTTCGGTACTCTGTTAAATATCTTGCTGCTGAGATGAAGCTTGCCCGTCTAAATAGAAATAAAGTCAACCTATCCCTTGCAGGGACGGGATAAAAAGGAGTATCATTGCACTTTTCTTTAAAGGCGACTAAGGGGAGGATATCTACCGAAAAGGAAATCGAAGAGTTCCGCGATCGAAACAATGTACGGATGTTCTACAAAGTCAAGAAAATGGCGGCTGTCTTCAAAATAGTGATCGAAACCTCGTAAACGAAGTGCAGGGAATTGTAGAGATATTTGAGCAGCATTTCCGTCAGCTGCTAAATGGGCGTCATGTCAAAAGAGTGGTAGTACAAGAAGAGAACCCGTGTCTAGTTATTGTAGAAGAAATTCCACCTTACAGCTTAGAGGAAGTTGCTATAGCTATTAAAAAGCTGAAAAACAACAAGTCTACTGGTTCTGATGGCCTGCCAGCAGAACTTTTTAAACATGGTGGTGATGCTTTGGTAGGGTGCATGCACCAAATCTTCAACCAAGTATGGGTGGAAGAAACCATGCCCGACGACTGGACTATCAGCTCCATATGCCCCCTCTACAAGAAAGGCGATCCTATGTCTTGCAAGAACTATCGAGGCATATCCCTGCTTAATGTCACATATAAGATCCTATCGTTTTACAACACACTTATTGGCATGTATCACTCTGGCTCCTTTTCCCGGTAAATACACAATTGACCAAATCTCCACAATAACACAAATTCTGGAAAAGATTAAGTAATTCCAAGTCGGGACACACGATCTTTTTATCGACTTCAAAGCCGCATATAATAATTGTCAGGAGCTCTACATGGCAATTGCCGAAAATGGGATCCCGGCAAAACTGATCCAACTGTGTCGTGTGGCGCTGGAGAATACTCGGTGCAACAATCTTAAGCTGCATAAATACAGTCTCTGTTTTCAGAAATAAATACTTTCAAGGCTTGGGCGGAAACTCATAACAGCGCGATTTCCCATCTGTCTGCTATTTCGTTCAGTGATTCTATGCATTATTCTTATTGATAGCGATTGCAAGGCTTCTAACCACAGCTTGATTGTCTAAACGATTACGTTAGTTTTACCATCTAACGCTTTTGCAGAGAGTCTACCTGCTGCTTCTCGGATAACCATAACTTAATTGAGCTCCTGACACTCGCATGCCGTCTGCTGTTTTGAACCCATCTGTGTACACCGTTTATATTGGAATTGGTTTAAATCGAATTGGTTTGCGAAGACTTAAACTTAAAAACAGACTAACAAAACTTTACGCTCTCTTTCGTTTCTCGAATCAAAAAAAAAAAAAAATACCCTGAATAAATTGTAATTTTATTCATAAGGCTAGTACGAGCGCTTACAAAATGCTTTGAAGGCGACTTCGAAGGCGAAATGCAGAGTGTCCTCACCTTCGCTGATCTAGGGGGGCGAAGATTCCATAGAGATGTGCTCGGGATGAAGGTACGACGGTTCACAAAAGGTCACTGGAAGCGCTGGGTAGAACGTCGAGAAGGTAGAATTCTTCGAGGGAATCTAAAATATTTAAAACATTTTAAGTGGAGAGTTGACGATATCAACTCGACCACTCAAAGTTTCATTCCGGTAAAGTTGTTTTTCTTCAGTACAATCAACTTTCCCACAGAATTTTAAAATTCGTTGGAATTGTCAGAAACCTCATAACTTTGCATTGAATGTTAACCAGCGTTGCCAAAAAGTGACATTTGGCCCTCTATTTTGCGTGTTGACCCTTAGCCCTGGGCCACTTGTAAATGACCCTCAAATCTCGAAACTAGATATGGATTTACATTTCCTCTTATTATTATTGTGACAAATTATTAAGGTTTTCTTATAAAATGTATACCTATTATGTTGCATAGTTGGGTTAGTTTATTTTGTAAAGTCGTTCTGTTTGTTGAATTCCGTCCACACGAAGAAAATTAATTAAGGACAACTTTTAAGATAAACTGAAGTCCAACAAGGCGTACCGTCCGGCACGGTCTATCCGCCGAACTATTTGAGGCAATAGGAGATGCTCCAAACTGCATTGATGCATTCACCAACTCACTTTCCAGATTTGATCAGAAGAATGTGTGCCTGCTGAATGAAACATAAGTGTTGTTTGTCCGTTTCACAAGAAATAAATCCTTCTAAAGTGCGACAACTATTAGGTATCAGTCGCCTAAGCATCGCATTTAATATCTTGTCTGCCGTATAGTGGGAGCGCTTGAAATCATTTCTCAACATTCTGATGAACACAATTGACCAAATATTCACACTAGGGCAGATTCTGAAGAAAACCCAAAAACTTCAGATCGATACTCACTACCTTTTTATCGATTTTAAAGCGGCATATAATAGCACAGCAAGAGGGGACTTTGTCAAAAAACAGTCCCTAAAAACAGTCCCTTGGGCGTTTGAGATGTACAGCGAATAAACACCCACGCTCCAGCCTGAGAGAGAACGAAGTGCGCGCCACCTCGCCTTAGGCGGCATTACATTAACATTATTTCTCTTTCATTATGTACATTAAAGACATTCGGCTTTATTAATAATCAAACACTAATGTCGACTATTAGTTAATTGCCAGCTTAAATTAAAATGCACCTTTTTTTAAAACGTACCAATAAATAATTTGACCTCCATAGTACGACGATTTTTTTTTTTTTTTTTTTTTTTGAATCTATTATTTTTGCTGTCAATCTAATTTTAAAAACATCTGAAATTATTTTCACACAGAAGGTACTTTGAAAAAATGTGAACGAATTAAGTAATTAGAAATGAATTCAATTCGGGACGAAGATTATTTGTATGGATCCGATGCTAGTTGACGAATCGGCAACCTCTCGAAAAAGGAAAAATTATAAAAAACAATCGACCCGATCAGGAGTTCTTTGGGCGCTACAAGTGTGTCTGATATTAGTTCTGTCAATGTGACTTGTGTTGCCACTGAACTTAAAGTGAATTTTGTTTAGTACTTTTTTGTTAAGTAGTTTTTATTTTTTTTTCGTCAAATATATATGTACATATATGTGATACTGTGCTTGGTTTTGTGTAGAAACAAATGTTAAAACATATGCGGAAGGCCAGCCAGAACTTTTGATGACATAAGGCATGTTTAGAAATAACTTGTCAATTTTGGAACCCATTCGGAACGGAAAATGTACCTATCCTAAGGTAAGTGTACATAATTGGAGTTACTTCGATATTTCTCCAGTTAAACACTAATTTGTACAATAGGAAACTATTTAAATTTGTTGTGAACATTCAAACATGGTATCCTTTTTCTGCGCTAATTGGACTATTTCTTTATGCTTTGTATTTTCCTTAAAAAAAATTTTTGATTAAGCCGAACAACAAAAATCGTACCTAAATGCTCCGACTAACAGTATTTACTCCAAAATTTATTACTATAGCATGGGCATGGAAAACATTCTAAATAATTCTACCCTATATCCTTAAATATATTACGTTTATTTTCAACACCATTCTTATGTCTTCCACCTACCCGCAGCTTTGGAAACAAGCTTAAGTAATTCCAATTCCCAAAAATAAAAAAAGGAACAGAATATCGACCCATTGCAATCCTAGCTTTTCTATCTAAAGCATTTGAATCAATAATTAGTGCTCAAATTAAAGCTTACATTGAGTCTAAAAAATTGTTATCTCCTATGCAGTCCGGTTTCCGTTCTGGTCATAGCTGTGTAACTGCTTTACTTAAAGTCACTGATGACATACGGGAAGCTATTGACCAGGACGAAGTAACTCTCTTAACCTTAGTCGATTTCTCCAAAGCATTTGATTCCGTTCGTCCTGATATACTTTGTAATAAACTTGTGTCTTATTTAAATTTTCCACACCTTTCTGTAAAATTAATATTGTCTTACTTAACTTAAAGAGTCCAATCCGTCTTTCACAATCAGTCCCTATTGTCTGCCTTACCTGTTCATTGTGGTGTGCCTCAAGGCTCAGTAATCGGTCCTTTGTTATTCTCCATGTTCATTAATGACCTACCACTTGTGATACATAATTGCCGATTTCATATCTATACTGACGATGTACAGCTACTATTGGTTTGATGGACGAAGCTGTAGAAAGAATGAATGAGGACCTCGCTTCAATCGCTAGGTGGTCTTATGATAATAGACTTCTCATTAATCCTTCAAAAACAAAAGCCATCCAAATTTACAAACACTTATTATCATCTCACCTTCCTCCAATTTTATTAAATGGTGTTCAGGTAGAAATGGTGTCTAGGATAAAAAACCTAGGTATTATTATTAACAATAATATCACTTGGAGTGACCACATTAACTCTGTGATATCCGAAATCTATGGTGCTTTGCGGGGTCTGTCAGTATGTCGCGACACGTTACCTACTACGGTTAAATTAAAACTGGTAAAGGCTTTGATCGTACCATTAATCATGTATGGATGTGAGTTGTTCGCAAGCACAGATACCAACTCCAAGCGTAAGCTGAATGTAGCCTTCAACTCAATCGCAAGATTCGTATACAATCTACGTAGATACGATCATGTGTCGAGCCACTCTCGACAAATACTAGGATGCACTCTGGAGCAATTTTTAGATTTTAAAACTTGCGCAATGATGGTTAAAATTTTAAACGCAAAACTACCAATTTATCTATATAGTAAAGTAATTTTCTCCCAGTCCCTTCGTTATTGTTGTATCAGACCTAATGTTTACACTTGCACGATTTCACGTAGGCAATTTTTCATTCACGCCATTCGACTCTTTAATCAACATCCCCTTTTTTTTTTTTTTTTTGTCGGAGGTTGCTGCTATCCGATGGAGCGCTCAGACACAACTACAGGTCCATTGTTCTACCATTCAGACACCTTACATTAATGTACTTAGTTTTCCCGTCTTTCGAAGAAAAACGAGAAGGAGCTTCAGTGATAAAGAGCTTAGATGTTCGGCACTCACCACGTCAGCCCCGAAGATCCGCCACCTGATGCGAGCATAGGCCGGACAACTGCAGAGAAAGTGTCCTGCTGTGTCATCCTCCTCACCGCAAGCAGGACAGGTAGTGGTGTCGCTTAAGCCCAACACATTTAAGTGTTTAGCAAAAGCTTGGTGGCCCGAAAGAACGCCTACAAGCAGCCTACAGTCGATTCTCCTCAGAAATAGAAGAAAAGATGCTGACCTTTTGCAAATGTCCGGGCGCAGTAGTTTGGTCTGTCTACATCCACCGCAATCACGCCACCGAATCTTGTGTTCACGAGAAACCCAAGAATCTATAGACGACATGACTAAAGACGCAGGCAGACCCAACACAGGTTCGGGTCCTGAGAAAACTTCTTCTGAACCTTGCCTAGCAAGCTCATCCGCGATCTCATTCCCCTGGATGCCAGTGTGACCTGGTACCCAGACAAGATTCACTGTGTTCAGTCTTCCGACCAAATTCAGAGAAAGCTTGAGTTCTAGCACTAACTTGGACGAGGTAAGAGGGTTTAGAAGCGCTTTTAATGCAGCTTGGCTATCACTGCAGATGCAAATGCCTCTAGCCCTCCACCTGTTGTTCACAATATAGCGCATTGCCATTAGGATGGCAAAAATCTCCGCTTGGAAAACAGATGCATGTTTACCCAAGGGGTAGTAAAGTCGTATATCATCGCATTCCACAAAGACACCAGCACCAGACCCCTGCACGGTTTTGGAGCCATCCGTGAAAATACGATGGCATTCAATCCATGGTTTAGAGTCTGACCGACGCCATTCCGTTACCTGTGGAAAGTTGACGTGGTAGTTTTTTGCAGAAGGATTTCTGGTGTCATTGCATCAGACGGCATATCCATAAGACAGGGGTCAAAGGATAATTCTCGATCAAGTTCTTCAAAATTCCATGGGCATGGTACCAAAAACCACCTCTCTTTAAGCGAAAGATGGTTTTTAGCGTACATCCCATGATATATAAGTCAAGGGGAGGAAGATTCATCAAAGCATCTAGAGCAGAGCCCGGGGTGCTAGGGAAGGCCCCTGTGCAGCCAAGACAAGCCGTTCTTTGGAGTTTGGCAAAAGCAGCAGTAACACGTTTCCGCGAAAGCCTGTTCCACCAAACAACTGAAGCGTATGAGAGTAGCGGTCTAATCATGGCCGTATAGATCCAAAGGACCCGTTTTGGAGACAAGCCCCATGTCTTACCAAAAGCGCCTTTACACTGCCAGAAGGTCGACAGCGCTTTATCGGTTTTCGATTCGACACGTTTGGACCACAAAAGTTTTTTATCAAGGATTACACCCCGATATTTGACTTCATCGGATATAGGGATGGTGACACCTTTAAGCACGAGATGGGACAGGCCAGTGATGATTCTCTTTCTCGTAAAGAGAACAACCGTGGTTTTAAGAGGATTCACTGAAAGCCCATTACTAGTGCAACAGACATCGATCAAATCCAGGGATCTCTGCGCTTGAGAGCAGACATCCCCTAGATTTGAACCGACAGAAAGAACGGCGACATCATCCGCATAAGCTTGAGTGTAGTTTCCAGGAAAGTTAAGAGCCGTAAGCAGAGAGTCTACCACCATACACTATAGGAGGGGGAGACAGAACACCACCTTGAGGGCAGCCCCTATTTACCCCTGTTATGACGCACTTGCCACAATCTGCATCCGCTACCAACGTCCTGTACATTAGCATTGCTTTAATCCACAACACCAATGTTTCAGTTACACCATGCTGTCTGGCTGAGTTGCACATACTGTCAAAGGTCGCATTATCAAAAGCACCCTCAATATCACCCTCAGACCAGGTGACTTGAAACTCTTAAAAGATGCAATGGCATATTTGATAGCATCATCAGTCACCACTCCCGATGCAAAATACCAGCTGTGCCGCGTGGTATTAGTCGGTTCAAATGTAAACACAGTCGTTTGAAGGGCTGAAGAACACGTAGTAACCTGATTTCCCGGAAAGTGAGTCTCAAGTAGAAGACTGAAAGTCTCCGCCTTTGTCTCAGTGTACGTGCCATCAGGTTTAAGGATTGCATCCAGTTTACTTGGTCTGTTCCTTTGGAGGACTTTAACAAGCCTACTAGTTGCACTTAGAGATTCGACCTCTTCACAAAACTTTTTATATGAGTCATTTTTCGACTTGCGAATAAGTTTCTTAAAAACTTTTTGCTTCGATCGATAAAGATTCCAGTCTTCCACTAAGTTGGTTTTTAAAGACCGATTTAGCAGCTTCCTACTTTCTTTACGAAGACACTGCAGTTCGGAGTTCCACCAGATTACCGATTTTCTGCGGGGGGGGGGGGGGTTTAGAAACAGGGCACGCAAGTTCAAAGCAGCGGGTGAGGACGTTGTTCAGATCCTGAGCAGACCTCTCCACTCCCTGTCTTGATCTAAGTTTGAGTGGAACTTTGACAGAGTTGGCAAGCTCCTCTCTAAACCGTGGCCAGTTCGTTTTTCTCGGATTTCTCCTCTCTAGCGAAGGTGAAAGTTCGCAGTAGATTTGAAATTCGATGTATCTGTGATCCGATAAGGTGCTATCTGGCGATACCTTCCAATTTATGATAGACTTCAAATTCCTGTTTGACAGGGTAACATCAATTACTTGCTGTCTTCTGGCTGTAACAAAGGTAGGTTGATGACCTACATTGTTGATGGTAATATCAGACGATAAAATGAAGTCCAAGAGTCGATCTCCCCTTATGTTGCATTTGCTGCTGCCCCAAACAGTGTTCTGAGCATTAGCATCACAGCACAAGACAAGACCTAACCTTTTGGATTCACAAAACTCTACGAGCTCTACAACAGCCTTTGGTGGAGGAGGGGTTAGAGAGTCATAGGGAAAATAAGCCGATGCAGCGACAAAGGCTTCCCAGTTATCATTTGCACGGTAAGTTATAGAAACAGCTACCAAATCTTGGCTACAAAAGCTTTTGATCATAGTAGCTGTAAAAGATTTCGATACAATAAGACAAGTCCTAGGTCTTTCGGATTGCTCATCATAAAGAACGTGGTATAAATCACTCATGCAACCAAGACCACAGATGCGACTTTTCCACACCCATGGTTCCTGGATGGATATTATGTGTGATTTTGTTCTATTTACAAGCCACAGTGCAGCCTTGCAGTGCTGTAGGTTAATTTGAGTAAACAAATTTGGTTAGTATAAGAACCAAAGTGAAGCACAGGAATTTTTTGTCTTTAGTCTTTACATATTTCAGTACTCTCCATTGATGTTTTCTTTCATCGTAATTTAACTTAACTTAAATTTATAATAATAATAATGCTAAAATAATATCATTCATAATTTCATTTATTTGTTTTTACATTTTATTCAATTTTTTCCTTATAGTTATATAGTTTTTATATTTTGTTCTTCTCTTTTCTTTTTTTTATAAACTTCAAATATATTCGAATGTATATCCCCATGTTAACTTTGCATTTTGAAAGAATGTAGTTCTTATTGTACAGCAAATTTTTATAAATAAATAAATACAAAATACAAATACATTGATTTGATACAAATATAAATTAATCCATGGCAACATTCATTTGCAGAATGAATTATGACAGAATGAAAATTAGAGTTAATGAAAGACATAAACATGGCTTTCTGACCATTAACATTTAAGACTATATTTAACGATTATCCGATAACTAAATTTGTTTATTGGTACGGCCGATTAAATTTATTTGAATTACGAACAGTTTCATTTAATCACCAAATGAAATTCAAAACGAAAGTCAAATCTATCGATCTTAATAATTTGGATTTGAAAGGTTGATAGGGATTCATATTTGCTTAAGAAGAGTAAAATTCAAATCAATTTAAGGTGATACGAAGTTTACCGGGTCAGATAGTTTAGTACTGAAGTAAAATATTTGCGAAAAATTAATATATCAGGAAAATTGTGCCTGCGTTCGTCCCTGGATTTCGATTAGACAAAGCTCATTCCCAACAAGAATCTTAAAAGAAAGTTAGTGATTTTCATCTACAACCGTCTACTGTCGTACAATAAATCAATTGACAAGAATAAATCATCGAATAACCAACTTTGAACTCTATCTTTACCTTTCAAGAGTCTCTTCACTTTAATAAATAATGTGGTGGTTCTTTCCTGCACAAAAAAACGTGCCAGGTTGTCTTGTACATAAGCACGTTTTACAGCACATTAAACTATATTATTGATTTTTTATGTTCATCTTTTAACTCATCATAAAAGTGAACGTTTTACTGCCCCACATGCATAAGTTTCTTTTATCGTAGACATTTTTTTTTTATTTTCAGTTAAATGCCGAAAGATATCAGCTAATTGTGTGCACATGTTGTAAAAAGTCCTTACAGCTCTGCTTAATAAGAAAAAAAAAGTGCAATCTGGGTTAAGATACTCGACAGCTATCTAGATTAGGAACACTTCTCTATCTGGCACTGCTGTCGTCCAAAAGTACATTTTTTTTATCCAGATTTCAACTTTAAAAGCATAGCACAAGCATAGACCTCGTGCGCAAGGTTGTGTTTCTTTTTTGCAAGTAATTAAGATAACCGATTACAGGTGTATGAGTTGACGGAAAGGTAGTTACACAATGTGTAGGCATGCCTTAGCCGTAGGCCGCAAAGTGTGTACTAAAAGTCTCACACCCTTAAACATTTGCAAAAAGTAAACATCATTACTGGGAGTATGGTTGCCCTTCGGCGGCAGCACCGTCACGCGAGGATACGATTGTGCGGGAGTAAAAAGGATGAACAAAAGAACTTCTTGGAAAAAAGGATAAAATCACTTATGCCGGAATAATGGTATTCCATACATACCTACATAATATGCATCATGTGGGATAAATGAACTCCATGTCGCTGTGGGGTATGGGAAAAATCGAAGCATGATATACATAACTGGAATCGTGCTAAGGGCGGTAGGCAGACGCAGCAGCAGAGAGCGTAGTGAAAGCGATATGCTAGTAAAAGTTCATTTCTGGCTTTGTCATATTCAAGAGGATGCGAGAAACGCAGGAAATTAACGGCTTGAGGCTACCTCAGCTGCTACTGTTTTAGTTGCGCTCCTTTGGATTGGAGGTCGGATGGATATGTAATGTAGCAGTCTGCCTTGGTGTTCGGGGATATTGAGGTTTGAACTCTAAATGTAAGTTGAAGTGTTGGCGGGTGATTTTAGCTTTAAGAGTTTTTCTGGGATGAAATCTTAAAGACGCAAATTAGAATAGGTAGGTGGAAAATCATAGACCATTATGGGACACTATGGTTTCACTCTTGTTGCTGGAATTTTCTACGCGGATACACCTTATAACTTCTTTGATTTTATTAATTTTATTTTATTTACGAACAAGCTCTAATGGCTCCAATTCAGTTGTTTTTTTATCTCCGCCCAATTGCGTAATGTTGTAGGCTCTGTTTAGTGGAGTCCACCATATCAGGAACCCATTTGTCAGAAAAGGACATACCACGGTTGTAATGCGAATAATAAGCATTGATTGATCTGGTGACATCCAAAATTTAAGCGAAAAATATAAGTGCAGTCTTGCCAGAAGGTTCAAGAAAAATGGAGTAAGGTTTTCGGCAACCAAAGTTGAAAGTTAAAAAGTCTTTGCAACTTTTGTTAATACAATAGTGTATAGTTCTTCCACAAACTGACATCTGTTTAACATCTGCGACGTCAGGAGCTTCAAACACCTGCGATTGATTTATGCGATCACTCTTTGGTGGTAAATTTTTGATGCAATCAGTTGGCTTTGAATGTGATTAAGTTTGACCTACAGATGGAGCAAACCCACCAATAGCATCGTTGACCTGTAGCCTATGCTATACAAGCACTCAACTAACCTGCAGTCTGCACTCTGCGAGCCAATTTATGTCTACCCCCCTGAGTCAGATTGTTTGCCAGACACTATGTTCTATTACGGAGGAATTCGACTTGACGTGATATCGTGTACCTTTCGCCTACTCCACAAAAGCATAAATGCAACCCTTCATTCCATACTATATTTGCAAGTTTTTTTCTTGCACGTAGCAATATTTTCATTCACAACATACCGAATACTGATCTTGCAGATAGAGGCCGATGTGTAAAAGCTTAACAGGGGCTTACTACTAGGTGTTTTCTCCACTATTATAATACATATTGGTTGACTTTCTGTGACCACTCACAACGATACTGTTCTCTTCGATGAAGCTTCTATGGGCATTGGCGATCGACGATTCAATTTGAATGCTAAATTTGTTTGACTAATCCCCAATACCTCCTTTAACCAAGGAGTCAGATTGCTTGGGATAAAATCGCATTTTCTCGCACGTTTCTAAAACATGTCAGGGTTCAGGTGCTAATACTTTCGTGGATTATGACAACGTAAGGCTTTTCTCCTCGTTAGATTTACATACAGTGGTCGACATAAATTCACGTACACTTATTTTAAATTGAAGTGTCTTTTATTATATTTACATATGAGTCACGTCAGAATATCACAGTACTGAAAAAAAACTTTTTTTGATGAAATTAAGGGAAATCCGACGAAAATAAAATTGTATGGTAGTGGGTTCTATCATCACCCCAGTGCAAGTTACATCTAGTTTAAGCAAAAATGGTGGAAAAAAACCACTCAAAAATCCGCGATAACCAAACAAAATAAGGTACAACGACTCGCATGTATTGATATCTCCGGTGCCATGAGAACCTGCCCCACGACGTCATAGAAGCTCTAATAGAACTAACACCCTTCCACATTTTCATAAAAAAAAGTGGCAATATGCAACACTGCAAGGTTAAGACAAACTAAAGAACAAACCATTGGTAAACCCATCGAACTAATGCAACTGCTATCGGAAATCCCCGAATAAGACATGATCTGCGCGGTAATAGATCGAATAGAAAAAATGCTATGCTTTAATAAAGGTTTCTCTACTGAAATCACAAACAGAGAAGCTTGGGTTGGAAACAACCCACCTCATTGCCACAACGGCCTAATGTGGTATACATATGGTTCAAAAATGGTCTATGGTGCTCTCACCATAGAGACCAAACAAAAATGTCTTAATACCCATGGAGAAAAGTCCCAGTGTATTTCAGGCAGAGCTCCACGCCATTAATTTACAACTCAGATATTAAAGGCGCCAAAATCCATGTATTCACGAATAGTCCAGCAGCTATAAAAGCCCTTAGCTCGCTTTCAAATCCGTCAGGCACTTAGTACTAGGAACAAAACCAAAATGTGGTGGGTTCCAGGACGAGAAGGAAATGAAAAAACTGACGAATTGGCTAGAAAAGGCTCGGAGAGTCCGTTAATAGAACCCGAGCACTTCTGTCCATTAAACAAATAATTTTGCTGGAAACAGAAAACGTGTATCTCTTACTGGGAAAGCATCCCAAGCCTTAGACAAACCTAAAAGGTTATACAGCCTTTCAGTAAAGATGCCAAAAAAGATACTTAATCTTTCCAGGCATGATATAAAAAAACTTATTAGATACCCAACCGGTCATTACAGATTAAGATATCACTTGCATAAACTAAAAAAAAATGAGTTTATCTTAAAAAGACGAAACCGCATAGCACATTATATGTAAGTGCCAGTCCCTATACGGAATTAGAAGGGCAACTTTTCTTAGAGAAGTTATAAACACTGATGCTATAAAGAATTCTTCTGTTGAACTGATCATCAGCTCCGCTAGGAAAGTAGAGGCGCTACTCTCCTAACCAATATTTCTGTCATTTAGCACAGTTTAACACAATCACATCGGCGAGTCAGAAGCTAAAAAAAAATGTCCGATTTCGAAGTAAGTGATATAACTTCAGAAATATTAGATATAGCTACAAAAACAACTTAACTTATTTTGTAGACCTAATTTAATAACAAAAACATGAAAAAGCCTGAAGTCCGCCTGGGCCTAACAGTATAATACACTATCCATATCCCTATATGCAGCAGAGAAAAAGCGTTAAGAATATGGTAGATGACATTTTATTTCATTTTCCATGAAATTTAAAAAAAAAAAACTTTAATGTTGTAATGAACTAGAATTAAGTTGAATACTTGGCACCACCAAAAGGTAATGCCACAATTTCTGAAGACCTTTTTTAAAATTTGGAACGAGGTTCCTAACACTTGTCTTTAGAGAATTAAGGGATTAGTTGTCAAAGCAAAAGTAACACGTTTTTTAATAAATCCAAGTTTAAATTTAAAATCAAGAGACGTTTGCAAAAAGTGGGCTAGGCCAAACAATTTAAATTGGTGATATACTAGAACAAATATTAGCTTAATTTTTTTTTCGTTTTCTATAGAAATTTTTGAAATTTCGTAAAAACTAAATATCTACATTTTTGGCTTTTCATTTCAAATGCATTTTGCTCGAAACATTTACTCCATTGAATATTATTCTGTTAAAGAATTATTTCCCCTTTGAATTTTTGAAAAAAAAAATTGTGTAGATACTGTATACGCTAGGCTTTAGCGATCTATCTGCGAAAAAACACAAACACGCATGAACGCCCTGAAAATACAATTCTTTGAGAATCACTCATGCCTCCAATTCACAGATTTCCAGATGACATAGACCGAAGAAAGGCATCCTAATGCAGAGCAGAAATGCAGTTGCGTAACGCTTGGACTTTGCACTTTGTAAAATTTGAAATGCGAATAGTTGAAGAGTGCTTTTGTGGAACCCTGTACCAAAATGTTCCATTCCCAACCTCCCAGTTCAAATTTCAAATATATTTACTTGCTTGGAAGTTTATCGAACTATAATCATTTATAGCTAGGCTTAGATTCTATTCTCCCTCAAATTACCGTACAGCGGCTATAAATCCCCTCAAAAGTCATAATTTAAACTTTATTATTTCCTGTTTGCCAAGAAACTCGAAGTAATCACTTACAACTGGCCTGCCAATAGGGATGATTTTGTCTAGCCCTAAAGTCGAAAATAGAAAACAAACCACAACACAGCAACCACTATAGGAATAAGTCTTTTCCAAGAAATATTTTCCACAGCAGTAATCCTTAACCTGTTGGCCATAAAGCATCCCCCGTACGCACCCACTAAAATTCAACCACAAAACTTAAAAACTTGTTATTACAATAAAATGCCACAAGGGGATGGAATACGAGAGTATTGCGTAAATTTTGCAAAACCAATCACATATACTACATACATACGAGCTTAGTGCAGCCATGCCAACGCAACGGTCCTGCTCTCATTCGTATGTCTGCAATGTAAAAGAAGAATTTCACAGATTCACTTGGTTATATCGAGATAAACGCAACGGGGGGGTTGAATTTTGAATTTAATTTTCATTTCCACAATGCACTCCTTTTGGAGCGGGGGTGATTGGACTTTGCCGTGCTGAACAAACACTGTCGCGAATTGTTTTAGTCGGTGGAGCATTTTCGTTGTTTGCTTCTTGCATTTTTGATGGAGCACTTTAAACGCAAAACTCTTCTCTTTACGGTCTGATGCTTTTCGAGCCACACATCCATCACTTCTAAAAAAAACTCTCGATTCCACCCTAAGGGAAGATATTTGGCAGTTTGCTGGATCTGATGACGCAGAGCACAAGGCCCCTCGTGAATATTTTGTGTTGTCGCTTATTCACAGATCATTAATTTGCTTTTATGTAGCGAGCAGTGCTTTATTATTATTTTTTTTTGTTTATCTAATGTTTCTTTGTTTCTAATTGAAATTTGAAACTCCTACAAGGGTAACATACGGATTTCGTTTGAGTTTAATAAGCAAAGGATGGTCTCGTCCATTCAGATTCCACTTGGTAAACTTATAAGCGCGAATGTTGAATAGCAAAAAAAAATAGAAATAAAACATAACATTGTGCTGTGGAAAATAAAATGGCTGGCTAATGAGTGTCAGAAGTCTAGTAGGAGCCTCGTGGACGTTTGGCGGAAGAGTTCTCGTGATAGGATGAATGATGTCGCTAAGGGTCTTGCGCTGTTAGAGTTAAGCTCGAGGAGAGATTCTAAATTTTAGGCACAACACGGATTATAGAGTAATTTTATGTACAAGGTTCGTGATCTTTAAGGAGGAACATTTATATTCAAGGTAAGTGTCTCTCTCATAACATGTTACTGTTTACGTGGTCGGAAAGTTATCCCGAAGCACGGTACAATGCCCATTGTTGAAAGTCCGATCCAAAATGCATTCGCATATTTACAGAAAGACGAGATCAAACTTTGAAGCATTTCATCACCTGGATTGTTTAAGGAAGGATAAATGATCGCTTGACTGTATTCAAGCTTTTGGCTCACGCTCCTACTGATGAAGCTGGGGAACTTCAATGCTTAAATCAGTAAGAAAAACATCTTTGGCCGATGAGTAAGCATAGCCTCCAGCAGTTAAGATCCCTATTTAAATGTAGGTCCTTTTTATTCGTGTCAAAAATATATCTTCGCGCACAAAGGTTTACGCCTAATATTTATTTATTTATTTCCAGTAAAATTATAGTAGCCAAAGTCTACACAGAGTACTTGAACGAGAGACTTTCCGCTGTGCACTCACCATTCACCATCATCAAGGAGGTAGACAAGGCCGAAAGAGACTCTGCGGTAAGATGATCAGTCTATACATAGTCTATCAGTGCATGTGCAAAACTGGAGCAGCGAAAGAAGAGAATCAAGCCAGAAGAAGGAAGGCAAATAAGACCAGATCACTGGAGCAACCACCCAGCCCAAGATGATCGAAGAGTCCAGCGATTTAAACAACATCCGGAGGTTTAAAGAGAAACCAAGCTACTGGCTCTTAGCTAATCAGGTAATAGCTTAAGCAGCAATTTCGGCAGCTGCAAAATTACATATATTAGGAGTGACAGGACATAAAGACGTCCAGACATGACGTCCAGCCAATTAGTAACCAGTCTTTCCATCAGGTATAGAACAATTTGGCTGAGCCATAGGAAGGCAAAGGGCTCTGTTAATATGGCAGTGATGTAGGGCGCAGGCTTTAAATCATAAACGAATTTTGCGTGGAAGAAAATTTGCCCGAAGCCATCAGCTCCATATTTACAAGAAAAGCCTTGCAAGAAAGGACTTGCATGAACTATCGAGGCATATCCTTTTCAAATGTTGCATATAAGAGTCTATCCAAAGTAATGTGTGAACGTCTTAAACCCTTTTGCCAATCTTTACGTACCAATGTGGCTTTCGGCTCGGCAGATCATCGACCGTAGATCAAACCTTTACACTAAGGCAAAGCCTACAAAACACCAACGAATTTCAAGAGGAAGGACGCCATCTTTAAGGCCTTTTATTATGATATTCGTATTTAGGAAAATTACATGGCTGTAAGGTGGCACGGCAAAACTGATCCATCTAGCTTCACACTAGGAAAATCTCATCTAAAATCTTTTAGACATGTACCGGGCTTCGGCTTGGTAATGCAGCATGAGCCTTCTTCAATTTTTATCTTGTGCGAAGGGCACTTGTCAAAATTGAATGAACTATCATCAACAGATCTGTTCAGCTTCTACGATATGCGGAAGATATTGACATCATCGGATGCTCCCAACGTGCCATAATTGAAAAGGCTATTGTTATTTCTGTCAACAAAATGCAAAGCGTTTGTCCACCACCAAGATAAAATGTCCTAAATAGGGAGTTTATCAACCTCGTTATACACATCAACTGTACAAATGAGAACCTATTGAAGATTCGGCAAAGATTGCAAAGTATGCAATGAGCTTTGTGATAAGTAAAATTTTAATCCTTACAATTTTAATTCCAACTTAGATTCCAGCCGGTAATGAGTCAGTTATCTTGTCAAAAAGGGAGAAAATATGAAAGGACTAAAAAGGTATCCTTATCTCGCTAGTGTTACGGAAAGTACCTTGCCTTTTCATGTCACTGAATCATTGTCCTGGAACAACCTGCTAAGAGTTTTCAGGAAATTTAAGTTGTTTCTTTCCGCAATGCTGCGACATTAAGCAGAGCAGAGCAGAGACTCGTTAGTGCTTGCATGACGTAGAATCACTTTTCTGTGATGAGCTGATGGTTCAACTATCGGGTATTCTTTTCTAAACCTACCTTAGGTCCTACGTTCACAATAAAAACAAAAATTAATATATATAGGCGCCGCTCTGAGTCTGAATTAGATATTACTGCATTGCAAATTGCTAACTTTTATCACATGCACTCCAACAGAAGCTCAATTTTAAAAAGATTTTCTCAATTTGTCAACGGTTTCCACTATATCATGCCAAACATGATACAAAGAGACTCTACAGCCAATTTAAAATGCGTCATAATTTACTCCAATCAATTTTGCGGTCCGGTTTCAGCAATCAGTTCGATTAACATTTTGCTTAACAGCTGCAAACCCTGACATCAAAAGACCATCAACGTTTGACTCTTTATTAGCATAAAATCACACAACTCATGTAGATGCCCGACGAACCACATACCTACGAACATATACGAGCAAACAATCCTTATTATTTTTTGTAACATATTAAAAGTTCATGTCACTCTCGAACTTCATTTGCGATCCAATTTAATGATAAAATTCATATGCATAACGCACATCATAAATCACTGGAATGATTATTATCTGTCAGGAATTTCAATAAGCCTCATTCTCTCAGACGTATCCACCGCTGAATTCAGGCACAGATTCAATAAATCTCTTTAAAATTTGATTTACGCAATGTTAATCATCTCCCGCACGGGGATAGGGGGATAAGCAACCATCTACAATCTACACCCCCACCAGCGATGATCTGTCATTTTTGAGTTGAGAACAACCCACAATGCCTGAAACAACCTCAACCCCAGTCAGTGCGTGGTTGCTACATTCCTTTCTACGTGAACAGACAGCAGCAAACCTGAAGGGAAATAATTGCGTTCGTTTTCATAAATGGAAAATTAATATAATCCTCGCGTGATGGCATTGAGATAATGACAGGACGAGCAATGAAATAATCTAGAAAATTTGCATTAAATTTGTTTAATTTTTTATTTTCCCCACAAAAAAATAATAAAATAATAATTTAAATAAATATTGTTTGGATGCGTAGTTTTTTTGAATAATAAAATATGAAGTCCTTTGATATTTTTTCGCGTGAATTCCACTCGTTTATGTAGTGGCGGCCATCTATTCGAGGATTGATTTAATTAAAATGTCTGAACATGAATTAATGAAATTCACAGAAACGGAAACATGATTTTGAATGTTCAACACTTACTGTAAACCGATTTCAGTTCGAGTGTTTGTTTTTTGTTTGATGTGATTCTTTAATGCAATCACAACCAAAACATAAGCGTTTTATTTGAATTTTAGCTAAATAAGTCACATGTTTGGCGACGAAACAGATCTCGGCTTAGCTGGATTTGAAAAGCTCTAAAGGTGTTTCCCTTTTAACAGATGAAACATTACTTACCTACACAGATGGTGTAGACCTGGGCCTCAACCAGTACACCTCTCCAGTTAAATTGGTCTTTGGCTAATTGGTTGCGCATTCCAAGTGCGGGCCGAGGTTGAGGTCCAATTCCACTTGTGCGCGCCATCTAAGGCGAGGTCTTCTTCTGCCGCGTTGCCCCTCTGGGTTGGAGTCAAAGACTATTCGGGCCGCAGCACTGTTGTCCATGTGCTTTACATGTCCTAGCGATCTCAGACGGCCGATCCGAACTTTTCTGACCAGGTCAATGCCGATGTACAGCTCTGTAGAGTTCTGTGATATATCTCCTTCTCCAGATCGCATCAACGCAAATGGGACCGAAAATCACACGATGAATTTTGCATTCAAAACGCCCAAGGATATCTTAATCCGCCCTCGCTAATGTCCATGCTTCTGCACCATATAGCACGACTGTGATGATTAGGGTCTTATACAGATTCACCTCGATGTTTCTTGACAAGGGCTTACTTTTCAATTGCCTTCTTAGGCCAAAGAAACAGCGATTTGCAAGTGAAATACTTCGCTTGATCTCTGCCGTGATTATATTTACGTAGTAGACGAAAGATTAGCACTACTATTGTAGGTGTCATCAGCGTTGCCGCCGAAAAAAGAAAAAATATCGAGCCAGTCTTTTTTCACAAAGTAAAGGTCTTTTCAAAATCAAAAAAAAATATTTATTTTAGTTTTGGTTAAATAATAAATTAAATAATGGAAAAATTAACAAAGATATAATATAATAAATAATTATAATAAAAATTAACAAATTTTCACAAAAAATTAAATTATTTAGAGGTTTAAGGCGTTGTCAAACAGAGTGCATTCATCAGCGTCAAAATGCAGTGTTGTCAAACGTTTTTCTTTTTTAAATTATTTTGCTCCATTGTCAGTCGTTTTTAATTGTTTATGGAAATGAAAAAACTAGTAAAATGTGTTTGAAAGCGAAATAGGTGATAAATCAAATAATTAACACTTTGTGAGAAATTTTGAATTGTGAAAAAATAATTTGTCTTAGAAATTAAAGTCTAATCTGATACAGGCTGTCCGCCGGGAAGGTATACTACTTTGTTTTGCCGCCATTTTGGTAAACATTAGTCTTGACAGTTCATATTTAGCAATCGTGAAGTAGGCACGTGACAAATTTATTATGGAAAAATATTCAATAAACCAACGTATTGTAATCGTTAAAACATTTTATCAAAATCAATCACCGATTACTGTGACGATGATAAAGAGTGAATGAAAAAAAAATTAGGCACATTTCCATTTTAATGGATACGTGAATAAACAGAATAGTCGGTTCTGGGCAATGGAAAACCCTCAAATTATTCATCAGTCACCTTTAGATCCATTAAAAGTTACAGTAAGGTGTGGAATTTGTACAGGAGGAATCGTTGGACCTCACTTCTTTGAAAATTAAAACGGCGTAACGGTAACTGTGAATGGGTAGCGCTATCGTTATATGATTGAAAATTTTTTAACGCCTCAACTTCATGCTTTGGGCTTGACTAACATGCTTGACTAAGAACATACTTTGTTTTCTATGAGCTTTAAATAGGAATTAAAAAATGTGACATTTAACAAAATTTTAAATTAAAATCAGTTTTATTAAACTATGTTATTTTTATATATCCCAATACTTCCGAAAACTTCCCAAATTTCGTATAAATAGCATTTTATTTACCCGCTTTCCTTGGATTCTGATTCTTTGCTGATTCGAAAAGTCTTTCTGAAGGAATTGGCTACACTAGTTAAATATATGTACGCGATTTTTAAAAGTTTTGGAAATTGGAGCTTGTAGTCGGAATCGAATTGATTCGATGTTCGATTTATTATGAGTATCCCTACGTTTAGTATATCGTCTTTTAAATTCCTTCGATTTCGTGTGAACGTTTTTTTTAGAGACTGTTTGACAAGTCTTAAAGACGCAACATTTTTCATTAGTGTTCATACCTGAAAGCTTTTCCATAGATTCAATTATTGAAAAAACCTCAATTTTGAGTTTCATAGCATATATCACTTGGTCTTTCTTCTCTCAAAAAATGTTAGGATTTAGAATGAGTGCCTTCATACCTAATTCTATTGATGCATTAAGGTCTGTAAATGAAATCTAATAGATTAAACCTTTATTATTTGAGTTAGGAAATGCTACATTCTAACAATTAAATCTTTGCACGTTACCACCGAAAAAAGAAGATTAACATGGGGGTTTTCTCTCAACCCGATCTCTAGCTCTCAAATTTACGCACAAAATGTCCCTCATCTGGTTTTCAAATTGCTTCGTCGCTCTCAATTCTCATAATATTATTTGACATAATATGATAAATAGGTACTGAGTGTGTTCAAAAGCCGATTCTTACATGTAAACCTATTTTTTTTAATCCATCTTCTGTACCAGCCCCTTTTTGTCAATATGGAGTAAAGCCTCTGGCGGAACAAAGCCAGACCGGAGCGTTCCCTCAATGTGGGGTAGTAAGCCGCAAAGATCAGGCTAATATCGTTGGTCATCGCCCTCACAACGTGCCTTCGAGTCTCCTTAGGTTGGGCGCCTGTCCTAAGACATTATCTCTCGAAAACCCGAATCATTCCCATATAGAGCGAAGGTGGAATATATTGAATCACAATGAACAAGCATACGCAATGATGGGCCTTATTAAGGCCATGTAGCACATGACCTTAACCCTCGAAGAAAGCCAAACCTAACTAGTTGCTATAGTTATGGCCGCCACTGTATATACTTCCTTTTATAATATATTCGTTGACAGCCGATGCAAAATTGTCACCACTTACTCGAATTTACAGTGTTTGTATTTTCACATTCCATTGATTGCATTGTTATTTTAGTCTAGCTCCTATTAAAAACGCATATTCGTTGGGTTAATTAATTAAATGTGGATTTCGTGTAAGGATAAGGCTCCATTTCCACAAAAGAGATCTCTCGATTAAGTACAAAGCAAACACTGACGAAATTCTAAGAGCTATCATAATAGAAAAGGAGTATCCTTCTGTTTGGGTGTATGGTTCGGGCGATGCTTCCGTTTCAAAATCCTTTCCAACATAAACCTTCCATTATCCAAATTAGTCTGCTGTTCAACTTTTGAGCATATATTAGCCTACCCATACGAAATGTTCCTGTAATCGGATTTAACCGAAAAGAATTTCCCCCTATATGTATATATGTAGGTACACTGAGCAAAAATAGAGAAATAGTAGAATCAAAATAAAATCGTTGAGTAGATATCTTACGGCCGCTGCAGATTATGTGGCTTATTTAATGATCAGTGCTGGCTCATCGCAGATAAATCGACTACATTTCTAAAGTATGTGAAACATAATGGAAAAACATCGTGATTTGTTTGCATATGCTGTATGGGTGGCAATAAAAAATAAGAGTGAAGAGTGAACAGGAAAACTGCATTCTTATGTGACCGGTAAGCTAAAGGGAAAGCTCTACCCCGGAGTTCTTCGTTTAGCGTTGGACAATGTACAAAGAGTGTGAGAGAAAATGCACAGGAGTTGAGATGAAGATGCCAGCAAAAGCATCGAAGTTTCATCGAATTAGAAGTTGAAAAATTCAAGGCCACGTCAAAATTTTAGCACTAAGTTCTATAATATTTTTCTTTAAGTGTAAAACTTTTGTTCCATATGGAAATAGCCCATCAACGATTGCCAGAAATAAAACATTCAATCTAGTAGTGGTTAGGTGAGGTAGAGAAATAATGAAAAAGCAATGCGTGTCGAGAACCGCGTTGCCAATGGAAAAATGTATAATGGATACAAAAAACCGTTAAAAATAAGGTAGGTATTTGGTGTCACTGCAACAACAAAAAATTTAACAAATATAAGAAGTTAGTTTGTGAAATAAGGGGCTATCAATAGAAATTGTAGATCGTGTTACTTAAAAAATAACTGACAGATGGTAGATGAAGAGTGACCTATAAACAATGACTGATGACTGATGACTGATGACTGATGACTGATGACTAATGACTGATGACTGATGACTGATGACTGATGACTGATGACTGATGACTGATGACTGATGACTGATGACTGATGACTGATGACTGATGACTGATGACTGATGACTGATGACTGATGACTGATGACTGATGACTGATGACTGATGACTGATGACTGATGACTGATGACTGATGACTGATGACTGATGACTGATGACTGATGACTGATGACTGATGACTGATGACTGATGACTGATGACTGATGACTGATGACTGATGACTGATGACTAATGACTGATGACTGATGACTGATGGTTAATATTAGAAGGCAATATAAATGGGTTGCTCCAAGGAAGACCTCGAAGGACGAGTCGATTGAATACTTTTAATTCAGGATATGTGAACAGGCCGGATGGGACACAACGCTTGACTGCTATACTCAAGTAGGGGGCGAACCAAGGTTATGTAAATCGCTCTGGTCACGTAAGGGTTGGAGAATTCTTCAGACCACCTTTTTTAATAAAACCCAGTGATGGGATTATTTCGTCAATGTGAGAAGGAAAATTTAACTCCCTGCCATACAAAATGCCAAGGTCGCGAACAGATTGAACGATGGATATAGGTTGACCGTTTAGAAGATAAGTACTAGAAGCGGATTGGATGCACTTACGCGATAGAGTTATAGTTTGGCACTTGGCTAAGTTGAGTTCTAAACAATTATTCTGACACCAAATATAAAAACTATCAAGATCTTCTTGAAGAAGCCTTGAGTCTTCCTGTGAGGAAATAGCCTTCAAAAATTTCGTATCGTCGGCATATAGGGACAGGGAGTAGTGTTTGATAACCCTTTCTAGATCGTTTATAGTAAGAACGAAGAGAAGAGGTCCCTAATGGCTTCCTTGCGGAATACCCAAAGTGGCTAAAAAGGGGGCCGACAGAATGGACAGAATGACAGATGACAGAAAATAATTGACTGTTAATAAGCAAGTAACAGTTGACAGATATCATACTTTCTTTGGCGTAACAACAGCATGATTGGATTTTCAATTGTGTTACTTTAAATCGATGATTAAATTTAATTAAATATTAAAAACAGTTCTGGTGTTAATAATCAAGTTTTAGGGGTTGGTTTTTCGAATAGATATGAAACTGACATTTTGTGGTCAAATCTGGAAACTCTAATGTCATTAATGTTCAGTTTGGTTTGCCATTTCATCATGAACAGGTTGACAAATGAACAACGCTTGCAAATCGTGCAAATTTATTTCGAAAATAATGAGTTCAGTTCGCTAAGTTTACCGCAAAATTTTGTTCAGTGATGGCTCATTTTGGGTTGAATGGCTACATCAACTATCAAAATTGCCGTATTTGGAGTGAAGAGAATCCACCCTGAAACGCCATTACCTCCAAAAAAAATATGACTGTTTGGTGTGCTCTTTGGGCTTGTGGAGTCATTGGGCCATACTTCTTCCGAAATGATGCTGGAGAGTCAGTTACCGGAGACCGGTATAGACCCATGATATCCGACTATTTTGTTCCCGAATTGGATGGCATGAATGTGGATGAGATGTGGTTCCAAAAAGACGGCGCTACATGCCACACAGCGCATGTCACAATCGATTTATTGAAAGAAACATTCGATGAGCGCGTAATTTCGCGAAATGGACCTGTCAATTGGCTACCAAGATCGTGTGATTTCACACCATTGGATTATTTTCTTTGGGGATATGTGAAGTTGCTCGCCTACGCCAACAAACCAGAAACTTAAGGGGACTTGGAAGCCGACATTCGTGGCGCTTTTGCCGACATGCAGCCCCAAAAGCTTGAAAAAGTGGTTAAAAATTGGACCTCTAGACTTGTCCTTATTTGAAACAGCAGTGGCAGCCACATACCCGAAATCATATTTAAACATTAATGGCATTATCCTCCCAACAAAGCCAAATTGATGGACATTAAAACCTATAAAAAACACACAAAAAACACACTTTAATACATTATTGACGTAAATGAAATGATAAAGAAATATGCGTCATTAGTAGGCCTACAGATTATAATGATCTAAAATTTAGTTGACGTTACTAGAACAAAGCCAACATGGACCGTCGGTCGAAAGCCACAATCTTCAAAGAATCGACACTGAATTTATTTATTCTATTTATTAAATCTAAAAATGTTTACCAAGCGGAGTGCCATCATCTCATCGAAAGAAATGTTTAAATAAAAGAGGACACAAAACGGTTCGCAACGGTAACCCTGGCCGTGAGCCCCCACAGATACTCATGTCAGTTGATATCTCGAAAACAATGCACATTATTTTTGCACAAGTTAACAACAGAACTGCAGCATGAGTTCAGTCAGTGTACGCCTGCTAAAGGCAGACAAGACAAGTAGCGTAGAATGAAAAAAAGAATGTAGGCCGTTTCATCAAAAAAGAAAAGAAAAACCATTTGCTTGGATATACCAGCGCATGGAACAGTGTTCATAGAAAATCGGATGTTTTAAGTTTACACCGCTCTGCCACATAACTAGGACTTTGCGGATAGTTAAATAAACCACAGAGTAGGTGGGGCCGCTTAACAACAACAGTATATGAAAATCGATACAGGATGCATGTTCTGTGGAATAATGGAGATGGATGCTTGTTTGGTTGAGTCGAGCTGTAATGGCAGGTGATGTACTCTTGTTAGTGTAAGGATGTTGAATTGCATTTTGATCTTTATGCTGGAATAGTGCGACCTAATTAGAATGTCATTCCCTTTTCCTTACATTATTCGCTTAGTTTTTTTCCAGGTGAGTTTAATTAGTGGTTTTTCTTTTGTGTGAAATAGAAATTGGGGCACTCTTGATGAGTATACAATTTAAATGGTAAGTTGCAAGCCATTAAAAGGCTCGCTAGTCTATAACGAAGCGGTTGTTCGTTCGATCATGCAGACACATTCAGAAAAAAATTTAACAAGTTAAATTCTAAAATGTTCACTTTGGAATGATAAATTTGTTCAGATTAATTAACCCTTTGGTTTGATTGAAGAGCACAGTGTCCAATTCTCACTCAACAAAAATGTTTCTGCGATTTGTTAAGCGTTTAGTCTTGGAATTGATGGTGCAGTCTGTGCCCGTGGGCCTTATCAACCAATTACTACCTTTAAGAAGTTGAGTTCTGATCTTAACAAACGACCAACGGCAAAAAGTTGGTACTTAAATCCATTTTTATACTGACATAGTACAAGACAATAGCAACTGTAGGTGAAGCATTTAATAACCGCCTCACATCTGCACATCATCCTAAACCACGATGAATTGAAATGCTCCCCCAAATCAGCGCAAAACAACAAAAAGCATTCTTTCACATCCGCTTTTAACGGACCGTACTCCTACGACAATCGAAAGTCGATAAGGAAGTAGAACCGTAGAAGCACTAAGAGACGGCGAATCAAAAAAAAAACACTTCCTTTCTGGAAGTACAAACAGAAAACCCTTTAATGGATATTGAATGCCACTTCATGAAGCAAACTGCAGCAGCAGCTGCGTCAAGATGTTTTTGTCGCTGTCGGTGATTCCAAAAATATCCTCAATGCAAATTCATTTCATTGCCTCCTTCCTTGCGTCTCCTTCTCAAGACAGTTTTTGCATGCCAAGGAAGCGAGCGCAGCAACTGAATTAAATCCCCCATCCCAAGTCGAGCGTAAATAGATTCATTACGACCGACATGACTAAAAGAGTCGCTCTGTGTCATTATAGAAAATTCAACAAATTGACTGGCATGCGGCATGCGTTCTGTCTCTGCGAATCGAAAGTCCAAGTGGATTCCACGCCGCCTCCTGTCGCATGAAATGTTACTCTTACTACTCACATATCGCCGCGCCTTATGAGTCTATTTTTGCAACTTCCTTCTAAGTTGTCTCTCTCTAATGGATAATTGGCTAATGCTGGTGTAAATCATTGCCGCGCGAGTTGCAACATGACAGCGAGCATGATGCACAACGCATGTTTTGTCCCGCTTTGATCTTGTGTCCCCTATTACGGCGCGGCGCGGCCGATCGACCGACAAGTTTTTCATCTCGCCGACTAAATGCACAAATATTTACACAACGAATTGGAAATCATCCTGTCGCTCCTTACTGTTTATCTCCGTTGGGGTTATAAAAAGATACACACTTCTTTCTGCGTTCCACTTCTCACTTTCACACAGTGGCAGTTGCGATTGCGATGGACAAGTAATCTTCGTCAAGTGTGATGTTTGCACTTGGATGGAATCACAATGGATGGAACTTTCTTCGTCTTTTGCTCAAAAGCGCTTTTGGGGGGATTCCATCATCCGGTTAAGAGGGTCGTTTTCACATTGAGTGTGACATTCCGGTGATTTACGGCTACGTGTCTGGAATTCCCAATTACCTTCAATTGGAGAAAATTTGATTTTGGCACGTGCTGGGACTGGAAGTCGCTGGATGGCGCAGAAAAAACCAAAACCAAAGGACAGAACTGATGTTGTAGAAGGATTTAAGGTCGTCGATGGAACTTTATAGAACGCTTATGGCAGGCAAACAGAATCTTGTCGAGCTTAATTGAATTTATGTCGTTAAATGAAGAAAAATAGTTGAATACTTGAATACCCAGCCACAATTTTTTACTTTTTTGTTCAAGTGGAGAAAGTAGAGGAATGATGGTGTTGTTACAGTTGATGGTTTTTTTAGGGGGAGAAAGTTGATAAAATTTCCTTTCGAATTGACTGGAATAGCTTTATTTGAGTGAAAAGAAGAACAAGCTCTAATTGAAACTAAAATAAGTTTGAAAAATATTACATATAATAAAATAGGGCCTAGGACCAAGCTTCTTCGGACGTTGGGTGTGCGAAGTTATACTTTTTGGCACTAATGGAAGGGATCTAAATACATTTTTAAGAGTTTTATTATTAGATGTGCTTCGAGACATTCACAAGAGGTGGGGCAATTAAAGACATATGGGTATACTGATCCTCGCTCAGAAGTACTTGACAAATATACTAATTAATGCTAGCTGTACTTTAAGGATGCATGAAGTGTAACTGTCTGAGTCACAGCAGCTTTCAATCCTGGGTCCGACAGTTCGGTACAGCTCTAAGTGTTCTTCTCCGCCATTCGCCATATGAAACCTAAAGGAAAGGAGCTCAATATTATTAGTTCTCCCAATAAAGTATGTCCTTTCAGTCAAAAGTTTTGACCAGACTGATTTGCATTGTCAAATCAAAGAAGTAGCGATTTCCTAGAGTATTTTTTCTCACTTTCAATAAGTTGTCATTTCTGGAGTTGTTGTTCACTTCGATGTAGAGGAGGAAGTTTCATGTGAGTAACAGCAAAGCCCTTAAATAATTCTGGTATCAAGAGCAAGGTGGATAATTTTGTGCAATTTATATCGTTCAGCAATACTTTTTTTAAATTAGAAGATGGTAGCCCTAATGGCATTACCCTCTGATTTATTTCAATTTATCGTACAAGCTACGGTAACCCATTAAGAACTTTAAACAGGTATCGATTTATGCAAGCCAGGCTAAAAAGTAAACATCCTATCTTCCCTGTACTGACATTTTTATTGAACAGACTGTAGGTACTTCGAAATTACTGCTTTCAATAGTGGCAATTAGTTGTTTGTTGATAGCATGTACCTTGCCTATTCTTTAGTAGCTTCTATAGGTAGTTGAGGAACCTTCTTAAGAAAGAGTCGACTCCATTTTTACGTACATTTTTAAGGAAGCACATTATTGAAGAAGTTACATATAAGCGGTTCCTCAAATGTTTGAAACATATCAAACGAGCTGTTTCCAAAATCAACATTGCATCGCGGAGTGGTCATCGCGAAGTCACTCGGACGGCACAACCGCCTACCGTTAAGGTCAGGACTTTGCTTTTACTTGACTCCTTATAAATGATTTTCCGTCTTCATACCTTGCTGTAGCGCATTCCACATACGTGTATGTGGTGTCTGGTGTGCCCTGTATATGTCTCTCCATTTTTAACAGTAAGTCAGAAAGAACGCTTTAGGGTAAACTAATGAGCATGAGGATTGTGGGAACAATTTTAAAGGAGCGGAATAAAGTTTCAATTGAGCAATGATGGTGCATAATAAAATATGGCAAAACAGGACAAGTTCCGACGATGTTGAAGTCAATACATTGTTTGTGACCAACTATGACAATTATGCTCAAGGATAGGGCTTGTATCCAGATCGTTAAGGTTAACGAATTCCTTGCAGCGGCGGAGGAACGAAATATAACACTTCCAGCGACATCAAATATATGGTCAATTCTACTGGCTTTGTCATTAACACACATATGGAAAATGGGATGTCTTCCGTTTTTATATAAGTATCGATTTTAGGATTAAAAAATTAAATTGCACACAGCTTAAGAAGCTACCAAGGTCAGAAAACTATGAATATTATATGCACCGTCGAAGGAGAAGGATGAGTGTTTTGAAACGTATTTAGAAACAACATCAGCAAATGAGTGATTTGGCTTAGAAGTCACTGTGACAGACAGGAGATTAACTTGTGAAGTAAGAAAAAGAGTCGGAGACAAAGCGGAAACACAACTCACTACCCTGAAAGGAAATTTATTGTATCCATTAATCCATTGAATAAAAGAGTTATTTCCCGAAAGCATGCATTTTCTACAAATCAAATGGTTTTGAAATATCCAGTGCAACAATCTTTGTTTCATGATTCGGTAACTCAGAAAAGAGTGAAGTAAGTTCAATACGTCGGCAATTGGAGGGGGAAAGATGAAACGTCTCTTTTGAAAAATACCAGAAGTGTAGGACAGATGAAAAAGTCAGGCTGTGGTTTTGTAAGCTTAAAAGAAAACCTCTTCAAAATGATTAATGAAATACCATCTGGACTAGCGGATTTGTATATGTATATCTTGATGGTTGAGTGCAATTTGGCGCTTATCTAACTGTGCTATGCGTCATTGGTTTTTTTTCGGTCAAGTTAGCCTTATTACAAAATGAAACTCAACTCTCACAACATATGTCCCCATTTTCTGATCTGTTTTGACACTTCTCTGTTGTTGGGAATCTAGATTTCAATATCATGGAAAATAATATGTATATGTGATCAGTTAAAATTCCTTAAGAAGCTATAAAGGCCATAGTCATACGTTTCGTTAAGGAGTCATATATTATCAGTATGAGAAGTGCGATAAACAAGTCCAAGGCGGTATGATTTCCAAAATTGCTAAAAATTTTATATTCACTCCAACCTGGGTCTCATACAATGTCAAAATAGTTGGCTTATATTTGTGAACATGAACGTACGCAGGACAGAAATTCTTGCTCCTGCAGAATGCACTAAACAAGCTAACATGCTAGGCAGATCGCTGTGGGCGCGATGAGGCAAATATAACAAACTAAGAAAGGTGGTACTCGCCTTGCCAAATGTCGCCTTAAAGGGTAACTTACCCTATAATTGAAAATATCTTAAAATCGATGTTTCAGCCATATGGGTGGTATTTTTAAGATTAGAACTTGTGTCATAGATCATCCATTATCGTCCGTTCGTCATCCTTTGCACGTGAGCATTAGCCGTTTCGTTATTCACATTCAAACGTTAATCCAATTTGTTGCCCCAAAAAACCCGATGCCCTCTCATATAGCACTACATATCTAAATCCTTATCCCTTTGTTTGTCATCATCATCCCCACAACCGGGGTGCACTAGCAAACATGATAAAAAATATTCTCATGTGGTGATTCGTTATTTTATTCATTTCTTTTTAGTGCTGCAAGCTTCCATTTTTCTAAAAATGTTTTTTATTCAAACCATATCTACAAAAAAAATCTATAGAGACTGTTTTACAAACGCCTCACACCCCTACGAAACGCAAACTATCTGCAAAAGCTTCCGCGCTGAGTTCGTCTGTGGCTGAATATTTGTTTACACGTTTGCACAGACACTGGAACATAAAATACTCAAGCAAGCACCCAAAAGTGCGATTTGCAAGGACACAAAGGACGATTTTGTTGCTATAGCTGCGCCATTGCCACACTGATGTTGGTCTGGTGGCTGCAGCCATGCTCGAGTGAGTGATAAATGAGCAACTTCACTGTTGACGAGACACTGGCTTTTAAGTGAACCAAAAGTTGAAGGTTTTTTTATTTCTACTCGCATTTCTATTCGCTGCTGCATTGCCATGCAAACGTTTTTGTCTTATTTGTGGGATTTTATGTATATAGTTTTTGCAGCGCAACCAAAATCCTTTCTATTATGTGTGTGTCTTTCGTTTTGTTGTCCTGTTGCTTTGTATTGGGTATTTCGTGGATTCCGCGAGTCCAATCCTAAATTGCAATAGTTGCAGTTGCAGTTGGTCGGGCATTGTTAGAAGCATTTTATTTGACTTAAAGCCAGCTAGAGTTTTGTTTAAATTTAAAATTAATTTGATCTGCCTTGGGAAAATGGCAGCGGCAATGTTAATGGGTGCGACTACATTTTGAGCGGAAACACATTCGGAATAGGGATAGACTCTGGAATTGGTTCGGATAGCCGGATTAGGATTTTATTTGTTATTCAGGGTTCATGTTTGGTGGTTGTTTGTTTGAAAGTTGGCATTTTTTTATTTTAATTAAAAAGTTTTGTAATAGTTTTCAGTTTGTTTTTTGTTTTTTCTCTTTTTCAGTTTGCAATGAATGTCATGTAAATGACAAACTTTTAATGAAGCATAATTTTTGTTAGGTTGTTATCCTAATCGGCTGTTAGTTACAGTAAGTCACAAAAGCAACTAAACAGACTCTATTTGTGTTATGTTTTAAAATATATAAAAATATAACTAAAACTTAAAAAAGATAATCAAAACTAAGAATGTAGACACTAGAAAAGAGAACACTTTTGGAACTGTTTTTATTGAGTTATATAACATTTTACAGGATTAACTTTTTTTTTTGCCTCAGTTACAGATTTCTTTCGTGATGGCATCGAGTGGGAAAGCTTAACCCTGGAAGTACATGCTTATTTTTTGTATGTAAAGTAGACGCTTCGTCGAATAGACGACGGTACTTTTCACAATGGTCGTGCACCTAACCTATGCACCAACCATTTTGAAAGCCGATTCCTTTCTATTATTTAGTTCATCTATTATAAATCGAAACTACATTTAGATGTTTTTTTATTAAGAATATTTACTTTTTAAATAAAATGTTGACAGATATACATAATAATCACAATAATTATAATGTATAGGGTTTAGTACACTGCGATCTCGTGGTCTATTATGCCACCTATTTATGCCTTGGAGAGATTTTCTACCTCCTCACAGCTTAATTCACCATGAATTATGTTATAGTGTTTATGCTTTGGCTTTAGCATTGGACCTACTCAGTGCACCTCATCCAGTGCTGTTGAGGGTGGATCCGTAGTTGGTTGGTGTTTTCTTAAATATTTAAAACTTTTTTGGATCAGTGCCCGCAGAATTCTAGTATGTGTTCTGTGGACACATTGCAGAATTTGCAGAGACCTACATCTGATATCCCTATCTTCCTTAGGTGTTCCTAATGGTTCCTTATGCATTTGAAATGCCCCGTTAGGAAACCAGTTAGGATGCGTAGGTTATTTTTGCTAAGGCTAATACATGCCTTAATTCTTTTGAGATTATAATGTTCTAAGAATTTTTGAGCTTTTCTGAGACCTTGGAGATCCCGAAAGGTTCTAGCCCTTTTCTCCTTTTCCGATTTCTTGAATTCTTCGCGTAGGGTGTGTTCAGATCCTATGAAAGGTTCTGGATTTAAGTTCGGATTTTATGACGAAGGAACCCAGTACTTTGATAGCTGCTTGACTATTTGACATTATTGCTATATTACAGTTTCTGCAATTCTTTTTGAGATTGATTCGAAAGCATCTTTCTATGGCGCATATTTTATGCTGGGAGGGATCACCAGAAATGTCGTCACAATGACGAAGTATTGAATATTTTTCTTTGAAAATTTCAGAAATTCTTTTTCAAATGTATATCTTTAAGACAGTAAAAAGTTTGGGAAAAAAAGTTATATTTTCAACAATTTTTTTTCAAATCTATGTAAGCCCTTAATGCAAGCAACTATCACGAGCAGACATTTGCTAATAAATTGCTTGCAGCTACAGAGTCAGAAGTTGTACAATTTTTATAAGAAAAATAATATGGGTAGCCATCAGATTTTTTCTTTGAGTTCACAAGACCCCAAAAACATTTTGGTTCATTTTTAAGAGAGCGCTGCATTTTACTTATATAGCCATTGTAAAGTGAAAAATCATAGAAAAAAGATAAATACTTTCCATAATCAGATTGAGAAAGACATTTTATATATATGTTCAAGCCTTGTTGCGTTGATTTCTTATAGATTTTAATTCTTTAGTGTACCAGGAATGGGAAATTTGACCATTTCTGGTAAATTTTACAGGAATCACTTTATTCATACAGTCTTTCATGAAAATATAAAAGTATTCTACTGCATCGTCAATATTTAAGTCAAATTTATTTATTTCTTCAGAAAGCCTATGAAAATTAGCTTTCCGAAAGTCAAAAGAGTGCGAACGATCATACGAATTTCTATTTTCATACAAATGTCCGCCTATGTCAATAAAAACATCCAGGGTAGGATGATATTTTTCTATGTAAGTAATACTGGAGTGAGATTCTACAACTACAGTACTAACAGCGTCGGAAGAAAAGACTAAATCGTGAATTCGATTTTTAATGTTTTTTATACAGCTAGTTTGCTTATCAAGCAGCAGAGTCGATAGAGGGTATCGATCAGTTTATCGCAGTGGAGAATTAAACTGATCAATCCAACTTAAATCATGAACCGAATGTTGCAGTTTGAAGAAAATTGGATGGAAATCGACACACTTGTTATAGTTGTACAAAACGAGCTAAGCTTAGCTGAAGAAGCAAATACAAAAAGCATAGCATCAATTGCAAACCAGTCCCTAACGGTAGTATCGCGGAGAGAGTGGTAAAAGGAAGTAGTGGTGTGGTTGTATGCACACAGATGTAAGGACAAAAGCTACCTTTATATTAATATTTTCGTAAGCTTATTTTTGTTATTAAATTTTGTTTTAAAAAAACTTGTTGGTTGAGCATTTGATTGCGATTACACAGCCATCTCAAAGAATCACAGCAACAACGGAGGCACATTCGATTTTGATTTTCCGGTTTGGTTTCAATAAGGAATGTAATATGTAGTAGTGTCTTTAATTACGAAATTTTTCAATTTCAGACAAAGATATAACAAATTGAAACTTTCGACGAAATGTGACAAATCACTTTAGAAAAATGGCCCTCAAAAAGTCCCCCAATATTTATTTATGGCAAGGCTGCTTATTGAACTCTTAGTTTAATTTTTCACATTTTTACATATTTGCGGCTGTATTATTAATTATTTGAAAATTGTTTGCCACAGGTCAAAGTTCCAATGAAGTAGGTGGCACTATTTTAAACCTCATAATCTCGGCTGTGACGATACTGAATTTTTAATTGTATTTGAGACATCCTTACCTTGTTATTCCATTCACGAGGCAGTTACAGTGTTATAGAGTGCTATAAAATAGAGAAGAAACAGAGTATACAAAGAAACCAAAAACCTCACAATAATTTTAGTTGTAAATTACTAATTGATGTACTACTGTAAAATTACACAAAAACTGACTGTTTGATGTGCTCTTTGGGCTGGTGGAGTCATTGGGCCATACTTGTTCCGACATGATGCTGGAGAGTCAGTTACCGTTAATGGAGACCGGTATAGAGCCATGATAACTGACTATATTTTTGACGAATTGGATGGCATGAATGTGGATGAAATGTGGTTCCTACAAAACGGCGCTACATGCCAAACAGGCCACGTCACAATCGATTTATTGAAAGAAACATTCGATGAGCGCATAATTTCGCGGAATGGACCTGCCAATCGGCCACCAACATCGTGTGATTTGACACCATTGGATTATTTTCTTTTGGGATATGTGAAGTCGCTCGCCTACGCCAACAAACCAGAAGCGTTAGTGGACTTGGAAGCCAACATTCGTGGCGCTATTGCCGACATACAGCCCCAAATGCTTGAAAAGGTGGTTGAAAATTGGACCTCTAGACTTGTCTTTATTCGAACCAGCCGCGGCAGCCACATGCCTGAAATCATATTTAAACATTAATGGCATACAATTATACTTCCAATAAAGCCAAACTGATGGACAATAAAACGATTTTATTGTGTTTTATTTCAATTCCAACTTCTATGCCTCTAAAAAAAACAAGCTTTATATTCACACATTCATGTCTATCCCTAAGCTTCAATGAACGCACAGCGAGAAAGAATACATGTAACTCATAAATATTTATGTACATATGTAAGTTAACACGAGCGAATGTACGTTGACCTTGGGAAACGTGATCCCATTGGACGATGCATAATATTCCGTTGTGCCGTGGGAACCAATGCTGACTTAGCATATGTGCAGTGCATTGGCTGGCAAAATACATATCAGGTATACACACGCGCCGGATGCACCGTTGCACAATATGGCTTGGTCAGCAACTTGTCTGGAGGAATGGAAGGTGACAACGAGCAGTTGGGTGGATTGGGGCGTCAGTCTTCGGGCGGATCTTGTCTTAGCGTAATTAATCAGAATAAAATAAATTAAATTGAAATAACCGCATTTTTATTGAGTATACCGGACAGTGTTAGTCCGAAAATTAATTTTTTCCTATCCGCGTCCGCGAAATCGTTAAGTGGCGCCCGAACAGGGACCGGCAAACTGTAATCCTTTTTGCCTATGAATCCGTGCAATATTTAGACCAGACTCTTTATCGAAGTGAAAGTCGCTGTACACATGGGAACACAGTCGTCACTCTGGTTCTAGAGCACAAACTCTGCATACACATGGGAACATGCAGCTATTCAAAAAAGGCTAAAGGATATGGTGTGAAGTTTGATCGTGCCATTAGTAGGTCGCTCATAGAAAAATCGTGAGCGACTAAACGGGACCAACACGACGCTTCCTTGCCGGTTTCTTATAAAACCCTTGACCTAAAACAGTGTTTCTTTTTATTTTCTGAATTGCAGGGAAAAATATATATTAGAATCGAAGGAAAGTAAACCTAAAAAAAAAAAACCGAGGAAAGAACAGTGAAAAATTAACTTAAAAGAAATGATAAACTTACTGGTTTACCTAATCTGCCTAGCACCAACACAGGGGTTGCAGCTATTCGAGTATACAGCGCCATTGGTTTCAATCAAAGAGGGAAAAGCCTGGGTAGTCAACGGAAACTTCAATCTCGTCCATGTCATTAACTTAGGCCAATTCGAGCGCCAACTGGAAGAGGTCACCGACTCCGTCGACAGAAACTTTAAGGACAAAGACAGGAGGCAGCTGATAAACTTTTACTTGACCCAAATAGGTGACCGCATCAATTTGCTGAAAGCAAAACCAATTAGGAAGCAGAGGTCCATTGAATGGATCGGCTCAGCACTTAAATGGATCGCAGGAAACCCGGACGCAGCAGACTGGAATAAAATTTTACAAAGCCAGCAGGAGATAGTGGAGAACAACGATCACCAGTATAAAGTGAATGAAAAGGTTTTCGGGGTAATCGGCGATATGACGAGAAAATTCAACTGGGTCATCGATAATTCCAATAGCGAGGTAAGGGTAGCCGATATTCAGAAATTCGAACAAGACATTCTTCAACAAGTCATGCTCCTTAAAGGAGAAATCAACGAAATCATACGAGGTTGCCAGATGGCAAAGAGGGGGATCATCAACACAAATTTGCTTAACCATGACGAAATCAGCAAAATCGTAAATGAATTCGAGACGCTCCCCTACGGGAATGAAATTGAAGCAATCGAATTTGGAGCTCCGTCAGTTTACGCGAACGACTCAATGCTGCTTTACGTATTGTCGATTCCCAAGGTGAGGAAAGAGGACTATAACTTGCTCCTACTAAGACCATCCATCATTAATGGCACGCAGGTTAACGTCGAGTTCGATAGGGTTTTAGTTAACCAAGAGGAAACGTATGGAATACTGCAGAAATGCCTTGCCATTAATAATTCTACGGTCTGCAGAGAGGAGTCACTTGAAAGAATTCCGGAGGATCACTGTGTGTCTAAATTACTCAAAGGAGGACACGCAACATGCACCTACCGCACGAATAGGAATGAAGTTGTCGAGCTCATCCGCGATGATACTATCTTTTTGACGAATTTTAATGGCCAGCTCTCTTCAAATAACTCAACCCAATCTCTGTTAGGAACCTATATCGTGCGACTAAGCAATGAAACGATCAGGCTGAAAAACAGGACATTCACGAGTTCAAGCTATACTTTCCTACAGGCTCTACCACCCGTTATGGCGAATATCACCAATCAAGGACACAAAGTCGATCTCCAACTGGTGCACAGTCTCAGCGTTCAAAACATTGAACGCCTTGGTAATCTGACATGGAGGATGAAGTTGCCTACAATTACGGATGCTGTTATCCTTACGTTACTGCTTTGCTTTGCATGTGTCATATGGCGGAAAGTAAGTGGAAAGCTCAGTCTCCCGACCAAAGGGTTACCGCTGGAAGCCGCGGCTAGAAGTTAGGAAAACTATTGATCACCAGCTGCTGACGTCACTGATCTACGGGACGTAGATTTTTGAGAAGGGAAGAGTTAACACGAGCGAATGTACGTTGACCTTGGGAAACGTGATCCCATTGGACGATGCATAATATTCCGTTGTGCCGTGGGAACCAATGCTGACTTAGCATATGTGCAGTGCATTGGCTGGCAAAATACATATCAGGTATACACACGCGCCGGATGCACCGTTGCACAATATGGCTTGGTCAGCAACTTGTCTGGAGGAATGGAAGGTGACAACGAGCAGTTGGGTGGATTGGGGCGTCAGTCTTCGGGCGGATCTTGTCTTAGCGTAATTAATCAGAATAAAATAAATTAAATTGAAGTAACCGCATTTTTATTGAGTATACCGGACAGTGTTAGTCCGAAAATTAATTTTTTCCTATCCGCGTCCGCGAAATCGTTAAGTTGTATAACAAAATTCATTTAAAGTTCAGCAGATACAATACACATAATTTGGAACTTAAGCCACGCTATCCAGTTTTCCAGTTCTTTGCACCTCTGTTAAATGTCTTGACTTGACTCAACAACTTAAAGTCCTTAAATCACAACTATCCAAAGCCCAACAGTTTAAATAATATAACAGGAAATCCAAACTTCATTCTCTAGAAAGATATGCGGCTTTCGCATTTACACCTTCTTTGTCGGACATTCCATTCGGAAATAAACAATCCAATTGACCCAAATCGCAATTCATTGCGAAGTTTATTGTTTTCGTATTTTTTATTAAATATTCCAACTGACGATCCAGTTTTCACATCCAATAACAATAGCAATTCGAAGTGATGCTGCCATCAGCTGGGGCCACAGAAGCACTTAAGAAGAATTGCAACAACTCTCGCCTTCGATTGGATTGAGTTGCCAGTTTCATACACTCGATTCTACTACATAGAAGTGATTCAAACTTCCCATTTTTATTGCATCCTCCCAACTCGAATGCCATGATGATGGCATCCTTCCCTGAAGAACTTTAGCCATCATAACATTTGTTTCAGAGAGTGCTCTTTCCTCCTCAGCACTATCCCACTCTCTGCAACTTCCGCTCCAGTTTTGCAACTCTCGTTTTATTGCCTTTTGCATTTTCAATTTCCCGTTGTGGATGAGTGATGAAAATGGATGCTGGCTGAGCCGTTGAACTTTTTGCTGTGGTCGGAATCGGGATCGAGATAAGCAAGTGAAACAAAGGAGCAGCGATGGCGGCAGCAGAATCTCACATCTCACACTAAAAGAAAAAGCGCGCCCAACAAATCAAATGAGGGTCTTTCTCATCCTTTTAAGAAGCTTTCTCGGTACATGATGAGCTTGCCTCCTAAATGTGCATCCTTGTGAAATTCAAACAAAGTGATTTTTATTAAATTAAATTCGACGTCGTCCTCCCAGCGCGCGAGCGGCAGGATAGATAGACAAGCGCAAACAGTATGCAACAGTAAATTTTGTTTGTTCGCCACAAAAGTTTAAAATCAGTTTGCTGCTTTGTTTAGGGTGTTTCGTGTTTCCAAGGAAAAAACGACATAAATCGCTTACCTTATTCACCCAAGTCACGGTGGAAAGTCATTCAAACTGCGAGTAAAATATGTACAAATCCTTTGACTTATTTGCAGATGAAAGAATTCACACCTCTCACGCTTTCTCTTCAAGATCTCACTTAAAATGCGCTCCCCGCACAAGACGATTTCGACACAATTCCATTACCAACTACAGAAACACAACCCCAAGACACAGGCAGGGCGGGGAAAATAATAAAAGGGACCCACACTAAACAATTCAACCTTCAACTACAGGCAACAGCTTTGGCTTTCAGCATTCCACCCCGGCAAGGCAGCCACTTAAATAAACACCAACACCAACAACAACACAACAAGAACAACAGCAAACAAACAGAAATGAATACGTTTATGTTAATTGTGTGCTTTGTAATTGTTATCCTAACCTAGGTAACGTATCCACAGGATACACAAGCGCAAAGATAAATAAGAAACAACACTCGTTCCTTGTGTCGTCGAAACAAAGTGAATTTAGAATTTTAACTCGCTGCTGTGCGAAAGGCGGACGAAGTCCTTGCTGTGTGCCTGTGTGTCGATAGAACAAAAGTTTTACCCTCAAGGAAGAGCAGAAGCAGCGTGTTAACCTAAATTCTGTGCTTTGAATGACGATGAGGGCACAAGAAGCAGCAAGCTGCTTTTGCAAGAAGGTCCAACTAATTACGAATTTAGGAGAATGGCAAACTGCTCTTGGAAATGGTGGAAACTAAATGCTCTTTATTGCATTTTAAATTGATCTTGACGGAGAAATCCAAGAACGTGTAATTCTTGCGAAACGATAACAAGCAAATTATGTGACTTGCATTCTCCGTAAGGTAACTGAAAGTTGTGATAAGGAAGACATATGGATATGGGAATGGTCACATAACTATGTATCTGTAAGGAATCGGTTGTATTTGAAAACATACAAGTATCTAGAGTTATTTGCGTTACGTGTGTTTGGAAATGGGAGGGTATCTAACAGTCATAAAAAAGAGCCAACGGCATATGTATGTAGTTTGTATGAATTACAAAAGTAAAAGTAGGTTACGTTAGGTTCGAATAGGTTGAAGTGGCAGTCGGTGAGGCCGACTCACTTAGAACAAAAAGAGGTCCGTTGTGATACCACGTGAATCTTTGGAGCTCTGGATATAGCGAAACAGATCATTAGTTGCGGATCTTCAAGATTAACATGGAACAAGGCACATAGGTGGACCTTACATTTTTGGGAGAGAGCAGGTGTAGCATTGTCCCCTCCTTCTCCTCATCCATGCAGCTTCGGCAAAAGTCATTTGAGTACTTGCCAAGCCTAGTTGCATGCCTGCCTTAAAGACAGTGTCCCGTAATGACACCTATTGTAGAGCTGACGTGTAGTCTTTTTAGAGAGATCAAACACTTGTAGCGTTTCAGATCCAACTTAGGCCAAATACGCTTTGTTGTAGACAAGCTGTGTCACTGGTCCACCTAAGGTTAGCGGTTTTTTCAATAGCTTCTGATTTTAGCATTAGTTTGCATGTGGCAATTGGAATGCCTAAGGAACCTTTATCAGGGTTCGTCCAGCAGAGATGAAAGTTGAATTGCTTCCACATCTTCTTAAGAGAGGAACGGTTTTCTAAGGGCCACAATAGAGTTAAGAGAAACTGAGTCTAGCGATTGTAAGGCCGCTTGGCTGTCAGAGAAGATTCGGATGTCTCTAGCGTGTATCACGTTTCAGCCAAGATAAGGCTTCTTTAATCGCTCTGACCTGACCTTAAACGCACTGCAAACATTGGGTAGACGAAACGAGTCTGTGAGGGGAAATGCCACCACCAACCCCTTCATCAGCTTTTCATCCATCGGTGTAGAAGTGGATCGATTCATCCTCAGCGATCTTCAAATCTGGATGGAATAGTGACCAGAAAATTTTTGTCAAACTGAAGCTGAGGTGTGGTATAATTTATGTTTCTAGGAAGGGTCTTGAATAGATTAAGAATAGTACAGTCGCCAAATTCTTTTTGTGTCCAATGGAATGTTGCTTTGAGGCAAATGATTTCTTAGTCCGAAATCTACATACGAACTTCTAACTCATTTTTGTTTCATTCGAAGAAAATCGTAGTCTCTCATGGAATTTTGAAAAAATTCCTGAATTTTTATACCCTATCCTAAGGGTATATTAATTTTTACACATAGTTTGTAACACCCTTAATATTCGTCGTAGACCCATAAAAGATATATATTTATGATCAGGACCAAATCCTAAGACTATCTGGCAATGTCCGTCCGTCTGTCCGTCCGTCCGTCCGTACGCAATTTGTAGGCCTATAAAATTAAGCTAGGAAGCTGAAATTTTGACTACATATTCCCTAGAGCTCCGAAATGGTTAAGTGTAAAATGTTTTTGGAATACGCCCACTGCCACGCCCACAATTTAGAAAAAACCGTTTAAAAGCTAAAGTTAGAGAGATAGAATGTTACAACCTTCACAAGATATGTAGGCACTGCCCTCATTTATAAGTTCGTCATATAAAGTTTTTACCACGCCTACTTTTTGTGGGCGTTTTTTTACTATAATGCTGTTTTCTGCGAAAATTTTCATAGAAAGCGAAAAAAAATGTTTAACAAGATATTTACCCTATATTTTTTCCAACAGAGGGCGTTTTTTTCAAAAAAACTTTTTTTTTGTTAATTAATAGAATGAAATAAAATCTTCTTAATGCTTTTTTCTTTGGGGCATATAGGGATGTGGATAGGGTATCATACTGTTCGCCCCCGGTGGACTGTAGCCTTTCCTTATGTTTATACCCTATCCTAAGGGTATATTAATTTTGACACATAGTTTGTAACACCCCTTAATATTCGCCGTAGACCCATAAAAGTATATATATTTATGATCAGGACCAAATCCTAAGACTATCTAGCAATATCCGTCCGTCCGTCCGTACGCAATTTTTAGGCCTTTAAAATTAAGCTAGGAAGCTGAAAATTGGACCACATATTCCCTAGGGCTCCAAAATGGTTAAGTGTAAAATTTTTTTGAATAAGCCCACTGCCACGCCCACAATTTAGCAAAAACCGTTTTAAAGCTAAAGTTAGAGAGATAGAATGTTACAACCTTCACAAGATATGTAGGCACTGCCCTCCTTTATAAGTTTTTTATATAAAGTTTTTTGCCACGCCTACTTTTTGTGGGCGTTTTTGACTAAAATGCTGTTTTCTTCGAAAATTTTCACAGAAAGCGAAAAAAACTGTTTAACAAAATATTTACCCAATATTTTTTTCCAACATATCGTCCATACAAAGTTTTTGGCCACGCCCACTATTTGGGGGCGTTTTTTCAAAAAAAATTTTTTTTTTTAATTAATAGAACTAAATAAAATGCTATTCATCATCTTCTTAATGCTTTTTTCTTTGGGGCATATAGGGATATGGATCGGGTATCATACTGTTCGCCTCAAGCGGACTGTAGCCTTTCCTTATGTTTTTATTTCACTTGTAAGCGGTATACCTGAATTTTTGTCATATTTAAGAATTGCCCACCTAAGGCTACTTTTACAGTGTCGGACAAAACTACGAAAAGAAGTAAGTTTTAGTATTAATTAATTTTATTATTATTTAGCACATTGTAGACTTTTAATCTCAAAATCATAATCGTTAGAGGCGTTTCTAAAAAAACGAGTTTAATGAAAATTTTAGAAAATCGTTATATGAAAAAAAAATTAAAAAAATATTTTAAAATTCGATGGAGGCAGATTTATTAACTTAACAGTTAAAAAACATTGTAAAAAAAATTGTAATTCCCTTTATTTGCAGTTTTATTTTTGATTTAAAAAACCACTGCGGGACAAATAGGAAAAGATCGTCATGGTTCGGGATGAACTTGTAGGCCGTTTTACCCCGTGAAGATCTGTTGTTGATTTAGTTTTCAATTGATAATTGTTTACTTAAGAGATGGTTAGAAAGATGGTTATTTTAAAGCAGGTATGAAATTTAAATCAGTTGTAGCAATCATTGAAAAATTGCTGTTAGTGATAGGCCACTGGTACAGGTTTTGATGTTAGAGTTGATCATTGAAAGCAAAATTGACAGATGAGAAGAGAATTGAACACATCATTGAAACGATTGTGTTCCCAATTCCGGAAATGAATATCAGCTGTTCATTGAATCAGTGAAATAATAAAAATAGATTTTAACAAAAGTTTAGATTAGAATTAAGTAATTTTGTTTGCAGAAAAATTCTAAAAATGCTTTATTTTGATACCTTTTAAAGCCAATATTGTTTGCTTTGCCTTCTTAAAATCAGAAAAAAAAATGTCAATGATCCATTTCAATGATAGCTATAACTAGGGCCCAAGACTCAAAAAACCTCACTCATTTAAAGAATAAAAATTACACCACTGAAAGAAGAATGCGATAGTTTAAGACAGTTCTGTTGTGTTCAATGCTAAACAAGAAACTGAACTTATACTTTTGGAGGTCAACTCGAGGCATTTGAGCACTAGCTTATGAACTGGTTAAAAAAAGCAATTTGTTACTTCGTTTGAAAAAGAGGAGTTTATTTATTTTTCACACTCATTTGGCACTCCTTCTGATCTGTCAATGATGTAAAAAGCATCTATTCACCCCATAATTGAGTCCATCGCTCTAATTTGGTCTGGAGCTCCAATTACATATTTGAGAGGATTCAAAAACGTGCGACAAAACTTATTGGCGATCGAGATATTCGAGAAACTATTTATCGGTATTATCCCCACAAGGGCTCAAACGACATAGCCAGTTGTAGTCCACTCTTGAACAGTTCCAGCGCCATACCCATTATTCCAGGAATGCCTATCAGGTCACCCTTTAGCCAATATTCGGACGACATACCTATAGTGATATATAAAGATTCGTTTATCAGCCGCTCCATTTTCCTACACATTATAGTTTACAGAGATTTAAAACCAATGTCCATCGGCATCTCCATCTTTTCTCTTACCCCTTAATTTCCTGAATACCCTCACTGTGTTTATTCATAAAAAGGGTACCCAAAATCCCATTAGTGCGAGTGAAAAAAGGGAAACTAGTTGGTCTTGAAGTGAATGAGCACAAGACTAAACACGTGCTATCAACAAACAAAGAATCATCTGTCCACTGACTACGACAGCAACTTCGAGGTAGTTAAGGAGTTCATCAATCTTAGTGGAGATCCGTCGAAGAATTACTCTAGGAAACCGCTGCTACTTCGGTTTGGCAAAACAAATGGGTTCAAAACTCCTGAATCAAAGGACAAAGGGCATGCTCTACAGAGCCTTTATCCTGCCAGTTCTGCTATACGGCGCCGAGTGCTGGAAAATAAGCAGGAAAGGAGAGTTAATACTGGCATCCCTTGAAAGAAAAATCCTTCGACGGATATTTGGTCCTGTGTGCGAGCAGGGAGAATGAAGGAGAAGATACAACCGCAAACTCTATGACGTGGACCAAGAGTCGGAAAAGCCAAAACTCGTCGACTATATTAACTTGGCCACATCGAGCGAATGGACAACAACGCTCCAGCCAAGAGGATCTTCGAACCCCATCCCCCAGGTTCGCGACGACAAGGAAGACCGAACCTCCGTTTTAAAGACCAAGCCATCGCGGATGCTAGAGCGCTTGGTCTGGTCAACTGGAAGTAGCGTGCCCGGGATCGCAGAGGATGGAAGGCTGCGGTGTCTCAGACAGGGACTCTTCACGGGTCGCGAGCCGGTTGGGCAAGTAAGTAAGTAAGGAAGTAAGTAAGTAAGAAAAACGAGTCATCCTTCAAACGCCATCCACCTAATACGAGGTCTTCAAATGTACGCTTTTGTCGATTGTAGTTGTATATGTATAATGATTCTCTTTTAATGTTTTTTAATTAGTTTATAAATGATATTTAGCTTTTTTTTTATTTCTTTTTGATGGGTCCACTTTTATTAAAATAGCTCCCCAAAATGTTCAAATTGGTTCTGGCAGCTCTGGTGTGAATTTTGAGGTGGAGCCGCGTATGAGCGATAAGTGTATATAAGATGGAATAGGAATGGATATGAGTTAGTCTCTTATTAAAAAGTAACCTTTGGTTTTATTTAAAGCTGTGTTTTTTTCTTCTTTAGTTTTTGGGTAGATAGCGTCTAAATCGTCTCTTTGACGCACCGTCACTTTTGGTGAGAATTTTAAAAATGCGGCTGACAACATTTATCGGTGGTTAGTGTGTTGAATTAAATTGCTTAGTGAAGGGTCGCAGGTCAGGTTTTGAAGTCAGAGTGATTAGAGTATTAAAAAATTCTTAAATTTAGTAACTTCTATTATGTCAAATGGTTTGTAAAAAGACGATATAAATGACATAATTTTGAGAAAAATTTAAAAAAAGAATTAAAATCCAGTAACTCCGCTGCAAGTCCGTTGTCCATTGTCCAGCCATATACATATCCATTGCGTCAATTATACTCATTCCCCTTTCAAACCTTTTCACAGAATTTATAACTTCATTTAAACTACATGGACATTATAAAACCGTTCCACTTGCATCATTTGTAGCACCACAATCAACTAATAGCATCTATAGCAGCTTTTTCTCCCCTCCCCCTATCAGCCAACTCCTTCCAACTTACAGATGCGCGGAGCATATCTAATAAGACATAACCTCACTGCGACGAGACATTTCCATGGTAATAAAAATGTAAATCCGCTTAGGAACGCTTGTAACAACGGAGCCCACACCTTTTCGCGGCACAGGTACTCCGTATCACATTTGCCTCCGAACCAGCGTCAGCTTCTTTGCCGGGAATTAAGAGCATTACGCGAATAAAGGTATAACAAGAGTCTGTGTGCACCAGGATGAGTGGAAGTGAGGTTGGGAACGGTATTGTGATACTGCGTAACCCCACCGGAATATAGGAAGTGCATAGTAATTTAATCAGTTTTTTTTTTGTACTTATCTTTGCACTATCTACAAAGACGGAAAATGATGTTAGTTCACTGTCAGTACGTCAATGGTTCGTTACAATACCAGATACTAAAATACAACAAGTTTGGAGATAGTGGTACGTCAGATGTGATCAAGTTGATGGATAATCCAATGAAGAGAAGGGGAAAAGGATATGGATAATTACTTGAACCATTATCCTTTTCATTGTTATCAGTAAAGCCCTAATATGGATGATTGTAAGAGATACTTTTTAGCTTCAACGATAGGTAAATATCCAATCAAACCATTTCAGGACAACAGGAACTTCTATAAATTTCGACAATTCCCTTAATATTATTTGCAATTTTAACATCCAGTATATCATAACCCACGCACCAAAGCACTTAAATTATCTTACCAAACACATCTTAAGCATCCGCAATGCAAAAATATGTACTAGTCAAAGTTGGCCATCATCCAAGGTAATCAAAAGTTGCTAATCTCTGTCACTCTGCTCAAATGCCATAAACTTTCCGGAAATTCATCTGCATAATTATAGACCCCATGGAAGCTTGCCAACATCTCGCTTTTAACTGTAACCGCAAACATGCAACCGAATCTTGGCAGAAATGTCGAGATGCCATTTATTGGACGGAAAGACATGATATACCTAGTGACCACCCCACTCAAATGATTTTCAATCTTCCGTCGCCACAAATTTGTATATATTCATGTCAAAGCAGTCCCTATTCCATGATAAGATAGGCGAGAAAGAATATACACCCGCACCTTGGCGCGACAGCCACACCGAGAACGCAAAGATGAGATTTTCCGATGAAGACATTAAGCAGCGCAAAGGTGCATCTGTTCGCGAAACTGTACATGTTTATGTATGGATTTGCCTGCGCTATGCGATTATTCATCATCAAGGCAACTGTCAGTGGATGGAGATGGAAATCCTGTAGCTGAAAATTAAGCGGTGACACTGCGCTGAGGGGAGATTCCAACATTTTTCCAATTTCCCTAGACTAAAAAGCTAATTTATAGCTTCATTCGGATGTTGTTAGTATTTTTATGTAAAAACCATCAACACACGCAGTTCCGTTTAAAGCACTATACACCGTCGGGATGATGATGGCGATGATGACGGTGACTAGGACTTGTAATGAAATTAATTAAACTATCAACATTGTTGCATGGGCAATTTGAATTAATGAAAGGTTACCACGTATACGACATGAGATGGGACTGGAATAGGGACCAGAATACACTCTCACTCAGTGTTTAAGAGTGTTCATTAGGGTGGAGCGAAAAATATGTTTTATGTTATCGAAATCGCTTCTTATAATAGGTAAATGTGAAAAAGTTTCCTATCATCTTCACAACATGTGACTTAATGAGATTGTTCAGTACAACCATAGTGCTCCTTTCTTCAAAGTTAAACCTCATTCGTCATTTCCATGATCGACACGCGCATCGCTGAAACGAAGGTTCTCCATTGTCGGGTTGTATGTTAATGACAAAGTTAAAATGGGCGGCCTGACGAAATTCGTTTAAGTGGAACAAAAGTACCCCCTAATTGATTTGCAGTCAAAAAAGTGGAATATCATTATCTCTCACTCTTCATCTCACTCTCTAGAAGTAGAAGCTGAAAAAATCAAAATCTATATACATAAAATAAAACCCACGGCAACAGCGTAACTTTTTAACCAACCAAACTAATTATAATTCCATTCAGAGATACAAGCCTTCTGCAATCGAGCGCAAGCTAAACCAACACTACCAAACCAAAGCCAAAGGATATACCGAATATGTGTGTGTATTATCAATAACCGATTTCTCGCTCTTTTAAAAGTTAAAACCACAAGCTGAATGTAAATATTCCCTGTTCTCTCTTTTGAGGACTCAAAAACCATTCAAGCTACAAGTTTAAGATGCATCTTTTTCATCCATATAAAAATGTTTGCAGGGGAACACAGCTGAAAGATGGGCTCTATACTTAATTGCAAAGGGAAAGTAGACAGACTGTTTTTTTTATTTTTCTCTTAATTTTTTTGGGTGGACAATGTCTATAACGTCTCTATGACGCACCGTCACTGTTTCTGACATAACCTACAACTGTAAGTATTATGAGAGAGCTCTTCTCGAAATGAGAGATGTTTCTTTCAGAAGCAGTAAAGAACATTCAAAGACTCCAACAACTGAATACAGCACAACAACTTAGACATTGTTGGAGTAAGTTATAGAGCGGATCCGTCTAAGTATCTGTAAAAAGTATCTACGTGCAATCCTTGTTTGAAACCCTATCTGAAGGTTGAGTTTAAGAGCTGTGAAATTAAAGACTAAATTAATACCTACATCCATATGTATGCATATGTCTAGGACCGAATATTTTTGTTGTTACTCGTTACTTTCGTTACTTTAATAATAAGAGTGTAGATCGCTCCCGCAATTACATGACGCATCATTATTCGAACATAGCTGTAGCAAAAATAAAGTGCACGACTGCATCATACGAAACTTTCTCGCTATCTGAAATGCATTTTTGAATCGCCTCAAACAAAGTGGAAACATTTGATGACATACTAAATTTATTTAAATCACTTATTTAGTCTAGTTCTAGATTTTACCAAAAACGCCTTAAACGATTTTGATGTGATTTTGCATATTGGACACATTTCACCAAAATACAAAAACAGATCAAAATCGGTAAAGCCCTTTTCGAGATAAATTACCGTTTTTCGCCTCATTTTTAAAATGTAGTATGCGGTATTTTTTCCCATCTCAAGTATCCAAAATACAAAAAAGGACCAAAATATTTGAAAACATTTTTCAGAAAATAAGGGATTAGTAATTTTAACAAAAAAAAATTTAAGGCAGGTACCGTTATTACAAAAAAAAAATCAAGAAATAAAAAAAACCCGCAAGATGTTATCCCAAAAAGTTTATTTACGAACCTTAAAGCAACTCCGTGAAACCGTTTTGACATACGGCTCCCGGTGGATGGCATTGGCGAACTCACTTTTTTGGAATTCTCTATGGTCTTAATATGATCCCTCATACTAAAGTTTCCGCCATCTATCGTTTTTCAACTAGTGCTAATTTCGTGAATGGTAACACTTAGCTCATGTCTGATTTGACAGATAATTAGTTTTATCCTTCCGCTGAACGAATATGGTCGTGTATACGCTAGAACAACGATGGGAAATATTGCGACATAATTGGGCCATTTTTCTTCTGCAAACTAAAGTGTCCGCCATCTAAGGTTTTTTTTTCAACTAGTGCTTATTTCGTGAATGGTAACACTTAGCTCATGTCTGATTTGACAGATAATATACCGCTATACCGCTGAACGAATATGGTTGTGTATACGCTTGAACAACGCTGGGAAATATTGCGGCATAATTGGGCCATTTTTCATTTTTTTTTTAAATGAGCAAGGAGTGGCCGTTACAGTCAATGGCGATCGTTATCGAGCCATGTTGAACGAATTTGTGTTCACAAAAATTGAAGAGGAGGATTTTGGCAACATTAGGTTTCAACAGGACGGCGCTACGTGCCACACAGCCGAAGTTACACTCGATGTTTTGCGCCCTGTTTCAAAAAAAAAAAGTTGTTTGGCGGACCCTATACTAAGACTTATTTCGAAATTTTCGCACGAACTCAATAACTTTCTCTTTAGTATACTAAGGTATAAGAGAAATTTAAAAAACAAGTGAACTTTTGTGGCTACTTGATATCGTTAATCGTTTCCATTTAATATGTTTCGCATGCTTCCAATGTTTCGTATGTTTCATATCTTTTCTTTAGGCACGATAGGTGGCCCATCAGCCCCTCCGCCATTATCAATCCTCTTTCTAAAATGGACACCAAAAATATATCATATCCATATTATTTCTACTGCGGTCGGTTTTGGTATTTTCAAAATTCACGGCTGGCGTTAGAATCTTTGTGGTTATTTATTTATTTATTTATTTCATTTCATAAATTGAGAACATTCACTGTTCTCGATAGATTACCAATTTACAAGATCATACACAAGTAGACTACTTTGCAATCTTTAAGGCACCTGGGAATTGGTTAATTGCAACCATAATTGTCCCTATTAATAGTAAACGATTTCTATGTATTCTTGATGGAGCATAGAAACCAATTAACAATAAAAGAAGAGGGCAATCGATATGATTGTTTATTTAATCCCGAATAAACATAAGAGAAAAGTATTGTCTACACTTAAAAAGAGGTAAGATGGCAAAAAAAAATAATTTGCATCTTGTCTCATACGAGGGCATTTGAATATTCCAGCGTAATTTTTGAACGGCAGCCCTAGTAAAACGTAACAAGGATTCCATACTATACTCCAATATTCAGCATTAGACCTGACAAATGCAAAGAACAGCCATTTCAGAGTGTGAGGATCCTGAAAGTCCTTAGAATTTCGCCATTTTGAATTACTTTACCAAGAAGTCAATTTGCTTACAGAAATCAAGTTTTTTGTCAAAAAGGACTCCCAGGTCTTTTTTAGAGGAGTTAATGGATAAAGGATAGTTATTGATCACGTAGATAAGTGAAACTGGGGAGAGGTTGCGATAAAACGAAAGGCTTTGACACTGAGAAACGTCATTATTCGGAAACCACATATAAAGTCTTCCAAGATCTACCTGTAGAAGGATGCAATCTGAATAGGTCGGAACACTTTCAAATCATCGGCAAACATTAAACGATGGGAGTTCACAAAAAAATCAGGAATTTCAAAAAGGACACAGATGACCAGTCGTAACATACACAGGTGATGACAGTACGTCGTTAATGCGAACATATTGAATACGATCCGTAAAACAGGAGCGAATCCATTCAAGAACATTGGAATGAAATCCAAACCTAGTAAGTTTAGAAATTAATAAAACACACTGTAACCCTTTCTCAAGGACATTCAAGACCGTATGACAAAATATAGAGAAAATTGAGAGAAATCCATGTTGAAACGGAGAGATGTATCTCTTCAAGAGAGGAGAAAGTTTAAATAAGTTTTTCAAACAGCTTTGGTATGGTCCAAATTTTGCAATGTTATGCCTCGAACCGGATTTAAAAATATGTGTTAAAAATTAGTTCTTTCAAACCTTCAAGAACAGACCAGTCTGCAGAGACAAATTAAACACTAAAAATAGAGGCACAGTAAAGGGATAGGAACACTTATGAAGTAAAATGGTGGAATGCCCTCAAAGTCGGGAGTTTTATCTAAATTCAAATAAAGATAGATAGAATTTGAACTTCCTGGATGGAGCACTCTAGGATATCAACATTTAAAAAATCGTTTGGCACTAAATTATTAACAAACTTAAGGTAGTGCTAGGGACGTTTTCAATCTAAAGCTCATCTCAGCACTAACTACCAAGTCATTCCATTTACTATAATTTGTATTATCGTTATATGTGTGTAAATATTCCACTCCACCCTAGTGAGTACGCGCTTTTAATTCAATAATCGACATGTAGCTCTTGTATGGATGCAATTCACGGGGATAAGAGTTTTGTGTTCCCCTTAATGGATTGAGGAAATTGAAAGATGTATCAAAGAAGATATACGACTCAGATATGTTGTAAATTAATTAGCACAGGAGTAATGGAACAAAATAGGTTCACACAACATTATGGTGGATATAGATTTTAGATTAAATATGTATAAAAAAAATCATTAGGCGGAGTGGTTAAGGTCCTGCTACTTCAACTATGGCAGTGCAATTTTATTTATGAACATGAATTTCCCCAATAACGGAAGGGACCTATAATTAAACGCCGATTTCGAGTGCCAAAGACAGAAAACAAAAGGCAGACGGCAATATTAACGCACCATAGAGTTGAGTTCTATGTCCAATTCTAAAAGGTGTCCAAAAATTCACACGAGGTTGAGATTTCCCGCCATTAGCGCGGTGAAGTGTTGCAAACCTAAAAAAAACATAAGGAAAGGCTACAGTCCGCTTGGGTCGAACAGTATGATACCCTATCCTTATCCCTATGTACCCCAAGGAAAAAATCCATTAGGAAGATGATGGATAGCATTTTATTTCATTCTATGAAATTTATAGAAAAAAAATTATTTTTTTCAAAAAACGTCCCCAAAAAGTGGGCGTGCCCAAAAACTTTGTATGGGCGATATATTGAGAAAAATATTGGCATAATATATTGTTAAACATTTTTTTTCGATTTCTATGCAAATTTTCGAAGAAAACAGCATTTTAGTGAAAAACGTTCACAAAAAGTAGGCGTGGCAAAAAACTTTATATGACAAATTAATAAAGATGGGCAGTACCTACATATCTTGTGAAGGTTATACAACTTTATCTCTCTAACTTAAGCCTTAAAACGGTTTTTTGTAAATTGTGGGCGTGGCAGTGGGCGTATTTTGAAAATTTTAACCGTAGGGAGTATATGTTCCAAATTTCAGCTTCCTAGCATAATTTGAAAGGCCTCAAAAGTTGATACGGACGGACGGAAGGACGGACGGACATTGCTGTATAGTCTTAGATTTTGGTCCTGATCATAAATATATATACTTTTAGGGGTCTGCGACGAATATTAAGGGGTGTTACAAACTATGTGTCAAAATTAATATACCCTTAGGATAGGGTATAAACATATAATAGATCAAAATCTAGAATCCCATAGATTATTTTATGGGTTTATTTAAATTCAATGGTCTGTGCCAAAAAGCCCACAATCGCCCGTTCATTGAAGGTCGATAATATACGCTGCATGAACGAAATTCAGGCACATTTATGCAAAATGGTCATGGAAAAGTTGAACAAAAGAGTGCATAAGTCCCAGCAAATGCGTTTGGGCCATTTATCCGATGTGCTATTCCACATATAGCCCCATTATATGTATTTTCTGATTCATTTAATAACGTTACCAACATTAGATACCTAACTTAACGATAGCTTATTCAAATTTTGCACGAACATCACTTCCATTTTTTTTGCATCCCTATAGATCCGCCAGCAGCGCTCGTCATCCTAAAAAAATATCTGCAAACCTTTTGATTTTTAACAAATTCGTCACTAAGACGAATTGAAATTAGGAAGCAGTGTTTGTTCTCCTGAGCTGGTCGTGACAGTTCTTCCTATTTCTGAACTTAAAATTCGATCAAAAGTTGCTACTCCTGCTGTCATGCAAAGCATATGCATCTTAGGAGCTATCAATTTTCCCTTAATTTTTTTAAATATTTCCCAACATTGTAAACGGTATGTGAGCGCAGGATGATTGGCCGCGCTGTAGTGCCTTTCAGCTTTGATAGCAGCAGAAAGCTGGTTTCCTGACACTGAATTTCGACCAACGCCTACACATGATGATTGATGTCGTGTCATCATCTGTTACTTCACTGTTGATCTTCGATCGCAAATATTTAAACTTTTCACACTAGATACTAACTCTTCTTACCAGGAAAAGATAGGAGTCGATCAGAGAATGGCCAGTAGAGATTCTAATTCTTTTTTAGAGAAATATGATACTCATTGCGCTTCAAGACATCATCAACTGCTTGTTGCAGAGCTATTTGATCCTCGCTTGTCGCTTCTATCACCATTCTTTAATCTATAATCTACAATCAATGAGTGACATAAAAAGAAACCTACTTTGACTGGAAACCTTTCGGTGAAAACAGCGAAGAATCTAACTTTTGTCATTGCACCCACGTTCATTTTGATTCAACAACGTGAGTCAAGCCATGTACTAGTTTAAAATTGAAAATAAGATCATTTCCGATATACTGTTTTAAACCTTAAAACACTCTTCGTACTCTACTATTCGTTCAAATCGATTTAAAGCACTCGAATATAAACAGAAAATGTAACCATTTATGTAAGACGAACTGTACCAATCAGTGCCGGATTAAGCTAGAACGGAGCCCGTAGAAATAAGGCCCTTGGTTTGGTGGCGATCTTGAGAGACAAGCAAATACGCAAGATAAAATCTACTTTTAACTCAATTAAGGTTTAAACAATTAAAGTTCCAGTTCCAGTTCCTTTCTGTTTTGAGTGTTCTAAGACATTTCAACTGCGGAAATACTCCAAAATATTTGTACGCTCAGACAGACATGGCTGCGTTGAGCCCAAACCATTTGGTACGTGGCTAATCCGGTGCTGGCACCACGATCTGACAAGTTAAATGTTCCCCATCAATGAACACCTCTGCTCCCAGTCACAATAGTAAAAGTGATTGTGATACAAAACCATTGACCCTAACCCCGATCAAAAAACAGCCAAACCCCATTTCCAGTTCCACTCCCTCTCCGACTTTCAAAACAAACAATATAATTTTCTAATATTGCCTGTCGAACGCCAAATACGGCAACGCCCGCGCATAAGCCGCAATAAATCAACTTCTCGCTCGCAGATGATCGGCTCGATTTGAGGCAAAACAATAGAGACCGCAAATTGCTGGTCGATCGTACTCACAAATCATCGAATCTGGCCGCGTCGCTATGAAAGCAGCCGGTAAGGGCAAGGTGGACTGCTTACCGAAAAATTCCACAAAAAAAAAGAGACCGGTTAAGCAACACAAAGGATTTTGCCCTCCATCACCGCATGACGATGTTTCCGAATGAAAAAAATCGTTCCAATTTGTATCTAACCAGTTCCATGAGGCGTGCAACGTTTCGCGTCCCTTTTTGGGCAAAGAGTCTTGACCCTTTTTCTGCAGCAGGATATCGACATTTGGCCTGTGTTGTTAAACGAACGGATCACTCGGTGACTGCGCACAGAAGTTTTCGCGCATTCTCCACATAACAAAGATGATTTGCCAAAGAAGATGATCACCATGCCAATCCCAGGGATCATTGACCATATCTGGAATTCCCAGGCAAAGATTATGTTTTGTTTTTTTTTCATTTGCTCGTTTCTCATGAATGTCGGTAATGAGAAATGCTGAATGGTGCTGCAGATGCTGCGCGATGAAGAAGTTATGTTGATTGTTTTCCCAGGCGAATAATGGATTTGACGGTCTTGAATTATTATGAATCGATTCTAAGCAGTTATTTGTTTTCGACTGATTGTTAGTTATCATCGACTTAATTAGAGATGATTGATGGAAGTTGATTTATTTCGAGCTATTGGACTTGTTGAATTGAATTTGAAGAGGACGGAAAGGTGACACCCGGAATTTGGCCATTATAACTTTAGCAATAAACATTCTCATTGAATCAGTTCGTTGGTGCGGTACGACAAAAAGCTATAAAAGTTTCATCAATACTCTTAAGCGCTCGAAAGTTTGTCCTAAAAATGAAATCTCTTGACACAATTTCACCCGCCCGCCCAATCCCTTCCTGTAAGGATTTTAATAAATGATGAAATTACCACCACTCTTACACTCCTCAAATGCAACTCCGTTAACACCGTTGCCACATTCAATTCGAATCTGAATCTGCAACCGTGATTTAGAAAAAAAAAAACCTGTTTTCGCCATGCACAAATCTCATACGCATTGTCACTGTTCGTTCATAGAGCTCACCTTGGGTCATGTTAACCCAGGTGATGGTATGTGGATTTCTCTGTGTGGCTAGATGGAATCTATGGCATCTATCTGGTGAGAACGTTTCTTCTTGCAGTTCGTTTTTCCTTTTTAACCTAAAGAATGGGTGTTTCTTTTCTTCTTTTGCTTCGGTTTTCTTCTCCATTGTACCTAGACCTACCCCTGGCAAGTGAATTTCTCACCTTCGTCTGTCTATAAAAGTATTCCTTTGCTAACGCCTTGGTAACGCTCACCTCATATCGGTTTGGTGTGGCTTGCATTGGAATAGCATTTGTTGATTTTACATTGTGCAAACGGTTTCTATGCCGTGCAGTAAGGCGATTCGATGGTGTGGCAGTGGTCATGTGAACTTGGTTATTGCGGATTATGCTGGTTTATATGCTCTGCTGGCAGGTAAGACGGAGGACGGAGTAAGTTACCAGTGCAGTCGTCATTTGTCCTGGACGTGTGAATTGCAACTGCAATTGCACATTTATACCATTGCAATGCTTAGGTGTGATTACCTCGTGTGTTTCTAAAGAGGATCCCAGAGTGAAATAGGTGAGGACTTAAGTGAGGTTACCTACGTTTTGTATTGTGTGGATAGCCAGCTACTTTCGAATAAATATTGAATCAGTGCTGCAGAAATTGCACTAAGGATGTTTATGACGATAAATAGATGTGACATGTTTGCCAATGTTAAGGGGGTTCAGATGGGAGCAGCTTATACAAACATTTGTGGCAGAGTTTATTATATTGTTTTCACTGAAATGAAAATAAGGATACGTTTTGCATTGGTGATAGAGGAAAGATATTAAATAAGAAATTGAGCTTCTTTCGATTGGATTTCATTATTTAGGCCAATGGAGTAAAAATAAAACAAACTCTAGTCCGAAAATTTAAATTTTAAGAATTAAATCAACTGTGGCGTTCGCAATTCCAGTTAGGTCAAACTAAAGTTACCCATATATAAACTGTATCGAGGTGTTTGAAAATAGTAATCTCGCCCCTAGTAATTTGGCCGACTCCATCTGTACAGGGCGTTCCAAGCACTGTCTGGCCTTAAAGTTGGAGGGTTGGATGCGGTATTAACAATTTCAACAAAAATTTTGTTGCAGGGCGACCATTGGTCTCGGAAAAGGTCGGATTTATTGTTAAATTCTCGGCCCGGCAAAACGAACAAAGTTACATGACTTCGGTTATGTAGATTCTTAACAGGCCGCTGCTAGCGAGCTATTATCGAAGGCTATAAAGCAGATATTATCGCCAACCAGGAAATGCGATGAGATGGGCCGGAAAAGGGAAAGACGAAAAACCGGTGATAATAACTAGGGGGAAATGCTTTTTTGTGTGCGGCAGACTTGGGCAAGAAGTCTTGAGCTTTCGATAAGTGTGTAAAAAACTAATAATACTCCGTATTAAAGGCAAATTAAGTTTGATATGCGCTCATATGCCAACAGAACTAAAAGACAACGTTTATAAAGGAAGCTTCTATTGATCTTTCTGTTGCGATTGATGTATTTTAGATGTTCGAACTTTCGCAGCGGCCAATATAGACTCGAACTAGTTACAGTCAAGGTAGGCTACGGATAACTCAGAAGCAACAAAATCAGTGAAATGGTTTGAGGGAATTTACCGTTGAAGATTGCTATCGCAACAAGGCGCCACAATATTTGCGTGTTCCACAAACTCTCGAGAAGTCATCATGTCCCGACCACCGATTGTTGGGTGAAGAGTGCCAATAAAAATATGCATGCAGCAAAACAAAGTGGCGCTGCACGAAATGATCAGGGCAATTAGTGAGCTCTAAGCGAGGAAATAACGTCGACTACTACGGGTAAAGGGGAAGTATTACCAAAAGATAACTATACTAGAGGCCATTGTTGGGCTCTCACTCCAACAGATTTTCAGTCAAAATACGGCTGCTAGATGCGCTATTAGGTAGGTAGTTGAAGTGGCTGATTTCATGGCAACCACCACTCATGATGACCTTATGGGAGGGGGTATTTTTGTGTATCCTTCTCATTGGCGTCTTTGCAGCTGCGGCAGTTCGTATTATGGGTATTATGGGGTATACCTAGCCTGGCAGCGTGAGTGCCTACTGCCCAGTGGCCTATACGCAAGGCTACCAGTCTAGCGACATCCCCTCTCGTCCTGTTAATGAGATTTTGGGTTCTAGGTTTGTCATATCTGGGCCAAGTTTTCTGTCTTCTATGCGCTATTAAGTAGGAACTCGAATATAAGTTTAAGCCAGAAAATAATGTGAGACACCTTAAAACAGAATCCCAAACATATACGGCGATCGAGACATCGCGAAATCACATCACTTCACTTCTTAGACATCGTTGTAATGTCTCCCGCTTGTCATTGTTTTATCGGTATTTCCACCACAAGTGCTCAAATGAAATTGGCAGTTGCATTCCACCCTTACAGCAATTCAACCGAAATACTCGCCATGCTAGGGATGCAATTCAGTTTACCCTTAAGCCTGTATTCGGACGTACAGTGAAATACAAGAATTCGTTTCTTAAGCGTACAACGCGAATGTGGAATGCTCTACTACGCTCTGTTTTTCCCTCACATTACAGTTTACAGACATTTAAAAACAACGTGCATCGGTATCTCCCTTTTCCTAATCCTTCACTTTCCTACTTCATTATAAGGGTATCCAAAATTCCTTTAGTGCGCGTATATTAAAAAAAAAAAAATAGAAGTCTGATCTGGTACAATGAGGGATCGAAAACGAAATTTGCGATCTGCGCGACGAATATCAATCACGAAATCAGTATCACTTCTCAGATAGTCAAACAGCACAACCACCACAGCCATCTTATACATTTAATTCTATGAAGCACAACAAGGTTTGATACCTGGCCACCAAGGTATTGCAGGCAACGAATCTGCAGATGCACTGGATAGAGCTGGATCAGAATCTGTATTTTAAGAACCAGAATCTTATTGCAGAGTCAATGTGGCCGCTGCTTCCAGGCTAATTAACGATTGCAAACAACGTCCACATTCCTCAATTCAGTGTATGTTTTAAGAGAGGTCTCGTTTACAGTGGTTGAGTGGTTTAGAGCGTTGGACCACTAAGTAAGGGGTCACTGGCTCAAGTCCCGACCCGTACCGCTGTAAAGTTTTTATTTCATTTCTTGAAAACGAATTCACATTTTCTCTGATAGTCACGCAGCACTACAGGCACTATCATCTAACACTTTTAATTCTGCGACAGTAAAGTGCTGCTACGATTTCATGCAAAAGGAAAGGAACCCATCCAACCTGGTCACCAAGGTATTACAGGCGGCGAATCTGCAGACGAGTGGGCTAGAGCTGGATCAGAATCTGCGTTCTTAGGACCAGAACCAGAACTAGGCTGCTGCTTTAAAGTTTATAAACGATTGGGAACAACAACTTTGTCTGAACCACTGGTAAACTGTCCCGGGCTTAAGACAATTCAAAAGATTAATTAAGTCCTAGGAGTAGGAAATTCTATAAAGTAAGGATAGTATTAGAAAGCTGGTAGGCTTCCTCACAGGCCATCTTAGCAAAATGAACAGAGACTGAATGTAGGTTCTTTCTAGAGTATGATGAAACTTCGGAACATATCCTCTGTGAATGTCCAACGCTTCGTTGGTTAAGACGACGGATTTTCCAAAAGGACTTCCGTACATCAACAGTATTTAGAAACTCCGTAACTAAGAATGTTGTGATATTCACCAGAGAAGTCCAAATTATCCCGGACTATGTAGTTCAATCGGACTTTAAGACAATAGCAATTTAAATTTACTTCAATCTATGGACGCTTGGTTTTAAATTTGGAAACACTCAATTTAGTGACATTGACAGTTAATTTAACTGTTGACAAACGATTTATTCTAAGCAAATTTTCTCGTTTCGCCTGGTAATTGCTGATAAACGGATAGCAATATAGATTGAAAATCGAACCGTCTTCTTAAAAGAAAAAATTACTTAACTGCAAATTTTTTTGGAAAAAAAAAACAAAATTAAACCTCTTTTTGGAATGTATGACAAATCCTTTTCCCCTAAAAGCAATACTTTTTATCAAGCTCGAATTTTTAACATTCCTTAATTATGCTGGACTACCAAACCATGTAGACCTCACCTTACAAACACATACTTCAACACATTTCGGAATGATATGAAAAGAAACGAACCACCAGTTGATATTCCATTCTCTCTCTCTCTCTCACTTACTACTCCCCATAAACTAAGAGGGGAAATATTTAATGTATCTCTCCGTCACCCCAGTGACCAAACCGCTTCGAAACCAATTCGAGTTGCATATTTTATCCACCTCAATGCAACGCTCTCGGAAAATGCAACAGATTCAAGCAAGTGTTCCCAACTGATGCACAACACTACACAATTGCATGAAACCTGAACGCGTTCTACAAGTATCTTTGAGAGAAGTACCACCATCTCCCAAACCAGCATGGGGAAACTGCCCCATGAAACTCTGAAGCTGAACTAAACTGAAAACATACAAAAGATTCAACATGGTAGTCGTTGTTCTATGGATTGGATGGTGGATTGGTGGAGTATCTGTGTTGCTCTTGGTTGCTGCTCCAGCATGTTCCAATCGCTTGTTCCAATTGCCTAATAGTACTTTTATGGATATTCGCTGCCGCTCATATAAGGCCGTTTGCTTTGTTGTTGACTACGCGCGAAGATTGGTGGTGTTTGTGTGGTGGTGGTGGATATCGTATCTGTGTATCTATGATACTGCTGTGCTGCATTCCATTGATGGACGAAGACGATGGATTCGCTCTCGCTGAGATTGTTGCTTTTTTTTCCGATTTTCGTTTTATGCATTAGATTTATGTTCTTTCTTTGGTAGTCGGGCCAGTTTATAACGACGAGCGGTCGGAATTGTACGCGTGCTAGTCGTGGTTTGTAGCTTTGTTAAATTCGTCGATTTGTTCAAAATCAAATAAAATAAAAAAATAAACAAAAATAAAACGAATTGTGTGTGATTAAAGGAAATTCTTTTAATTTTTTGTGCAATTGAAAAGTTTCCAAGTGATAAATTTATTTTTAAAATTAAAATAAAATCATATAGAAAAAAAAATCTTTATATGCAAGAGAGTGCGGTTGGCACATTGACATTTTAAACGAGTTTCATTCGTTTCGGGAGGCACAACCCGAATGTGGATTGGATATACACAATATGGGACTCCTTCCGGTGAAAGTGGAATAAATTCAACGCTTTTATGAATTGCAAATGTGTGCAGAAATGTGAAATAATTGATACACTCAGCCGACAAGGAATAGATTTGTAGGATAAATCGTCTTTTAACGGGGTTGATACTGGTATCTACCTGTTTGAACGGAAGTCGTAGTTCGTATAAGGAATTGGATTGGACCCGTACCGGTATATAATTTAAATTCACCTATTGGAGTTTAAAATAAAACAAAATTTTACATTTTACATAAATTTGCTTTGTCTCCGAATAGGTTATATAGCTATCTGTCTAAAATGGCAAAATAACATTCCTACGGCAAAGTTTAGCATATTCATTTTCTAGAAAACTAGTTTCGTTTATGAGTTTTCTTGGTATTTAATTATTTTTGCATAAATATTGAGGTTGTGTAGGTATGGCGTTTATTCATCAATTTTCATTCAAAGGGTGAATGAGCGCTTTTGAATTTGGGTACATAGGTACCTAACCTAGATTTGTAATTTTGTATCGATTTTGATACTTGTTGCGGAAACCTTCAGACTATGCGACTAACTGTTGCTTTTAATTTTATGCGCTGTGTGCTGTCAGAGGGAATGTTGGAACCACATAGGTACCACCTACATTGTGAGTAGGTATTCATGTAGAAGATGGTTTGACATTAAGGTCTGATATATTCTGACAGGTCACTTAAGCTGTCGAACAAACTATGTTTTCATGCGGAAAAGATAAATTTGGCAATGGCATAGCTTCAGTTGTTTTCGTTCTGCAGCTTCGTTATAAGTCATTTGTCATTCAGAGTGAAGTCCGTATTTAACGAAAGCAGAAGGGATTTGGTCTGAGATGATTTTTGTGCCCCTTGTTTGGAGCTCTTTTAAAGTGCAACACTGGCGTGATTCTTCCATACTGTGGGCATGTGCCCCTCCATTACGGTAGCTCAAGTATGGTTCGACCAACATGAAATTTTATGTATTATTTTCTAATTCATGCCAGGAGAAGTACAAGATTTTAAGTTTCATCAGTGAAATACTTATGGGCATAATTAAGTAGAGGCAATGGAATGGTTAGTATACAAACTTGAAAGCCATATGCCTAGACGTAACATTAGTAATTTGGTTTCAGAGTTGCCCAAGGCTTAGTCACCAGCTTCAAGAGCACGTCATTTCGATTGCAACATGCGGCAATTCGTTCTAACAAGCGTTTGTATTTTCTTCAACGACTTGACCCCAAGCTAAGCTTTAAATTATAAACTACCAAGATGTACTTTTAATCCGAAAACAAGGGGCCCTCCTCTCAATAGCTTTTAACACATCAAATGATGATAATTTAAACATTAGTAGTTCAAGTTCATCTCCGCTTTAAGGTGTAATAGGAATTTGGATGCTGAACCAGAATAATTTATCAAGATTATCTTCTGCTTCCCTAATACTTTTCTGCATATACGTAGCTGTCAGTTTCTATAAGCGTATTTTTCCTTATATATCTAAGAATCTTGTCACAACAAATTCAAGAAGGTCTGGCTAGGCGCAACAAGCTCCGATCAGAGTTGCAAAGAAAGCATATGTGAATCAGCTGGGCAGCATTGGACCTAAATAAAATTATTTTTATAGCGCTTTACTTTTTTAAAGCATTCAATTCATTTAATCTCTCAAAATAATATTCAGTCCTCTAGATCTGCCCTGAAACTGATTTTCAATAATCTTTGATCACTAACTGACACTTCAGACAGATTAATAAAGCTCTATTTCTTATACAATTAACGTAGGTGTTCCTCTTGGACCACTTCCTTTTTCAGGTTTCCTTCTTTAAAAAACCAGGCTTGTTAAAATTCGGGTCAAATGTGGCCTGATATCTAAATAGCATTAACCTCAATCCTATTAAATCGTTAGTTGTGGTATTCCCAAGAAGTGAACTCTTTTTAATTGTTGTTCGTCGTCTTTTCATATATCGTTAACTTAGGATAAGCAGGACAGACAGTTGATGCAATCCCACCCCTGACATGAATAGAAACTCTACCGTGGTCTACGAAGACTAAGAACCTCCACGCGTTTGGTCCTTCCGGAGATGAAAATTCCTATTTTAAGGAGCTTGGTGCTTTCATTATTGTGTAGTATACCTTAGTTTGGATTGTGAAGGCAGGCTTCTGATAACCGATTGTATTCAAATATTCCAAGACATGTTAGCGTTTCGCAACAAAAAATGTGCCTGTTAGAAATGAGTTTGGACCATTCTTCGGTTCCATAGAATAATTTATAACAAATGTCCTGAGTATTTGATTGAATATATAACTATGCTAGCTAATAGTTTTTATTCACTACCAACATCTTGCGAAAGTCTGACAAAAATTCAAAATAAAAACTCCCATGAGAAGCTTTTCAAAGTAATTGGCATTTGGAATCAGCATTAAACTGTAGGTCCCTTCTATTCGAGTCAAAAATGTTATCATCGCAAACACAATGTTTGGAAAAGCTAGGCTCCAGGTCATGTTTGACCCGTTAACCTCAAATATTATGTATACAGTCCCCAAAGTAAGGTGATCCACCATTCAATTATGTAGTCTCCCCTACAATTAATATTACAACCATGTAAAAATCTAGCACGAAAATCCTTCATCCCAAACGATTTGACTTTTTTGCTTAACATTTCCGGATTTTTTTCGTTAACAATGTTTCAAGATGTATTTTTCGATTTTTCTTATTTTAATCATATCTATGTTAAAAAATTATAATGGATTTACTGAATCCCACCGTAGTTTAACATATGCGAAACAGCTTACTATAGCGAAGCCAGAGATAGAAACAGAAAAAGTGAAATTACTCAAGACTAAGAATATGTATAAAAGACTTTCTTGCTTAACACGGCAGAATAGGCCTTAGGCCTATCTAACTTTCTCATGCTCTAACTGAAGAAAGAGAGCCTTATAGACGCAGTATTTAAAAAACAAACTACAATTTATATTAGCCCTTTCTGCATTAACTTTTAAGAAACATTTTTATTGCATTTTTTTCGATTTTCCAAAATACAACAAATAGAAAAAAAATTTAAGTGTAGTTGTTAATAAAAAGTATTTATTTTAAAGGGAGGCGTTTTTAGTGACTAACAATCTAACATTTTTATGAGTACTTACGACCGGTTCTTGTAATATCTCATGAACGATTTTCCACCTACATATTCAAAATAAACAAAAATAAATTTTATTATATCGTTAAATGCTTTTAATAAAAAAATGTATACGCTCTTCGGTTGCTTTGCATATATATATCCCCGCAGTTAACCAAAAACTTCTAGTGAACAGAACGGTATGGCATAATTAATACAAATACTTAGATAGAATTCACTTCCTGTATTCAATTAAAAATTGGTATCATTATATCAATATCTACTCAGATCGAAAACCTTTAGACCGCTTTTTAGTTGCCCTTAAACGGTATTGTATGCATAAATGTTATGAATTTGAAAGGATGTGGTTCGTATAAAATGCATTTCGTTTCAGGCAATTTATTAATCAATTAGAAATTAGTTAGTAATTATAGCGGCTATTGGATTTACCCTTTGTATAGGCTCTCCGTTTGATTTTTTCATATCTTTAAACACGGTAAGGCAACTTAACATAGTAGTTTTAAGTTTATGCTTCACAAATGAACACACGATGCCATCGAAGTGTGTTGAATTTCAGTGTTCATTTCAACGGTTTAATTTTTGTGACACTCTTCTCCGTATAGGAAGAAAAGAAAGATTGAGTTCATGCATCGAAATATTACCAAATTGAGTTTAAAAATCACATTCTTCGTTGCTAGGTTGCAAGAGTAAGTAAAAAGAGTAAAAAAGTAAAATAAAATTCATGCTTAGCAAATCTGCAAGTTCCCAACAGGCATTTTATAATTTAAATTTTTACCATTTTTTTGGTTTATTTCTTTACGTTGTGGCGACCAAAAAAGAACATTCACCAGTTATTTCCCATCCCCTTTATCACATGCCTCCCCATGCCGATTTGTAGAATCGAATGCCCTCCAGAAATTGAAAAAAAGCGCTTTAAAATGCTATGGGCACGGGGCTTTAAATATGGGCAGGACTCGTTTTGTGGTTCCACACTCAACTAATCTTATGGAATGAGGTATTGGCATTCGAAGCGAGATGCACTTTCACTTTAAAAGTCTTTGAAATTTTTAAATAATTTGTTTTTAGCAAAAGCAAAACATAACACCAAACATACATGGTGAAAATAAGTTTCCTTCACAGGTTGAAGGGGAAAAATCAATTCCGCCCCGTGCCACCTTAATACTTTAATTATGATCTGCTTAATCCAAGACGAAACTGTTCTCAAAAATAATTTGCCTTCGTTATTAAACTGTATTCCATTTGTAACAGAAAAAAATATCTTCGTACACACAATGGTTGCAGAAGCTAACTAATCCAAGACCGTTTACGCCTAATATTTAGACTATTAATGGCTATGACTGTGAAAGGCTGTGACTGTGAAAGGCTGCCTTGTCTAAAGCAGACACTCTTCAACGTTCGGGATCGTGAAAATTAGTTGTAAACCTATTTAAAAATTCTTTCCAGTTCTAATTCGGCGTTAAGCTGCTTGACATCCTCGGCAGTCTTATTTCTCACTAAATTAGTGGAAATTTAAAACCATTTTTGAAATGAGATAATGTTGAACTATTTCATTTGCCTCAAAACTTTATTAACAAGATCCAACTTTAGTGCGCTCATTTAATGAACGTTCCATGAACGTTAATTAATATTAAATAAAACAGATGAGCCAAATTCCCATAAGACTACGCTATATCCAAATTTTTGGGAAGGCTTCGAAATGAAGGGAAATTGGGCCCAAAGTGTCAGAGAAAATGTGCGTGGCCAAAAACTTTTTAAGTGTGAAATAATACGGTGGATTTTGCCTAACAATTTTGTTATAACAAATTGTATGTTTTTATTTTTAATGCAATTTTTAAAAATAAATAACTTTAAACGGGAAACTTGTCTACACGTACTTATATAGACTTAATTATTTATTCCATCAACATCAACAGTAGCCGTATTTCAAAAAATCTTTTATCCAAATTTCAACGTACTGCACCAAAATTAAAGGCTTCTAAGCAGGTGACAGAAGTCCTTCTAACTGTTAATGCCGATCACAATCACAATATATATATATATATATATAAATTTAATGATAATGAATGTCTTATTAGAATAGGTTATCCAAAAATAGTAAGAAACGAATGCTTACTTAACTGGCTCCGGACCCATGAAGAGTCTTTGCTTACACAAAAACAGCTTTCGGTCTTCTACGGTCCCGGGAACGCAGCTTTTAGTTATCCAGACAAATCGCTCTGGCATCCGCAATGGCTTGGACTGCTATCTGCCTTAGACTGCTGGAGGGCATATTCCAGGTTTTGAGCAGCTTACGTTCGCACATACTCTTAAATCATAGTTCGCTGTCATTCCGGTTCGTGCTCTTAAAAGATGTGGGTCCACATCCGAGGTGGGGATGTTACTCGATGGCACAACTCCCAACCTGAAGAGCCAGATTCAAAAAGTTGTTGGAAAGGTTGCCAGTAACCCACTTTAGGAATGCGAGCACTGCCTTTGGCCGATTTATAGGCTCATCCCCCACCATCTCTTTCATCACCCTGACTTGTGTTGAGAATATTTATTACCTTAGCTCCAAATAGGTCAAAGTATAGGTCAATAATGAATTCATCCGCCGTACCCCTTTCTGAGCTTCTCATTGACTTCCGAGACTGATTAAGGCAGTCATCCTAGACAGAGCAATTACAGGTTTAGCAAATCAAGTTCGGTTCGGTTAAAGCACAGGTGGTGTAACATCCAGGTTTCTACCGATCACTCTATTCTACAATAAATCGAATACTTTTTTTTTATGCTAAAGTATCTCACGATATTTCTCACTCAATCTAACAAGAGTCTGGACAAGACATTAATGCACCGCTTAAGAAAGTGCTGCAGGCTCCAAAGAACACCGTCAATGTGATTTCCAAAACGTCTTCCCATCATTTTATATCTTGTAACTGATTAGATTAATAGCTGCATATCGATGCGGTGCATCACTCTTCTGATGCTGAAGATTAATAGTTCAACAAATATCTTTTAGCTGTTCGATTTTTCACAATTCAAATTTTCATTAGAAAGAAAAGTCTCGATTAGTTGCGGTCAGTAGCAATTTCATTTAATTTGAAAGAAAAAAGGGAAAAACTGAATACAAAATTTATTCAAAATGTTGTCCATTAAATAAAAACGAAACCAAATCAATTTGTTATGTATGGTTGTTTCCCTGAGGAACTCCAACTCGACTGTGTTGTAAAAATATATTTTATCTGATTTGATTGAATTTTAAATTTGATTATTATCATTTGGTTGTCATATTAATGCATGAACAATATAATCTGTGATTCAAGGCGATTGTAAATTAATGTCATTTATGTAAATTTAGATACAGAAGCTGGTCAGTTCACATTGAGTGAATGAGTATAATATATAAATAGATACGCAACAACTGTATGTTTTGAAGTGCATTGTATATTGTCTTGAAATGGTATTTGATCGAGCCCCATGATAATAGCGAGGTTCTTCATATGATTAGTTATTCTTCTATAATTGATTTTTAACATATTTAGACTTTGTCACTGACAAATCTTGGGCTTGGACATCGGCCTTATATTGTAGATACAGTTCAATTTGTGTCAAATCTTTTGTCTGTCACACACAAATATGGGGAAGCCACGGTCCTGTTTTGATTGTTCATGCATTAAATGTCGGTCCGGAAGCTAGGGTATATAAAATACAAACGTATTGAATATACTTCAACGTATATTTCTTACCAAAATTGACCTAATGAAGTCGTTTTACAATTTAGAGGTAATAGGAGCATAATGCTTGATTATCAGTAATAACATTGTATCCTATTGGGTAGTCAGATGCTTACTAGTTTTTTGATATCAACTAAATATTCAGTTTTGTCCTCATTCAGTATCAGAGGCTAATCTATTTCAAAACTAGTTTCTTTTTGTGTGGTCTGTCTTTGGCCCTTCGTTTCTACGTCCATATGAATCTGTTAATTCCGACTCCAATAACTCACTGCTGTCTTTGTTCCAAAAGAGGTTCATCCGCAACCATCTCTTTTTTAGAAACCCTTAATAATGCTTACAGACCTAAAATCCAAATATATCTTAGCAGCTCACAGAAGGTTTCGTGTCATCGACGATTCCGTTAATATTATCAAGCGAATCTATTTTTAGGCTTTTAAATTGGAACCCGACCTTAAGGATTAATATAAAGGGCATAATACTCTCTAGTGAAGTGACGAACCCCACAGGCAAATCCTGCAGAATGCAGTAAATTTGGGGAGCTATAGTCCCTCATTCCTAATGGAAAGAAAAAGAAGCCGTATTCCAAGTCGAATATCGTATTCATTATTATGGGGTAATAAATGAGCGTTAGATCTCATCCTTCTAAGCACGTGAGGTTATGGACTTGTTGGCATGGACCTTTGACTTCAAATAGAGCCATAAAAATAAATCCATTTGTGGTCAATCACATAATCTACAGGGCCAATTCTGATCACCGAAACGAGAGATTTCCATGAAATTATATGTGCCACCATCTTCTTAAAACCATATGTCGTCCTAATTTATTGCGATATCGAGTACTATTAGCAGTCACTGTTTGATCCGCACCAAACAGTGGCACTTTGTGGTTGCATTTGTCACATATAGGTTCACATATCACATATAAGCTTTCTCCGCTTGGAAGCATAAAAACGAAGGTATTTAGTGAGTCTACGCTTTATATAGCTTCTTAAAATTCGCATCCCAATGTTCCTGGACTTTCAGCAACACTCTCAAGCACGGTTTCGATAATAACAGTTGGACAAGTTGTTATTCGGCGGCCAGTGTTTCAATGGAACCAGTGTTTCAACTTTCTTCACATTTAAGTAAGTTAGTTAAATATTCCGATCGAACAATGGTCGCTGGCTAAACCCTTTTTGTTCAACAATAACAACGCTTTGTTACAAACCCTTGATTGTCTGCTGTCAAGGCTGTTTACGACAGATCTCAGCTTGAAAGACACTGCAGTGATCAGTCAGTCGAAACGAATGGTTAATAGCAAGGGTATCTGAGAAGACGCCAGCTCCGGTACCTTTTCCTGTTTTTGAACCGTCCGTATAGACGTATATACATATGTACCTTTAATGATGGTACTGGATGAGTCCAAGTCCTGTCCTTTAGGTAAAGTGTTTCTGAAATTTCTCTCGAAGTCATACCTGAGTTTCTCGTAATCTAATAAGTAAGTGACATGAGCCCCTTCCGACAAATTTTTCAAGTATGCTAGAGTGTCCGCAAAAGCCAGGCTTCCAAATTTTGTTCTCTCTTAATCTAAGAGCGGCTTTGTCTGCCACGTTCTTAGTGAATAGCTCAATGGGTTGCAGGTTCAACAACGTTTCCAGACCTAGTTGCGGTGTGGATTTAATTGCGCCTGTGGCGCCCAGACAAGCAATTCTATGCACCTTGTTCAGGTTCTTAAGATATGATTTGATTTTAACCGCCTCTTACCAGACAACCGAACCAATAGTAAATCGACTTTCTCAAAAATGTCTCAAGATATGTTTGTCTCTTATCGTATTTTGAAAACTTAGGTCCAGAAGTGTCCAATATACAAAAACAAACCAAAATCGTAGGTGCCGGTTTTGAGCAAATGAATGCCAAGTCGTGCGCTTTATTTTATGTGTTTCAATTTCAATAAAAAAAGACCTTAGGCATGCAGATAACATAATGCCATGACGTACAACTGGGTAGCTATGCATGCTCCCTGAAATAAAACGTCGCCACGTCTGCAAAAAATTATTTCGCAATACAAAACGTTTTTGCGCAAACTCAAATTAACGTTAGGTAACCGGCAAAGATCAGCGAAGAAAATTCATTTAAGTATTTCCCCTTCCTCACTTGCAGTATTTATGTAACGATAAAAAAAACTCTTCCACACGTATCCATGCATACGTAGGTACCTATCTATCGACAATATGTTTGTTTGGCTTTTTTGTTTCTTGTGTAGGATGTCCAATTACCGTCGATATATTGTTCTGTGCGCGTGGGTTGACGACATATCTATACTCTTGCTTTTCACAAGCATCATATGTCAACGGTCAACAGTCTTTATGGGGAAAAAAAATCCAATTATTCTATTTATTTTACAGGAATAAAAATATAAAGGTTTATCACCAAAGTGCTAAGAGTTTCCATTTCTATTTGTGTATCTCTACCTGGACCCTTCGCGACAACTAACCTTTAAAGTTAACAAAAAAAAATAAAAACCACAAAAAAGAGTGAACAAAAAGTTTAAGAATTCCATTAACTCACCTAAAGTAACAGTACTCCTCCGACTGGATCAACTGGAAATGAAAACACACATGTTACACACCTTGTTGTGATAAACACAACCAACCGGGCATATTCCTTTTGCAGAAAGCGCACGTCGGTAGAGGGCGCCCGTGCGAAGGTACCATCCATTCGATCGTTTCAATAGATCGGACGAGCATATATGTACCTACACAGTTACGTGTAAAGTGAACATTAAAAAAACAAAAAACAGATACTTTTCTCATATTTTATTATACTGCGCGAGTCGAGCCGGTCACCAAGTGCGGCGTCGGGCTGAGTTGGGGTTTGGGGAAACGCTCGTGGTGGACGCATCGGTTCCAATTCTGCGAATCGTCGTCGGGTCGGTTCCAACTTCGTAACGTGTGTGTGGGGTTCAAAACTCTCAATTGCACTTTGTGTCGCGCGAACGAATGCATTGGGGCAACGAGCGCTGTTGCATGCATGTAGCACAGTCATCGTTCAGATGTGCAGCGGCTAAGAAACAAGTTCTGCGCGAAATACTAGTTTCGTCGTCGTCTTCTTCCACTGGTATACATATCTGTGTATGTGTTTGTGAAGCAAAAAAAAAAAAAAACTGCATTAAAATTGCAGCAAATCCATTCTACAATCAGTGCAGTGTACAAAAAAAATTAAATATATATATTAAACGAGTATGTATCTCAACAAAGAAGCAACGGATTTAAAAATCTCAAAATAAATTTACCCAAGGATTATAGCAAAGGATTTCATACCATAAACTGCAGGCGAACGAAAGGAAACGGCAACATAACCACAACGCGACGACCATAGCAGCATTTAGTTCCCTTGCACCAAGGGTATGTATTTATATGTACGAGTAGCTTTTACAGTTTGCATCTATAAAACCACTTATTACAGATTTTATTTTTCCTATTTCTATCTATTGTTTTGTTCTCCTATTTCTCTAATGGACTTAAGATGTTTGAGTAGTTTCTTAGTCGTTTATCCCCCAACAAAAGTCTCTCATGTATGCGGTACAATTCATTGTGAACCTTTCTCCCTTCCTCTTGTCTGTCATTTCAAATTTCAATCATCCTTTGGGAGTTTTCAATGAAGAAGAAGAAGAAGAAGAGGAACAAAAAATTATATTTTCGTACTTTTGCAATAGCTTTAGCACACAAACAAGTTACGAGTACTCGTTCATTAATGCAATTTTCCTCTTAATTTCCTCTCTGGTGGGGGTATAGAGGATTCATCCTCCCCCACTGCCTGCATGGGAAAAGGCAAGGTGTTTACTTGTTTGTAAAATCTCGTGCTTCACAGGTGACCACGGGATACTCGTACATAGTTCAGCTGGAATCACCCTCAAATTGATGAAAACGCGAATCCAATTAAAGAGATTTTTTTTTTTTTTGTAGTGAATCTGTAAAACTTTTATCCAGAGATGATATATGTTATTACGATAATGAGGGAGGGCAGTTTTAGGGTATGTTTCCGAGAAAAGGAAGAACAAACAACACACAATACTTTGACAGTAATTATGATGAATGAATGAAGTTTTAATTAACAAATTTGTTCCAAAAGAGATTTGTTCTGCGGAAATATATATTTAAAAAAGTGGCGCCCAACGTTAGACAATGTATTGAATATCCCTTGAAATGCCACCAAAAGATAAACCGCAATGAATTTGAAATATGTGAAGTATTTTCACTGCCATAAAACCAGAAGACTCTCAAATTAATGCTTAAATGTCCAAATTAGTGGGAGGAATTATCGTTTATATTGAAGACTGCCAGTGCTTTAATCAAAGCGAAAACGATTGGTTACCTTAAGTGTTTAAGGATATTTTGCTTATCTGCAAATTCACTTTGAGAAAACAAAATTCTGACTGTCCCTAACTTTAAATATTTCAAATAGATCATCTCCACCGATGAATAGTTTGCCATGGATAATTGCCTGTCCGGTTACGGAAAGCCGGACAATGGCAAATGAAGTGTGTGATAATCTTCAGATGTCCGTTATGGAGACTGATAACAGTCAGCTCACGCCTCTTTAGTCGGAACAGACATTTGGATCTGACGATTTTTCACCGTCAATCCAAAGCTTCGAATGCTTGAATGCTGCAAGAGCATACCAGTACTGAGTATACTGAAGACGTAAATGCTCAGTCACATGACTTGTAGAAAAGTATACCACTCTATGGACGCTGGGATGACAAAGGTGTCAGCTCTTTCATACCCTGAAAGAGTTTCACAGCTATACCCATCCAACCTATTTAGCTTATTTATGTCTTGACTATCTGAGGATATGCATACGCATGTTTCTTTTCTCTTTAAAAGAATATTCTTAGCAGTTTCCATCTCTGTAATCTCTGCTTAAGGCTGGCAGTTATTGGTTAATCTAAAGTTAGTTTTAGAGTAGACTCCGGCTTGAAAGAGACCGTTCATTGAAAAATGATCTGTATACAAGATGGTATCACTCGGCCTAAAACCGATGCACCCATTGCTATTACATTCTAGGTGGATAGCAAGGAGGTCTCGATGGTAAGACAGTTATTATTGGATTTAGTTTTGCAAGCCTAGCTTAGGAAATCTTGCAAAGCTATTTTGCACGGCCGGCTACCTGCAATGCGATATGTGAAATATTTTTAGGTTTCGGCAAATCAAAAGTTCTCAAAACTAAGTTTGGGCGGCTTCAATGCACGCTACCTTGTCATATTTAGATTAGATTCGCCGTGTGATATACATTCAGCCATTATTAGCTCAATTGGATTTGGAGATAAAGCAGAAGATTAGGTTTGTTTCGTGCAATTTCGGAGCCTTTTCCAGTCGCTTCGAAATGTTTTTTTGCGATTTCGACTGACCATACGGTATTCGACTTTCGCTTCCGCAACAAAAAATATCATAGACAATGTCTGCAAATACCAGAGGGCTAGTGAAAGCTGTCTGGGAAATCTTACAATTTACAAAGCTGATAAACTATGTAGCCGTCTAGAAAAGAAACCGGAAAAATGGATGCTAAATTAGCGGCCCTTTTGAATCATCTGAATGCCAAGGTTGGAGAAAATTAACGCCTTTTGAACGCCTTACATAAAGCAGCTGATGACATTAAACGCCATAGAATATTATGTCTGTAGAAGATACAGTCAAAAATTGAGCCCTAGTAAAGGATGGCGGCAAACCTAATAAAACGAAGGTTCACAGTGCTGAGAAAACTCCCTCCACCTAAGGATGTTATACCGATTACTCCGGGAACCGTTTATTTGAAAGCCTTTGCCCTCATTATTTTATTTTGGCCGTCCTAATCCACGTCATTTCGTGGATGGCAGCGATGTCTGCATTTCGTTTATTATTCGGGTGCATGCGGCCTTACTTTTAATACTATATCATAGCCACTCTTACCAAAACTTGTACTGATTGTACAAAATTCCGGAAGGAAGGTGTTGTAAGTTGGAATTTCTGGAATTTGCCGCTATGACCCACTTTAATATAAGTGGCAATAAAATTTATTTTATGTGTATAATAGCAACCCTACTAAGGAGTTGCTCATATAAAGACGTCCACCTTCTAAAATATTACTCCAAACAAACCATTTTTTTACAATAGCAACGGAAAACATTTCAAAAACATAATTTTTAAGAAAAACATTATGATTCGCTGGAAATTCAAATAAAAACGACAGCACTCATCCCTGTCAAACCTGTCCAATTCAAAGGTAAATCCAAAGATGAATCTACTTTACTTCCCTTTCAAATCCAGCAACACAAGAAAAAACCCGTAATAGAAAGGGACTGGAAGAAATCTCAACAATAAATGTTAAACAGGTGTAAGATTGTTTCAAATTTTGTAAGAATTAGGGGAGAAGAACCCTCCACAGAGAAATAAAATTTGCATTTGGTTTGTCCGAATTTCAAATAATATAAACTTGTTTGCCCCACCTGCTGTCGAAAACAAAAAGAAGAAAAAAAAAACCCTGATGATGGTTAATTTCCATAAATAAATATTCGACGTTCAACAGAAAAAATTCTGTTAAATGGGTTTTCAATTTCAAGTAGGAAAAGATACTTTTTCAAATTGTTATTCTCACATCACCCAACGCGGACGAGGCAAATGATATACAATAAAGAGTATTTAAATTGCGATTGACAAAGCTCGTCTCATATTTAAATGCCTGAACGGTTTATTGTTTTATCAAAAACAAAAAAAAAATTGTACTCTGATTGATGGACTATTAAATACAATCAACAATCTGATTAGGTAGATACTTATTTTATTTGTTTAATAAATTTTCCGTGATTCTCTCTGCTTTTTGTTGTTGTTAAGATCGGTTCTGTTTGATAAGGATTCATGTATTCAGACGGATTACAGTGGAGCTCAAGGACGACATTTTGTTTTGTCTGCTCTCCAAGAGATGACCATCTCATGTCGGCTACCTACTTATTCCATGTTCCTCGTAAAACATTTCGGTCCAGGTATAAACAACAAACACATTGAGGGCACTTTTGTGTTAAAAACACACGTGAACTGGAAGTGGTCCGTACTGGACCTGGAACTCGTCTTGAAGTGATGATTATTATCATTGTAAAGAGACTGGCGGTAACAAAAAATGATATCTCTGTGAATTTAAAATGGTTATGAAACTATATAGTATCTAGAGTTTTGTTTGCTTATCTGCTTCTGGAGTTTGACTGAAGAGCGGTGAAGATCTGTAGAAATGGGTATTTTATCGGTATTTTTTGTTTCAAGAGGAGCGGACCACGGATTATGTTTTGATGAAGCTGAAGTTGCTTGGAGGACGGTTTCTAATTATTTAAGGATAGATTAAACAAATTTTGAGCACTGGTGATGATGAAGAGGTAGCACTTGTTGTGATCATTTAGAATGAACAAACGTCTGTGGGTTAAAATTTAAATTCGAATTATGACAGGGAAACACACTCAACCAACAATATTAGTGAAGACTAATGACATATTTCCGTATGACGGGAACACTGCAAGGTACAGGTGTCATGTTGCAGCATTTAATAAGGCCAGATGAACCCGCAGAAGGAGATTAACAACTAGATGTGCCAGGATAAAGCTAATTAACACGAAAAACGATACTTCTACATCGCCACTCTAAGACTAGTTAGGTACCCATCTATATATCGACGCAATTGAAGTCACGATTTATAATATACGTTAATTTTTAAATGGAGAAACAGGTGAGCTTAATATGAAGTGGGAAAATAATGATGCAAACACAGGTGTGGTAGTGGTACACCTCTGCAAAAGGAGAAGTAGAAACGCGAAGTAGATAATTTGCAGAGCGATGTGTTGTTGTGTCTTGAACATTTTATCGTTTATATTAATGCTCATTTCACAAATTTTTGAATAGGAAATTGTGATTGAATCCATGAATGATTTCAGTACTAAAAGTAGATTTAAAAGTAAATCTCAAATCAATTTATTTCAAACAGACAGGCTTATACTTAAAATTCATTTATTTTTTGTACTGCTAATGATACCGCACGCTTAGAGAACGCCGGGCCAAATTCACAATTGTAGTTTAGGTTAGGTTAGCGGGAAATCGGCATTTTAACCTCATCATGGGCGACCATTTTGTCCAGTCGGATGGAAGTCTTCACTGCAGAAAACCGTAAAGATTAAAAATCGGGAATTTCGTTAATATCTTAAAAGATAGGATTTTGTTCCTCAAGCAACAGAGACTCGGGAAGTAACAGAGCAAGTGAGCTGTATCCTTGAGAGTCTTTTTTCACCGTAACCTCTGCAGGTATCATTGATATTTAGTTCCACTACATAGCTCCAGCGATGCAGCCTCATAGCATAAACAGATACTGTGTCACACTGGAAATGTTTGTTGATGATTCTCACTTGATATAAGCTTTCATTTGGACACGTTCCCTAAGAAGCAAAAGTTCAAATGAAGTGGTTGTGCTACTTTCGTGATGGCTAAGACTTGTGCTTGGAACAGGGATGAGTCTGATAGAGCATGAATGTCTAGTTCTTCCACTGCCCATTTTATATCTCTCTGTGTAAATGGATATCGATTTACTATCCGTGATGGATACTATTCTTTCAAGGTCTATTTAAAGAGACCTTATGTTTCCTACCTATCTGTATATATTTATTTAGAATCTCATTTATTTATCTTTAATTTAATTTTTTTCATGGCCTTACTTAACTTGATGAAAACAGTTCAGAAACTGTCCAAGATCGATAAAGCATCTCACGGTGACGAGACGAGATTTTCCGCTTCTTTAATTGCGAGGGCTATGAATGATCCTTTACAGACATTGGCGGTTGAAATAGTGAAACCTCGGTAACAGCATCTTGGTGATCCGCCTTGGGTGTATTAAAAGCACATGTCTTGTCGCACTACATGCTATATAATCCACGTCATTCGTAATTGTTCAATAGTTAATTTTTTTTTTCTAACTTTCTGGTTGTCTTTTTTCAAGTCCCAATTCAGTACCTTATTCCTAACTTGAACAGTTGACGATGTAAACAGCTTGCTACGAAAATACGTAAAATATTCTCATCGTAGATAGAAAACTTCCCGACTTTCCCCATCCGATACTACCTTACCAATTCATGGTTTATGGAATTGGAAGGTTTTCCACCTTCATCATAGTCGTTGTTCGATAATTGGTTTACTTAAAAAATGTTTAATATATTTCAGTCCACCTAATATAAGGAGAGGAGATGTCATTCGGTTCAGGACTAACAACAGATTTTTCGTGATTTCCTCAAGCAACTACTCGGCATGTGACCTACGCAAAACGGGGTGGTCTTAGTCTCGTTGTGGCAGAAACCTTCGCCATCGTAGCTGCTGCGGTACTTCTAACTTTGTAGTCGGGAAGCTGCATATTATGTTCGCTGTTTTTTCCTAGAAGAACTGCAACTTCCGGTGTACCAAATGTATTTCTGGAAGATGAAATTGAATATTTAAAATAAAATGTCAACCTCTTCGTAGTCAAAAACATGCACCCCAAACCGCATTAAAAATCTTAAATTTTTTGCCCAAAAAAAAGAAACGCCCGCCAATGAGCGATGTCTATTTCCTGCGTTAATGTTTCTTAATAATCATCTTAATTATTTCGGGCTTGAATAATAATTGATAAGGACTAAAAAAATATCCCCATAACGTAACAAAGTTCTGGGCATTTTCACGGAAGCTAAAAGTAATGGAAGACTGCAGATCAGTGACATCTATTTAACCTTACATATATAAACTGCTGCAAGAAAATCGTATCACAATTAAGTCTACGCTGGGAAAGTAATTTCTTTTGGAGAAGTTTGAAACGTGGATGTCCTCTTAAGGAAAATTCAATTAGGTTACCTATATACGCTTCTATTCGAATTTAACAAAATAAAATTCAAGATCTTTTACACTAGAGAGAATGCGCCTTCTTGCGAATACTAAGTGTTGACATTTAGATGGGGTCAGAAGATTCCTGTCAAACAGATTGTTGATTGAAGAAAATATTAAGAATCAGGGCCTAAGTGTCTTCCCTGTGGAATTCTATACTAAGCAATGAATTAACAGTGTTTGTGCCGAAATCAATTCCACCTGTTCAAACCATTACAAAATCATTCAGAAAATTTGAGAAAATTAAGTCTCCCATTTTATACGTAAATCGGTTGGACACGTTTTGTCCATCCCAAATAGCTGCTTTATTATCTTCATAAAAACTTTGTATGACCCTCGGCACTGAAAGCGGAAAATGTTGAACTAAACATCCCACAGATGACCTAAAGCTTAGATTATCCATCAATTGCATGTTCGATGTTTTATATTTGGCACGAAATATTTTGGCGGAAAATTTGAGAAGAATATGTATGTATGTTACTCTTGACAAGTTAAGCTGTTGGGAAATATTCCACAACTTCCTATTTAACTATGAACGTATTTTAAAGAAACCAAAAGAGAATCTAGTTTCCCTTTCATTGAACACCCTGTGTAGTCTTATTGCAGCCTATATAAGTAAAAAATAAAAAACACCGTTCCAAACATAAATTATTTCTTTGTATCTTATTCCACCATTCAAAGTTGCTGATCGTAAAAAAATTCAATCTACATCATCGATAATTCATTCGACCTCCACTTCGTTATTGTCGGTTGTTGTTGTTTTTCTGTGGTCCCATTTTATCGCAATGAAAAATGTTTCCCCTACTCTCCAACTCAACAAAAAAAAGAGGAAAAAACAAACAAATTTAATACTTTTACGAAGCTAAATTCGAATGGCATGTAAACATCACGTCGACTCGAGTTCATGTTCGATTTGTTATCCCAACTCGGTTGACATTAAATGCGCGATGATGTTTGTTTTACTTTGCTGACATCGGAACGAGATTAGACGGTTTGACATTTCACATGTCATTATGTTTGCTTATTGGATTTATTTATGTTGTGATCGTCACTTTGGACCGCAGACCGTATCGGTTTTCTGTTTGTAGGTGGACGTTAATGACGCAACCATATCGAAATGTGCGGAGCGGGTTCGGTACAGTGCGGTGGTGAGTGTGTGCGATCTTCGATGTGGGTTCAATGGATTAATAACGATTTATGACAGCCAATCAATATTTATCAAGCAAACATGAACATTAGGGTAACAAATTGATAGATTATTATTTTTTTTATGGTAAACTATGGCTCATATAATACTGATTAATGAACGATTATGTATTGGATATTTGGTATTCAAACACATTTAGATAAATGATTTGGCACAAATGAGAACAGGTTGGAAGCTAGAGAAAGTTTTGAAAACCAATATATCATTGGTCACTGTTTGAACTGTGGTTCTTTATAAAGTGAGTAAGTTTGGAGTTTTTATTAAAGGTAGTCTGGCACCTAATTTTAATTTTCATTGTGGATTATATATTTTTAGTTTCAAGTGAATCCGAAGTAAAAACATTTGTCCTTCGCGTCTAAAAACTTCAAATCAATACCACTCATCCTTCTTCGTTAAATAAAGGGTCCTTTGTCTCGAATTAAGGTTAAGTTAGAGGTGCCCCTGGACAAAATTGTTCTCAAACACCTACCCAACTTTATTTTATATTCCTTGAGCAGGAAAATTTAAAATTGTAGTAATGAGTCTTAAGAAAATAACACAAATATCCCCAGAAAAGCAGGGGAAGTTATATCAAAAAATTGTTGTGGTTGATCGGATCTCGCCTGTGGAAAGCAGTACGATATTTCATTAATGAGATGCTTCTGGATTTCACTCTTAGGTCAATGCGAATCGTTCAACAAGCTCACTTATCGCATTCGTAGAAAATTGGTCAATGTTGGAACTCTGCAGGAAAAGCTGCTATTTTGTATTTCGTATATCTTAGTGACTTTTTGCATAGTGCTTACGAAGTTATGTAGCGCTTTTCTCACTCTCCTTTAATACAGGCATGTTGTGATATGCGACGTGGACATGCAACATGTTCAAAGGTTTTTAAACTTAGATTCATACACCTGACATCCTTGGAAGTTGGATTCACTGCCCTTGGGAATGAAGATTTGAGATTTACTTTTCTTGGGTTGGCTGGTCTTTGCGCTTGATAATTCAAAGCGGTTTGACGGTGTTTAGCATTAAATTCTTTTGTCGGATTGGAATCGATAACACTTTTCTTCAATGTATTTGAAATTATATCTCGTTCAATTCAAGTTGTTTTGAAAGGCTTCAAGTTTGCAACCCACAAAATAAACGCTGGTGACCCTCAATGTCTATTTTTATAAATGATTTCCATAATTTCCATGATTATTTGTTTCCGGATTTACGTCCCTTATCCTTGGGCGTGGAGCTGGAACGCCAAATGAGTGTTAAGCTCATTAAATTAAGTCCAAGACAGCATACTTAAAAGCGGTATTGAAGCGAAACCCCCTAAACTATGCGTTGTCCATGATGGTACTTGCGTCCCTGAAACCGAAAGACTTTCCATTCCCTGTATGTGTGTTAACGACAAAATTTAACGCCGCAAAGAATGCTGCAAAATGTCTAGGCTTCCTTAAGCGTTGCAAGAAATATGTTACCCCTTTTGATATTACTAAAACTTGTTAGGCGCTTATTTGCCCCAAACTTGAGAAAAACGTTCATATTAAGGTGACCACCTGTCATATTAACGACCGCGAGTATACTGCGTGCTAGCTGTTTCAGATGCTCTTTTTTTCAATTCTCTTAAAAGCGGTGTTTCGAATATATTTAGAAGTTCAATTTGACCATCTCTCGATCTTCGCTTGGGATGCACTCGACCAACCACAATAATTGAACATATTGAAGTCTTTGCAAAGCGTCATTGCATCGAAGAACCGTTTTGGCCTGCAATCGTCCGATATTCAATTTTTCGAGCAATTTATATTTTTGACAAAATATATAACCGGTGAAAAAATTCAGTCATGACAAGAAAATAGCATTATAGCATAACATATCGTGAATATTATCATACATTTTCAAGTCATTCCTAATAAAAGTTTCGTAGATACTTGAATCTCGAGGTTTATTTGAGGTTATACAAACTTTAAACGGGTTTTTCTCGAAACTGTGTTTTCAAAGTCGGTTGTCAAAAGTTCTCGAAAACCACTCAACCGATCTTGATGAATTTTCTTATAGGTCTTTGAGATACAATTCACGAGCACTTAGACGAAGGAATTTTTTTTTCAATTACAATTATTTAAAAAAAAAAATGGTTGAGCAAATTTTACCAAAATTAGCATTTTTTTTGTAAAAAGGTCTGCCAAAAATCCAATCTTTTTTTTCCTTCGTCCAATTTCTAGTTTACGGTCTTAAATAATTTTTTTTTTTCACTGCTGATGATCCTGTCACGAGTTCGACTGTCAACGCGGACGCACCTTTTATCCGAGAGTTCACCGGAGGTTCACAATGACGAAGTTTTTAATAAAAAAACGTTTTTTTCTAAATTGTGGGCGTGGCAGTGGGCGGATTTATAAACTTTTAACACTTTACCATTTCGGGACCCTCGGGAGTATATGCACTAAATTTCAGCTTCCTAGCAGAAATTTAAAGGCCTCAAAAGTTGATACGGACGGACGGACATTGCTAAATAGTCTTAGGATTTGGTCCTGATCATAAATATATATACTTTTATGGGTCTACGACGAATATTAAGGGGTGTTACAAGCTATGTGTCAAAATTAATATACCCTTAGGATAGGGTATAAAAAAGAAGAAAGGTAACAGATTTGCGTTGGCAACAAAATACTCATTTCAATTAGTTTTTCGAAAACACATTTTAAGGAGTTCTTATGCGGCTTTTCCTTGAACGTACATCAATAACTGTGATTAAAAGAAAATACTTACACGAGTTGCATTGCAAGAAATTAAAAAACAAAAAAAACACTACAATAATCCATTCTAAATTAAAACCCACATCCATATCTGCAGCAGCATCCACGGCCTAACTCGTTTAAAACAAGTTCCATTTGACAAATTCTTCAACTAATAGACGGGTCTCCTCTACCAACTACCGGTGTGCTCGCATTGATTGCATCATTAGATGCGTCATTAGACACTTGCACCATTTAGCTCGGCATAACTCATAATTAACTCAATGACTAACTGCTGCCACAAGGTGCCAACTGCACTGTACATCATCTTTGGTGCAGGTAAGCCATTCCCATGATTACCAACCGGAATGCGGATGAACCTCAATCCGACATCCGTTCCATTGATAATTGAATATTTCTTCGGCACAGAGAGATGGTTGGTTTCAAAGCTGGCAAATAGCTAATTTAACACGAATCACGAAACGCAAACGTCACCTGCATCATTGCGGGAATGACTTGTGGCTGCGTGTGTACTAACAATAATTACCAGAACTGGTAATCTTCAGCACATGGTATGTGAAAGCAGCCCACAGCGACGAACCGGAGACAAAGAGATTCATCTGACAACCTCCATTAGTGAGCACAGCGGCACGGCACGGCGGTGTCTTTTTCAGCGAAAAAGACTTCCGCGGCGGCAGCAGTGCAAGAACCGGTTCGCTTAGAAGATAGTTTCAAAGCGGTCAGACCTTTAACAGAGCGGATCAAATACGTTACGCGAGGTCGCCGTGTCCATGCCACTAACACTGCGGGTCCTAGCTTTCTTCGTTCGACAGTTCGCTTTGTCTTATGGACGGGGCAGAGCGGCAGCGAAGATGGATGGCTTCCATGCGATAGGATACACCATACACGTACTCGTGCAATTCTCCATTTGTTTTGTGCGGAATATTTGCGGTGCTCCTTGTCCTGCTTTGTTTTTGCTGCTAAACTGGAAGTGCAGCAGTGTTTGGTGGTGGCGGTGCTAGCTGAGTTCCACATGATAAATGGGTGACTTGCGGAGAGTGATGAGAAAGAGACGGTGTACTTATCCCCCCTCTGAACGATGTGGATGCGGATAATGCTGATGATAGGTTATGCGAGAGTAATCAAACAGTAGCATCAGTTCCAGGCAGTTGTCATGGGCTTTGCGGTTAGTTTGGTTGCGGTCGGTGTATGAACCGGGTATTAGGATGATTATGTTGCCACAGTGATCAGTGGTACGAATGCAGTGGTATATATACGACGACCGACTTGAGTGGATGATAATCAGAAAGTGCGGTTTTTCCATTGTGGAATTTTCATATTTACTTCAGAGTCTAGCAATCGATGATGGTTAGAGTTATGAAGTTGATGAATATGTTGGTTGCTGAGGTTTTCCTTTGGTGCGGACTTCAAAAGTACACACAACGAGAAACTTCAAGGTTTTGCATTCTGGGGACTCTCACTTTTGGTGAAGGCTTTTGTTTGCTGAAGTTGAAGTAACCTTACCGAACAAAGTGAAAGGAATGATTTGTATTTAATTAGTAAAACGTGTGTAGGCCATGAAGCTTTGGAGAGGGGAAAAACATCGATAAAATTTGATGAGAGACAAGCAATAGCAAAGGATGCGCAATATCGACTTTTGATGTGGGAAGCCAATATATATAAATAAAAGTCATCCTCTTGAAACCATTCGAATAAAAAAATGCACTCAATGATCAGACCCGAAATGGCGTGGAAATCAAAATCCAATTCGACTCTGGGTACACAGTAGTGGTGGGCGTCGAGAGCTCATGTCATATGCCAGTCCATTTTTCAAACACAAAACTCAAACGTACTCATGTACTTAATTGCTCCTTGTTGCCAAACTCACTCGACCTCAACCAATTGAATGTTGAACCACAATACGCTGCGTTACAGACATCGGTAATATATATTTCTTGCTGACCAAACTACATACTTATTCGAACAAGCAGGTAGCTTACCATGAATGGAAAAAAATCGCATGGTGAGATACTTAGATTGGTATCTCATTGTCACGACTTGGTTAAGTCTCTAAGTGGTACATTATGTGGTACAGGTAACCAATTAAATTGATAAATCTTCCAACATTGTATGATTTTAAGTGTTGTTGTGGTTTTTGCATTGTTAATTCCTGAGATGAGGAATGGTCCTTGAACACCCACATAATCCGCTTAGTAGTTTTGTTTATGTTAAATTTCAGTTGATAGCATTTTTAATGGTTTTCAAACAATTTTCTTTTTAGTACAAATCGAAATAAATAATAAAAATTGTAAAAAAAACAAATGCATATAGTCGTCTCGAACCTGGGGGCTGGGTATTAAAGTTTGTCCGTTTGCTCGATGTTGCAGACAAATCGATGTGTTTAAGCTTTTCGGACTACATCTGTATGTTGGTGCAGCGGTTGTATTTTCTCCTCCTTTCTGTTCTATGGAGCTGATGGTCCAGTCATCGGGCATGCTAAATACTCCCATATTTGAAACTGATAGACCATTAGAGCTAGCAATTCCTGACATAGATTATACCTTGGAAGAAGTGGCTTCGAATGTTCTGTTCCTCAAGTAACCGAGACCTGGTAGTAACAGAGATATATTGAGGTATGTCCTCGTGGGTAACAAATGTGGTTGCAAAGGTTGTTGTCTATAAGATTTAGTTTCTTATAAAATTGTGACCTGTCGCTTAGCCACTCCCGCAATTGAAAAAACTTCACCTTGGAAAATTCTGCGGCTATAGATTCCCTTTAGGAATCAACATATCATCTTCCATCCACATCTTTAAAATATGGAAACATAATTACTTTTCGTGGGTTCAGTTATGTTCCAGTCCTGCTGGAGAAAGAGCAGAACAATAATCTATCAAAATTCATGTAGTTATGGTATAGTTTCTTGATCCTGAAAGCATTGTTATCTGCTGATTCTTGCAGGTATGGATCGAAGATAGCTAATTTACCACTGGTCTTTATGCTACCATATGTGTGTAAAGATCACACAATTGCCATACACATTTACAGAAGTATGTTGGGGCTTGATCCCCACTCTGACAAAAATGCAGGCGGTACCACTTGTCTGTGCCTTTTTTATTTGCGAAAAGCACGATTTCGGCTTTAGAATGTTGACTCCAAGAGTAAATCTTCGTACAGGATCGCTAGTAGTTGATGAGGATTTGCTTTACGAAAGCAATAAAGCATCGTCGGCGTAAGCAAAGCAATTACCTCAACCACTGCGTACATTTGAATTGATGACGAGGACCAATAGTAGTTGAGTGATGACACCTCCTTTTAAAAACAAAAATTTTAGAAGTATTTTTTGTAAGTCTCTGTTATTAGAATTTAATGCCCTGTTAATGAAAACAACTAAACGCTAGATTTTGGAATGTAGTAGATTTCCAAACTGCTAAAATAAAAGGGGTCAAATTTTCTTTTAAGAAGCACGAATTTTCCCGTGCGACCCACCCACGTACTGTTGTCATAGGAGCCTCCCAGACGAAAAGCACATATCCCTTTTAAATTGATGTTTACGTTATTAAATTCGTTTTTAATTATGTGTTGGTATATTACATCTATTATTTCGTTATTAGATACTTCTGTTTTTGTTGTAAATTTTCTTTTTTCTTTTGGCTAATAAATTGTCTATTTGTGGATTATATCTATTAGCTGATGCTATATGTTTTATTGCGTTATTAATATGCTATATTTTATTTATTGATCTGTCGAAGAAAGCGTTGTAAGCTGGCATTTTTTTGGGAATGGGGGACAATTGCTGTCATATTTTAAGCTTTTTTTTCTGATTGATCTGCGTTATGAATTACTAACAAACTTCACCCACTCTGTACTATTTTCCCTGGAGTTTGTGGATTTTGCATTGTTGAAAATAAGGAACACAAGAACCTCATTCCTTCATATCTTATGGATACTCTAGTACTTCCCTAGCTCTTCTAGTTTGTCATTCGGTTTTTTTTTGCGCATTCGAATTGGGTCTAACCTCTTTTAAGTATGTAATATACTTTCTAGGAAAAAACATTTATGAATTTTTCAAACCTTTCAGCAACCACATTCTGACATCTAGAACTGTAGACAACAGTATACAAAAAATGTGAACAAAAATCAATAATTATTTTAGTCTTACTTTTCCTATTTTCAATTATAATAATAGAGATAGATTTTCAAACAAAAAAAGAAACCTATAATATAGCTACCGATCTATTTTCTTGCAACACACACTATCCAATAATGTCCCCTTCTGATTAAACCACTATTTACAGCTAGACAGACAATAATAAAAAAAAAATATTATTTGGAATTTTAGGTAGGTATTTCAAGCAAAAATCATCAGCGAGAAAACATTCCCAGTATGTTCTTTCGGACATGGATGTCCGCCTTGTCTGTTGTGTAAGCAATTTCAGGGATTTTTTTTAATTAAAATTCTATTAGATGGTAAAAAAAATACCCTTGCAATCCATCCGATGTCCATTTAGCTAAAATTTAGATTCAGAATTATTATTATCCCTCTTCAAAAATTTGCTGCATTCTTATTTTTTGTTATTGAATATGTGAGCGGAAACAATGTGCATGCAAGAATATGAATGAAAATGTAAAATAAAGGATTAAGATGCAACGACGCAGCATGGACAAATGGGTATGTTTAGGGGTTGTCAGGTTGAGGTATATATTTAACAGCACATCATTATTTACAGCGCCCTTTTGTCCTTCCCCTTCTTATAAGAATTTATAGTATTTATTTAGTATTTAGTATTTCTTTATTCAACCTACGATTTTACAATAAACAGAATTTGAAATTCATTTCCGAAAATAGATTTTATAGAGGTAGATATTTATATAATTTAATAGTTAATTATATTAATTTATATAATTTAATAGTTACAATAAATTCATTGATTAATAATAGAATTTAACATATTTTTACAAATATTTCTGTGCAAATATGTGTCTATTTCTGAATAATAAATATTAAACATTTTACTGCATAAAGAAATAGGTTCACGCTAACCATACAATGTATTATGAAGAAACTCAAATAACAAGGGAGGAGTCGGAAGTTCGCATTCTAAGTAAAGGACATTTCGAATGATAAGAATAATGCTCCTCAATTCCATTATTGTAAAACAACTGACTAAGAGCAAATCTTAGAGATTTCTTTTGAACTCTTGCGATTCTTTGAACATTCAAAACGATAGTAGAACCCCTTACAACACATGCATACTCCAAAATAGGATGAACGATGCTGCAAAATAAAGATTTCAGAGTATAAGTATCCTTAAAATCTGAGGAGTTTCCTTTGACAATTCCTAGAAGAGAATTCGCTTTACATACGATGTAATTACACCAAGATCCTTATAATCTTCAACAGTTTTTAGCTGGACATTATATACAGATTAGCATGGAACAATATTTTGAAGAGTTCTATTATAATTTATACAACCGCACCTATCAACATTTAAATGTCTTTTTGCAGGCAGCATGCAGTCATTAATTGTTGAAATTTTCGCAAAAAATTATATATCGTCAGCATACATAATGCAGTAGCAATGCTTTAATATATTTGGCAAATCATTTATACAGTAAGAAAAAGAATGGCCATAGATGGCTTCCTTGGCCTTCCAGACATATTTATTTGGTAGAAAGCAATATGTTAATATAGGTGTCTATTTTTCCAAAGAAAGCCAAGTTACCTCTGGAAGGCCATTTCCAATTAGAAATTCTTCATAATGAGTATTATTCCAAGCAAAAACCTTCAACTTTTATGAAAAATACCGACATCATTGTAAGCAGTAGAATACCATCCTGGCATACTCGTCATAGAAACGAATTTCAGCCCTTCGTCCTCGCCGTCCAGCCAGAAATGCCCCATCAGACAAAGAATGACCCTATAAGTACACATACGTAGACAATAATTCCATCACCAACAAGTGGAAGGGAATTTAATTAATTTCTTAAAAATATTCGCTCGCATACCAGCTCTACTCACGTCCTTTCCAATCCCATATGTACACCAATCCGGCTGCTGGCCATAGAATCATCCCCAATTGTGGGCACTCGCTGCCAAGCGATTAATAATTGTTTTCACCATCCAGCTTCCGTACTTCAACTTGTTTGTAGGTTGTTAGCGAGAGCAGAGTCCTTGTTCCTTGTTCAAAAATCCACAAATTCAACCCCATATCTCGTGGCCATGACTAGCTATGTGAAATTCCTTTAATTAGAGTCACAAACAAACCAGGTGCAGTAACTGTCCTGGACACTGGAACTGCCCTTACCTAAAGTTATGACGACGTAGCTCTTCAGACAACAAATTAATTCAAATTGAGGTACAGCCAGCTTGCGTGGAGTCCACCAATTCACCTTACAGAGTCAGCGACAAGGAACGCACAGTGTCAGCACTTCAGAAAAGGATGCATTTGGATGGTGATATGATGCTTTCATCAGCGAATGTGTATCTATTGCCAAGGTCTGTGGTTAATTTGCTGCTGCTCTTTGAGGTTTCTGCACTTTTGTCTGAATTTGATTTGTTGTGCTGCGTCCAATTTGGAATGGAATAATGTTGATTCTGAGGAGTTTGCCATTCCATAAAACCACAAACATTTGACTGCTTTGCATTTCCGTTGAATTCTGCGGATTTGGGATAGAATTTATTTCCCATTTGCTTTGCATTCAAGAGATGTGTTGTTAACCACGAAAGTTCTCAAGCTAGCCAGCTTCTAGTCCATAAAGGGCAAACTTTATCCACTAACTGACCTACTCCGAAATATTTCAGACATTTATTTGAATGGAAATATCTGGAATCTTTCGTTAATACAAGCGTTGTTGATGGCATCAATCATTGTATAAGCTTTGTGTGGATACAGTTGCAGGAAAGCTCAGCTTATTTTCTGACAAAGCAATGTCCCCTAAGCTAAGAGAAGACTCTACTCCCGAAGTGATGCATAGACTTGGGGCTGAGCATCACCACTGGAGATTCAGGAAAGTGTTATCCAGTGTTTGTATAATTAATCGGGGTTATATCGATTTGCATTCAATAAAAATCCACCAGAGTTGATCACTCTCTTCACAAATGCTGCTTTAGTGAATTTTCTATCTCCTTAAAACCTAATATTTCTATAATAAAGCAACGCAAAGCAGCGCCCGGGATTTTCCTCATCGTCCAATCCAACCAAAGGACAGTTAATTCCATTTTCTCTAAATCCCCCATATAGTCTCTTTAAAAAGAGTTTTAAATGGATTCCCCATGAATAGCACTGCTCATTGGTATATTTCTACATTTGTCACGATATGTCCAGAGCGCCGGGCCTGTGTTTAAAAATTCGATATTTGTAATTTTCTACAACGAAGTATCAGTATCTCCTTTCCGCAACTGTGCGTGATTTACATTACCAAAGCTAATACACATGTCATATGTACATGTATCCACCTCAATCCATCGAGCCATCCCTCATCCTCATAGATGAATGACCAACATTGTGTAATTTAATATGCCAACTACTATTCCGCTCCCGTCCCTTACAGCTGGATGACTTCGTCGTTTGTCGTCGTTGTCCATTCAGCCAGTTTGAATGTCTCTGCCATGACCATGTGGGTAACAGTTAGCCTCATGAATAGATCCTTGGGAAAGTTCTTAATCAGCATAACCCTATAGACAAACATTACCTAAGCCGATGCCAACTCGACTGGAAATTCATTCAAAAAACGGTACCGAAGACGATTCACAAGGTTTCCTATTTCACAAAAGTCACCATACGCCTTTTTTTATTGACCAACCATTAGCCTTAGGGCAGGACTCTATATCTACACTGCCCTCGTTCATAGTCAAATGATTAAGTTTTCTTGTCAACAGCGGTAATTTGATAATTTCCGATTTTCCCATGTCTCTCCGTGTCTGTGTGTGTGTGTTTTTGTTAGTTTCCTTCCTGGAAAAAGTTTAATGCGGTTTTATGATGTTCGTCCTTGTTTTCTTTTCTAGAGGGGATTTTCACCTGAGATAATAACCAGAGTTTTTATTTCACTCGATGACACTTGGAGTAGGCACCTTTCCAAAGTGGGTGGATGGATGTTTTCTTCCTTCTCGTCCTCGATCGGAACTTGAAGTTGTTTTCATTGAAATGATTTCCCCCAATAACCCCGAGACATACCATTTGCAACTTATTTTCAGCTTATGCCAGGACATTACTTTGATTGTTATGGACGACATAAAGGCGGACTTGGAAGAGTTATTTTGTACTATTTGTCGTTATTTTTACGGGAAAACTTTAATCGTTATAGAAACTGTAAGTGGTAACGAGAAGGTGTTGTGTTTTGTTGTCGCCGTTAAATTGTTATCATCGTATAGAGGAGTTTCGCAGATACGAAAAACAAGCAGAACGTTAGCTTTGCATTTTATAGCATAATTAGTGCGAACATTGTAAACTTTGATTACTTTGAAGGTTTTTTTTTGTTTTTTTTTATTTGTTTAGACAGCGAATTAAGATCCTGAAACATTGGCTCTAATAGATCCTTCCTTTTGGGGATGGGTTTAAGAGTAAATACCTCCCATCTTATGTATCAATTTCAAAAAGGTACAATAAAAGATTACTTTGCGTTTCCAAATGAATGATTTAAAACTTTGGTAAGGTCGAGAAGGTGCACAAAGAATGCCTTTTATCTTTGCAGCTTGCCAAAGGACTTTAATAGCTCACTAATATATATTCCACTCAAAATTTTTATTTTTTGTTTTAGGGTATAGAAGCTCTTTGAAGTCTCAAGATTCTGTAATAATCACCTTTAACTAGTACGGAAGCTCTTAAGAGCCTAATTACATTTTGTTGTTATTTTATCGGCAAATTATAATCGCCATAAGGTCTAGCATTTGTGGATCTTCTGTCAAAATCGTAATCCTTGTTTGTTCATTTTCTTCAATCTTTGCGAAAATTCATAATAAATTCATAATCTATAAGATTTTACTAGTAAAATTGTGCAAGCGAAAAAGTCGTTAACAAAGCTTTCAATTGAAGAGCTTTAAATGAATTTGTAATGTAAGTGAACACTTTGGAAAAAAAGATTGCTTAGAGCCATAGTCGGACCTTTCTCGAGCTGCGGCTTATCTACTTTTTTTTTGTCGCAGGTTGCTACAACAAACCAATGGAGCGCTCAGACACAACTATAGGTCCATTGTACTACCATTCAGACTCCTTACATTAATGTACTTAGTTTTCCCGTCTTTCGACAAAAACTGAGAAGGAGCTTCAGTGATGAAGAGCTTAGATGCTCGGCACTCATCACGTCAGCCCCGAAAATCCGCCACCTGATGCGAGCATAGGCCGGACAACTGCAGAGAAAGTGTTCTCGTACCTGCATCTCGCGCACTTATTTAAGAAGAATCTTTGAAGTTATGCACCAAAACACTGATTGTAACTTTCTCGGGTGAATTGTAACTGTGTAACTTTTATAAGTGATTGTTTCCAAAATGTTACAATTGTAACCAATATCCCTTCCCTGGTAGCTTCTTGTTTATAGTGAGAGGCTCTTTAAATTCAATGGGAATTCATATACTTTACAGGGTGAATGAAAAATAGTCTCGAAGCGTTGAGGTCTCTATAATGAAGGATTATCAAGTTAGTGTATGAATCGTGAAATGAGGACCGTGAAATCAGCAATCTTTCGAAGTAGTAAGCCAAGAGCATTTTTGGCATAAGGAAAATTTTGGCAAATTCATATTATTGAATGCTACCTGCAACTTTCGCTGAGAAATGGATCTTACTTCAGTATAAGATATTAGTGTAACTAGTTATGTGCTGACAAGTTTTATCCTGGTATCAACTGGAATAAAACTAGCCGATGACCATTACTTACGAAGCCCGTCATATAGTCGACCAACAGCATACTAAAAACATGGTCACAGCCAGAAAGACTACGATTCCTTTTAAATCCAAGACTAGTTACAGAATTCACAAATTCTAATCTTGAAAAAGAAAGAAAAATGTGTGGAATGGCACTCGTAGATACTATACAGTATACGGGATATTAAAATTAATTGAGATTTGGATGAATTAAGAGAGCCCTAGCCCACTTTTAAATGGCATTCGTGTCTTTGTTCGGTCTAAAAGCAAGATCATCCACAAGACATATTCTGTTGTCGACTGAATAAAGTTTTGAAAAAATAGATTTCCTCAAAAACGGCACCTACGATTTTGATGTAATTTCGCACATTGGACATTTTTACCATAATTGTTCGAAATACAAAAAATTATTAAAATCGTTACAGCAGTTTTTGAGAAAATGAATTTAATTTAAATTTAAGAAAATCGTTATATGAAAAAAAATCGAAGTATGCAAATTTGTTCGACTTAACAGTATAAAAAAGGCAGTACAATTTTTTGAAGTTCCCTTCGTTAGTTTTTAAGATATTGGCCGTTTTATAAATTAACGTTAATCGAAAACTAAATTCCTTTAAACCATCTTCGAGAAACTTAGAACAAGTGATTTTCACCAAAAAATCGTATGGCATTGGTACCGTTATTTAAAACGATAAAGCAAAAAATAAAAAGATGCCCTGAGATGTGGCCACCACCCACTTTTTTAGACTTCTCTATAGTCGTAATATCATCCCTCATACTCAGTGTGAGTTTGAAATTTCCGCACGATCGCAATAACTTTTTCTTTAGTATACTAATGTATACGAGAACGTTAAAAAATTAAGAACGGATAGCTTATGCGAAGGAGAACGTTTCTTTCGGTACTCTACTGGAACTCACTCTTCAAATATACAATGGCCACAACCCACACAAATTTGTTGGCAGTGCTCTTGGATTATAAATAAATATATAGCATAGACGCATTACCCTGTCTACCATGTGATGCGGCAGTTTTGAGGCCTCAACCTTAAAAGGCATCTTCCCAAGCTTCATCATTTTTGTTGTGTTTGCTTTACAGGAGGGATAAAGGAAACTTTTTTTATTGACTCCATAAAAATCAAGAAGAACGTGGTACATGGGCAAAAGATGGATATCAGTAGAGAGACTAAATGTGCTCATTTGAACAAGGACTTGAGTAAGTAAGCACTTTTGGGTCACATGGAATTGAATATTGACGCCAATATAACATACATATTTCTTCAGTGGTTGGCTTTCTAGAGCCTGCAAGAATCCAACTCAGACTATCTTCAGTTTATGTAGGTCGACAAACAGCTATCCAGGCAAAAACATATTCAATCGCTACTGTTACAAATCGCAAATAAGAAACAGAGTTAAGGGAGTCAGTTAAAACTGAATCTTGTACATCTTTTCAGATTGGCAAGCCGTTCTTTTGCTATTATTTTCTCCAGACTTGTGCAGAAGACCATCGACAGATAAGGGCGTATCTTATGCTTGAAGGATGATGTCCGAATAATTCTAATTGCAATAAGATATTTAACTAAATTATAAAACTTTGAAAGCGAAATATCCAAATGGAGTCCCCAGATCGCCCCGAGTAACATTTTACAAAAACAAAACCCTCCTACTTTGTCGCAATGGTCATATATGACTAACCCTTCCCAAATGCAGACAAAAAAAATCTTACACACAAATATTTCATCTCAGTTTCAGTTTCAATTTCAGGTCCGTTGCGCTTTCATTTAAATCGTGTTATTCTCCAAATCACAAAAACAACGCAGAATGCAACACTTCTTTAGAGGACAGTGCACGCATTTTGTGAGAAATATTTACGACATCCGCTATGGGGAGCCGCTGACCATTTGTCATCCACCAGACTGGGTGACAACCCCAGGGGAATACACAAAATAAACAATTTAATGAACATGTTACATGCTCGGCCTATTTGATTCGCGTTTCCCTGTTTGCCTGCCCTGTGCATAGTCCGAAACCACTTCCTCCGTAGTATTGTCGATTTTATGATCACATCCCAACGACAATGCCATTTTCAACAAAAACGGAAACAAAGACGGTTGTCACATACACACGCACGCACACAGACAATAGGAAATTTCCCCAAACAGATCCTCTTGGGTTAGGTCCAATAAAACTCCACGTCTACGAGCTGGTCTGGTCCGGAATGTGTCGTTTGCATAATTATTTTTAGCGACTGGTCTCTGTGCTTAATTCATTGTTTCTGGCCAAATCTGAGGAGGACCATCACTAAAAGGACACAACTTGAGTTCCCACTCATGGATTGGGTAAACTATTTTGGTTGACTTAACAGACCGTAACTGTCTGCTTGGAGGGAGAGACAGTTTAATTGTTCGAGTAGTATTCGTAGCGGATATATCCTTTGGCAAAGTCACATCCATTGATTCAGATTTGAACTCCTGCATCCGTGTGCATCTGTTGCGAATTTATGCGCAGCCACAGCAGAAGATAGTTTTACACTTCTGCGATAGAGGAGGAAACTTCAGCGCTGCGGTTGAAAAGAAGTTAAGCAAAACTACCATCAGCGCCCGCTGTGGCCAAAGTCGATGGTCATAAAGAATTTTTATGGCAGCTCTGTTGGGAACATTATTTCGTGCGGCCGGTGGGTCCGGCGGCGTCGAGTTAAGGTTGGGCAAGTACTGGCGGCAATCACCTGTGTCCAATTGTGTGGCGGAAAGTAATGACGGAAACAATTACCCGGAATTTATGACATTTTGATTTGGAAGGCTTGGCTTTGTAATGATTTTTACTGCGACATAAAACTTTTTTAAAAGTGCTTTCCAATCTTTTTACAACCAAAATAAATTGTTTTAAAATTTAAATAACTACCTTTCCCTCAAGGTCAACAGAAAAGGGAAAGACCTATAGAGAGATATAAAAAGAATATTACTGAAATTATGGAATCGATTTGATACGTCTGAGAATCGATGCCTTGAGATGATGGGTTTCAGGAATTTTTGTCTGTGTAGACTCAGATGTATTGGGGAGTTGTTCAAGCCGAGTCGACGAAACATGACATGACAAAGGCTTTCTTCCAAAATTGTTTTTATGTACTGTCTAGGATATTCTAACCGAAGACGCTTTTGTATGTCTTATTAACCAAATACATAATTTCGATTTTGTTCGGCGTGACACGCTATTATTTCAAGCCCGTACGAAGTTCTGAGAAATTTTATATCTTTTATCAAGTAATTTAATTTTAATACCACGTAGGTTAGGTTAGGTTGAAATGGCTGTCTCCATAAGAACCGACACACTTAGACTAGTATTGCTCCGTTGTGATACAACGGGGATGTGGGATAAAGCTTCCCCTACTCATTGAACCAATTAGAGCTTATGACGAAGCGAAGTAGATGTTTGACGTTAATGTTTGTGAGATCACATATGTCTTTCTAGAAGAAAGCTCCGAGATGAAGCTTCCTTTTCCTGGAGACATCAGGACATGTACAAAACAGGGATGTGAAATTGATTGCAATTGTAACTTTTTGGAAACTTATAAAAGTTACGCAGTTACAATTCTCCCGAAAAAGTTAAAACCAGTTTTTTGGGCATGCCTACAAAGACTCTTCTTCAATAAGTGCTCGAAATGCAGATACGATAAACTTATGCCAAGAACTGTGCAGGAAAATTCTAATAGCGAAGATAGCGCTTTATGCTATATTTCTACCAAAAGATAAACCGAGATTCTAGCTAAAAGATTATATCTTTATACGTTAGCACCGAAAAAAAGGAGATTAACATAGAGGTTTTCCCTCAACCTTGTCAAATTTGTGCACTAAATGTCCAAACTTATGGTTGTCCGCTCTGAATGCTCAACAACCAACGACACACACTTTGTAAGGCCTTCTTAAGCAGAGTTATATTGTACAAAATAGAGTACAAATTCGTTTGACTCTCAGAAAAAATTAACAAGTTAGAGCTATCAGAATAAATTTACTTCTTAGTTACGTTTTTCGAGCTTGACCTAATTTTTATTTGTATTCGGACACATAGTTTTTTTTTTTATTTTATTAAAATTTCAGAAACGAAGTAAAATATCTTTAACGGTTAAGACGCATTTCAAATAAATTTGTGTTTCCATGTTAACTTGACCAAAATTTTTGATTACTACAAAAAGTTTTCAATTGAAAAAATTATATTGAAAAAGTTTTAATTTATTTGGTTATTTTATGATTATTTTTAAAAATTTCGAAAACCGACATAAAAGTTTATGTTTTGCAAATGTTCATAAGATGTAGAACGTTGTGGCCAACTTTTTCGAGATTCTACTGTATGTGAATATGTATCTAAGCAAATTTTTATGTAATCTGTGTATCATCAGAAGAAAAGTTACATTTCATGTTTGCGAAAAAGTACAATCCGAAAATTTGATTTCCGATTCCTTGTACAAAGCATGTAAGAGATCGAGAATGCACCAAGTCTTGTTCGATGTTTGCCTATAAGATAGTGTCCAGTGATGACAGGTTATAGTAAGGCTAATGCAACGTCTGCTAAGAGACATCAAATTTAAAGAGCGTTTCAGGTCCAACTTAGGCGACCGTTTTGTCGCTAGACTTGTTATACCTCGTTTCCTCCATAGCAGCCAACCTTAGCGATAATTTACAAGTAGCGAATGGTATACCTAACTCGCCTTTATCAGGTGAGAGAGGTATCGTGTTTTCTAATTTAGTGAGTTCATCAGCCTTACAGTTCCCAAAGAATGTCCCTGTCCTCGACACCCAGAAAAGGTGAATGTTGAACTGCTCCTGCATCTCCTGAAGAGACGATCGACAGTCTAGGGTTTACAGAGACTGGACTTGATTGCCGCTTGACTCTCCGAGAGAAAATTCTGATAGCCTTAGATGATATCGCGTTCCTCTTTACTCAAGATAAGACTTCTTTAATGATCAGGAAGAGGGAAAGTCTTCCATTATTGGAAGACCCACCCCATTATTGGGTTTTTGATCCGCCAGTATAAAAATGGATCGCTATATCCTCTAATAATGCATGCATTTTCCAGAATAATCGGGATGGAATAGAGACAAGAGGGATTTTCCGAATTGAAGCTGGGGAATGGTCTAATCGATTTTACCAAGGATGGAAGGATTTTGGATGGAAACATGGCTAATACATTATGACGTAGCTTTAAGACGAACGGCTATGTTGCCTGCCGCTTATCTACTAAAAATAGCAAGGATGCATAAGGGTGCATAAAGGTGCATAAGGCTCCCCCAATGCATAGGCAGGCTGATCTTGGGACTTATATCAGACCAAGGTAATTCGTGTCTTGAAAGAAAGTTAAGCTTACGCCGTTTATTGAGGGAGGCTCAATATGATGAATTTTATATTTCCTTGAGAAGAAAACTAGTGCAGTTTTGCGGGTTGACACCCAGGCCACACCGAACTACCCAACCCACTAGCTTGTAACGACCTCCAGCTGCCACTAACGATCTCCTAAAGAAGTTGGTTACCCAATCTTCAGTCGAGGAACTTGGTATCCAGCAGTTATCAGCGCGGAAAAGTAGGAGTTCATGTTGTGAGTCTAAAGTGAGAACGCCATTGCAAGAACAGTGGACCATTATCGAGACTGAGTGTCTAGGCATTTATTACGTAATACACTGTGAGCGAGTCTGTTAATGAAATTTCAACACTATGAACCTTCGAAACTGCACAACAGAAACATTTTCTTTCACTTAATTTTGTCTCAAGCCTCTTAAAAACTATTGCCCATCAATTTATTGCAAAAGTCGAATTTAAAGCTCTCCAACGGAATTGCAATCTCCAAATTGTGTACTCAATTGTCGAACCAAACCGAACAAACGATTGCAGCTCCTCGTGTAACACTATAAGCTGTCAAGTTAATTGATTTTTGGTCTGGGATCACTGCTTTTCTTTCACATCTCCAACCAGCAGTGCCAAAAATAGTTATTTCTCTTGACTGCTCCACACTGCCAAGAAGGATTATTATCGATCTTCTGTACATGAACCATGCAGCCACTTGCTGCTGCCTCAGCTAAAACCACTATCAATGAGTGTTTGCTTCCACAATGTTCACCTTGGACTAACTGCTGCAGCTGTTCCGCCTCGCGTATGTGTGTATGTAAATCCGAAACGCATTGAAAGAAAAAACCAAATACGAAGAGGTATTTTAAGCTTTTGGCATTCGACACTATGGTTATGGTACTGGTGGTGGTGGTAGGGCGGCAATTCCGCATCAAGGATAGAAATAGTTGCTGTGTGGAGCATTTCAGAAATGGAAAAACCATGTTCCTACGAGACTAGCACTCTTTGGATTCCACGTAGAGAGAGAGCGTTTCCTTTTTTATTTTTTGTCTCGCTTTTGTTGCACACACGATATATGCTTGGATGAATGACTACTATGACTAGGCAGCTGAAGGTTGAGAGCACAAGCATATACAATATGACACAAGCTAAGACTGCAGCCACACACACCCGCCCAAAATCATAGTCAGCGTATGTGCAATTTCCAGTAGTACATTTGGTGCAGTGGGTACTCGTTGAATGCTGGATTTGACCTAGTTCTTTGGGCTTTGTTTAGAGATTTAATTTTATTTTTTCCTTCTACCCAGCAGTCTTCTAAAAATCGAACGTTTTGTGGTAGTACCGGTCACAGAGTACACAGTCACTTGGATATACATACATATATGGCATTGAGTCGAGTTGATTGCTGGCACTGCCACTTGACTAGGTAAGGCGGTATGCAACTTGAATTAAATGCAGCTTGCTACAGTTTGTTGAAGGTGGGGGCACTTTTCTCAATTGCAGTACTAAAACTGTCATCACATCGGTTTCTTTTATTTGCCTCGCACACATACATACATATGTATATGCGGGTTCAATTCAACTAAAAAAAGTCACATTTTTGTAGCTCGATTGAGCTCCTTTTGCGGAATGAAAATTTGAATTCTACACAACTGTAGTCCTACAAGTTGGTTCTAGGGTTAGTTTAACAATTTTTGTTTTACGTTTTAATGGGATAGTTGGCTTTGTTGGGAGATTACACTTTTGATAATTTACTCAATGTGAAACGCTTAAATTTGAATAAAGAAAAAATAAAATTTTAGTTCAACTTTCGAAATTGCATTTAGATTGTAATGGATATCAGTTGGATGGTCTGACGTCTACTAGGACTAACCGAAAATACTTGAATAATACTCTTTGAATTTGGTCAAACTTAAGGTAAGGCGGCGAAAGACGTACCTAAGCCTTAGTTTAAAGAAGACACTTAGGGCTTTTAAAATTCCTATGTACATAAAATTTACTTTTACTCTATTTAAAGATTTTCAACAATTCCTTTTAGATGATGATTGGCTTGCCTCAAAAATTATAGCTCCTTTTTAATCTTCATACAGGCTAGTCAGGGCTTGTGCAGACTTCCGCTGTCCTTGCCGTGATTATTTCAGGCCTACCATGTAAACATATTTTGGTGTTTTCCTTCACCTTTTGCTTTTTATATTGATTGCAAGTTGAGGGGTCCTGGGTTTGTATTTACATCTATTTGCTCGAAGCCTTTATTGACGTAATTTTTTTTTTTATATTTTGTGGATTTTATTTTACTCAAAGCTATTCGATTTTCAATTTTTAATTGATATCAATGCTAAATTGCAAAGACTTTCTTATTCTTTTGTTCTTCGCAAGTAGTTTTGATTATTTAAGCTTTGAAAAATAACTTTCATGCAGTGAAGAACTATCAAAAAATTATCGAGTTGCAGTTTCATGGAACAACGTAATGGAACGGATATCGTTCAAAACTGTTGACCTGATCGGAAGTCAGAAAATTTCTCAGAAAAATTGTCGAAAAGTACAGTTGCAAAACTTTGCATTTATTAATTCTTGAAATTCCTGAATCTCTTCTCCAGGTTCTAATTGTTTAACGAAAACGCTGATGAGGATCATTAAATCTCTCGTGTTGGAATAGTTCTTCAACGGGTATCTTGATCTTACGCGATCTTCCGTCAACAAACGACTTGTCAATACTCTACTTATTGTAACTCCTAGATGAATTTTTCTGTAATGAATAGAATCTATCTCAAACTGACAGCCGAGAAGCAGCTCCTGACAGTTGTTGATGCGCGTTCGATGAAGATGGAAAACTAATGCATACGCAAAATTCAAAAAAATAAACACAACATTTAGAAAAAAAAAACACTTTACCAACAATAATGTTTGTTTGCACATTCTTCTGTCGGCAGAAATTCTTCCTTGTGCGTTCTAAGTGTGGAATAGGAGGGTTTTTCCGCTAATAGAAATAGTTTCGTATGCAATGATCGATAGCCCATTGGCTTTATACAGATTCAATTTATTCAATTTGGAATAATATACATATATAGAAATTAGTTTGATTTGAATCTTCTACATAAGGGGCAAAAGCCGTCACCCGATATTCTTTGGCTGTATTAATTTGTTATGGAAAAAAATGTAAATTCTGCTTTTTACTAATGTTTATTTAAAGTCTTAAATTTGCATAGACAGTCTGAGGGTAGTTGACATAGACTTCTGACTTCAATGAACCCCACAAAAATAAGTCTGGAACCGTTACATCAGGCGATCACAATTCACAAATATCAAAGTACAATTCACATTTGCGCCATTTGCAAACAGCATCTTCCGCTAGCGAGATCAATATTGCGCAACCCATATAAATAATTTTTAATGCGTTTCGGTTTCTTCCATTCTAGAATTGTGTTGGGTATGTAATTGCTTTCAATCATCTCAACACTTTTCGCGATGATCAAGCAAATGATCAAAGATGGTATATATATATTTAGAATACACCAATCTATTTCGAGACGAATCACGAATCACAACGATTGAATCGATCCGGAACTATTTATTTAAATTTAATTTTCGATTCGAATTATTGCTTAACCGACTTGATTGATATCCTTAGATTCTGGTCAGGTCCATATTTTTTAATGAACTAAGGCTCTTTTAAACTTAAACGAGCCTTTGTCAACAAAACTCATTTCAAAATGAATTTCAACCCGTAACTATCCTCCATATAATAACAGGCAAGTCAATTTGTTTTCCTCTGCACTGAGTTATTAAATCACTCGGAAACTGTAAGGCCTACAGAGCTAAAATTTAGAATATATGTAGGTAGATCATGGCCTAAAAAGGTGCAGGAATATATCTTCTTTTGTTTTTCTTAGTTTCAAGGCCGAGGTGACAAATAAGCACATCTATATTGGAGTATTTATGTATACCTCAATACGGAATATTGTGTTCCAAATCGGTTTCGTTATAATAACCTTCCATTTATTTCAATATATTTAATGGATGGTGGTATAACTGCTAATATAGGATTAATTCTTCCATATTATACAATGGAATTATTTTTGAAACATAAAAGTTTACTTGTGAATTATTTTACATAATTAATGGCGAAGAAGTGTTACGTTAGAACAAAATATGTGATACCTGAGAAGAAACGAAAAACATGGTTATATGTTAAATTTGCAATTCAGTCCAAATTGCTTATAACTACATTCTCTAGGACCTTTGGTTTATTATACGAACAAGTTCGTAGGACTCGACTGAATTTATATCAATAAGAGTATTTACTTTAAATATTTCTATTTTCTATGCAATGAAAGCAATATGTCATATCAATCTGAGAACAATAAAGTCAGCCGCTGTATAGAAATATATGTTTTCTGACTTAAAATAGATAAAATTTAGTTGGATAGTAAAATAATTTCTTTTAACACGGGCTAGGCCGGCCGTTCAGCTAGAATCTAAAAAATTTTCGTTTCTGAAAGTCAAGCAGAATGTTTCCCTCCAATCCATTTAACCAAACAATGCTTTCCGTTTGCTGATTGTGTGTTCCACTCAACAAATTTAACATAACCTCATTTGTACCGTGACTGCATAAACATTTCATTTGTGTATAGCTCGCTTCCTGTATTAATTACATTTTTCTGTTTTTCTTCAATTTAATCACTCATCTTTCGCAAAAGAATATGTTTCAAAGAACAAACCAGAAAAAAAGGAGCCCCTGCAAAACATAACCACAAAGAATGACAGAAAAAGAAGAAAACCAAAAAAAAAACTGACACATCTCCGCAACGACCAACAAAACTCCATCTCTGTTGTCGAATTTGTATGCAGATTAAAACAGCAGAAAACCGAGTTTCTTGGTCTTCCTTACCTGGTGAGGAGTGAAGATGTAGATGTGGTATGCTGTTAGGTATCAACCCATCGCTTTCATGCCCCTGGGTCATCAATGAAAAATGTCACTCAAATGTGATCCGTTTAAATTTCATTTAAAAAATTTCACAAATGTTCACACATTTCCACACCCACCTGATGTTGGATAATAATAATACCGTTAGTGAGAATTTTTCATTTCGGCACATATTTTTTTTTTTTTGAATGAATTTTGATTCGAACGATAACAGTTATTATCTACACATCCCGTTACAAAAGGATGTTCAAGTTCAACTCACCCGCATGCGATGATGATGTGAATGGAAACAATGTAACCAACTGTAAAAGTCATTCATTCCATTGTGAATGATTATCACGATGATTGCTCCATGTGATGACATGCACCTGTGGGCGAATAAAGATAATGAGGTTAACCACCATCAAAATTATGGAACGTAAATTATTTAAATGGAAAATTATGGATATGAACATGAAATCTCAGTGTGTGTGTAATCTCGTAATTCTTCAGCCGGGAATCCTTGACAATCCGGAAAGCAAACATATTCAGATGAGTGAACAAAATTGTACCATAAAAGCCGGTGCAATTAATAGCAGATATCTAGACTATCAGATGAAAGGATGTGTAAGTAGTGAATTCAGTGAAAGGCAAAAAAAAACACAAACCAAAAGTAAAATGTAAAGGACGTAGAGCTACATAGTCATATATGTATATGTTGTGTTCACCTCTGTGGAAGAGATAAGATTGCCTATGTTCGGTTGGAGGTTGAGGTATCCGTTTTTTCTGTATCATCTTCTGCGTTTTGTCATACATGTCCCTTGACAGTGTAGCTTACTAGGGAAAAAGGATACGGCTGTGGCTGTAATATTTTTTTGTTTTCTCTTATGTTGGAGCTATCCTATTAGAACGGTATACCTATCGTATTAAATGACATGGAACGTTATGAACTAACAAGGGACCAATATTCGTCCCATCTAATTAGGTGGGACAGTAAGTGGATTGGGTAAGGGTCTTTTGTTTGGGTTACTTAGAAAGAGGATATTCTTATGTTAGAAAATGGCTTTTATGGCTGGACACAAAATTGGAGATAAATTTTGATTTTTAGTATATCGGTCTGGGCGAATCTAAGGGTGAATGACAGGAAGTGGATACTTTGCATTCATTAATTTTTCATTTGGGTTTTCAATTAATTTCAAACTTTCCGTCGGAGAATGTCAACATATTTTTTTTTAGGCGAATGGCCGGATGGGTTATTCATTTGTTTACTTTCTCGCTTCTAATTGGTAATAAATATCCATGCAAATATTTTGTGAGGAGAAAATAATTTTTTTTTGGGAGGATGAAATTGTTTTTCATGTATAAAGGGGATCAATTTTATAAGGGCGGACAGATGCTTAGGCTTTGTTGTTCCTTTTTTACGACAACTTTTTTTGATACACAATTGGGCACGCGATTGCCAAGACTTCTATACTTTTAGTCATGTTTCCAATGTGTCCGGTTAAAACCCCGACGTGTACCTGGATTTGGCTTCTATTAAGAGAGACTAGGGACTTTGATCTTTTAATGTCAATATTTCGCCACAGACTTCCGGTTATGGCGCAACTTCTAATGTGTGTTGTTCTATTGTTCCTTAGCCAAAAGGACCTAGACATTCTTAGCTTAAAGGCGATAGCGACTAGTTGTGGACTCAGATCAGAGCCGTATCTGGCTTTTTCATTCCCTTACACTGCAACGTGTTTAGGAACCTAGCAGAGTAGAACTGAGTGACGATAACCTGGGTGCCAAGAGGCAATCTGTGACGCATTTTGACTGCATAAATCTCCGCTTGAATGGGACTGCAGTGTTAATATCCAGTGCATCTGAGAAGATGTCACCTCCTGTAACTTTTTCTGTCTTTGAACCGCTTATGTAGATGGGTACTGTGTGAATCACAGTCCTGCCTTCCGTGTATAGTGGCTTGGATATTTTTCTCGAAGTCATACCTGGGTTTCTCGTAATCAGTAAGTGGCAGGAGTCCCTTCCAATCTAAGATTTTAAGTATGCTTGAGTTCCCGAAATAGCAAGGCTTCAACATTTTATTCTATGATGCGCACCCGGACTCGAATGAAGCATTAACAATCTGACCACTAAATCTTAAACTTAAACACAAAAAATTGATTACTAAGACTTTAAACAATTTTTAAATCCGCCAAGCGAAAGGGCAACATATGCAGATATTGCAAGCATATTAAGTAAAAGAAGCAGGGTTGACATATTTAAAACCGAGAAAATAAGTAAATTGTTTATACTTACAATTAAAAAACAAGGACCTATAACAAACTTCTTCTTCTTTCCTTTAAAATCGACGAGGTAATATCAGAATTACAGGGATCATAACCTTTCCACTTTACCGCAGTCCTACTAGTCCGCTGCTGACCGGATTCGAAGTATACGTTAATACAAAAATGCAAATAGTGTACTTTTCGAATGTTTGTTGAATTTAAATCTTAGTACAGAACAACAATGTTTTTCCGTTATGATCATAATTCCCTTTTTTCTTTGTGCGAAGGGAGAAGACAACTTTTCTTCGCTGTATTTGATTGCCTCTCATGAGTTCGAAGGTAAGAATCATAAGCCATGTGGACCCAATGTCTCGTCAATACTCAGAGGGAATCCCGTCCGGCCTAACCGATTTTCACTTTTTGGAGCTTCTGTCGGTCGTATCGGTAACTTCTTCATAGTTATGAGTGGATACGATTTTGGGATATGTTTTGTTTCCCCTTACATCCTATAAGAACATTTTACTCCAAAACCGCTGAACATAGAAATCTGAAGTTCTAAATTTTAGTGGGGAACAAATAATAATTGGACATGGTTTCCAGTATATATATTTTGATTTTGTTACAATTGCCCGTTTTAGAGGGCAAACTTTAAAAGAGATCCACAGTCGAATTAACTTCAAACTTAGAATATAGACTATTTTGAAGAGAATTTCTTAACAAAGCTCATCAACAAGAAAGAATGGAGCAATGAATACGTAATCTATACACTGAGCGACCACACGATAAAGTGGTATACAGACGGATCGAGAACTGATGAAGGAACTGGTGCAGGAGTGTTTGGGCCAAGGAAACATTACGCGTCCATAGGTAAGAGTATCAGCATTTTTCAAGCAAAAGTATGCGTTATAGGATGTGTTCGAATCAATCTCGAAAAGAATTACAGAAACATAGCAATAATTTCAGATAGTCAAGCAGCTATCAAAGCATTGGACTCCTTTAATACAAACTTGTATGGGAATGCCTACAAAGTCTCAATAAATTGGGAAAAAAAAATAGAGTATCTGTCTGCTGGATACCAGGCCATGTGGGCATTATTGGTAACGAGGCGGGAGACTTCCTAGCGAGAAAAGGGGCAGCAAAAAGAAAAGGGAAAAAGGGCTATAGAATCTTTCAAGATCTCCAAGGTCTGAGACAAGCCAAAAAGTTCTTAGGAGATTATAATCTCAAAAGATTTAAAGCATGCATCAGTCTTAGTAAAAATAACCTACGTATCCTAACTGGTTTCCTAACGGGCAATGGCAAACTTAGGGAACTCCTAAGAAAGGTAGGGATATCAGATGAAGGTCTCTGCAGATTCTGCAATGAGTCCACGGAAACTCCAGAACACATACTGGAATCCTGCGGGGCACTGACCCAAAAAAGGTTTAAATATTTGGGAGAACACCAAATTCAAGAAAAGGATTTACCAACCACGGTTCCACTACTCATTCTCAGATTCTTAAAGGAAACTAGACTGGATGATGTGCTCTGAGTAGGGGTTTCTTTGCACTCCAACATAATTTCCGGCGAATTAAGCTGTGAGTGGGCTTTGGAAGAAGGACTAAAACCTCTCCAAGGTATGAGTAGGGGGCACAATAGACCACAAGGTCGCAGCGTACTACACCCTATATATATACACGTATCCTTGCATTTTCCCAAACTCTACCTTTGTGGGATTTCAATGGTCCATTTTTCATTTTAGAGGCACTTTCTTTATATTGAAATAACTTTAAGTGGTATTGAATTTAAACATTGCACGTTTTTCGAAAGTCTCTCTCTCCCTTTCTCTCAATAGCTTCGTCCTGTAAAAAAAGCATAAAAATATTTAAATTATGACAAAAAATTATAAAAAAACATAAGGAAAGGCTACAGTCCGCGTGGAGCGAACAGTATGATACCCTATCCATATCCCTATATGCCGCAAAGAAAAAAGCGGCAAGATGATGGGTAGAACTTTATTTCATTCTATAAATTTTATAAAAAAAAACAGTTTTGTGGAAAAAAAACGCCCCCAAAATGTGAGCGTGGCCAACAACTTGGTATAGGCGATATATTGGAAAAAATATTGGCTAAATATCTTGTTAAACATTTTTTTTCGGTTTCTATAAAAATTTTCGAATAAAACAGCATTTTAGTGAAAAACGCCCACAAAATGTAGGCGTGGCAAAAAACTTTATATGACAAACTTGTATAGGTGGGCAGTACCTAGATATCTTGTAAAGTTACAACACTCTATCTCTCTAACTTTAGCTTTAAAACTGTTTTTTCTAAATTGTGGGCGTGGCAGTGGGCGTATCAAAAAAAAATTTACACTCTACCATTTCGGGACCCTAGGGAGTATATGTTCCAAATTTCAGCTTTTTAGCTTTAATTTAAAGGCCTATAAATTGGTGACGGATGGACGGACATTGCTAAATAGTCTTAGGTTTTGGTCCTGATCATAAATATATATTCTTTTAGGGGTCTATGACGAATATTAAGGGATGTTACAAACTATGAGTCAAAATTAATATACCCTTAGGATAGGGTATAAACAGAAAAACTGAACTAAGTAACTAAACTAACTAAACTAAACCAGTTTAGTTCAATTATGCTGACCCAGTTATCAACCGAAAAGAAAACACTACGATTTCTTACAAAGAATTCACTTCCTTACGTCCCAACCCAGATTATATTCGAAAGACTGTTAATTGAATTCTTTTCTTCCAACGATGATTGCACAATTTCATTTCTACACAAATACCTACCATTTTAATTAAGACATTTTGCAAACTGCTCCGCTTAGCATATAACAATAACCGAGAAGAAAACCAGCGGAATTGCAAAACATCTTCCTTACCAACTAATGGCTTGCACAGAATCGTCCAAAGCTCCCCAAAGGATCAACTCAACTCATCATCGCCCATTTAAATGGAATAAATAAAACTAGGTACCTACATAACAAAAATTGTCATCAACTTCCCACCTCGATTCATTTGCAACTATTAAATTACAAATTCAAATTATGGTTTCATTATGTCACACGCAGGATACGGGTGGCCTATTTCACCGACACGAAGTCTTGCTTTCTCATCCAAACCGAAATGCTTCGTAGTTGTAGCCGCAGGAAATGTTTTATTTTTCTTTTTCATTCTCTCTCTTTCTTGTTCCTCTATGAAAACAAACTGCCATATGACAGGTAGTTAGTTAGTTACCATACGAACACAAAGAACAACATCAAAACAGCAAAAACACATCTTTAGCTTTGGCAGGCAGCAGCAGCACCTCTAACGACGAAAACATCCTTAAGGGAGGAAAATTTAAATTGCTTCTTTGTCCTTGACTTGCACAGCTCTGCTCTGCTCATGTGGACTTACTCTGTACCCCGCGTGTAGACGCAGCAAGAAATAGTAAGGGTAAACCTAAGCTACACAAAGACGTTACCTAAAAGTTGAAAAGTGTCAACAACGTTGAAGCTATAGGTAGGAGAACCAAGCAGTAGATGGTGCGAGAAGGTGAAGATCCTTCAGGGGAAAGTTTTTCTGCTGCTTCACAAGTAGGTGGGCAGTGTGCTGGTAAAAGGGAGGGGGAAGAGGGGGATGAGCGATAGCGGTGGCAAAATGTTAGCAATTATATTCGAGCATGATAATTTAGAGAAGTACTTGAGTTGACATAGTTTTTAAGAAACAAGGACTATGAACGTGGGAGTACGACGAAGGGGTGGAAATTTTTGAATATTTAAATTTTCTAAGGACTTTTGAACCAATTTTCTTCAAAGCGTACAATTTATTTCAGCAGTGTTGTGGGAAACAAACAAAAGCAAGGTGTCGTTGCTTGGTTTTGTTGCCCTGACCAAAGTGCATTATGTACGTAGGTAGATTGTTTTTGTGTATTTTCATTATCCAGAGAGTTAGATCGGCAGCCACATAACATTGTATTGCTGAGGGCTATTTGGTTTCAAGGCGAAAGTCAATAGCAAGATTATTGACGAGTTGAAATTTTACAAAACTTTTAGGTGGTTTCTTACAATTTGGGTCATCTCTATACTGCTAACATTAAAAAATCCTCTGTAAGACCTAGGCACCTGACAGTTGAAACACTCCCGTAGATTGCTTTTGCAATGCGGTTGTGAGGGGGGTCGGGAGAGATTATAGTGTTGGAAGCAAAAAACCACCAGCTTGAAAGCTGTCAGTTTAGGTTTAAAACGAGAGAACAACGTGTTTCCATTGCAACAATATTAAAATAATGAAAGTTTGGCGTCCACAATTCGCAAACTACGAAGAAAGTATGTTCGAAATGTTCAACTTAGTTAACTGTGAAGGGAATAATTGAAAATCTCAGGAAGACTCAATCAATGAGTGGTGCTTAACACAATTACCGTCCAATACTTACTTTACTTTTGGTGGCGCTTACAGTCTGTTCTGTCTCTTCACGATCACCAAGTTGGTTGAGGTCGCTTTCCAATTGTACGGGTTTCCTCTCCTACATTTCCCTTCTGGGGTAGACTTTAAGACTCATCGGGCATGAACGATGCTGTCTACATGCTCCACGTGCCCCTGCCATCTTAGCCAATGTATTCTCAGCTTTTTGACCAGGCCAGCGTCGCTATATAATAGCCCGACATGTTTGTCGTTAAATCTACTCCTACTACATACTCCGGCGGTAGAAACTATCACCCAAAGAATCTTCGGAATCTAAATTCCATACATCTGCATCATACAGCAGGATCCGGATCTTAAGTTTTTTCATATGAATTTTGTAGGTGACTCTCCATGAGTTGCTAAACATCTTGAAAGATTTTCCTTGGTTTTTCTGTACCTCGTAATGTTCAGCACCTCTGTTTTATCGGCATCCTTAGGCATTCTACTCGACGAATGGAGATTTCATTTCTCTCTAGTATGATCCTTGGGTATCTTTCATTAGAATCGTCCTAAAAGCCTTTCTTTCTTGTTGGGACCCATTGATGTACATGTTGCCTTAATAAATACATTCGAAAATTCAGAGAATATTTTAGGCAGGTTATGTCCATGTCTCAAGCAGAGACTCGTCAACGTTCGAAATACTTTTTAGTTTTTTCTACTAAAAAACTTTTTATCTTCAAAATTCCCACGTAACCTAAAAAATCCTAAGACTTAACAACACTGCTCGGGACCTAATTTTACTGAGAGTAAATGTTGGCGCATAATTTATTTTTAACCCTGGATGTACATGCTTATTTTTGGTACGTAAAGGACATGCTTCGTCGAATCGACGAAGGGACTTTCCACAGTTGTCTTGTACATAACCTATGGATCAAACAACGACAATCTGCGTCGTCTATTCGACGAAGCATGTTCTGTCAGGGTTAAGCCTTCTTCTTCTTTATTATTCATAGGTGTATAATAAATTTTAATTAATTATTTTTCTTTGCTTGTTTTTTCCAGAAGCAGTAATGCAATCCCATCGCAATCGCACCATTTGGCATCAAAACAAATTCGAATTCGAAAATCATTTGATGGCCAAAATTAACGGACGAAGAAAAAACTAAACAAATGACCAAAACAAAATAAACAAAAAACTTTCCCCTTCACTGGTAGACAACATCAGGCAATTGTCGCCTGAAACTGGAATTGAATTAGGAATTTCACTCCAAACAACCGAACAAACAGACCTTCTAGAGGTAAACTTTTCCTGCAACAACATCCCAAATGATTTATTCATTACAACTTACATTTTTCTTTATCTCTTTTGCAGGGCAATAATTTATAAGGCGCCTTTGAAGTGAGCACAAAAATATAAGTAAGAAAAATAAAAATAAGTTTACGGAAACAGGATATTACTAGGAAACTAACTAAAGACATGCAAGACGTTCGCATTCGAGTTGAGCAGCCAACAACACATGGCTCACCCAGCAGTCAGCGACGACCAATTCATCTTCTCCCGCAAATAAGTTTATCGTGAGTTTTTTTACTTTGTGTCCTTTTCCTTCGTCGTTGCATCCCATTTTATCAATCTGAATTGAATATCTTCCAAATTATCAATCATCTTTGCGAAGAAGGGAAAAGTTTACTCATTCTCTATCGTTCGTTCCAATATAACTTCAAGTTTGGTTTTTTTCTTTGTGAATTTTTCTATTTACAGTTGCAATGATAACGACCCGCATATACCACGGTCTCCCAGTTCCGAAGAGGACAACTCCCCAACGGAAATGAATAACTGTAGACGATTAGTTGATAAGCCACCATTGGTAAGTTTACGAGAAATGTTTGCCATTTTTTTTTGCATATTTTGTTTGCTTCTCTGTCAAGTTGAATGCGGGAGATAGTTTCGAATTTTGTAATCCCACAGAAAGTGGTGATATATAGTCGGAATGAATTAACAATGGATATTGAAAGATGATGATTATTGTGGCATTAACAAAGGATTATGTAACTAGAATTGAACTTTTAAAGCGACAAGGAAATCGGGAATGTATTTTTGTGCAACTTTTTTAAGTTAAATACATTGATATACTTGAAAGTGAATTTTTTTGAGTTTAGTTTGTATTTTTAATTTTTAAGCATAACTTAAGACTTTATGTGGTACTCTCAGCATTTCAATAGTGACTGCATTTGTTGGTCCATTGGCTTAAGTGGTTTAGTTCGTTGGACTACTAAGTGAGCGGTCCCCGGTTCAAATCCAACCTGTTCCATCTAAAAAATGTTATTCTCTCTTGCAAGTGTCTGACAAACATCCAAGTATCAAGTATGGACTATCAAAAATAAATTGCCGTTCGGAATGGAAAACTTATTAAAAGCATTTTTAGCTGAGCTCTGTATAAGCTAGACTTCCTTCCAGCACTCGGCAGGATAAGGGTGTTGTAGAGCATGCACTTTGTCCTCTGAGTCAAGAGTTTTAAATCCATTTGTTTCTCCAAACCGAAATAACAGCGGTTTTCTTTGGTAATTCTTCGAAGGATCTACTCAAAATTATAATTCGTGGAATTGTTGTTAAGCTAAGGTAGATGCACTCCTTCAGTAACTTAATAATTGCTGCGATCAATAGTGACATTTCCTAGGTGGAGAAGCAGAATTATAGCTAAGATTGATAAGATTTGAAACTTAAATTTTTTTTCGAACGAACATTGTCTCATTGGGCCTTACTTATAAGCAAACAACTAAGCTCACTTACAGATTAATACAAACAACCTACTTATAACAGATTTAACCCTTTGTGATGTTAATGTGTAGCTTTTCAATTCTTTCTGTCAAATAAAATGTCTACAAAAGCTCAAAATAAATTATACCTACATATATGTATGTACTTAATTATACAAATTTTTTTTTGTATTATATCAAATATGTTTATTTTTTGGAAGCAGCTGCTGAAAACTAATGGTTTAGAAAAAACGGTAGGCTATGTAAAACAGGGGTGTGGTGAAAAAGCCATCACATGACAATATGCACAAAAACTGACCCATTGCTATCCGTGGGGAATCAGTTGAATTTACTCTCAAAAATGCAGAAAAAGGTAAACAATTTTCAGATATCTGCATCCGATAATCCGAGCACTTTGCGAGTGTTCACAGGAGACAGTGGCCGGTTAGGATTTCTATTATTGTTCTAGGATTACCCCTGCTTGGTTTTATTAAATCTCTAGATCTTTTACTGATGAAAAGTGGCCATAGAGCCTTAGAAATCCTGCGTCCTTCAAGACTTGATCTTCTTAGCTTGGCAGACCTTATGGTTTTTTCCTCAATAGTGCCGCTTACTTAATAACGCAGTGTCCTGGCACTTAGCACAGTGTTACTTGGTTCGGACTGCATAATGCTTTAGCATTGTCTTAATATTATATAAAACCATATAACTAACTATATCCGATTTGCTATTGGTTGATTCCATTTTCTTAAGTGAGGCCGGGCTATCGACGTAGATGGTGATATCTCTTTCAGATACCGATCTCATTTGCAATGGCTCATCCGCTCGGAGGACAGTCAGACCCTCTGATTGTAAACACTACTTGTGTCCAGTAGTTTTATAGACAATTTCAGTTCCATTTATTAATTTTTAAAATATTGGCGGTTTTATAAATTACCGTTTTTCCAAAAACTGAGTATGCAGTAGTTTCACCTCTTCCCAAATATCCTTAGTACAAAAAAAGACCAAAATCCTTGGAACCGTTTTATAGTAGCGTTTATGAGATTGTTTATCGATTTTATTTAATGTGATGATTAACAAAGGCTTTTAGTAAGGCCATTTAATTAGGCGGCTAAAGTAACACATTTTTCTTAAACCGATGCTCCGCCTACAACTTTGAAAATAAGTCATATAAACCTTTTTTAAATTCGAACTCCATGTGTAAGACTACAAAATCCATCAAAAACCACTTGTTACTTCTAGCCCCCTTTCCCACACTTCTTGTCCAATGGGACCTTTGTATTTAAATGTATATATTTGCCATTTGACGTCAAATATATTTTCCTTTTTGAGAAATGTGACGAGTTTCAAAGCAATACTACTGATAGCTTTCAAATGAGGGGGAAGTCCACTCATGAGTTGAATTTGGAAAAATGCAATTATTCAAAATGCATTATTCGAATCTATACTTTAGGTTTCAAGTAAATTTGACAAAAAAATGTTCTTTCCTTCTGCATGGCCTTTAGGGTAGCCCCTTTAACGGGCAATCGGGGCAATATAGGGCGGAACAAACTGGACCGAAAACATGTACCGAAACGCGTGCCCAGTCAGTCAAGGTATAGACTGAGATATACTGTTATTATATGGGCCCGACTCTTATTTCTTGTGGCGGTTATAAAAATTATAAACAAAATCAAAAAGTTTGGTTGGTCCTAACAATTTTTCTGAATTGATTGGGATCTGTACAACGGCATTCAAAAATTAAATTATATTTTAGGTACTGTGATCTTTGTAAGTGTTGACACTCTAAGCACATTTAAAAATGCAGATCATAAATATCAAAACCTCGAAAATATATTCTCTCTCTCTCTCTCTCTCTCTCTCTCTCTCTCTCTCTCTCTCTCTCTCCCGCTCTATCTCTCGCTCTCTCCCTATCTCCTAGTTAATTAGAGAATATTGAGAGTGTTCACAAATCTTGAGACCTCATGCAAATGTAACCATGAATAACCTTTTATTATTTCGATCCATTGACAAACTAACGAGCTCATTTACATGCATGCTTGATCCGCAATTACACCCTCATGTCACCCATGGCCAAATGTGTTCATGACAACGTGGCAACATCTCTCCAGCCATTGCACCCAAAATATAAAAAAAGAAACCATCGACCGACATTACTAACTTACTGCAACTGGCGACCACAGAATATTCAATTAGCAAACCAAAATTCGCTGCGAGAAATTGTAGTCTTTGCCATCCGACAGCAGCAGCAGCACTCACCCTATCATCACCGTATCGATAAAGGAGTCAGAGAGAAGGAACAAAACCTCACAACACATGTTCCGAAAATCGTTTTCGAAGTCCCTACTGATTGCAACTTAATTCATTGGGAAAGGTTCTGCTGCACAGCAAGAGCAGAAGGTCATGGCGTATAGATCCGAATGCAGTGGGAATGGGAAAAGGGGTGGTTTTCAAACTTCTCATACAGATGAATAAGGAATGGGTCCAACCAAAAACTGAAGTACTCTTAATTCTGTTTTGTAAAGTTGAAAGTTCGTCCTACAGTTTTTGTTGATGCTCAGTGCTCCAGTTGTAAAGTGGGATACTGCGAGTGGGATTTTCTTCCCAATTTGGAAAGTTGGATGCAATCCAACGATTAACCACACTTCTTTCTGTTGGAAGGTGTTTTTTTTCAAAAGTGCATTAAAATCTAATTAGGCTCAATGGTTTTCGTACGGATGAGTTGTGGTTTTTGTGGTTTTGATTTTCAGAGAAGGCACCTGGGTGTCTCAATTAGTGATTCCATTCAAGTTGGCATAAATTAAAGATATTTGGATTTAATCTTTTCGGCATTTGAATGCAGAAATGCGATGATTTTTATTTGTTTCGATGTGAAAGATGTTCTGTGAAGACCTCGCTTTAAACGACCTTACAGCCGGATGTTATAAAATCAGTAGCAGATCCAAATTTGGAGCCGATAACGCTCGAAAACACCTATCACTAATATATGTAAAACAGAGTTAAAATTCTTTTGACGGGACCTACACAGCTGAACGGAGTTTGGCATTTTTTTTTTTTTTTGGTAATTAGGTATTCACGAGGAGCAGGTTCGTAGTTTTGAGTTTGAAAAAACAAAAAAATGCGAACTTTTCCTGCGCCTTAATTTAATCGAATAATCACAGTCAAATTTGAATTACGCATATTTAAAGCTCTTAAAGCTTTGAAATTTTAGGAAAATCTTTGCAAAACTGCTCTTTTTATTAAAACGTTAATTGACCAAGATTTTTAAATCGATTTTAGTGTATGTTTTATAATTTGCTTTCGATGTCTATATATGATTTTTCAAGAGCAAATACAAATACTGTGGCGTAGGCACAGGGCCTGACGTGAGTATTACAAAAGCAAGAGCGAATTATTTCTCCTCTGTCTTATGCATTTGCCTGATTGGCCGAAACCGAATCTTGATCTCGAATGAGTTTGTGCGCCTGCTCAAGCGTTAAGGTTATATATGTCAATCCACTCTACCTCTACCAAAAGTTATAGGCCATACAAACTCTGTTGATACAAAGCCTCATAAGAAAACAACTAGCTATATTTAAACGAAAAACGGTGTTTTAAACGGTGAGCTGTAGAAGAAGAAGAAGAGATGAGGTGTAATTGGATAGTCAACTCGGGTGACTCTGAATTTAATGAACCTGAAATTAAAAATGGACATTTTGCACCACCTTACATTTTAAGGGCAATTGTAAGTTCTTAATGGATAAGGATTTAGGAGAGAAAATGAAGTATGAAATATTTTGTGCGTTTGATGGGCCAGTTCAGTGCCAGGGGACTTGGAATGGTACTGGATGTTGGGTCTCTATCTCATTGTACCTCATCTTACATCTCTGGTCCTAGTTGTGTCATTCAGTTGGCAATTGTATGTATTTCATCGAAGTACAGTCAATTTCTAGCGAACATGAGTAAGCGATCAGAAAAGCGACATACATAGTTCTTTAACTTCAAACGCTTACAGTTTCCTGTTAAAATTTGTTATGCTATGGCAATAAACAACTCCATATATTGGCCACCAACAGCTCAAGTCATTCAAATATACATCGGATTTTGTCGTTTTCATGTGACTTTTAGTGGCGAAGAGTGGTGTGACTGATACAATCAAGCTAATACAATGACCGATGCAATTGGCCTTCTTCTGATTCTGAAAAAAGAGAATGGTACAGAATGGAAAAGAGTGGTGTGACTTATACAATCAAACAACAATGATCTCTAAAATCCTGGAGAAGTTAATGCTTTATCGAATATTAAAGTTTAGATTCTGATTCTGCAAACATACCTCCCAAATTTTCAGTCTCCAGTGGAATATCATAGTGCCCGGGGACGGGTTACTGACTTGCTAATGCATGACTGTCTATAAAGATTACGACGGATCTATTAGTTCCGTTCTTAGTCCGTATTAAAAGGTATATTTTGATGTGCGAGAAAACTCTTGTATTGATAGATAATAGGTAAAAAGAGGCTTTTAAGACAAGTATTCTTAACCTGACATCAACATCAAATTCAAATGTCCTCTGGCTGGGACAAAATGCCAATTTTGATAACAAAAACTTCGAGGTTGAAAAAAAGTTTATTTACCCTGAGAAAATTTATACAAAACTAATCCACTTTTACTAAAACTGTCTCATTCTTAACACAGAAAATCAAACTTGAAACAAATGTCGAAAGACGAAATTGAATTGCCAAACAAAAAACAACTCAAAAAACAAACGCTTTCCATCTTAAAATGTTCAAAAGAAATCGTTCTTCCAGTTCGTAAACAACCCTAAGGAGGTAGGTACTCCTTCTCGTTCTTCAATGTGTCTTTCTTAATAAACCCAAAACGGTATGTTCGCCCTAAGTGTCGTCCACCCACAGTAAATGCAAATTTAAACATTTTGCGTCTAACAAATCTTACAAATCACCGAGAACGCAGCTATAAACTTTCAACTTTTAACTTTCAACATTGAACGTTCAACGTTCATCGTTCGCTTCCAACATCTGTTTTTAATCATGCTTAGGAAGAGTATTCCCATTTCCAGTCCACTTCTCCTCCCCCTCCCAACAATTGCAGCTTCTTGCTTCTTTCAAGGATGCAAGACAACTACAACACAAGCACTTCACAACACCCGAACGCCGCGCGCCTGCCGTCTGCCATTGTCCTTACTTACTACTGACTTTGTGACACATAAATATCTGGCATCCGACACACAATGCTGCGTCGGATAGGAATCTTCTATATTTCCCAGAGACATGCCCTCAAACCTCGAACAGCTTCAACCGCCTTGGTCTTTAAAATGTCATACATTTAAAGCAGAAACAAGGACACGAATGAGAATACACGGGCAGTGGAGAATACGAAAATACTCATCGTCTCATTTCGAATGGCGAATAATGAAAATGAAAAGGGATGAATTCATGCAAGCCATAGCAACCAGCAACGGCAGATAAAGGTAGAGTTGACAAATGTGTTTTCGCATTCTTTTCTGTAACTCCTTAGTCCTTCCACCGCCGTTTCATTTCGTCGTATTCGTTGAATGCATCCAAAAGCCCTATCTATTGTGCCTGTATATAAGTTCAAAGCACGATAGAAACACAACCCAAACAGACCAGAGACTGTGCAACAAGACGACGAGTAGGAATCCCTTTTAAAGGACTTTCCAACACCTCCCAACAACAGTCAAAGCTATAACCAAACCGAACAGTCGTCCTTCGGTCTGCCTCTGCTGAAATAGTGTGTTGAAAATGGAAATACCGCACTGTCGTGTAATTGTGGGAAACAATGCCGACAACGACTTTGTTTGAAATGGAATGGATTCATTCGTTCCGGATGCGAGCGCACTATAAGGACTAAAACGGATGCAAATGCATAAACAAAAAATACTTGGGAACGTGCAGATAGCCTGCACACTTTACTGTACAGACCTAGACCTTCAAGGGTTTGTGCACTGACTTGGGATTGGCTTTGGCTTTGACCATTCTGTTTTTTTTTAGGTTTTCGGTGTCCCTACCGTTTGTGAGGATAATAAATTTCAAATATCAACCACAAAACAGTGTTGGCCGACAGTTTGTACAGGAAGAAAGGTCGTGAACTTGCATCCTTAGTCGGAAGGGGATATATAAACCGCTATTTGAAAATTATTGTTTCCAAAGGTGTAGCCTTTTCGTTACGCAGTAAAGATTAAAAAACGAACTTTACAGTTAGGCTAAGTGCTGTAACACAATTTTACTTGGAAAAATCCTTTGGAGCTGCCCGACATAATATGCCACTCGACATTTTCGTTTCGCAAAGATAAGCAAGTATTTTGAGACAGTTCCAGGACATCCGAATTGAAGCCAAAAACTACGCCTTAAGTCGCAGGATCTAGGGCATTCACGTATACATGAAATTATTTATTTGTAACTGACGAACTCAGATGCTTCATTAAAAGTTCGCATGTGGTTCGTAGTTACTCTGGAAAGGTTTCAGGTATAAAAAAAGATTAAATTCCGATGCGGCTATAATCCGAGTCAAAGCTAGAATTCCAAAAGCATTAGCCTAATATGAGTATACGCCGCTACCGACGCCCTTGAAGATCCTACCAAGAGGACGTTCTATGACCTCCTGGATGAAGGCAGTCCAGAGTACGATTTTAAAGTTGTGCTCCAGGATTTAAATTATAATATCAGCCTAAAAAAACATCTTTTGCTGTTAATTGTAAACACAAATGCTGCTGCGCAGAAGAAGGGAATCAGGGAGCAGTCGTGAGCTTGAATAATGAAGGAAAACAAATATTCTAAGTATAAAAAAGAGAGAGAATATACAGTTTAAAAAAAAAGTTCAAGAAGATCGAAGAGTCTCGTGATCGAAACAATAAAGGGACCGCCAAATAACATTTTTTTTTGAAAAAGCTATAAAAAAAACTACAGAATATTTTTTCAAATTTCTTTTTTTATTTATTTTATTTCCTATTGAAACCAAATGTTGCCTATATCCTCCTCTTCAATTTTTGTAAACAAAAATTCGTTCAACATGGCCCGATAACGATCGCCATTGATTGTAACGGCCACTCCTTGCTCATTTTCGAAGCAAAATGGCCCAATTATGCCTCTGGACCAAAATCCGCACCAAACAGTGACTCGTTTTGGGTATATTGGCTTTTCTGAACCCCAAATGCGACAATTTTGCTTGTTTACATACCCGCCAAGATCAAAATGAGCTTCATCTGAAAAGATGATTTTTTTGGCAAAATCGGCATCTTCTCTAAGTCGATCGCAGGCCCACTTAGCGAAGCGAAAACGCATTGGATGGTCAGTTGGCTTCAACTCCTGAACCAATTGGACTTTGTATGGCGCCATACCAAGGTCTTTATGCAAAATTCGTCTCAATGATGTCTCCGAAATGTTTAATTGTTGAAAACGACAGTGAATTGATGTTGATGGCGCTTCACGCACACTTTCTGCCACAGCAGCAATTTTCTCGGGTGTACCCACTGTTTTTGGCTTTCCACGCTTTGGTTTATCGGTGAGGATGCCAGTTTCTTTTAATTTTTTCACAAGATAACGAACATACGGAGCTGACGGTGACTCTCTTCTTCCAAAATGCGTACGCAATTTTCGCACACATTCTGCAACATTACCATGATTTTCAAAGTAATATCGCAATATTTCCCAGCGTTGTTCAAGCGTATACACAACCATATTCGTTCAGCGGAAGGATAAAACTAATTATCTGTCAAATCAGACATGAGCTAAGTGTTACCATTCGCGAAATAAGCACTAGTTGAAAAAAAATGTTAGATGGCGGATCCTTTATTTGGTGGTTTTATCAGGGAATACGGATGTGATATTTTGGTAGGACTCATACCCCAAATTATTAATTACCAATGTTTATGTGGAGGAAAGCATGCCCTAGAAAGGTCTATTATGTCAAGGTATTTCCCTGCTAAATGTTGCATATAAGTTCCTCTCCAACATTGCGTTTCAAACCCTTACGCAACATACTTCCGACCGGTGCGGCTCCCGGCCCGGCAGAAGACCAACTCTTTACACTAAGGCAAATACTTCGAACCCACCATAGCCGTATTGCCGCACAGCATCCACACCTTTCCTATTCAGAAACGGGTGCCATAATGACTTTACCATTGACATTTCATATAATTTAAAATCTTTTTATTACAATCCCTGTGTTTTAATTTTTAAATAACAAAACCATAATTATCCTTTTTTTACCCAGGTCAAACGCCTTACCATGGGCCTCCTGCGCTCCACTGAAGACAGTCGACCACTGGTGCATACAACGTCATCCTCCCTCAACTCAGGCTCTTCGCAGACCATCTCCGATGGTTATGTGAACGAAGGCATCTGCGAACCAGACAAATTAATATCCAGCAAATTTGGTGACTCCTGCCGACAATCGCTGACAGCGATACCATCGCTCGAGTCCCATCGCCTGCAGGATAATAACGAATTTAGTTTCAAGAAGAAATACCTTAGGGAGACCAGTAGTGGTAAGTCTAAACGCGCACATTATTCATCTGCACAATTTCTCTACAATTTGTCTCTGCCCGCAGCAAATTCAAGTCCGAAGATGTTCGCTCCAACGGCTCCCCTGCGGATAGACAGCCTCAGCCTCTCCGAGCAGACAGAATTGAAAGGTGCAGCCTGGTTTCAGGCGGGCATACCTCGCGAGATATCCCTTGAAGTGCTTTCCCGCCAGAATCCGGGCGCATTTCTCGTTCGACAAAGCAGCACGAAACCGGGATGTTTCGCTTTGTCACTACGTGTCCCACCTCCAGCACCAAAGGTAGCCCACTACTTGATCCTGCGAACTCCGCGAGGCTATAAAATCAAAGTAAGTAGACCCGCCGAAATGTGTACGCAATAATTTGATTTTGCAATTAATATGAAACCGTTTTGCGCCATTTGCAGGGATTCACAAAGGAGTTCTCCTCACTGCGAGCGCTAATTACACACCATTCTGTGATGCCAGAGCTTTTGCCAGTTCCACTGTCGCTGCCGCGGCCGAATACGATGCTGCCGGCCCGGCGCGAAATGGACGACTTCGATACTTATGGCTCGCTGAATGATTTCCGCAAAATGATGTCTGACATGAATGTATGACTTTTAAAATCGGATACCAGCCGAACCAAATGACACCAAGAGGAAGGGATTAATGTTGATGCTGCTGCTGTTGCTACTGCCACTGGGTCCTTGAACTGTGCAGATACCATCATCACACTCGTTCCCAACAACGATACCATCACCACAACCGTGCCACCAACAGCGGCTGCCGATGATAGACTCATTAACATCTCCGTTGGCGATTGCATTGATTCCCACAAAAGCCAGACAGAAGGTGGTTGCTGCGGCTCCATAACGAAAGAGGAAGCCACTGGTTGCAGCAGCAGGGAAAGTAGTACCAATACGACTGCTAGCGATACTAATACTACCGACGATGTGCAAACATAGAATACCATTCCATAAATTGATATAATGTGCACAAAGTACATAATTAATAGGTAACTCCTCCCTAGTTTTAGGGCTGGTGGCGTGGGTGGTGGCTAGTGTTGTTCCGTTGTTACCTTCCCTTCACACAAGATACGACATACGACTAATATACGTTGGCTGGAACCGGAGCCGTAGCTTGAATGGTGTCTACTGCTGGCATTACAAACAAAAAAATTACGACGAAGTGACTTCCAGACACAAATACAAAATGGGAGTACATTGGAACTTAAAGGTTAAAAGGGTATCGAAAGGGGTCCAGACACGAGCAGACAGGGCTTAATGTGTTTTTGTTGTAAAAATATTAACTAACAAACAATTCTAGGGATGCTTCTGTGTAGGTGGTATGTTTGAGTACACATAGTGTAGGTAGGGTAGTTAGCTTGATTTGAAAGATAAAGAAAAGCAGGTGATTTGCTCTGTTGCTGTGGTAATGTGTATACGTAACTCATTTTGGAATTTAATGTACTTACATATATGTCTATTATTCTTGAATATACATACTGTACGAAGCTATTGTGTAATTTGTGTATTGTTAAACTGTTATTTCAGAGCATGTTTTGTGTTGAAGATGAAGATAAAGATGTCGAATGTTTGCAAGACGTTTTATGTGTTTATTCTATGTACGTGAGTATGTCAGTATAAAGTTGCATTAAAAAGGTTTCTAATTTCGTTTTGTTACAGATCAGTAGAAGTACTTAAATATTAATATTTTGCTCAAATATTCACAGTTCGGGGATTTGGGGCGCACGATCGCGTACTTAGAAAACTATAGACCTTAAAAAGAACTAACTCTTTCACTTATCCCAGTTTCCGTTTTTAATTTAAAAAATAGTTTCTATTCACAAGAAATTTGGTAAATATTCAGAAAAGGGGCGGTTCATAAGATCTGATAAAATTTTATTCTATTGTAGGTGGCACTTTATCTACTGTCATAAACATCAATTAAGTTTGACTTAAATATGATAAATTCTAAGTGACTTATATTACGAGGTACTTAAGTATACGTACTTACTTAAAAGAAGACGGGCTCAACGAATTGGATGTAATTTTGCGCATCTCATGTACTGAGAAAGTTATGTATGAAGCAGTGGTACACTTTATCACATTAAAAGCAATATCATTGACCTTTACTGATCTGAAAGGTTGCACTATTGCAATGCTGCAAGAATTTTGAAAATCGGCTGATTAGTGTGAGAACTAACCAATCCTACCTTAAGCCATCATCTCTTCCCGCTGATATGTTGTCCGAAAACATATGATATGTACGGTTTTAGAAGGTCGATTTTGTCGGGCATTTTTAAAATTTTAAAACACTTTCATATGGATGATATTTTTATTACGTTGTTAATTTAGCTCATCAAAATCGTCAAAATATCTTGTTAGATCATTTCGTCAAAAAGGTAATTTAAAAAATAAAAACTTGGGAGATATTGCAAACTGGTTAAGGAAGTCAAGAGGTCAGATGAATTTAATATATTTAGTTTGATCTCCATTTTACGATACTGGTGATCGCCGATTAATTCACAGACTCTCATGCATACTTCCGGATAGAATGGCCGATAGCACTTCCAGGATAGCATTGATACGTTATTATGTGCCGCTTAAAATTACCTAGATCCGATATCTGCTCCTTTTACGACATGCTCTTTTTTTTGGTGCTTGTGCTTCTTTTCTATATCGTAATTGCTGGGGAGTTCAACAGGCTCCTATCAGGGTAGATGCAGGTCTCTCAATCAAAGTACTTTAGGGGGAGGGGAATATTGTTAAAAACAGTTTAAATTTGTATGTCTAAAATTTATGAAAAATTTGTAAAATTAAAGCAAGATGAGTACAAAAAAAAACTTTGCATTCCCTAATTTCATAATATTTTCAAAAAATACATTCTGATCTGAGCATTTAACTAAATACAAAAAACCAAGTTTAAAGCTTCTAGGTCTTAGGAATAGGCTAAACAGACCTATCTGCGGTAAATAGTCGAAACTGTGCTCAGAATCCCCATACCCAAAAAGATTTAACACCCGAAATGTCATTAAAATCCGCATCAATATATAAAATAAATAGTCCGGTTTGCGATAAAGACATTTTGGGACTCTATTTCGTTCTTTGCGACAAAGAGACTTTCAACCTTTAAAGCTAATATGCTTGAAGAAGAAAGTGTGCTTCTTAATACATAAGGTAAGAACCTGATCCCAATTCGTTTCATTTCTTCTCGAGATTTGGTGGAGCGAAACAGACTCTCTATCGACCAAATATTCGACAGGACACGCTTTTGCTGAATATTTACAAAAACCATTTGGATATTTAATATTCCATTTATTTAGTTCATTGAGGTTTGTTTAATTTGGTTACAAAATATCAGCTTTATTTTTGAATCATTTCCACTCACAAGGTCTTAGCACAATTTACTGTATTTGACATTTCAATAAAAATAAAATAAAGGCATATAATCTTTTCTAATTATCTATTAGAATATACACTGCCTTTGTTCAAAGAATTCACTAGTTGTTGTAAAATATAATTAACGTAAAAAAAATATTAAACAAAAAAACACAAAACAGGTAAAAGAATATAAAAAAACGTATTAATAAAACAATTGTATACAAGTCAACCTAATAGACGTATATTTTATATATTAAAATACCATTTAGATAGAATTTAAAACCAATTTATAATTCAATATAAAAACAAAAATGACTGAAGCATTTAAAAAATATATAAAAATGAATGTGTTTTCTCTTGCGTGACAAATAACATAAATAACATACAAGAACATAAAAAAATAATATAAACAATTTTTTAAATCAACAGAAAAAAAATTATATATACCTACGATCAAAGTTGTAATTTTTTATAAATGTTTTTTATACAAAAGTATGTAATATTTTATTTATAAATATATACAAAAATAAAAATAAATATTAGTTAGCAAGTGCAGTCAGTTTAATGTACGTATACTTAAAATTTTATTTCTTTTGTTAAATATAAATATACATAAATATATATATATATTATATAAATTACTGTGAACGTGAATGCAAAGTGTTAAATGTATCTTAATTATTATACGTATAGATTATATAAATATTGTTTAAAACAAAAAAAAATAATATACAAATATTTATTTGAGAACAAATATATGATACAAATTATGAATTAAAAACAAAAATTAACAATTGTATTACAAAATTTACAAAATTAAAATAAAATAATAATAACAAAAATTAGATATACATATATATACAATTTGTAAATAATTTAATGAAAATAAAAACATAAATACAAAAGTATTCTAAGCGCATTTTGACACATATTTTCTCTCACCAAACTATTAAGATAAAATATGGTAAGTACATTTTACTGTAGCTATTGTACTGTATTTACTGTACTGTAGGCTAACTGCCTCCAGTAGTTCTTTCTAAGCTGGATCGGTTGGTGTCCTTACACTCGCCAACGCCACCAAAAGCAGTATTCAATAAGGGCTTGGCCCTCTTAATTTCAATTCTAATTATGACCAATGCTTCTTTTACCTGTAATTATTACGGTATTTTAAGCTGTTTCTAAAAAAATGCATTTATAATTTTATTCAAACAATATAAATTCGATAACACGTAACATTAGATTATGTTTAGACCACAGATGAGAAATTAACCAGATAGTCAACTCGAGAGCGAATCTCTCACGTTGCCTACAAGCTAAGTCGAACTGATAAGCCCCACATAATTTGCACTTATATGGACTTTTACGTGCAAATCAAATGGGAATCACGCACACATAAATCGAATTATATGGGGCTAATGGCCGCGCCCATGAAATGTCATTTTTTATAGCAAGAAGTTGGGAACAGTTGATGAATTTCAGCAGATTACAACTCACAATTTGGGTGTGTAAAATAAACATGGTCATTATGCGGTGAATATGGATTGATAAAAACATACTTACCACACAACTAATAACATAATAAAATATTATAATATTAAGAATAAAGCTGTGTTTTAACTAATTTATTCTAATTTTTAATGAAAAATAATCAAAATAATATTGATTAACGTGAATAATATATAATAAGTAAGTTCATCATATATTTTCGGTTGACAATAAATGTAAGTATAACTATACTAGCAAGGGTTTCGTAGATTATGGATGGTTATATTGAAGCAGTTAAGTAACTCTACACAATTGAACACTGGTTTAAAACGCTTTTAATAAAACGTAATCCAAATTCTTACAAATATTATTTTTGGTACATCAAAACACTTTTTTAACAAAATTTGCAATTACTTCCTAGTAGTAGTAGTAAATTGTTTTGTTTATTTTCATATAAAATAAAATTACAAAACATTATAACTTGACAAATAAAGTCGGCTGTTAAAAAAAGTGGCCAAATAATTCAATATATATGTAACATAATGTGCATGCTTATTTATGATATGTACTCAAATACCAAACATTTTCGTGATGTACTCAACTACCAAGAATTTTCGATAAAAAAAATGCACCCCCAATATATTTATGCAGTGCATTCCAGCTACCTTTTTTTCTCGTTCTTCCGTCTATCGCTTACTTTAAATTTTAAAATAAAGCATATTAACTTATATAAAAAATTTCAAAGCCGCCTTCGAAAAGAAACAGCTAAGAAAATTGATTGACTGAACGTACAAATCTTGTAACACAACATAATTTAAAGAGGATTACAAATACTTCTTTTTCACTTTTTTTTATCCATGCACGGAACCCGAATATATACATATATTCATTAAACTTTCATATGTTGAATAAAAACAATCAAATAATAAATATATAATAAAACAATCAAAGAATTTAATATGTATATATATAAAAAACCATTGCAAACTATTTACTACAAATATTTTACACCCAAACATTACTAATTTAGTAATATTTATGCAATAATACAATAAAATATGCATTTTATCTCATTTTATTAACCAAAATGGAAAAGTACAAAAACCCAAGAATGTTTATTTTTAGGCAGATAAAAAATAGAGAACTATTTCTTATAACCGCAAAAAATATTCCAACTAAATTGTAACAACTTTATTGGGTAACTAATTTTTTGCTTCTTTATAAACATTTATATTAAAATAAAATAAAAAGTTGAAACACATAAACTCAACACTTCGCAGAAATTCCTATTTCCCAACACATCCGCCATGACCAGCTGTTTTGTTGTTGCGATTTGGATATATTGCGAAACTCCCCACAATTATTTTTGGCGGGTAATTTATTAAATTAGATCTAACTTCATGTGTCTGGCTCACACGTATTCACAGATGGGAAAATTGAGAGAGGATTTTGCGGCTGTCATTAAATATTTTTTGCGGGTTGAAAGTGATAGGGGGGGATTGCAGAGTTGACTATCTGGGTTTAGACGAAGCGGTGCTAGTGCGAGAAGTAAGACTCCGAAAACCGAAGTATTTGAAGTTCGTTTGTAAACAACGTAAAAAAATGTTATTTATTTTATTGTGATAAACTGCGTCTATTCGACGTGTACTGCCCATTTGATTTACTTTACTGTTCGAATATGGTAATCTTTCTAGGGTTGAAGACCTTTATCAGCCCAAAAAAACGTCCATCTAAATTCAAACATCAAGTTGATCCTGATGAGAAAAGAAACAAAAGATTTATGGCGGGAAATGTATGAAATGGAGACTTTTGAACTTTGAAGAAAAGGGGAACTAGTTGGTCTTGAAGTGAATGAGGACAAGACAAAATATATGCTATCAACAAACAATCATCTATCCACCGACTAGGACAAAATGTTACTACTGATAGCAGCAACTTCGAGGTAGTTAAGGAGTTCATCTGCCTAGGTGTAAACATTAACTCCACGAATGACATCTTAATGGAGATCCGGCGAAGAATTACCCAATGAAACCGCTGCTACTTCGGTTTGGCGAAACAAATAAGTTCAAAACTCCTAACTCGGAGGTCAATGAAACAACTTCTCCTTTAATTTATCTTATCTATTATGTCGATTTTCATGGGACATTGGAAGCTGTTCTAGCTGCTGTCAGAGTTACTCTAACTAATCTTGATATAAAGCATTAGATATACAGGTATTTGTCTCATTTTGACACTGACAGCTCTGATCCGCTCAATAAATTGTCCGAAACTCAGTATTTTATGTCCGCGAAACGAAATAGATAGATTTACCATTAAACAATGTTGGGAAATATTGCAAAGTTACTTCCAAAGTGAATGTTTTCCGTCTTAGCCTATGACCGTTATCTTCAGATTAGAAATAAAATGACGACTTACAATTTCACTACATTTTAAACATTCTGATATCATCCTGTGAGAGTTCTTCTAAATATATCAACCGTCCTACGTTTTTAGTCTTCCTGTGATAGAGAAGGTGAAGTGTCTCGGTTTAAAAAGAGCTACTCGGAAAGGAACATAAAAACGCCCTATAGTTTGGTTTCTTTCTGGGGTTTACCCCAAACAGTCTATGAGAAGGTGAAGTGTCTCGGTTTAAAAAGAGCTACTCGGAAAGAACAGAAAAACGCCCTATAGTTTGGTTTCTTTCTGCGGTTTACCCCAAACAGTCTTATGAATGTATGTTAAACTATTAATTATTTTCAGTACGGTTACATGCGTCGAATCTAGTAAGCTCCCTCCCTGAGCATTCAAACTCATGGTCTATCGAAATTTTGGACAGAAATTTTTTTGACTTTACAATTTCACCCGACTTTTTAAGAAATCCGAGAAAGCACTTTAGTTATAAAAAGCTTAGGAGTATGTTCAGCGCAAATACCACATTAGCTCCTGAAGCCCGGATCTTAGTTTGAGTAAAGACAGAACATTCAATGTCACTTAACCATCTCGCTAGTAATAGCAAAAATGCCGCAGACTGCGTACAGATATACGGTCTAACTAGTTTCGTCTGTCTGCAACCCGAAAAACCGTGCCATCGAGAATTATGTCTATGAACTCCTTAATAGGGACTCAACACTCGTTCTAAGTCCTAAGAAAACTTCCACCAAACTTTAACGAATGGAGATCTCACTTTCCGTGATTCCAGTATGAACCAGAATCCAAACAAGACTCAAAGTGTGTAGTATTCCGACCGAGTTAAAAGAATTCTTAAAATGAAGTACTAACTAAGTAAGAAGTGGTGACAGGATTAAGAAAGCTATGCTGTGACTATATGCATATACTTCGACAAGCAGTTTCTGCTGAAGATGGAGGGCTGAAATGGAACTTTTTAAGAATTTAAGTAATTAATGCTTAAAGTTTGTTACTTATAAAATATTTTTCTATATGCTACAGCTTCATCTTTTGCTAACTAATAACCTAGAGGCGATAGAGAAGTCCAGATAAGACAGAAATTTAAGTTCAAGTTAAACAAAAATTTCGCTTGGGGCCTTCATCTTCTAAGAACTTCAAAGAAGAATGTATTATTAATTATTTCGGCGAAAAGCTCCTGGACAGACCCACTTTTATGTAACTTGATTTTGCAATTTACAATTTACAATCTACAACGGGGCGTATACTTCAACATTTTGTATATTCCATTATTAGCAATTGTATAATATCACACAATCAAATTCAAGGACCGTTCCTACTGTATTTTGGCACTTCACATACTGAAGTTGCAGGTAAAATAAAATTTGTAGCACATATGTTCATATTCACAGATCTGTGGCGTTTTCGTTTGTTGCAACGGTATTATCGAAATAATTGATTTATTTTCCATTGACAATAACAGACTACTGCCTCCATGACCATAACCACGTTACGGGGTCGACATTGAACAAAGTGATTTTAAATTAAATTTCAGTAATCAAACCTTGTACCTAGTAGTTTTGCTTTCGTGTTTGAAATTACAATCAAAAGCAAATATACTGGCGAATTATTATTTTATTTTTCGTTAGATTTTAGCAAATAATTAAACAAAACGCAACGAAACTTAATTAAATGTAATTTGATTAAGGCATGTTTATTATTTTTGAGTGGGAATAGAAAACTATAAATTTAATTTGAAAACCGTTAATCGGATTAAATAGGGGATTATTATAGCAGAATAATTAATGGTGGTATCTATTCATTTATGTTTTTAGGGTGTCTAGACCTAATGGATGGGCATTTGGTCAGGTTTTTTTTGGATTGGGATTGAGTGCTATACTCAAACAAACAAAGTTAAATAGGTATTAATGATTAAAGAGAGGAGACCGCAATGGTAGTTTGGTTTTAAATTTAAAGTTCAATAAAGTTGTAATGTATGCAGTTGCCTTCATGGCGACAACACCAGACAGCTTTTTACATTTATATTTTTAATTTTTTAGAATATTATATTTCAATTTTGTTCCCAGCAAAGTCAACATAATAAATTGCATCATCATTGCTGACTTTGCAGTAAATACTTTGTAATTTAAGCCTGTATATATTTGTAACGTAAGCAATATTTTAGTATTTAAGAGAAGCAAATAAAATTAATCTCGTAAAAGTTGTCCATTTCAGAGGTATTATTTAGACCTCCCCCCACCAGAGGTAAGGGGTCTTTAAGTTAATATCTAAAATTAACAGTTGCAGAAGTAAAATTGGGGGTAGCTTAAAAAAAACAAAAACAACAAGGGTTTGTTCATGTTGTTACATTCATATATATTAATTAAAGAAAAATTAGGTATATATTATATAAATATACAGTATTGTGCAAAACCTAAGCAACTTTTCCTACTCTCATGTAAAAAGTTGTCTCCCACTTTTAAAAATACTTCCCGGTAAACTGTAAATATATTTATTTACATATTTGCATGTGTCTTCAAAATCACCCAAACAAAGTTTTTAATTTTCATTTATTAACAGTAAATAAAAAAAATAAATCAAAATCTAAAAAACATGTGTGCAAAACCTAAGCAACTTCGAGTTTGCTAAAACATTTCTTGTTATTACCACAAATTTAACGGCATTTTTAAAGTGGGTTTTTGCATGACGCAATGTGTAAAGTTAATTTTGCTCAATTGTGGGTAGAGATTGCGATCGGGTAGTCATTCAAAGTCATTTTCAATATGGAGCGCGCTAAATATGATAAAACCTTCAAATTAAAAATAATTAACCTATATAAACAAAGTGTATCACAGTCAAAAATTGCAAAAATATTCGGAATAAATAAATCTATAGTTTCACGTTTGATTAAAAAATATAAAGCTACCGGTAGCTTAGAAAATAATAATTAAGGAGGAAGGCCGCGTAAAACAACTGTTCGGAGGGTACTTGCTAAGCCCAAGATATTCTACCATCTGTGACTATTCACCGTATTATTGGCCGTCTTCATTTATTCAGGGATGTGTTAGAGAAGATACAAATTTTTTGATTCGACGTCGCTCACAACTCCGTCCGCTTTATGAACAAATTTATGCAAGAATTTTGGTTTAAATGTTTAAAAAATCCATACTGAAACCGAATGATCATTGTTTGCATTTAAAGTTTGGTAAATAAACACAAATTCAAATGACTTAGTTCTGCTGTTCAGCGATAAGGGCTAATTTTTGGCTCAATAGATATGCCAGTTAGCAAAATTGTCGCGTTTGGAAAGAAGAAAGTTCACATAAGAAAATCGAAAACGACTGTTTTGTGCAATCTGTGAAACTAATTAGCGTTTTACCGTATACCGTATACGCCATGATTATTAACATTTTTGTTCCCCGCTTCAATATCATAAATGTGGATGCCGATACGTGCAATAAAGCAATCAATAGAATCAACTTACCGATGAAAACATTAATTACAATTTACATAGGTATGAAATCAAAAAACGAGCCATAAATCACTGCAATGCCCAACATTTGCTGTTCTATGTCTCTCTGAAAAGATGAAAAACAGAATTTGTCCCACCCGTCCCAAAAAGGAATCGTATGTTAAGCTAACAAATTTCGATCTTGACAGATTAACTTGAGTATTTTAAAACCAATTTAGTGCGTCTAAAACACAATGCTGCATTCAGTCATGAAAACAAAACGTCAATACTCTGTTATTAATGACCTTGCTTCGATAAAAGAAAAGGTATATGACAACTTACGTTGTAATGAATACATTTTTTATGCCGCCAGGAACGCAGCAAAATGTCTAGGTTACTTTCAGTGATACAGGAAAAGTTGTACCCCTTCTGAACTTGCTACAATTTATAAGGTGTTTATACGCCTCCAAACTTGAGTACAAACCTCATAACTGGTCCGGTGCAGCGCTTACATATTTAGAGCTACTTGGAGGTACCTGATTGTAAAACGCGAAAAAACAACGTTTAGGATTTTTGAGTCATCGTCGCAATGTATACTGCATGTGTTGTTAATTATTTGGTATTTCCTTCCTTAGAATATTTACCAGACATACACTGCAATTAAATCTTAAAACTATATTCCGACGCAGAGTGAAATATAAAGATGTATTCCTAAGCCCTACAACACCAATGTGGAATGCTTTGCCAGCCGTGTTTTTCCCCGACCGTTATAATTTGCAGGCATTTACGACAAATGCGCATCAGTTTTTCATCTTGTCCTCGTTTCCTTCACGTCCGCACTATATAACCTAAAAGCTTCATTATCCTTACAGTTGTTCGAGTTTTTAATGCCTGTTAATACAAGATGGGACATACAATTATACGCCCATTCCGGACCGCTTCACATAATAGTTTGTACTTTAGAGTACTTGTCCGACTTCAGCTAGAGTTGACGATTTAATAAATCGTGATACTTGATGTTTTTGATACTGTACTTGGTTGAACGCAACGCTCACAGCTCTGTCTTATTTTCATTTTAAGCAAAAACCTATACTTTTTTTAACGAATTATTTATTTAGTTAACTTTCGACTTACAAAAGTGCAAAATTTAAATAACAATTTTGTTTTGTATTCTCGTATATAATTTAAAACGGAACAATAAATTGTATTTGATTAATATATTTGGTTGTCAGCTTCGGCATTTAAAATGTAAACAATTTTGTTTTTTTTTTTTATTATTAATCTTCTCTTCAACGAACGTTTTTGAAGCCACACATTCAAATATAAATATACGTGCTTTACATTGTTCTTAATACAATCGCAAAATAATACTTTTACAAAAAAAATTCACATGAACAACAGAAATATGTTTAAAATCTTACCAGATTCCACTTAAAAACTAAATACACAATCATTTATTATTAGGCGCATTGAAATAACTTCCTGTTTGAGATATAAGTACAAAAATATTTTACGATGTCTTACAATTATTTTGGTAAATACCTAGTTTTGTTTTTTAATTCATGGGAAGTTACCCATTCAAATGTTATTTTTTTTACTTGCGACGTCAATCAGGCGGTAATGATTCAATAGATCTCACTCAGTTGTCAGCTATCAAAGTGATGCTCAGTCGCAAAATTTAAAGTAAATACATATAAGGCGTTTTGAAGAGCTTACATTTTGCTAGTTTTCTTTTCTTACCATATTTATACCAACCATAAAAATATTTACTTGAATAGACACCACCTACACTGCTGGAAAATAATGAAACTATAAATAATAATTGCAGGTCGAGCGTGACGACGGTTTTAGGATAAAATGAATTGCTTAAGGAATACGAATAGTTGAATACGTAAGCGTATTATATCCACATCGATTATGTTCGCGGAGTACCTTTGGGACGTTTAGATGATGCCGCGCTTTCTGCTGTCTTCCACGATAAGAGCTCGTCGAGAAGAGTCTCCATGATGGGGTTGGGTCCGAATTTGACAACCTGCAAAACATGCATATTATGTTAGTTTGGAAAAGTCGACATATATAAGAATAGCTCAAACTGATTTTAGACAGCAGTCGATACTAAAATTAAATTGCAATTGCTAAATTGCTGTGTTTTCTAGTGAACATAGTATATTTCAAAATAAAATAAAGGACAAATGACTTTAAATTTTATCAAGATCTGTGGGCTAAGAAGGACTCTAACGTGTCTTTAAACGAGATAGTATTTTACCATCACTATTTGTGGTGCATCAGATAACAATGTGCAAGAAATTGTGATTCTTATGAATTGACGATGCTAGACGATGTTATTCTTTAAAAAAAACATAACAACCTTCAATCTGCTATCTCCGCCAATCAGGCAGATTGAAAAATTAAACCAAAAAATTAAAATCATTTAAGGAAAGCAACATCGCAACACTTTTATGCTCGAAACTGGACCAGAAATGATGGAACTAACTTTTCAAGCTTTAAAAAAAGCGCTCCCTATTCTAACACACGCAATATCAACGTGCAATAAGATGGATGTTAAGAAATCGATCAAACTACATTTTCATTTCAAAAGTGAAATCGTACCGAACACGAAAAGCCAAGTTCTCTTATACAAAAATCGATATTGCCACAAAAAGTACTGAGATCTGATAAAGAACGCCAAGTTGGCTTTTCTTTAACATTCATGTTTTTGGTGTGATTTTAATATTTTTTGCAAAGATTTTTTTTACATGGAACTTTAGCAAAGTTGTAGGAATTTGGACTGAACGTAAACGCCTGTTTTCGATGAAAATACGATTTGTTTTACATAGGTTCTAGTTTGCCTTAAAAACAACATGTAAAATTGCATAACTGTAGAATGAGTTGAATACATGGCCGGCTGCCACGCATGTTTTTTGGAATATACACAGTTTTGTATTGGTTTCGGTGTTTGTTTTAAAATTCTACCACTACGTATCATATTGTAACTCTAAGTCTTTTGGGTGCTGAGTTAAGAAAAGTGGGCGCCTACCGCGCCCCCTGGATGGAATATCACAAATGTTAGATTTTTCTCTGGGTTTACTCCGCAAAGCCTATTACTGTGCCACTGACAGATGAAAGAAACCCTGTCTTTAAAATAGCAACTGTTTTCACATGAACAAAAATTAGCCGTGTAAAGGAATGATTTAAGTTAATATGTGGAAATCTTTGGAGTTATTGGGAGTACAGTCCCACAATTTGGCGTCCAAGTTCAAATGATGCGAAACTGGAATGTCCCAAAATTATGCAAAGGTACAAGTTTACGCATTCCAGAGCTGGGAAAAATGTAAATAATGCCATGCGAAAGAAAGAGGACTTACAAATCCTCGCGTCGCATTAGTTCCAAAACGCATTTCAATCCAGTTAAAATGGGTAATTTACAAGGACAAACACTGAAAGTAACCGGTAAACATTTGGCCGCAAACTGCTAAGTGGGCATTTTAAATTTTGAATTGCATCGCTGTTTTAAATCGCACTTCAAAGCTATGCAATGGTCATATGCCAGAAATCATATTTAAATTAGAATTCCAGAAGATTATCTTTAGAATAAAGTAATATTTATGTCAATTTAAAAAAAAAATAATCTTTGTTTTATTCAATTTCAAAGTTCTATACCTCTAAAAAAAGGTTTGTCGTGGTGGTGGAGGTATATTGATTTAAGGGTGTATAAGTACATCCGGTGTTGGAAATATGGTTTTTATCAATGGTATTATGGGCCAACACATGAACATAGATATTCGAAAAATAATTTAAGGTTTAGTGCGCAGATACTTCGACTATCAGGATCATTGTATTCCAACAAGACCCTAGTCACACTCCTAGGTCTGTAAAATAATGGGCAATCTACAATATCGCGAAACAGCTTCATACACCCCCAACAACAAAAATGCACTTAAAGGGCCATCCTTTCGGAGTAAAATTCAATTGAGCCGAATGACACAAAGAAACTTGTTCGTAGTATGAAAAATCGTTTAATTGAGGTCCGTAGAGAGAAGGATGGCAACACAAACTAGTAACCACACCATATAATGTTACTTTGAACTTTTTTCCCACTGTACGGAGACTTTTATGTCATTGAATTGTAAAACACCAAGTTAATTTTTTTGTTTTTAAGACTTATTTTCAATATTTTAAACTTATTGCTTTTGTACATGAATTAAAATAAACTAATTTAATAAGAATAAATGATTGATTTCAAACAATTACTTCTTTGTCGTTACTTCTACACACTCAGTCACTCCGACGATTTTCAGAGTTTTATTTAAAACAAAAATAGCGAAAAGTTCAAATAACATTCTACTATCTTCTGTGCCGAATACACTAACCACAAGCTCTACACCTCTGTTCTTCATCCGGCGCTCGCGTACGTACAACGTTTTATGGAATAAAAAACTCGACTCATAGTAGTTGTACTATCAAAAGACCAATGTCAATTAAACTTCCTTAACAAACTTAAACATTTTAGAAAGAACTCAACATGCGCGAAAGTCGAATGCTGTAAAGTGGTAGAGTTATGATCCTTATTATTCTGATTATAACCTCGTTGATTAAAAAGGAAAGAAGTAGAAAGTGTCAAACAGTCGAGAGCAGGTCAGCTAATTACATAAAGATATCGCAGTTAAGAAATGTAGTATATATAAAGGAGGACCATTCGGTGGGTTCAAGTTGAAAGTCCATCGCGAGTCGCTCACTGATTGTTTTACATAACGTTTAACAGTCATACATACTCGTTTTAAAGCCTAACAACTTACTAAATTTAGCGGCAGCTGAGATAACAATGCTTCGTATGGCAATAGGGATACGAATTTTAAAGATGCGAGGAAGCCTTCACGTCAAGGAAAAAATTTGTGCATGAATCCTACAAACCTTGTCAATCAACGTTCCTAGGAATGCAGTAAAAGTCAGAAAGCCTCGTGGAAAATAGAAAAAAAAAGTTTTTGAAATTTACTTCTTTGAACGCAAAAACAAAACAGAAAGCACCCGAGTAAATTTCGAATAGTCTTGAAAATAACTATGTTAACTTTAGGAAATTAATTGAAATTGATAATGACTCAAACTTCAAGGAAAAACCAAATAACTCAGTAAAGCTTGCTTACCTCTTCCCGTGCCTGTTTATCTAGCGAGTCCAAAATATCTGTTGTATACTTAAAGCTTCCCAACTTTTCCAGCAGGCTGATGCAGTACTTCTTCACTTCAACGTCTCGGGTGCGTTGCCGAAGTATGTCTATACGCACAAAAAAAAACACTCATAAATCAAGCAACATTATTAAAAACAAAAAAAAAAAGCTTACGTAACACTTGCTTATCACTCTTCTGATTCTGGACGGCATGAATAACTGGAAAACTAAACTTGCCCTCCGTTAGATCTTCACAGAAACTCTTATTTTCTGTATACTAAAACAAGAGAAAGCACATTATACCACGAAGTGTAAGAGTGTGTTGTCTTCGTTTTCGTACTTACCTCCTTCATACTCAGATTACAGTAATCGTCCCTGATTTGGAAGTACAATCCCAGAATGGCAGTCAACTTTGAGAAATCACTTTTATTTGTACTAAAGAGTTGCATTAGTCTGATGGCTAGCATAAACAGTCCGCCAGTCTTTCGCACGGTCATTAACTTGTAATCGGACTCTGTGGGACATGTGAAGTTATCTCGCCAGTAGATCTCCATTCCTTGGCCACGATGCAGCTCCAGCAATTGTTCCGTATACACTTTAGTTGCCTTTATTTGATTTTGTTTTTTTCTATGGTTAATAACATCTAATTAACGGAATATGTGGATATGCAACTCACTTCTGGATGATCAAGCAGCTGGACCTTCTCGAGGGCCAAGAACAAAACATAATTTGCTGCATTTATGGTGCTCGCTACTCCGTAGATGGAGTGTGCAACTGGTATTCCTCTGCGAAGAATTGAATTGTCTTCAATATCATCAATTCTGGAAGAGAACTGTGTGTTAGTACATACGAATGAGATTACTACATTGATTGGATTAGATTATGATGTTGTGCTTGAAAGTGCTGTGATGCAATCGGGTAGGAAATGTTAGCATGTGCATGTTTGGAGTCTCCTCAACTAATTAAGCGTAAGCATTTGTCACAATTAAAGCGTCATCGATTCAATTGAAAGGGAAAACGCAAGTAATACGGGCTGCGCTTGATAGCAATCAATTTGAGTTGCAGAGTCCAACGGAAAGGAAGCAATTTATTCTTGGAAATCTTTAAGTACTACGATACTAAACCTTCAAGTGAAATGAGTGATGTCGCATAGGTCATCGAATGGAAATGGAAACGAAGGCAACTAGCATAGATTCAAATTAATTCTAGCAATTGAGTAAAATTCTCAGACACATAGACGTCGCGTGTTGTAGCGGCAGCATTTGATAATCAAAGAGTGAGATTTTTTTTTAATGAATGACCGAGACGTTTGATTAAAATTTCTGCTGATATTGTGAGTGTGACTCACGAAAAGGTATCGCGAAAATGAAGATGCATAGTATGTTAGGATGCTCTTTTCTACTATAAATTTATTAAGTAAGCAACCGTTTATTAAAGTCAGCATTGATGTTTACCTATACAGCAACTTAAAATTAAATTGCCACTCGCACGATTGTTTAAATAAGAAATCATAGAACTGTGTAGGGTTGAATAACAATGTGTTGGCCTTTGATACATTTGAATCATTCTCAAATATACTAGTGAAGGCAATAGCTCAGTGGGTAACCTAAAACTCCCATAAATGAGTAATATTTAAGCTATTCACCGCACTTACGTGCCCGGTATTTATATTCTATTTTGAAAGTAAAACGATATAATTTTTTGAAATGCAATACTTTTGTTAACTTGTTTTTTTTTTTTTTTTCACCAAGTGCAAAGGTATTTACTTAACCCGAAACCTGGCTCAAAAAGGCCAAGACTGAGTGGGCAAAAAAACAAATTAAATACCTGATTGCAATTGCTTGTACGTTAATTGTTTAAACGGTGACACTTTCAAGAATCTGGGCATATGCAACAATTGTAGCACGCAATTACACTTAGAATGTTAATTCGTTCATAATTACAAATAAAAACACAGGTGATGTGATTAAACCTTGTGATTAAAAAATATTCTACCAAAAAATCAAGGTTATTTTTTTTTGCTGTTGTATTTAAGCGCAGATCGCCGACGCATTCTGGTACACGTTGACCTAAGAATGTACATATATACGTTTGCCTTTTAAAATAATTAAATTGTGGGTTGGCGCTGAGCACTTTACTCTAGACTTTATCGAATCAAATTATATGAATCCTTAGGTAGACAAATCACTGTCTTTCAAGAAGAGATCCAAAATACAGTCTGGGTAGATGCAAATCTATTACTAGGCTCCCGGTCATACTCGTATTCAAGGTAATGAGAGAGCTGACGCTCTTGCCAGACAAGTCTCATTGTTAGAAAGACAAGCTAGGATTGAAAAGAAGTGACTTAATATTCTTTACCCACCTTGTCACGCAACGGCATAACAATTTATCTGTGAATTCCTGGCTTTTGCAGGAACCACTGCTGGCTATCCTGGGCAAACACTTTCTCCGTGAAGATGATCGGAATCAAACTGAACTAACCAACTAAATTTGCTTATAAATTAACAGTTCCGTGGTATATTTCGTCAGCTTTTGCTGAAGTACAATGGACCACTAGGTCTAGGACATATACATGTATGCATACAAAAAATGCTTGCTATGGGAGCAACTGTTGAAATAAACTTTAAGTCAGTTTATATTCACTAAACATATGTAAATAACAATGTTAACAAAACCCAAATACAGCCAAATATATAGGCATGATACTCGATGCTGCGTTGGAAAGCGCATGTAAAGGAAAACAGCGATAAGCTAAACTTGAGATACATGGAGCTACTCATTCCTGTCTAACTACAATAAGTTATTGCTGTAGAAGCAAGTTCTGATATCATCATGGTCGTACGGACTCAAGTTGTGTACATGCATGAATTCCCAATTTTTTTTTTTTTTAAGAAAAAAAAGTATTTTTTAACAATTACTGAGGCACATGCACCTACGTAAATACGCGCAAAACTAATCTACATAGAACGGCTAGGTGCAATTTCATTCGGGATGACGGAAGTCAGCGATAAGGCGGTGTCATCTCTGCAATAATATATAAATAAACATATTGAGGGAAGAATATGTTTTAATATTCTGTATTATGTTTTGATATGCAAAATTATTATATAGTTGTAGGCAAAAGTACTTCGAAATTTTAGGCTTTTTGAGGTGGTATCCGAGGTTGATGTTATGCATCATATTCAAGCTCTTAAATCGAACGCTGTTGTAGATGATGGGTTACATTTGCGGTTCATAAAAACCATTTTTCCTCATATTGTAAGTTTTTTAACAGCCCTCTTTAAATTTTGTATAATGTCTTTCACCTTCTCTTAATGTTGGAAAAAGGCAAAAATCATCCCAAAGCCAAAAAACAAACAACCCCTTCTCTTTGTTGAGCGAATATTCGTTGTATTTAATGAACATTCTCCTTAATTAAAAAATATACTAGCAAAAGTACCGCAGGGTTCAATTCTTGACCCAATTCTGTTCTTCTTATATATTAATGACCTACCACGAGTATGTTGCAAAACATCTATTCATTTATACGCTGACGACGCCCAGATTTATCTCTCCAGACCAGTTCGACTGGTGGAAGATCTTGTGGCTAGATTTAATTCAGTAAAATAGTAACATTTTATCAAAATAATGGTAAAATGGTTCAAAAACGAAGAATATGGTTGCGCGCACAGCAGCGATAAAACTATTTACATGTTTTCATATGCACGTGCTCAAAGTAAGGCGAGAAAGTGCCTACATATGAAGACATTATCATTTCTCGCATCGCATCGCTTTCCCGCTTTACTGTGCGCGCAACCTTACGCTTGCCAATCGCTGTTTCTTTGGGCTGACAAGGCAACTATATAGTACGGCCCTCTTCAAAACTACTAAGAAACTACAAGTCCTTAATAGTCTAATATTTTAAAACGTATAAAGATATCCTTTGTCGTTTTAATCGAAAAATTCTTTGCAAAATATTTGGTAGCGTATGTGTTGACGGATTCTGGAGGATACGATTCAACCATAAACTCTAAGCTCCACAGCGACATCGACAGGGTCAGAAAAAATAAGGATTTGTTTGCGTTTGTGACATGAACACACTTCTAAAGTTTCGTTTCGGTGCACATTTAAAATTTGATACATTAAATGTTTAATTAGTTAGTTTTCTGTTTGGTGTGGTTTGTTTGCGGGTATGAAAATAGAAAAAAAAATAGTGGTTGAGGGCCGCAATAAATTCTTTAACTCTCAATATATGTACCTCTAGTCGTTGGTATGAACCTGAATTTGCTTGTGTGGAGTGCTCAATCCAATTCAAAAAATAGCTAAGAGCGAACAGATTTATCTAGGCCGATCCGAGAGTACCCTTATGTTTTGTCTGCAACTAAACCCAAAGTCTTCAGCAATATAGTTCTCTTCTGCTCAAACTCCTGCTGGGTGCTCGCCTACTGAAGCGTCAAATTCAACAGAGCGACATGTATTAAATCTGGTATTCCAAGATCTCATACATAATTTAGTGGTATCAAAACAGCTCACTTCACAGTTGAAGCAATTCATGATCAATGGCTTTTAAGACAGATTTTTAATGCTGATGGTGCAAAAAGCTTTTTCTATTATTCAGATGTGGTACAACTTTTCCATACTTAAATCGAATGAATGGCTACTTTTTATTAAATATTTAAATATTTACTACGGCTAACCCCTTTTTATAAATACTTGTATATTGGCAAAATAAATGATTTAGATCCGTTTTAGAGCTTCACTATTCTGACGCGAAGATAACATAAAAAGAAACTTCAACTAAGCCAAGAAACCGGATCGAAAGCAAGCTGTTTTTTTTCAATGTCACGATTCTGAGCAATTACCTTTTAGTTGCGTCTAGTTAGCAAGCCAAATAATTTAGTATTAAACGGTTATATTAATCAATTGAGTTATTTATTTTCATTCGCATACGAAGGTTAGCTTTTAATCAACAAAAAATAAAAATAAACATCGTTGGTCGCATTTGCTTGAAAAATAAGAAATTATTCCAAACACACAGCCCCACACTCCCTTCACCTATAATCGAAGCGATCGTGACCCAGTCACCAACGATTTATCAGACAAAGACCCCTCACAGAAAGCAAAATGCATAGCCATTTAAAATTGACCGTTGATAACGACACTGAACCGTTTAAATCACCTTCACGTCGTCAATATAAATTTGAACTTGAATTTTTTTTTAAATATTCGGAGACCCAGTTCACTACCGCGTTGCATCGATTATTATTCAAATTCCACTTCAATCCATCAATAACCTCGAACACAACTTCGCACCATGAAATGAACTGAAATTTTACGGCAAACATTCTCGCGCAAAGTAAACAACAAATCGAAACGAACCACATGAATTTTTCCCAAGAATTTGATTTCACAAAAACTACTCAATCACACAGGTTACAGCACCTCTACCATCTCCAGGGCAGAAGAAAAAGCAAAAATTCTAAACAAATCCCAAATCATTCATCACTCCCGTTGTGCGCGGATAAATTTTCTTTGGCCAAAAGTGGAAAAACGTCATTCCGTAAATAAGCAAAGCAAAGTAAGCACACAACAACAATAAACAGACATCAGTTAGACTTACAGTAAACTAGAATTGTGCAGCATCTGGACAATTTCTCCAATCAGATGGAGCTTCTCCATGGGAATGTTGAGCCAGTGATTGAAGGCGAGTGCTAGTTTCGATCGGATTTGTTTTCCAGGGATTTGTTGGATATACACAAAGGGTTGCAGGAGAATCTGTTAAATATAATGCATCACATTAGAAACGATAGATTTAAGAACACGACAAAATTTAAAAAAAAAATAAAAAAAAACACTCACCTCATTCTGTTCTTCCTGAGAGGATTTGTCCTTGGACATTTCTAGGATATCATTAAGTTCTTCCATGGTTATTGCTTATTTATCGATGCAATTTTTTTATTTATAAATATATGAAAAGTGAGCTGTTATTCCCAGTCAGTGGTTAGCAGGAAAATGAATAGAAAAGTTCTGCCCCAAGATTTCGATCCGTGACTAACAAATCCAATTGGTAAAATTGAATTTAATCGAGCCACTACCACTGACAGTTCAGTTTTTTAATTGTCAGTAGATGAGTAAACAAAACGTTTTAGAAGCTGTGGTAGTAAGTGCTTACAGGGATGAGTTCGATGAACATAACGCAAATGTACTGATTCTTTTAAGCGAATAGATAAAACTAATTTTAAAGTCATTATAAAATAATCTAGATGTGGTTTTACGGTAAACAAATTTAATTTACCAAGTATTTAAAGTTGAAATGCAAAACGAGGTTAACATACAAAAAATTGAGATTAATGCTGCATTTCCACCAAAAGATAAACCGAGATTTAAGGCAAAAGATTAATAATAAATCTCTGCACGTTACCACCGAACAAAAATGAGATTATAATAGGCATTTTCTCTTAACCCGCTTTCTGGCTCTCAAATTTGCGCACAAAAAGTCCAAAATCTGGTTGTCAAATTGCTTACTTGCTCTCAATTCTCAGCAACCAACGTCACTTTTGACATATCCAGGTATGGCAAATTGGTATTGAGTGTGTTCAGAAGAAGTTTTTTTCAAGATTATTTTTTAATCTTGTGTTTAGTAGATTAAAATTTGTATGACAAATCCTTGGATTTAAAGTAGATTAAGGGCAGATTAATCTTAATCTCGTGCGCGGTGGGAAACGTATCATAACCTATTAGTCTGATGCTACGTTTCCACCAAAGGATAAATCAATACTTAAGGCAAAGTATTAAAACTAAATCTTGAAGCGTTTCCACAAAAGAAAAAAATAGTTTGATACCGAGGTTTGATTCCCACAAACCTATCTCTCGTTTGGAAATTTGCGGAAAAAAAATTCACATTAGTTTCTGCAACCGACAACACTTTGGACGTATCCAGAAACATATAGTGAGTTGTATTGAGAGTTCACAAGCCTATTTTAAATGCAAATCTAGTTTATTCCTATGTCCTTCGACGAGTTTTTCCAACTACTGATCTCTTTTAAATCAGAAACGGAAAAATTGTTTGCCTCTTTTGAGTTTAAAATACTCAATAACCCAAAATGAAACTTACGAAAGACAAAATGAATTTATAAAATAAAGTTAAAGTATAGAGAACTTATTAAATTTTGCGTACAGAAAATATTTCTGTTCCACTTCCTTGTCAATTCAAAAAACAAACTATTCAGATCTCTGCTTTTACTGTACATTTCTAATTTGTACACATAAAATTGTTGGCACCTCTGCACATACATGAATTCCTGTCCATCTGTCACTGTCACCAACGACGTGTCAACTATCAACCTAGGCGAATAAATTTTTGTTAACATCTGCATTTATTATCGAAAATCGTAGAAAAAAACTCTAAAAATGGCAGCAGCAATGCCTATTCACACTAACTGGACCCCAGATAAAAAGCACAGCGACATGGAAAGGTAGCCTACATCAATCCACTTTCGTATATGCCTTTAAAAAACATTTTTTTCTTAGGTGGATTTGTGTCTACCCAGCATACATCAACAGCAAAAGGTCTCGCCAAGAAGGCCGTCGACTTCCCAAGGATCAATGTGTTGAGAATCCAACTTACGTCGAAATACGGGACGTACTTTCGGTAACAAATCTTCGCATTGCTGTTGAAAATAAACAATATCCACGCGAGAAAAGTAGGGAACTTCAATTCCGTGGTCGCATTCGAATCCAAATGAGGAACAACGATGGAACACCATGCAACCAAGAGTTGCCATCTAGAGATGATCTATTGCAATTTATCGCTGGGAAGATTCCCCAATTGAAATCAAGACAAAACAAATCGTCGGATCCCTTCCAAGCAACATCGGCCCCAACGCCAGCTCAGCCACATCATTCTAGTAGTGGAGGTGGCGGCGGTCATAAGAAGGGAAAAGGCAAACGACGTTAAATAACGAAACGAAAATGATTTTTTTATTAAAGTTTAAAATATATTTAATGTTTGAATAAATAAATAAAAATAAAAAGGTACACCAAGAGTGTCCTTCAAAAGACTACTGCGTCTAGCTCTCGATACCATCCCCGGCTTCTTCGTACGGGCCGAAAATCTTTCCGCGAAGTTTGGTGATGAGTGTCTTGGTGGAACTCTTGCTGTCTTCAGTCTGTTCTGACGTATCAGCTGGAGCCATCAGGATGTCTTCGGCTTTGTTGCGCAGGGTGGAAATTGCTCCACGGAGTTTCTTCGCTGTTCCCTCAAGTTCTACGGCTTTTAATGCTTTATTCTCGATTTTTTTGACAGTCTTTCGAATTCCTTTCGTGCCCACATTGATAGCATTCCTGATTCTACCTCTGACCTTTGGCTTGGTAACTTCCGCAGAGAATCCAGCGGGAATACCTTGTTCAATAACCGACTCTACATCCTCTTCTCCACCTTCGATTTCCACGACTTCAACGGACTTTCCAGGAATTGGAGCCGGTTGGACGAGGCTGTTTGAGAAGTCAGTGAACCAAGATTCATTGTCTATAGCTCGCTTTCCTCGAAATAACTCCTTTTTCAATTCAACGCCCTTCTCAATCGGTTTAGCGCAACTGCCATTAGGGTCTAAGCTGTTGTCAGCAGCTGGCTTGTAAATCACCACAGTACTGCGTTTTGTGCGTCCCGAGTCACCTTTGCTGCACTGCTGCTGATTCTGGTTGAACTGGAGAGCTGTCCTTAGGAATCTGCTCTTGCTTGGTCCTTGAATTAGAATTTCAAATGGAATTTTCTTACTCTTAGCATTCGCCTGAATAGCGGCAATGCACTCGGTGTCGTTTTTCTCCTCATTGCACTCGCAGATACACTCCTCGCCGCAGTAAAATCCGATGCAGCCACAGCTGTCGCAGAAAGCTTTGCATTCCTGCGATTTCTTGATCTCATTTTCGTCAACGGGTCCAGATTGTGTAGGAATGGCGATAGCCAACACACCAACGGTAATCCACAAAATGCAGGTCAAGTGTTGTCTCTTGAACATGGTCAAACTGATTGATGCACTCGGATAGATTCTATACAGATTTATAGTAATCGAATCCGACACTCGTGTCATTGAAGAATTGACTACAAACTAATCGTTGGATTTCTGTGAAGTGTTTTTGTTTTGGGTTCGGATTTGGATTTGAGTTCGGGTGCTGAATCAGTGATTTTGTTCGTGACAGTTGAGGAAGGTCTTTTGGTGGTGAAAACTGCTGATGCCAGCACAACAAGCGGAGGTATCAGCGGCGACAAAATTAAACCAGAGCAAAGCTTTTGTTTTTACGTTTTAGTAGCTGGGTTGTGTAAGGCTGAAATTCAAGAAGAGGGTCACGGTAGTTCTTAGACATTTGGAGATTTTTAGAAAAGTTCTTGGGTCTCTTGATGTCTGGTGGTGACCAATCTGATTAAATGGAATGCAATTTGACCAGTGATCTTTGCAGTGTCATGAAATCAAGTCTTCTTAGATTGAGTTCAGCACGTTCAACCATAGTTCATTCCAAGTACCAATGTCGGTTTTTTCTTTCAAACAGATGTTCATTGATTAGGTAGGTCTATGTCTATGTCTTAAAGATTAGTATAAGATATCAAATTATTTAAGAGAGCAAGTAGAAGCTATTAAATTAAGGAGCATTTGGATGCGGCGGAGGTAATAACTCCAACCAAAATAAAATTCCATAATTCGCATTTTTTATTTCAACTCATTTTTATAATTCACACTCACTGCCGCCAGCAGTATCTACTAAGCAAATGAATATAGCATAAACTCGTTACTCTGGCTTCTCTTCAGTGTCGAATAAATCTTTCGCCTTTTACTAAAGATTTCCGTGGAGAGGGGCACTCTAATGAGTCTAAATATAATTTTTTGTAGTGTCCGGCGGAAGCTGGACCGTAATTATTCTGTAATTTTTAATGTTTGTTTTTATTAAATTTATGGTTGGTGTAGGGTGTTTTTATACACTTGCCGCTAGAAATTACAGATGTCGAGATAATGTATCAACCCAAATCAATAAAAAAGGTCGGAGTTGCAAAGGTTCAATATTTCCTAAAACAATAGGAAAATTGGATAATGGAACACAAACATCGCCAAATCGTCAGTTGAGAATTACAAGGTCGTATGTAAAGGGAATTTCCTAATCACATACGACCTTTGTAATTCTTAGCTGGCGAAATGGCGACTTTTCTACTGTCGGGCGGCGACCTAAATTTTCATTACATATTTGCGCGTGTTTCCTGCTTTAAGAATTCTTCGCATGTTTGTTGAATACCTAGTTGTCGTACGCAACAAAGCAATAAAAGAAAACTAATAGATTGCCTAGTGTGTGTTCCTTTTGCGGTTTCTACCTGTTAATCAAATGGATTGCCAAAATAAAATAAAACAACGAGAAGAGTGTACATATATTTCTTGGCTTCTACTCTAATTTAAAATGAGAACTATTACTACTTTAGTTAAGGTGCGCCCCGACTCATTTAAAGAATAATTTAAATTAATTTTTGAAAGTAGTTTGCGTTTTTATTTTTGATAAGGCTAATATCAATGTACCCTTTCAGTAAGTTAACCTACTTGGGAGGCGTATTCTTGTACATAATAAGAAAATCAAATTAATTCAATGACTCATTTAAGCAAAATTTCTGTATTAGGTAACCACAAATGATATGAAATGACGCAGATAGACAACTCCGAGGGAGTATCTCGATTCACCTTCAAACGTAAACTCAGCTGTTTTAACCCACATAATTTATTTTTACCCATATAAATAAATGAGTTGACTTGCAAATGAAATGGGAAGCTTGCCTATATTAATTGGGAATTATATGGGATTTAATGGGCGTCCCAAGAAATTTAATTTTCCATAGCAATCTCGTCCATTTTCGTAAATACCACCAAACAAGTGTCAAATCGCTGAATTACATGTGTTCACAGATCGGATGTATAAAAGAGGATTTAAAATTGTTGGCGGATTCAAGGGGACAGGGGTATGTAGATTTGTTCTCACATGTGCCCTAAAGGTTTGCCAACTGTATTTAAAAATACAATATATATGCATTTCAGTGTTTTCCAATTAAATTCAAATAATTGAATATACCATATACCTACGTTTGGTACGTTGAGCCTTCAAAACCACAGTTTTGGGAAGTCCAGTTGGAAGACTGTCAAGATAGCTAAAATATAGAGAATACTTTTCCAAACAATGTGACAGTAAAAATACCCAAGTCTGGTCTGGGGTGACTTTCGAAAGTTGGTTTTCGACGCCGTTAATGTAGTTGATGCTTTTAAGCGTTGAAGTGAATACCTAAAAGTAGGATTTTTCCCTGCTCCAAAGTGAAATGCAATTTGCTAGATGAATCCTTTATAATTTGAGTAAAAAAAGATTATTTAGTTTAATTTACTTAATTCGATTTTCAAGCTCATAAATTGTCAGCCTTGTCAGTGATGATTGATTCAAATCTCTTGTTTTGCGAGTTCCAAAGATTCCACACAAGTGAGATATCTTGACCGATATTTATAGACAATTTTGTAGTTTCGTTTAATTAGGTACAAGTCAGTGTTTTTTTCTATTAATCTTCATTATACAGAGTTAATGTATATTCGCAAAACCAACGCTGCTTTGATAATGTGGAATGCATTAATTATTGGAATAAATTTTTATTTTTGATTCCCATATCAATCACATCATACGAAAAAAAATTGTCAGTCCGACCAGTGATATCCACCATACCTTGTATTTTTATACCATGATTCATAAGCGTTTGTGGTTCGTTTGAAGGCGTTATATTACGCATATAACAGATATTATTGTTTTCTTTACAAGATTGATAAAATAGTTTTAACTGGGACCTCTTTGATTTCTGAAATCGAATTCTATAACGATTTTTTTTATTACATAATCGTAATAAATGTAAAATAGTCCTATTTATCCAAGAATATTACAATATTTTATCATTCTTGCAATTTATCACAAAATATGTGTACTCAGCCTAATTAGTTATTCACGTTATTCAGAAACTTCGTTGGGTAACTGTTATACTTTGCATCCATTCTTTAAAACAAACACACCTAATTTTATCTGTCAAAAGCTAGACTGGTTGAATAAAAAACGCAAAATGTCCGCGTTTTTGCAATGTCGTCGTAGTAGCTTTAAATAAAAATAATTTTTAGGTACACAAATTAACCATTTAAATTCAATAAAATATAAAAAATATTTTTAAATAATTGTTATAAATATAAAATAACATAAATTTCAGATATTGTACGAATTTATTGCGCCAACAGTTATAATTTTCAACCGGACCAAGGAAAAGTGAAATTTTCACTAGCAAGTGCAAACTACATAGTTACACGCTAGCCCTGTTGTGAGTTATGCTTAAGCATCTAACAACGACTATTACCTTACCCATTTGTTTTTTTTTATTTAATTTTGTAGTGTTTAACACTCTATTTGAGTGGATTTGAGATAATAAAACAGAAAAACCCACGATGGCAGCGAGCGACTCCAAAGCTCCAATTCGCCAAGTACGACGCGTACAATTCGGCATTTTGTCACCTGATGAAATTCGTCGGATGTCGGTCACCGAGGGCGGTGTTCAATTTCCCGAGACAATGGAAGGTGGACGGCCGAAACTTGGCGGTTTAATGGACCCGCGTCAGGGTGTTATCGACCGAACTTCGAGATGCCAGACTTGTGCGGGCAACATGACAGAGTGCCCTGGTCATTTCGGACATATAGACTTGGCGAAGCCAGTCTTTCACATTGGTTTCGTCACAAAGACGATCAAAATCATGCGCTGCGTCTGCTTTTACTGCTCCAAGATGCTGGTGTCGCCTAGCAATCCGAAAATCAAGGAAATTGTAATGAAATCGAAAGGTCAGCCGCGTAAGCGTCTCGCATACGTCTACGATCTGTGCAAAGGTAAAACCATTTGCGAGGGAGGTGAAGACATGGATATGACAAAAGATGGACAACAATTGGATCCGGGCAAGAAGCAAGGCCACGGAGGTTGCGGTCATTACCAGCCATCGATTCGCAGAACTGGACTTGACTTGTCTGCCGAGTGGAAACACGTCAACGAGGATTCGCAGGAAAAGAAGATCGTGATTACGGCAGAACGTGTTTGGGAAATTCTTAAACACATTACCGACGAGGAGTGCTTCATTCTCGGCATGGACCCCAAGTTTGCTCGCCCCGATTGGATGATCATCACGGTACTTCCTGTACCCCCATTAGCAGTGCGTCCGGCAGTTGTGATGTTTGGCGCAGCCAAGAATCAGGACGATTTGACGCACAAACTGGCCGATATCATTAAGGCCAACAACGAGCTGAAAAAAAATGAGGCGTCCGGCGCTGCTGCGCACGTTATTCAAGAAAATATAAAAATGCTGCAGTTTCACGTGGCCACATTGGTAGACAATGACATGCCGGGAATGCCCCGTGCAATGCAAAAGTCTGGAAAGCCTCTCAAATCGGTTAAAGCCCGTCTCAAGGGTAAGGAAGGTCGTATTCGTGGTAATTTGATGGGAAAGCGTGTGGATTTCTCCGCCCGTACTGTCATCACTCCAGATCCGAACTTGCGCATTGATCAAGTCGGAGTGCCACGATCCATTGCACAGAATTTGACATTCCCCGAACTGGTGACCCCCTTCAACATTGATCGGATGCAGGAACTCGTCCGCCGCGGTAATTCGCAGTACCCCGGCGCGAAGTACATTGTTCGTGACAACGGCGAACGTATTGATTTGCGGTTTCACCCGAAACCCAGTGATTTGCATTTGCAGTGCGGCTACAAAGTGGAGCGCCATCTGCGTGACGACGATTTGGTCATTTTCAACCGTCAGCCAACGCTTCACAAGATGAGTATGATGGGTCATCGTGTAAAGGTTCTTCCGTGGTCGACATTTCGAATGAACTTGTCTTGTACTTCGCCCTACAATGCCGATTTTGACGGCGACGAAATGAACTTGCACGTCCCGCAGTCGATGGAAACCCGCGCTGAGGTCGAGAACATTCACATTACTCCGCGACAGATTATCACACCCCAGGCAAACAAGCCCGTCATGGGTATTGTGCAGGACACATTGACAGCCGTCCGAAAGATGACCAAGCGTGACGTCTTCATAAACCGCGAGCAAATGATGAACCTGTTGATGTTCTTGCCCACTTGGGATGGCAAAATGCCACAGCCGTGCATTCTAAAGCCGCGTCCACTGTGGACGGGCAAGCAGATCTTTTCGCTCATCATCCCCGGCAACGTGAACATGATTCGTACGCATTCCACACATCCAGACGAGGAGGATGATGGACCCTACAAGTGGATTTCTCCCGGCGACACCAAGGTCATGGTAGAGCACGGAGATCTGATTATGGGCATCCTGTGCAAGAAGACACTGGGTACCTCGGCCGGCTCTCTGTTGCATATTTGCTTCCTCGAGCTGGGCCACGAGATTGCCGGCCGGTTCTACGGTAACATTCAGACTGTTATCAACAACTGGCTGCTGCTGGAGGGTCACAGCATCGGTATTGGAGACACAATTGCCGATCCGCAGACATATAACGAGATTCAGATGTCCATTAAGAAGGCCAAAGACGATGTCATCTGCGTCATTCAGAAGGCTCACAACATGGAATTGGAACCGACACCAGGTAAGGAGTTTTGATATCTAACAATATCTAAGGGAGTGATTCGGGGTAGAAAGCTATGACGTAGTCGGTGTTGGTTGACTTCCAAATAAGTTAATTAGATGTTTGTTTGTAGAAACGCAAAGAATGCAATCGTGACTTCAGATTGAACCCTAATAAATCGAAAATCTGTTTTCAGCAATCGGAATGGGTGGGTAGGTTTTAAAGGAACGCATTTTTTGATAGGCTCTTAGAAGTGCTAAATTGCTTCTTAGAAGTCTTTTTGCAGTAAGTTAATTGCATTCAATTGATTAATGTCTTTCGAAGTATTAGAATTATAGATAGATAGATAGATGCCAAGTTGGGAGAGCCTACATGGGGCTCTGGCACTGCGGTTCCTTATAGAGCCTATTGTGCCTTCCCTGGAGAGGTCCTAGAGCAAATGTTTGACTGACGGAGTAGGTCAGGAAGACGAGAATCTTCTCTGGATGCAGGGTAGCAAGGTAAGTTGGTGATATGATTTCCTCACCACGTATGTCCTTCCTGAGACTAAAGAGAGCCGGGCACTCCATGAGTATGTGAAGAGAGGATTCGTCACAACAAAGTCTACTTGTAGGGTCCGGTGAGAGGCCAATGCGGTGAAGGTGTTTTTTCAGGAGACAGTGACCACTGAATATTCCTGTCAGGATTTTTAGACTATTCCTGTCCAGGTTAGTTAGGAATTTGGATTTCCTGGGATGGAATTTGGGGAAGAAATGTTTTGTACAGTTCTGACCATGAGAATTGAGCCAGACTTCATTGGATTCGGTCCGGGATAGGCTTTTAACAAAGTTCCTGAAGTGATTTTTGCTAACACCACATAATGGTTCAGGGCCGCCAAGTGCACCAAAATTCTGTCAATGATTGATCCTGGATTGCCTCCATTAAAATACACTTTATATTCCATTTCATATCATATTTACCAAAAACCCTACTAAGCAACATTTATTTTTGTTCTTTCAAGGTAACACGCTGCGTCAAACTTTCGAGAATCAAGTAAATCGTATTCTGAACGATGCTCGTGACAAAACTGGTGGTTCAGCTAAGAAATCCCTAACAGAATACAACAATTTAAAGGCTATGGTGGTGTCTGGTTCGAAGGGTTCCAACATTAATATTTCCCAGGTTATTGCTTGTGTGGGGCAGCAGAACGTTGAAGGTAAACGTATCCCGTACGGCTTCCGAAAGCGTACCCTACCACATTTCATCAAAGACGATTACGGTCCCGAATCTAGAGGCTTCGTCGAAAATTCATACCTTGCCGGCTTGACACCGTCCGAGTTCTATTTCCACGCTATGGGTGGTCGAGAAGGTCTCATTGATACCGCTGTGAAGACTGCTGAAACTGGTTACATCCAGCGTCGTTTGATAAAGGCTATGGAGTCTGTCATGGTAAACTACGATGGTACTGTACGTAATTCAGTGGGTCAGCTGATTCAGTTGCGTTACGGCGAAGACGGTCTGTGCGGAGAAACAGTCGAGTTTCAGAATTTGCCCACTGTCAAGCTGTCAAATAAGTCATTCGAAAAACGTTTCAAATTTGATTGGTCAAACGAGCGTTATATGCGAAAGGTTTTCGCAGACGACGTCATAAAGGAGTTGAGCGAGTCCAACAACGCCCTGCCGGAGTTGGAAACAGAATGGGAGCAGTTGTGTCGCGATCGGGAAGCCCTGCGACAGATCTTCCCCAGTGGCGAATCGAAAGTGGTATTGCCGTGTAATTTACAACGTATGATTTGGAATGTGCAGAAGATTTTCCACATCAACAAGCGCGTGCCGACAGATTTGAGTCCTCTGCGGGTAATACACGGTGTAAGGGATCTGCTGCAGCGATGCGTTATTGTGGTGGGCAACGATCGACTTTCGAAGCAGGCCAACGAGAACGCCACGTTGCTGTTCCAGTGCTTGGTGCGTTCCACATTGTGTACGAAATATGTGGCTGAGGAATTCCGACTCTCGACAGAAGCGTTCGAGTGGTTGATCGGAGAAATCGAAACACGGTTCCAGCAAGCGCAGGCCAATCCAGGAGAGATGGTGGGTGCTTTGGCTGCCCAGTCTCTTGGTGAACCTGCCACACAGATGACATTGAACACTTTCCATTTTGCTGGTGTGTCGTCGAAGAACGTAACCTTGGGAGTGCCACGGCTAAAGGAGATTATCAACATCTCTAAGAAGCCAAAAGCCCCGTCTCTAACTGTCTTCTTAACTGGTGGCGCTGCTCGTGATGCGGAGAAAGCTAAGAATGTGCTGTGTCGCTTGGAACACACGACTTTGCGAAAGGTCACTGCAAACACAGCAATCTACTACGATCCAGATCCACAGCGGACGGTCATCTCGGAGGATCAGGAGTTTGTCAATGTGTATTACGAAATGCCTGACTTTGATCCGACGCGCATATCCCCTTGGCTTCTGCGTATCGAGTTGGATCGCAAGCGAATGACAGATAAGAAATTGACCATGGAACAAATTGCAGAGAAGATTAACGCAGGCTTCGGCGACGACTTGAATTGCATCTTCAATGACGACAACGCTGACAAGTTAGTACTCCGAATTCGTATAATGAACAGTGAGGATAACAAGTTCCAAGACGCCGAAGACGAGGCAGTGGACAAAATGGAAGACGACATGTTCTTGAGGTGCATTGAAGCAAACATGTTGTCAGACATGACGTTGCAGGGCATCGAAGCCATCGGCAAAGTGTACATGCATTTACCGCAAACCGACAGCAAGAAACGAATTGTCATCACGGAGACCGGAGAATTCAAGGCCATCGGCGAGTGGCTCCTGGAAACTGATGGTACATCAATGATGAAGGTCCTCAGCGAACGAGATGTCGACCCAGTGCGAACATTCTCCAACGACATCTGTGAAATTTTCCAGGTACTTGGCATAGAGGCTGTGCGAAAGTCTGTCGAAAAAGAGATGAACGCCGTGTTGCAGTTCTACGGCCTGTACGTGAACTATCGTCACTTGGCTTTGTTGTGTGACGTAATGACAGCCAAAGGTCACTTGATGGCCATCACCCGTCACGGTATCAACAGACAGGATACTGGTGCTCTTATGAGATGCTCGTTCGAAGAAACTGTTGATGTGTTGCTGGATGCCGCTGCTCACGCAGAAACCGATCCAATGAGAGGTGTGTCTGAGAATATTATTATGGGCCAATTGCCCAAGATGGGCACTGGCTGCTTTGACTTACTTCTTGACGCCGAAAAGTGTCGCTTTGGTATAGAAATTCCAAGCACCTTGGGCACCAATATAATCGGAGGCAGCGGTATGTTCTTCGGTGCAGCATCGACACCAAGTATGACCCCGCCAATGACACCGTGGGCGCAGTGTGGAACCCCACGTTACTTCTCGCCCAATCAAATTAGCGGAATGACCCCAGGCGGTCCCAGCTTTTCACCATCTCCAACTTCGGATGCTTCTGGAATGTCACCAAGCTGGTCGCCGGGTCACCCAGGCTCTTCGCCAAGCTCGCCTGGACCTTCGATGTCGCCATATTTCCCTCCATCGCCCAGCGCATCGCCGGCATACTCTCCGACAAGTCCCCATTACACCGCATCATCGCCGGGGGCAGCTTCTCCAACATATTCGCCGTCAAGTCCGCACTATTCACCGACGAGTCCACTATATGGATCGGCAAGTCCACGCTATTCATCGTCAACGCCCAGCTTCAATATACAATCGACTGGTTATTCCCCAACATCGAGTGGCTATTCACCAACGTCACCGATCTACTCTCCGACATCAAACTATCAATCGTCTACGCCATCCTTCTCGGGCGGTGGTACCAACACATATTCACCCAACAGCGCCTACTCCCCAACCGGCACAAACTATTCGCCAAACTCTCCCAGCTATTCCCCAACATCACCCTCCTACTCTCCATCCAGCCCCTCATATTCACCGACATCCCCCTGCTTTTCACCGGCTTCTCCATCATATTCTCCGTCATCGGCAAACTACACCCCCAACACGCCTTCTTACTCTCCGACGTCTCCCAATTATTCGGCTTCGCCACATTATTCACCGGCATCACCAGCCTACTCGCAAACGGGTGGCAAGTACTCGCCAACCTCGCCGACGTACTCACCACCCTCGCCCTCGTACGATGGCAGCCCACAATACACTCCAGGCTCCCCGCAACACTCTCCAGCGAGTCCCAAATATTCACCAACTTCACCGTTATATTCGCCAAGCTCACCACAGCACTCACCTGGAAATCAATACAGCCCGACTGGCAGCAATTATTCAACGACAAGTCCTCGATATTCACCGAACATGTCAATTTATTCGCCCAGCAGCCCCAAGTACTCGCCCACGAGTCCAACATACACGCCCACTTCGAGGAACTACTCGCCCACCAGTCCGATGTATTCCCCGACAGTACCATCCACAGGATACAGCCCTACCAGCCCGGCCTATTCACCAAGCAGTCCCACATACGAAGACGCTGACAAATAAGTTCGCGCCTAAACTGCATTTTTACATCTTTATTTTTATCAAATGTTTAATCAAATTTTTCTTACATTTTACTTAACTACATAAATGTATCGGTGGTAATTAGACAGGCAGATATGCAACACACTATGGTTACACATTGCACAATTCAATGACAAACATGTAGAATGTACATAGTTACTTTTTATTCAATAAAGATACAAAAAAAAAATCAAATAAATAAATTTAATTGTTGCGTTTCAATTTATCTGGTTTTCTTACGAATGGAATGCAGTAATCATTTGAATTATTTTGTAGGCTTTTTGGTATTTAGAGGGTCGTTGTCGGAGTTATTTGCAAGGTCTCAGTTCGGCATATTTGTTGAAGCAATGAAGCTTCACGCTTGGGGCAGCGAAACGCGAATGCGTACATACTACAAATGAAAATCTCAAATGCCAGAGCGTTTGGTCAGCTTGCTCGGGAACGTAAAGGATGGAGGGCTGCTGTGTCATCTTCAATCCCAGGCAATTACTTGTAGGCGGATAAAAAACCAAATCCGATTGGGATCATGCTGAACGTGGCTTCGTTCATGGTGACAATCAGAATTGTTCACTTTGCTCTAGGCTGTACAAATTAATTGAAGAACCGTTGTATACCTATGTACACAGTTGTTAGTTTATGGGAAAAGAAGTTGTGCAAATATTCTTAAAAATCTTTGGGTTGAACATACCTACGAAAATAACATTTTATTGACATGCTTTTATAAAAGTATTGTGCACTCCATAGAAAATACCTTAATTTTGTTTGCTACAAATAGGTAGCCATTCATAATAATGCTTAAATGCTGGTTACTCTACTCGTCTGCAGCACCAATGAGTAATTAACCACATAGTCAACTGAGAGGAATTTGAGGTTCCAGTTATCAAGGGGTATGCGTATGCAAGTTTCAGGTTTGCTGGGCTGAGTTTTCACTTTTTTTTAGGAGTATAATTTAATTCCTTTGCGCAGCACTGGGCAGCAATCTTTAAGAATTAAATCTATGCGTTTAATTCCATATAAAAATGGTGCGGCGCCGTCACAAGGTCCTTTTAGGGGTGTCCCAACATTTTCCAAAAAAGTTCTCTATCCTTCCACCTAAATGCCCGCTTCTTATTATTTGACAAGAATAGGTTGTGTCTAATTCGCATTTTTAATTTAGTTTTGTGCTTAGGGTTGGCGTACTATTGGGGAGTAGGTACGCAGTATTGGCCGATAAAATCGTAGTATAATACTATTAACGCAGTACTTTCGGCAACAATGGTTTACAGTTGCGTTGGTGTGTAAGGTAATGTAATGTTGTGATACCGGTCCAGCGGTTTCCAAACATTCCGTCACCATTTCAGCAGGCGACCTGTGTTTTGTAATGAACTTATGTATTTTGTTTATATTATTATGTTCTTGATGTAAATGAAGGTCAATTGAATCCACAGATAAGGTACAAAGAGGTAGTCAAACTCGGCGACTCTCAAATTGCCTTTTCTTTGAGACTTTTTTTGGAACAACTTTCCATACTGAAGTGGATTCGGAAGCCAACATACATTATACTAAATTCGTGGAATGTGAATGGATGCTGCCATTTTTATTGTTGAGTTAGCGTTCAGGTGCTGTTTGTAATTTTTGACGCTAGGGTTGTAAACCACACCTACCTATCACAATATTCTGTCATATTTACTATCTGTGAATACGTAAAAGTCAGCGATTTGACACTCGTTTGGTGGTATTTACGAAAATGGACAAGAATGCTGTGGAAAATGACATTTCATGAGAGCGGCCATTTAAACCCATATAATTATTAATATGTGTGCAAGCTTCCCATTTGATTTGCACGTAAACTCCAATATAAGTGAAAATTATGTGGGTAAAAAAAGCTGAGTTAACGCTTGCGGCCAATCGAGAGACTCTCTCGGAGTTGATTATCTGGTTAATTACTAATCTGTGGCAGGAAGTTAACTACATAATCATACCAACATAACAGACCGAATTTGTCTTACTTAGAAGGATCAGTGCAATCTGTATAAACGTGCGCATTGACTTATGATACTATGCATTTCTCATTGTGTGGAAGAAAGTAAAACTGCGTTGGAAAACACTCATTTTGTCCCGCTTTTTAAAAAGTTGGTCTGCTCAAAAAATGTGAAATTAACATTAAAAGTGGTCCAACAGTAGTCATACTTTGATGTGCTTATAAAACACGAAATCATGTATCTGATCTTTTTTTGTTATATCAATAGCATTGACGTTTGGGATGAAGTTCATTTCAGGACAGTTAATCCAAATAAATGTTTATCTAATGAATTAATGAATTCCGTTAAAATCGTTGTAAGATCTTGGTATGTCCTTATTCTTAGTTATAAAGCTAAAAATACAAAATAAATGAAACAAACAATATAATTTTTTTTAATTTCTTTATTTTTTTTTACAAAATAAAATCTATAATACAACTTTATTATAACATAAAAATAAAAAAAATGTATACGTATAAAAATTCGAAGTATAAAAGGATAATCATTAGAAGAAGGCAGTAAAAAATAAATTTATTTTATTAAGAAATTCAAGAAAAAAAAAACAGAGCAAACAATTAAAAAAAATATTTTTTTTTGTTAAAGACTTACAAAACAAAACATATATTGAAAATTTAAAATTTCCGTTATAAAGTTTTTGGAATACGAAAAAAAAAAATCGGGAATCATTTTGTTTTTTTTTTTTTAATAAATTTTCGAAGATTATCACAGATCTTTATATAAAAGAACACTTTTACATCTTTTTTTTGTTGCTGTTTTAACGGAAATTGGAAAAGAAAATGTTAAAAATTGAATACGGAAAATTTAACAGGGGGCAAAGAATTGGCACAACATGTAATTATGGTTTGATTTTCCAACTTATATAGGAAAATTTAATTTTATAAGCAAACGATTATCCTTTTGATTTTCTAATAAAAATAAAAATAAATTTAAATTTATGTAAAAACAAAATAAATTTTTATTTTCTATTGTATACTACCTATACGTTTATCTCATTACGCAGGACACAAACGAAAAAAAAATCCTATCTTAATATAACAAAGGACTTGAATCCTTTCCCATAAAAAAGCAATAACTTATGTTTAACATGAATATCTTTTTCATAACAACTCATTTTAGTTTTTAATTTTATTTTTATAGTTTATCGACGAAAAAGAAATAGAGTAATTTTTTACATAGTTTTATTTAAACATGGGCGGGGCAGAGGGCAGCATTTGTTAGTGCTTTAAATCATTTTGTTTTAAATAAATTTTGTTCTTTACCTTTAAAAGGTTGGGTAAGTTTCCACGTTTTTTTTAAGGTGGTGAAAGGCTAAAAATAATTTAGTGTGTAGTTAAGTACTTCATGGTGCCGGTGTCGCTGTATTGCAGTCGGCAACATTTTCTGGCCAATCACACACATTCTCTGATGGATTGAATACCAAATTGGCAGGACATGGCATGTGATGTTTACGTTCACCTTCACACATGTAGTAGTGGGTGCAATCCTGGTAGTCCTTGTGGTAGCTAATGTGACCCTCCTCTTCAGCGCAAGTAACCTCATGTGCTGCAAATTAAATTAGGTATTTTTTTTTTTGTTTTAGAAATCCTATAGAATATATTTTATTTAACTTACGATCCTTTGTCGTGTATGCTCCTCTAGGTCCGTGAGACTCGTATGGTCCATCGTAGTCCAGTATCACCTTGTAGTCTTGGAGCTCATCGTTCAATGCATTCAAGAGAGGATATTTTCCACCACCGCAACGTCCTGAGAAATCGTCCATATCTACCGACCAGACCATGATTCCACCGAAACCTTGCTCCTTCAGCCATTCCATCTAGAAACAAAGAAGACAAATTTAAGTAGGCTTCAAAATAAAAAAAACCTATGTATTTTCCAAACCCACCTTCGTTTTGAGTGACCTTTCATCATCGAATCCAACCCATTGATTATTTCTATAGGCAAATGGAACCTGTTGCTCAGAATCCCACACTAGAGTGGTGTTTTCAGCCGCCATGAAGGTGCAGATCTCGTAGTAGCTTAAGAAACCTGATTCATTAGTGAATTTTCCATGTTTGCCACCTCCGGAAGCAGGTGAACCAATATCAAACTGTGTCATGTTGACCAACTCGAAAGAGCGTCCGTATGTGGGCATACCAATCAAAAGTTTCTCCTTAGGAGCGCCCTGTTTCACCCATTCGCGAGCGCTGAAATCCACAGTGAGTTTCTTTTGGTAGCCAGTGGCCGATTCCAGAGGGAACAGAGGTGAATTATGTCCAACAGTTCTTTCCCACTGTCCGTGGAAGTCATATGTCATTACATTAATGAAGTCAAGGTATTTTGAGATCTCAGGCACATCGTATCCAGCGGCGATGGCTTCGAACGAGGCTGGCACAGCAGCAGTTAGCAATAGTCTTGGTTGTCCAGATGACTTGGCTTCTCCTTCAAATGCCACTCTGAGTTCCTTCAACAGGTTCACGTAGGCAGCTCTATCATCGGCACCTCTTGGATATTCCCAATCGACATCGAGTCCATTAAATTGGTATTCTCTAAGGAAATCGATAGCTTCATAGACAAACTGATTCATGCGGAAGACGTTAGATGTTAACTCTTTGAAGGGTGTCGAGCCAAACGCCCAACCACCGATGGCTAGGAGGATCTGCAAATCTGGATTGGCTTCGCGAAGAGCAATAACCTTTTCATAGTTCTCTGGATCATCATCGCTGGCTTCGCTGAGTTTGTGGTCCTTGAGAGTCGCAAAGGCGTAGACAACGTGTGTGCAAAGTTTAGGATCAACATTTTCTGGTTCGAATTTACCAGCACCAGGGCGCTTAGAAGACCAACTAGTGAGGTAGCAGAAGACTTGAGCTGGGCGAGCTGGAAATATCAAGTAGATTTAGGTTTTGTCGTAGGTTTGTTTTGTTTTATAACTTACAATTCTTTCCAATGTTAGCCAGTCCAGACTTGACCTTAACTTTAGACTTGCGAACCTTTTGAAGAACTTCTGAGACAGAAATCTTAATTGGTTCCGGTTTATCATCCTAAAAAATTAACAAAAATTAGTTAAAAGTTTATAATAAATCTCAAAATTTACCTCCTCTTCCTCGATATCTTCGAATGTAGCAGCAACCTCAGACCAATTGACGTCCTTAGCCTCCTTGCCTCGTGAAATATTAAGCAGTTCCTCACGCATAGCTCCAATGAGTGGATACTTAACGTTTCCGCCGCAAACGTCACCCTTAAAGTCGTCCATATCAATTGTCCATACCATAGCACCGCCATAACCGTTAGTTTTTACCCAGTTCATTTTGTTTCTGATCGAGCGTTCATCATCGAAACCAACCCACTGAAAAGAAGATTCGGCTTATTCCCAATTTTCAAATTGCGTAACATAAAGTTTTATTTTTAGTCAGAAAGCCGTTACGTGACGCCAAGCGACTTTTGTTTTGTTTCGCGAAGGCTTGAATCGCTCCTTCAAGAATTTTAACGTTACGTAACACACCAAAATATGATTCGATGTTTTGAACTCTTCTTTTGCATATACAGAATACGAATCAGTCATACATACGGGCAAAGTCAACGTAAATCATACGAATGGGATCTTTCAGACGTTAAGTCGCAAGTCCTTTATGTTCTCTTGATGAAATATTCTACATTAGTGTTAAATCTGTAAGGAACGTGCCAAGAAGAATACGTTTACGTTAAGTACCCGCTATTAAGTGTAACACAACGTAATATAGAATGGCAAAATCTAATGCAGACTGACCACACCTTGAAACGTATAACTTGACACTATCTTTCATATATCTTTCTTTGAAAGCTGACAGCTCAGATTGTGGAATATGTGTATAGAACCCACCTGATCGTCCTGAACCAAATATGGCACCTTCATCTCCTCATCCCAAACATATACAGCTCCATTCAACAGCATCTCACAGATTTCGTAGTAAGCCAAGAAACCGCTTTCCTTGGTGTAAACACCCTCCTTGCCACCTCCAGTTGCTGGAGAGTTCACGCCATGCTTATCCGTGTTTGCCAGCGTGAATGATCGTCCATAAGTTGGCATACCTAAAAAAATACACAAAATTAGTCCCCTATAGGTAAAAAGCTTTCCGCCAACTAACCAATAATCAATTTCTCCTTAGGTGCTCCCAGCTTGACCCACAGACTGGCGGCATTATCCACAGACAGTTGCCTCCTCCATTCCGAATCACTCGAGTGCGAGTACAATGGGGCATTGTGGCCAGTCTCACGCTCCCACTTACCATGGAAATCGTACGCCATCAAGTTAATAAAGTCCAAGTAGCTTGCCACAGCGGGAACATCGTATCCTCCTCGCACATTATCGGGGCCTACAGGCACAGCGGCGGTCAACAACAAACGTGGCTTCTTTAACTCTTGTGCTTCAGCTTCAAATGCCTCTCGCAACTCCTTTAACAGCAATACAAAGTTCTTTTTGTCATCCGAACCCTTGGGGTATTCCCAATCCATGTCGAGGCCATCGAAATTCCTCTTCCTCAAAAATGGAATAGCCGAATAGATGAATGTCTGTCTGGTGTATCTAGTCGATGACATATCCTTAAACTTTTGCGTTCCAAATGACCAACCTCCGATAGCAAGCAGAATCTAGAAACAAAAGAGTATGATAACAAAAATAATCACCAACAATTAGTGCACTCTCATTTTCAACCAACCTTCAACTTCGAATTGGCCTTCTTAAGGGTCATCATCCTTTCGTACAGTCCACTTACGCCATCCTTCGTTTCGTCGTTGCTCTCGTACGAGCTAAGTTTTCCCTTCTTAAGCCACCCGAAGGCAAAGATCACATGGGTACACAAATCGGCCGGAATGTCTTCAGGAATGAATTTGCCAACCTTAACGCGGTACTGCGACCAATTGGTGTAGTAACAAACGATCTTCTTGCCTTTGTTGTCCGCTTCGCTGATGCTATGATCGATCTTTGATCTCTTGTTGCTCTTCAGTGAGCTGAGTGTAAGTGCTGTGGCAGCACCGCCGGCTGCTACTGCCGATCCACCGCGTAGCTTTGACTTGGAACGCACACGAAGACCTCGCACTGACGATGGTGCCGTCTGCTGGTCACTACGATCTTGTGCTGCGACGACCGGTGCTGATGCTGTGGATGCTGCTGCCTTCTTAGCCGCAATGCTATTTGTCCTTGACCCAGATGTAGTGGCCGGTGTTGTAGGACGACGGAGTCTTCTTCGTTTCGCTGCAAAAAAAATAAAAGAGAAGAGATAATGACGTTTATGGTGGAATTTTTAAATGGACACGACTTGGTTCGCCTACTATCTCGCTGCAGCCACGATAAGTTAGGAGGGCTTATGATTTATAGCAGAAGGTAGCTAGCTGTTTTGACATAATGGTAGACGCGTGAGCGTTTTATTGCAGACAACACTCCGTGGATCTATTATCTCTGAGGCAATTTTGGATTTCCATAGACTGAAGGAGCTATTGCAATGATTGTTGGGTACCATAGGCATGGCTTGCTAATAACGTTGGTAAGTACAGGGTACAGGGAAATCGATTTTAATAGCATGGTCACGTAATTTTTGTCTGCACAAATGCAGTATTTTGTAGTTTTATAGAGTTTTAAGGGTGCTTTACGATGGACTGGATTAATTTGATAGTTTTTATACCCTATCCTAAGGGTATATTAATTTTGACACATAGTTTGTAAGACCCCTTAATATTCGTCGTAGACCCATAAAAGTATATATATTTATGATCAGGACCAAATCCTAAGACTATTTAGCAATGTCCGTCCGTCCGTCCGTCCGTCCGTCCGTACGCAATTTTTAGGCCTTTAAATTCAAGCTAGAAAGCTGAAATTTGGACCACATACTCCCTAGGGCTCCGAAATGGTTAAGTGTAAAATTTTTTTGAATACGCCCACTGCCACGCCCACAATTTAGAAAAAACCGATTTAAAGCTACAGATGGACAGATAGGGGGTTATAACCTTCACAAGATATGTAGGCACTGCCCTCCTTTATAAGTTTGTCATATAAAGTTTTTTGCCACGCCTACTTTTTGTGGGCGTTTTTCACTAAAATGCTGTTTTCTTCGATAATTTTCATAGAAACCGAAAAAAAATGTTTAACAAGATATTTAGCCAATATTTTTTCCAATATATCGCCCATACAAAGTTTTTGGCCATGCCCACTTTTTGGGGGCGTTTTTTCAAAAAATGTTTTTTTTTTTTTCTAAATTTTATGAAATGAAATAAAATGCTATCCATCATCTTCTTAAGGTTTTTTTTGGGTCATATAGGGATAGGGATAGGGTATCATAGTGTTCGCTCCAAGCGGACTGTAGCCTTTCCTTATGTTTTTTTTTACTTTTGGAGACTTTTAAATCTTGTGCTTAGAATGTCTCTGGAGGGACTTGATATAGGTATAGCTTAGAAATAAGATTGTTAGGACATTAACAGTCGCACATTTTATGATATTGTGTGGTGGTACTTTCTAGTCCCATGGAGCAGAGCAGCCAATGCCTATTACTCGATAGAAGGCAATTAAGGAGTGGTATTTTAAGATGATGTAAGGCGGTTGAAGCATTTTTTTTATACCCTATCCTAAGGGTATATTAATTTTGACACATAGTTTGTAACACCCCTTAATATTCGCCGTAGACCCATAAAAGTATATATATTTATGATCAGGACCAAATCCTAAGACTATCTAGCAATGTCCGTCCGTCCGTCCGTCCGTCCGTACGCAATTTTTAGGCCTTTAAAATTAAGCTAGGAAGCTGAAATTTGGACCACATATTCCCTAGGGCTCCGAAATGGTTAAGTGTAAAAATTTTTTGAATACGCCCACTGCCACGCCCACAATTTAGAAAAAACCGTTTTAAAGCTAAGGTTAGAGAGATAGAGTGTTACAACCTTCACAAGATTTGTAGGCACTGCCTTCCTTTATAAGTTTGTCATATAAAGTTTTTTGCCACGCCTACCTTTTGTGGGCGTTTTTTACTAAAATGCTGTTTTCTTCGAAAATTTTCAGAGAAAGCGAAAAAAAATGTTTAACAAAATATTTAGCCAATATTTTTTTCAACATATCGCCAATACAAAGTTTTTGGCCACGCCCACTTTTTGGGGGCGTTTTTTCAAAAAAACTTTTTTTTTCTTTAATTAATAGAACTAAATAAAATGCTATCCATCATCTTCTTAATGCTGTTTTCTTTGGGGCATACAGAGATATGGATAGGGTATCATACTGTTCGCCTCAAGCGGACTGTAGCCTTTCCTTATGTTTTTTAATTGAATTGATTTGGGTTAAATGAGTAGTGACATTTTAAAACAGATACGACTATGGGAATCCCCTTAATTTTAAAAATTCGGTAGGTTATCATTTTTAGACCCACGAGTTTACAAACCGTTATGGAGTTATAAACTTGTTCAAGGCGTTTACTCGAAGAGGCATTGAAATATGTAGGTAATGTTGTTTTTTGGTTACTGAAAAGTAAGTATTGCTGCTAAAGAAATGTTACGAAAATTATTAGTTCCTTATTATCTCTCTTTGAGGCTTCATCGAGGAAGTGAAAAGTGGATTTTCTAAGCTTGACCCTAGCTAGGATCGGATTTAATATTTATTTCTTATCTTTTGCCCTTAACATCGACAAATGCTGATCGATGCAAGGCACGCGTCCTACATTTTAACCGTTAAACGGCTTAATTCGGAAAACATAGGTTACTAACTATCCCAGAAATGGAGTCCCTGGAGAGGCTTTGCATATTTACAAGCGCTGCAGCTCGAAGTCCCGCGATCTACAAAAAAATCAAGCAATTGGCTTCAAAGAACGCAGGTCTTTCGAAATTGTTAGGTTGGTGAAGTAGCATTTCCAGCAGCTCTTAAAAGGAGGTCGTTAAGACTTTTAAAAAGCTGAAAACGAATGCGCTGATTATGCTGTTATGATAGGGTGCATTTATGGAAGAAACCAAGCCGGTTACCGCACTATCAGCTCCATATGCCTCATCTACAAGAAAGGCAACTGCTTAATGTTGCATATAAGATTCTATCCAAGGTACTGTAGAAATGGCTGTATCAGTGTGGCTTCAGGCCCGATAAATCAATAATAGACCAAATCTTCAGACTACGACAAATCCTGGAAAAAGCGAAAGAAAGTCTAGACACATCCTAAGACCGCATACGATGGCAGTCATTACTATCGGTTTTGTAGCAAATAGCTTTAGAGAAGGATATAGTAGAAAGGATGGAGTATAAATTCCACAGGTCAGGCGGTAAAATGGAATATGCCTTCAACAGATCCGTACACATATCGGCATCATCACACTCAACATGCCTCTTACGGCAATTGAAGAACAGTATATAGTTGGTCTTTAGCGAGGACAAATCCAAATACATGCTTTCACCAAACAAGCAAACACCTATCCAAAGGCAAGAACAAAACGACTATCCGCAAACGACACATTTTGGCTTCATTTTTTTGCCAAAACAAAAGGGTTCAATATTAAATTAATTTGCGAGACAAATTCTGCGTAGAATATATGGCCCTATCTACGAGAAGGACGAATGGTGGAGAAGATGCAATAGCGAATTCTATGAACTGCACCAATATGTAGATGTAGTTCAAAAAGCCAAAAAAATGTCATTTTGATTCGGTCACATCCAGGCAATCTTCGAATCCTAGTTCCCCGAAGACCAAGCCATGGCGGGAGCCAGAGCGCTTCAGTAGCTTCGTGTTCAATTCTGTGAAGGGACAACCATTTCCATAGCATAAAATATGCAATGAACGTTCGTTTCGCAATTCATGCATTTTTACAATGTGAAATCTATTTGTGTATATGAAATTTATGAATTGCAAGTTATTACTTCACTATTATGAGTGTATCCATAAATGAATAAAATAACGGTTAAGAAATATACTCACAACTTCCCGGTTTCCATAAATATGTACAGTTATGACGGTAAAAGTGAAAGTTAGCATGGGAAAAGCAAACGAACGAATAACAAAATGTCATTCGTATTCCCACATAAAATTAAGAAGCTTATGGGAATAAGGGTAGATGTCCCTCCTCTACCTATATTTTATTTCCTCTTTCGATGTATTTTTTTCTTTGTTTTTAAGCAAGTAATCCACGTGAATAGACAACAAGACTTCACCACGCGAAGTGATTTATTAAAATTCAAAATAAAATCTTGCAATATCTGATAAAAATATATAAAACAACTTTTTGATATATATATATATTTTTGTTATTAATTTTTTTAAAAAGACAAATATTATGTATCACACAATCAATTATTACAGACAACCAGACACCATTACGCTTTTAAAAACTGTTAATGATAATGCGACATTCTTCAATTGACAGCAGTGATAGATGATGCTACCGAAGCCACTGAGAGCAATGTAAGAAACCAACGGAAAAAAAACTGTTAACATTTAAGGTCACGTTCAGTTGTTGTAATTGATTTCAAAGATGGCTATGAAATATGTATGTCTGTCGTGCGTTGCAACAAATTGCTTCTTCAATTTTGGAAGACATCAACCAGACATTAATTGCTCGATAATAAATTAATTGAAGTGAACTTACCTTGCGGTGTTTTGGTTCATATTTTTTTTTATTGTGAAATGACAAATGTTGTGAAATTGATATCATTGGAGTTATGTCCCGCAAAATAAAGCCGATTAAGTAGAGCAGAGTCATTGAGCCGACGTTTATTTTCGTATTTATCTATTGGATTTATTTTTATTGTAATTTTTATCTCGTGAACACGAATCAAAAAATTGATTTACTGGATTGACTCCACTTTTCGAGATGGGCCGTATCTTTTTCTAACACCAAACTTATCTTAACAAATGAGATATTATTTCCGTCAGAAGTGCGAATGGCGGTGGAAAAAATATGGCGGAAGGTTGTATTCCCCTACGCGTGTGTTCTCACGATGATATACTTCTTACACACACTTATATAGTACTGATCAGAGATGTCGATAATGTTAAACAAGACTTATTTAGTCTTTGACTAATGATACTTCATACTTCAAGATTCCCGCACTCTATTTTGAGGTTCATTATTCTTTTTTTTATTGTACTGACGGACTTTTACTTGTCCATTCTATTGCAACCCTACTGGTCCGCTGGTTTAACTTTACATAAGATAAGATAAACCACTGAAGCCAATCAAAATCCGAATAGATTCCCAGTCTGGAAATGGCAAAAGCCGTACAATTAGGCAAATGCACTTGCAGGGTAGCATTAAGGTTTTAAATGTTCTTCTCCGCTTATCTATCCCGTCCATGTCGAAGTCTAAGACTTTGCACTGCTCTATTCCTCAAGTTTTTTTATATTCCTTTAGTTTAGCATTCTTCATTCAAGGATTTTTTAGGTAACAGGCAAATTAAAAAGGTTCGACCGAATCTCCTATGACTACGCAGATGACTAGTAGGCATTCTGACGGGCCATAAAATACCTCAATGTATGTATATCGGCTTGGGTGATGCAACTATCTGCAAAGATTGTGGAGTATGCAAAAACACCGCGGAGTGTTTCCTATGTGGATGTCATGAGGCTTTCCAGACGTTAGGCCCTGGTTAATTGATTTATTTAAAATGATTTTGCAAGGTTTGCTAGTTTCTTGTAGTAAATGCGAGACTTTGAAAAAGCTTTAATGGAAAAAGCTGGAAATTGATGTGTGAGCGGTTTTTTCCCAATTTATAATCTTGGGAAAAAAACCTTTTAATATCTGTATGTCATTGAAATAAGGGCTAATCACTTTTTTATGATAAATTCCGCACCAAACAGTCCATAAATCCATAAATTCATGGACGGTTCAACAGCTACGGGCATACAATACCTTAACTCACATACCATTGATTACAAATCAGTCATGCTCTACTTTAATACTCTCCTCCTGAGACTCAGCTACAGCACTAATCTATGGTGGGTTCCTGTATATGACTGTATTGACGTTAATAAAAAATCGGAAAACTGTCTGCAAAGAGCTTTGAAACTGCTTTTAATGGACCTAAGCTCTTCTGCCCAAAATTAGCAGTCCATTTATCTATAAATATTTGGAATGTTTTCAGGGTTTACATAGTTAAGATTGGGATAAAATCGCAGATAAAAGAAAGGGTAAACGTGCAATTCAGCCAAATATAAATTTAGAAAAACATCATATTTTAGTAAAATTAAACAAGTCGACTTTTTGGATGAAAACTTTTCTTGGGTGCCGATGAATATATAAATTCCTCTGCTAGTACGAGTAGTGTTATCAACTTCATGCGGAAAGCATAGATTCTAATTATTTTTTTGCAACACGGGACAAAATTTCTTTTAAGTCAACTTGCCATATATCGCAATTAAAGTAAAAAAATTGTCTGTTTTTTAGTCAACTTAACCAAAAAGTTCTCTTTACAATTTTTACTCGATTCTAAACAAAAACGTGTGATTCATGCACATTTTTCGTTTATATTTAAATAAACAGGCTCATAAATTTATAATAAATCGCCTGCCATTTCACAAGACCCGTTTAATTTTAACTGTTAACTGCTAAATGTTTCATAACTTCTTGTAGGGATGACATTCTTATAATATTGATTCTAAGTGTTTACAAAATATCAATGTATGTATGTAATCATCGATCCTTTTACTCACCCTGTGCACTGTCGGTGTTTGTTAGCAGGATTACTAATATACACACAATAAAGGCCAATTTTATTAGCCGTGGGGGTATCTGAAAATAAAAAAACAAAACATCAGTACAAAATATGTCTACGAACAACAAAAAATTGACAACGAAATAAAGAAACAACATTATTAGCAATAAACTTGAGAATTTATGAATCCGCAGCAAACTAAAAATCCACCTCTACCTGGAATTACTGAGATGACTCTATACATCTTTATGTAGGTAGAGCTACCTAAATTCGACCAACAGCTTTCGATTTTATTTCAAATATATAATACTACGAGCTAGAGACAAAAGGAACAGTCACGACAATCGTAAACAAGATTCACTGTTTTAGAAGAGATCGTGATTTAGCAAATACTTGAATCTATGATCCAAAAGTGCTTCAAACAAATTCTTTTTTTTTGTTGCTCCAAAATGCTGAACATATCCATTCGAGCCAATGTAGGTTAGCATTTTGAAGATGAATTGTGTAATAGAAGTCATAATTATTTCGCGCAAAAATACGGATGACAATCTAGCACTGTCAGCTGAAAGTAGGTAAATGGGAAATAATGGATTTCAGTATCATAGACTAACGAATTTAGTCGTTAGGGCAAAGTAATAGCGAATTGAGATATTTGATATTTTATCGGAGTTGTTGGTGGTGGGAAAGTTCAGTGCAGTTTTGTAACATGTTTATGCCGATTATGGGTAGCTGCCGGTAGGTGGTGCAAGGAAAAAACCGTCATATTAAAAAACAAGTTCAGCGAGTTAGCGTTATAAATACAAATAAAGATTTGTAATTTTGATTTCGGGATTTAGTCTATTAGTGAATATATAAAATAAATATGTTAGACAATAGCTATTGGAAGAAGATCAAATTTAAGCTTTGCAAATGTTAAACGTCCGTTTTTCCGTATCAACTCTTGAGGCCTTTAAATTTAAGTTAGGAAACTAAAATTTGGAACATATACTGTCTAGGGTTCGGAAATAGATAAAAATAAAACGCCCACTGTTAAAAGGTCCACTGCCACGCCCGCAATATTTAACAACTGTTTTGAAGCTTAAGTTGAAAAGAAATACGGTTAACATAATATGTAAACACTTACCTACTTCACTAGTTTGCTGTACAAATAGTTTTAATTTTCAAAAATGTAGTTTTCTTAAAAAAACTCCACAGATAATGAAAATTCATGTACTTATCTATTTATTTAGTATTGGAATAATATCGTGATCCTTCAGTCCTGCTACCAAAAGCATTAAAAGAGGACCTCTCTTTAGGCCTACCTCACTTATGAAAACAACGAACCCCTAAGCCGTATGATCTTGCGACTTCCGCTTAGGCAAAGGAAGCCTTAAAACCTATCTCTACCGTCCCTGGAATACCTTATAATATAATTTCTAATCTAATAAGACCTAAGTGTTAGCCTTAATTTAAGTTTTAAGTATTGCTCGAATTAAGCTTATAAAGTTAAGCAAACTCTCTGGGGCGAGAGGTGTAGTGGGGAGTGAGGAGTGAGGAGTTAGAACAGCTGAAGGCTAGGATGGATGAATGTACTCGCTGACAGATTTACGACAGCGGGAGATTAATTGGTAGCTACTAGAGAGTATATACTTACTCAACTCAAAGAATTTGGTGTCTTGGTTACGTTTGCTCGGCTGCCAAGAAATGAGACCCTAAAAGTTGCACCAATTTTATGGGACATATTCTTACAAGCATCGCTGAATGTGCAGAATTACGGAGAGATAATGGGTCGTTAGTTGTCGTTTTACCATCACACTCGTGTGGGTTTTTGGACACGGGATTGTAGTGATCACCACAGAATTAAATATAATTTCATTGAACTGAATTTTTTTAGAAAGTTCTGCGATGTTTTGAACGGGCCCTTATGTTTATGTACTTGAATCCAAAACATCTCTGACGTATTAAACCATGGAAAGACGAAAAATTATGAAATCCACCAAGAGATCTTTGCGAAGGTGTCCGCCTGAGTGAATGGAAGAAAAGTGTCTCAAAAATTAGAAGGTCTAAACGCCAATAAAATAAAACAGTTAAATAAAATGTAAAATTGTGAAAAAGTTTCCACTATTAAAAAACAATAAAAATAATGTGCTCGACGGAATTCCCTTTATTAGTTTTAGAGATATTGGCGTTACTTAAATAACCGTTATTCGAATTTTAATCGAAAAACTCAGTAAACAGTATTTTCAGCCCCATCACAAGTATCTATAGTACAAAAAGAGACTAAAATACTTGGAACCATTTTCGAGAAAATTAGTGATAAGTGATTTTCACAAAAAAAATTGTATGGCAGGTACCGCTATTTAATACGATAAAAAATAAAAAGATGCCCTGAGATGTAACTCCAAAAACCTTATATACGAACTATGAAGAAAAATGTTTCACTATACGGCGCCCGGACAGACAGACAGACCGTAGAACGGCATTGGCGGACCCACTTTTTTAGACTTCTCTATAGTCGTAATATACTCAGTTTGAGTTCGAAATTTACTCACTATTTACTGTACTAATATGTATATACGAGAAAGTTCAAAAAGACTCATGCAAATGTTTAAGGGCAAAAGACCCAAGGAAAACTTAGTCACCATTCAACGGACAAAATAACTTATAATTAATCGATTAATTACTAATTACAATTAATTGCGACAACGTATTATCAATGCTAAAACGCGTAGGTTCAAGGGAGTTTAAACGATTTTAGAACAAGTTACTGCAGGTAAAATTTTACTTTAGACCACTTACTGGAAAGGCTTAGTGTAGAGCCAACTAGGTAACTAAGTCAGCCAGAATTTGACTAATGACAAGAGCACCGTCTAAAAACGAACACAAATGAAAATTTTCAAACAATTAAAAAATGGGGATAATAGTTTTGTATGAGAAACTTTCAAAAAACGAACGAAAATGCAATATTTTCATTGAGCGTTACCTTCAATTGCGTCAAGTTAAGTTTAAAAATGTTCTTATATCAAACTGTGAGCGTGGCGGTGGGATAACCAAGCAAATCGTTACACTTGTTCATTTCGGGACTCTAGATAGTTTATGCCACAAATTTAAGCATTGTAGTTCAAACTTAAAGCCCTCACAAATTGTAACTGACACGCGACGGTTTGTGGGTCATTGTAAGACAAGGTGAGAGCTACAAGCAATATTAAGGGTGTAGATTAAGGGTGATACACAACGGAACCATATCTATGACCCACAACCAGCAATAAATATTTAGTTAAAATAATATCAAGTTTGTTTTCGACTCCTAAATTCTATCTATCTAGCTGAATTGCTAGCATTGAAGTAACCTGTAAAACTATATGAAGTACTTTTTATTATATTGAGACTTCATATAGTAGTTAGTTAGTTAGTTTAATCCAAATATTATTCTTTTAAAGAATTAATTCACAGATATGGATCATTCCTTTGAATTCGATTATTTCCAAAGTGTTCTATGTCACATTTTCCGAAAAAGTATATATAAAAAAATTAATTTAATCTGCTTCACATGGCAAAGAACTGCGCTGCACTGAGCAGTGCAGCTTGAAAAAGTCGCTATATACATAGAAGCGTTTCTCAGATCTGTCATAGCACGACAACCATAAATGGTCCCTCCACAGTTATCACAATCAAACCTGTCTTGAAGTTTTTTTTATAAACATCACCCCGCTTTCGATTTATTGGAAAAAATATTGAATTATAAACTGAGCAGTTTACGTCATTACCACTAAGATAACTGGATAAACAAGACCAAGACAGCTGGTGGCAGTTAAATTAAATACCAATCTTGTTTGCAAACCTGATCTATTTGGAGTCGCATATGACCCTGCTTCATATACACGAGGAGAATTGAAAAATCTTACAAAAGGACGTTTACTGCTTGAGATATGAAAATGAAATCGTGGGAAACACGGTGTATTCTTACGCATACTAAGTTCGATTGGAATCGATAATAAAATGTAAACAATTTCAACTCAAAACAAGAGTACAAATAAGGAGTTCACATCATTCCAAATTAGCCCTTGGATGAGTGGCGGCCCATTGAAATAATCTCTTAATTGAATAGATTCATGGTCAAGCTAAGACCATAGACCAAAACCTAACAATACTATGAACCACAAAAGTAAGTACCTATCACACTTCACTGTCATATTGTCCGCTCCCACGCATTTCAGTTCGCAAGTGCTATAACACTTTACCCATCTTTCTTATAGACTCGAAGTTTTCCCAGCGGAATTCAACACTTCAAAATACCATAGCTTCCCCGCGAGGCGCTTTATTGGACACCTACAGTAACACTCCAGCTAACATTGACCTACATTACTGTGGCCATACTCTATTCGTTACCGATACAAAGTGATTCAACCTTAGATAACTGTACATCATAATGAAAGATACCATATCCGTTCGGACTGAGTGCAGCTGCCATGACAAGTTGAATGACACGATAATTTCATAATTCTGACACTCTCTTCGCAGTCGTAGTACGTACCTCCCCATTATGTCGTGCTTCATTTAATTAAAAACCAATTTACTATTTACTCAAGTATTATCCAGTAATCTGATTGCAATTAAACATTACCAACGCAAACTGACCGATTTTTAAACTCAAAGAAGCTACGACCGTGAAGGCTGTCTTTGACGACACGTGAAGTCGTGACTTTGAGTTTCTTTGTGGCACTAAGACTTCAAAGTTGCATTCTTAAACAAGTCCTCTTAGATTTAGAATACCAAGTTTAAAGTGTGTGTGTGTGGGTTTTTTTTTTTAGACAGTTTGCACGAAAAACTGCATTTGGTATTCCGCAGGGGAATAGATTAGGCACAGATGTTGTTATTCTCCAATATATTGGCGTTGAATTGTGTCAAATGTGCCCTCTAAGCCATCTAATAAATAACCCAACCATTTCAGCAAACAGATAGATATCTTACAATCGTGGTACAGCCATCGCTGCGTTCTATGGAGCTGGACATTCGCTTTGCAGATAAAACGAACGAACAATGGCTGTCCTGGATTTTTTGTTGTTACGTTGACTACCTACGTGCGAATACTTGTTTGGTAGGTTGTCGTTGTCAGCCAAAGACAGTTTATGTGATATGTAGTTATGGTGGAATTTGATTGATTCCATGTCGGATAGTGTGGATGGTAACAAGGCAGAATGTTGTATGGACACATGAAAATAGATTAATTATTTTTGTTGTTGAAAACGGGTTACAGTCATATATCTATGTATAACCGGCTCAGCTTTCGGCTCTCGTGTTAAATATGCTGACAGACTTAGGTAGACCTTAAAAACGTCCACGTAAAATGTCCAAATTAAGGAATGCATTCATTAAATTCTGACCGATTTGCTTGACACCGCAATCAGATCAGATTGTTACACCATTTATGGGGACATTTTAATGTATTGTTATTACCCTGCCCCTTTTTCATGTTGCCAAATAAAGTGTTGCACAACACCTGCTTTTTTTTCTCCACAGCATCCAACATAATGTGTACCTCCTTTACTCATGAGACACACAAAATAACTCATATTAAGCTCAAGGCGATGACGGAACAAAACACGCAAAAAAAAAAAACCAAATCCAAAATCGCATTCGTAAGCTTGTTTTATTTGGCCGCCCATGTTGTGTCGTTGTCGTCGTCGTCGATCCCGATGCTGATGATGAGAGTTCGACGATCAGTTCCGAAATAAAAAAAAACACACACACAAAAAATCTCTATCTGATCTTTGGTCATATGGCAGAGATATTATCACCTAAGGTGATCCGCATGCCGCGTAGTCCATGCTGAGGGTTAAGCTGCACTCAGCACGAGCTCATACATTTCACTACGAAAGCGGCATACCACATAGCGAACGTTTCGAAGCAAAACGCTTTACAAAAAATTAAATAAACTGCGATATTAATCATTCTGATTGTGCAATCCGGCGTTGTGGCGAAGTGATCTGCAGTTCACCTGTTCCAAATGCATGAAGTACGAGTACAAGTACCAGTACTTTTGTATTTCATTAAATCACCTCATGTGTGTATTTTTAGAGATTTATTGCATTTGGTTTTTCGGTTTGTGGGTAATTTAGCGGACTTTTTGTGTAGCATGGATGGCATGGCTTTAACCACTTGTATCCTTTCGCTACGAGTAAATATAAAAACAACATTTAAGCTGATATAGGATACAATGTCGATGATTTTATTGTTTATTTCAGATTCAAATCAATCGCTGAAAGGGAAACTGGTCTCACCAACTTGTATTTCCACTCTGAAAAGAGTGACTGGAATATTCCATAACAACAGCTGCTAAGGTATGACTCATTTTCTAGCACATCTGTCAAGTGAAGTCAGAATTAAAATGTAATATACTATTTCTTAACGAATGAGCCCGACAGTGTCATTATCATCACACTCTAAAGTAGAATTGACAGAAGTTAAGCAAGTGTCACAGAAGACATACGCAAACAACGTTTAAATCGTAAAGGATTAGGGATATGCAAATTCTTAAGCTACTATTCCACTTGAGTATAGTTTTATTACCCGGATTAGGAGAACTGGTTGGAGAATTGTAAACATAAAATAAATTTTGTGTTTAAGCGAAAATATTTTAAAGCCATATTGATTTGCATGCAATTAGCAAAGTTGCCAGAAAGTAATCAGGTCATAATTTAGCATCTTTTATTGATCTGCAGGATAAGATTATAGATTTTTTTTTTTATTTTCAGGCGATGTTTAATAATTTTAATATTTAATGATTTTATAGCTTTATCGGTCTTTAACCCTTTAGCAATGGGTAAAGTCCTAAGGTGATACATTTAAATGCTATATTGTGCAAACTTAAGCGCGATTATAAAAAAAAACGTTATTTCATCTAATAACTAAGCTCAACATGAAGTTTCTGCTGTAATTATTAACGCAGTTATTTGAACTAACGTTTAATGATATGTGCTAACCGCAGCTCACTTTTAAACTTGCTTACAACTCTTGAGTGATTTACTACAAAAAATATTTGTGTCAATTGGAAAAAGGGCATGGGTCCATTTTGCTATATAAATAGGACTTATCAACTTCACTTGGGTTAAGAAAATTTTCACACCGTAATAAAAAATAGGGTTCAAGGTCTATCTGACTTATTTTAATATTATTTATTTGAGTTCCTGCAACTTTTAATGAATCTTAAAAAATTTAGCCTTCTTTTAGCATAATTTATTGTGGATTGTTGTTTTTACTTAGTTACCACGTCGCCGTCGCTAGTCACCCTAGGTTAGGTTAGGTTGAATTGGCAGTCGGTGAGGCCGACTCACTTCGACCAAAAAAAGGTCGGTTGTGATACCATGTGGATTTAAACTTTTACGACTCTACTCGTTAAACCATTTGGAGCTCTGGATATAGCGAAAGAGATCTTCAACGTCAGTAGTTGACAGATCTTCAAGATTGACATGGAAGAAGGCACCTAGGTGGACTATATGTTTCTGGGAGAGAGCACGGCAGGTGTGGGATTGCTTACTCTTCCTCCTCGTCCATGCAGCTTCTGCAAAAGGCATTTGAGTATATAAGACAGTGATGACACCTATTGTAGAGCTGACGTGCAATCTTTTTAGAGAGATCAAACACTTAGAGCTTTTCAGTTGTGCCACTAGTTAATTTTCTCAATAGCTTCCAATTTTATCATTAGTTTTTATGTGGCAATTAGAATGCATAAGGAACCTTGCAAGTTCGTCGGCCTTGCAGTTCCCAGAATATCTCTATGCCCCGGCACTCAGCAGAGGTGAATGTTGAATCGCTTCGACATCATCTTTATGAGAGAGGATTGGTATTCTAGGACCCTTTATCAGTTTTTGATTCATTGGTGTAGAAGTGGATCTTGAATTGAACCATGCTATACAATGTGGTAATAATAGATTATGCAAGAACAAATAGAGAGAGATATTTATTTATCATAGAGAGCTTGCTCTTACAGCCTTCCTCGATATAGAGGGGCTTTTAACGTTATTAAAAGGCAAGCGATCATGCATTCTCTTGAAAAGCTAAATATTTTTGTTTAACTCTAGGGCACAGCACAGTAAGAAAATCGATGACCAGGACGGAGTCATTTCTCCATTGCCACTCTCCCTTCATAAGCTTAGCGCAAAGGCAAAGGCAAACAGCATACGCTGATAATGTTGTCATCATTATGTAGGCTTAATTCATCAATACAATCAGTACAATATAGGCTGCTATAAAAACTCTTAGCAAATGAGCTTCAGACTGTGGGCTTAACGTCACTTCCTCTAAGACGGAGGTTCTTTTCACCAGAAAATATAAACTTCAATCCTTCAAAATCCTTTATCCAATGCCGGCAGTACAAAGAACTGCCAGTGTTGCTCTTGCAGGTGCTTAAAGTACAATCACCCACGGCGGCACTGGATATGTTTGGGTACCTTCTGATTTGTAGACATACAAGTTAAATACCAACCGTGCAACAGTGCGCTGCGACTGTTCAAGAAGACTGAAATTAGATTTTGATACGCCATATTCAATAGCGTATCCTTATAGAGATGAATATTAAAACAATACAGTCATTAATCCAGGTAAAGTGTTTATGTACTTGGAAGTAAATATAAAACCACCACTGAAAACAGTGTTGCCAATTTAAAGTTTTCTAAAATATAAAATTTATCCTGCCTCTACTTCAATTGTAATTTGCAATTCTTTTCAACACATCTTCGTATTTATTTTTCCCAGAAACTCCTGACCTTATTTTAGTTCTGCAAAATATAAAAACCGTAATTTAGCTTACATTTAAAATTCGTTACTCATTCTTCAAAACACTTCACCTAATTACGTTGAATTCAGCCAAGAATACAACTATTCCCGAAATTTCCAACTAGTATCCGCAAAAAGACAATTCCAAACGTGCTCAGAATAATACAATTACCAGCAATGCTAAAGCACCCATTTAAATACGGTTTACCTACCGCAAATTTATTATTCACCTCGAGGCTATAACTGCATTTTGGATTTAAGCCAAAACACAAACACAAAATGCCAATTGACTAGGCAAAATGTCATTACAATGTGTCAATATAAAATACGTATTCAATTTAAATAAAGTCTCTTTAAACCAACCAACCACTCTTACGCAACATCATTAGGTATTCTGTTCCAGATACATAGATACGAGTATCATTTGCAAAGAACTATACCTTGTTCTAATGAATTCAAAATTAAGTAATTGGCCAAAGCCAGAAGACGAAGAGAACCTGAGAAGATTTATTACACCATTCAACGGTTAACACTTTCAAAATAAAAAAAATAATATTATCAAATTACCATCAAAGCCAAGAGAAGAACAAACGAAAGGGAAAGAAAATCCGTGTCAATCTCAACTGAAGCCAGCCAGATGTTCAACCATTCGCATTACGCCATCTGTTGGCTGCTTGTATTGCCTCCGGACAATGACCATAAAAAGAATAAAAAAAGAACGACAAACAAGAACAATAGACAGAGAATAGAAGTGGAGTATTCGTAGAAGGATTACACAATTGCCACCGCACTCGAAAAAGATACGAGTACGAGTACGAGTACAAGAACAGAATATCTATCGTTTTAGGACCGCTTTGGAACTTTACTTTCAAAATTTGCACATAAAGCTCTATTGAGATCTTGACTAATGATGGATGGTGATTGTGTGGTGGCTTTGTGCCGGATATTTAAGTTGTCTTGAATATTTTTAGCGATTGCTGCGTTTGTTGTTGTTTTGGTGTTCTTTTTTTTTCTTTTTTTACGGATATAATCGAACTGGCCTTCGAATTTAGAGAAAAGCTATCGAATTGAGTTTCGAGATACTGAATAATGTTCGTACATCGAAGTGCGAGATTGAACAACAATAATTTGCTCGATCAGTTAAGGTCGATTTGTATCTTTTTGTGTTTGGTTTTCCTTGCTACATTCCGTTTGTTAGTGGTCAGTTAATTGTTTTTAAATTACGTACTTCCTTGTAAGTGCGGTATTTTGGGATTATTTTGTTGTCTTTATGGCACGTTTGTAGTCATCGCGTGAAGTACTCCAGCTTTGAATTTCAGTTCTCTTGCTGAGGTCAATGAAATTGATTAGAATTGAATGGAATTGTTGGTTATTTGAATAAAATTGGCTGGTATACCCGTAATAGTTGAACTCTGAACGTTTGGAAGTATTTGTTAGAAAATTAAGTACACAATGAGTAATTGCTGGCTTTAAAGAGTTTTGCATCATGCTTAAGATGGATTCACTGTTGACGACCCTGAAAAATGAAACTCGTGAAATGTGCTGCATGTACCTAGCCAAAAATTATGGGAGGCGCTGGACTGCTATAAAGCGGACACCATTCTCTTACAGGGGATTGAGCCGGCTCAGTGAAAGATGACGATGGAGTGATGGAGTCTAATTGAGTGCAATTTTTTTTTTAAGCGGCAGATAATCAAACATAAATTCGCGAACATGCCACAGCGAGGAAAAGTACGACGGCATCAAAGGAAGTTTCTACGAGCTTCTCGACTAATCTTATGAATACTGCCTTAAGTATGTCGTTAAAATCGTCCTTGGCGACGTATGCCAGTCCTACAATATTTTAGATGTCCAAATATTGGAACCAAATTCACGTTGAGTAATTACCTTGTTTCTAAGTGGCAAGGAGAACGTTGAACTTTGGCTTTTACAATAAGCCGACAGAACCATTGTCGCTTATCCCTTAACCTCTCAAAAAGTCTTGTACAATTGCTGAATACTCAGCTAGTGTCAGTATTGCAAGGGACTTTTAAACAAATAGCACCCTGGCTATACTTTAAAGGAGCAATTTATAAATATGAAGAACTAAACGACATAAAGGTCGAAGAGGTTGGGAAAACGATGAAATACTTAAAAAAGCCTGGAACGTTAGGTCAACTACAGATGCAATCTAAGTATAAAGATCATAATGAAATTCAACGTGATTTCTTAAAAGATTTGTATGTGTTGTTGAATGATTTGAAACCTACTTTCATCATGATCATGTACAAATAAAAAAAAGGTAACCCTCGGGAATCACCGGGTTTCAAATCAAAGTCGGTGTACACCAAGGAAGTGTCATTAGACCTTTGATTTTAACTGCAGTTCTACAATGTCTGCTTGATGGAAAATTACCTTTAAGTACATCAGGTTGTCTTTGTTGACGATGGAGCCATCAAAAATAAATAATGATTATATAAAATATCAAAACAGCTAATTATCCAACCCTTTCCGAAGTTGGATAATTGTAATGTAGTGATTGTAAAATATCCAGATATTTTTTTAAAGGGAAAACCGGCGAGTAGAAATGTAGTCAAGTGGGAGGGTTATAATCCTTCCTTATGATAGAAGGGCATAAGGAAAACCCCCATGGGTCGAATTTAGGGGAATGGCAATTATATATTTAAAGTTTCAAGTAAATGCGACAAAATAATATTCTTTCCCATGCATCTGATTAAGGGTTACCCCTAATTCACTACGAATTAAATCATTTACATTCTCTCTGACAAAAGGGCAGCTTTACTTGCAATTAACGCCTTTGAGATAACATCAACTGTAGTATGGGATTGTCTTCAACTACTCCTAATACTAGCCACCACTAACAAAGTACAATTCATTTGGGTGTCAGGTCACAGTGGACATAAAGGCAATGAAAAAGCAGATGAACTAGTAAGTACAGTATCCGCATCCCAAGTCACGATGCCAAGACAATTCAGCGGGCTACCTATGAACACTACATAAAGTTGTATCAAAACCTGGCTAAAAGAGAAAAGCTAGCACAAAATAATACTTGTAGATTGTGCAACGAAGACGAGGAAACAGCAGAACACAATATTATGTGATTGCAACTGGCTTATACAAACCCGTCAACGTTATTTAGGTAAGATCTACCTTAAAGCAGTGCATATAGCTGCCAGCTCACCTTTATAACTAACTGCGGCTTCATTGATGAGCTCTAAATGGAGGACACCACATTAGGCCTATGTGAGGCCGCAGTGATCTGGCATACAGTATACCACCTTCAACATACAATCTAATCTAATCTAATAGTTTTGCCCCCGAAAACGGGCAATCGGTACGAATTCAAAATTGTGCTGAAACTTGTGTGTGTAGTAATTTTTCAATTTCCATCAGATTATTTTGTTCAGCAGATTTTGAATTAAGGAATTAAAGAAATATCCATATTTTTTATTTTTTCTCACTAAAAAGGTTAAAGGTGCCCCCAAACAAAATTTTAACACAGTGTTAACTATTTTTTAGATCTATCTGCTGCGTAAAAACTGTCAAAAATTAACTCAATGATGTAGGTTATTTAGCAAGTTGATAACTTTTAAATGATTTATTATTATTATTATTATCGTTAATTTAAGTGCTGCAATAGTCAAAACCTATAAAACAAGAATAAATCCTATAACTAATTTGGAAAGTGCTGAATTTAAAAAAAATGCAGGTTCTCAAAACCAAATATGTTGAAACTAATTACTAAGGGAAGCCATTGGTGGAAACAAAAAAGGCGGCCACATTCCTGTAATTGTACAGGTGATGGCTGCTATCAACGTATAACAAAGTATTTAAAAACATTAAATTATTTTATATCAGATTTTTTTTAATCCATTTGATTTCAACAACATTTTTCCACAATTTTATTTCGTAGTTTGTAGAAATTTGTAAATTTGTTATTTGAATATGTCAGATGTCAGCCGAAATGTAATAGATTTTATTACAATTTATGTCAGTGATGCCATTTTCAAGCAAATTTATCAGGAAAACAGTCAGTTAGTTATTGTATGGAGAACAATTCATTATTAATAAGAAAGTTAACAACCGGATAACTTTTTTAGCAGTGTGCTATTTTACACATAAGTTAACGAGCGAATAGAGTCTTATTATTAATAAATTAGTTTTTGAGTTCTGCGCTGCTGAGTCAGTCAGTCAAAAAAAATTGTTTTGATTGCTAAAGATCAGAATATTACATTGCAGAAGAAACAACATTTAGGATCCATAAATCACCGCATCGTAAAAACAAAATGTCTTTGGTTTTTGAATAAATAGCGCCAACGGCTCTTAATTTACCCCAATTTGATAGTACCTCGAGGGCTAAAATTATCAAATCGTCTGGGGTGATTAAGTAACTATTTAACCAGTTTAATCTCTTGGCCATAATTTCAGCATATTTGTTTCCAAACTACGATTACAATCCTTCGAAATCAATTAATTAAATCAAAACCCACGCACCACTAATCGCTATCGATCGCCTCCATAACGACCCAAAAATGTATTTAAACATTTTTTTTTTCCATAAACCAATACCAATACTAATACCACTCCAGTTGCGATCTGAATCTCATTAAAAGCATAATAGCAACGCAATCCCCAAGATTAGATCGTCCAGCTTCACCAAGAGTGCTACTTTGTTACAAACGGCATTTCATTGTTAACATACCCGATAAGTGCGCTATGTTATTCAACCGTACATACATTTATCCCAGGCAATTATAAATAAATTTATCACTGGGAGTGGTAGTTTGCTTTACTCTGCTGCTGACTTTAATCGCATAAAATGAGGTTAAAATCGAGTTCAATTCGATTACAGTTTAAATAGCTTTTTCGAAAGTAGTCTTATACGATGTAAGTACGTACTTACACAATAGCTGTTTACCCTTCAATTTACCCAGTAAATATTTGCGCCGAAACTCACCTAAAAAGAAAAGAAAACAAAAATTTATATTAGTTATTTTATTTTTATTTTTTCAGTAAGCAGTTCATTTGTATGTAATTAGAAAGTTTAAGGAAATGTTTGTATGTTCATTTTTTGCAAATGCAAATATTAAATTAAAATGCCGCTGCAACGGGTAAGATTCTGATGCAATCAACTGCAAATTTACCACCGCGTTACTGCAGCAAAATACAAATATTTGAATGCAAACATACGTACTTCGTGCTGTAGTAACAGCTTTTTCTATAAAAGTTGCTTGCAACTTTCAGTGGACGCCCGCTCCCCAGCTAATAGTACGAAACAGGTGAAGTGAGTGGCTCTCTTGTCGTTGCTGTCAGTCATGTGTACAAGTTCGTATGTCAACTCTTTCGTTACTGTGTTTTTCTGTTTTTTTTTGGCGAATTTCTTTCAACTAATTGGTTAGTCAATTTGTCCTATTATTTGCCAATTTTGGAAACATTTCCTTCGTTTTGGTAATGGAATGTATTTCTCACATAGAAAAAAAGAAAAGAAAAGTCGAGGCTTGGAGAGAATTGATTGAATTTGTTACGTGCCAAACGTTACGTATAGTGGAAACTTTCTGCTTCGCTTCATTTTTAAAGATAACTATCATCAAACACAAACGTAATAGACTCATAAGCGAGGGAATTTGTTCCTTGTTTTAACGATTGCCCATATTTGTAGGTGAAGTGATTTAAAATTTAACACCAAATGGGCATCTTATAAGTTTATCACTGGTTAGCCGCGCCGCCATATTAAGCTTTGCATAATGCTAATTGAGAAATGCGTAAGAAGCGTACCATTCCAAGATCTTGATCTAAGCGATGTATTTGCATATGCGTGGGTAGAGAATAACGGTGAAATATAAACAAATATTGAATGCCAGGGACACGTGTTAATTTATTGCGGTATTCAACTGTGTGTTGAATTGGCAAATGCCTAAGCAATGTAAAAAATATGGTTTAATTTATCATCTTTATTTTTATGTCAAACTAAGTAAATTGTTCTTAAAATAGCGTAAAATGTGTGATTTGTTATAGTATTGACATATTTTTTTTTATAATTTACTATTACATTTGGTGGCGGCTGAAATTATAAGATTTTTATAAAGGTCATCGTAGAAACCTGTCACTGATCTTGTTCGTTGCCTGTCTGGAAAAATATAGCTCATATTGAGAAATATGAAAGTTATTGGCTAGTTGTCTTACTCTGCTGTTGTATTCTGACACCGGCCGGCACGATGCAGGGTTAATATTTCACCGGAAATGAAAGCCATTCTGGTCGGTAGAGCAACCTTCGAGGTGGAATAGGTCTTTTACAGTTCTTAAACGAAACTTTGCTGACAATTTAAGTAACTTGCCTTTATTTTTCGATGGCTGACTGAAACTTCAAACGATCCCCAATCTCACATTTCAGTGTGCTGTGAATAGGGTATTACTTTAACTTTCTTTTTTTTTTTTGCAAAAATTGTAGTCAATACGAAAATGGATAAAATTAATTTTAAGCAATACTCCCTTGAGTATTTTGAGCTATCAATCATCTTAAAATTTGATCAAATCAAGCTGAGTTTCATAAAATTAAGGAAAGAATTCCCGTGCAAAACAGATTTCTATTTAAAAAAAACTGTCTGCAGCTGGGTAAATGCACGAGATACACTTCATGACATTCCATGTCGTTTCCTTGAGCAGAATCAAACCGAGAAAAAAAAACGTTCACGGTCCGCCGACGGCTGTAGATGAGACAATTTTTCAATTTTTGTATGCTTGGTTGAGAAGAAGAACCTTTCTTTAATTAACTACAAAGAAATCAATTATCATTATACTATGTATAGTTGTGTGTGGAGTGGAACCACAACAAACTAGCAATTTATTGCCAAACAAATTTTTATTTTCTTAACCAAGAGTACGTGATTGTCCTCAATCTTAAATTGCATTCCCTTCGTACATCAATCGATTGACCCTCAATCAGTGGGTATTTTCCCATTGTCATCGGCTTTTAGCAAAAACTCACTACTACCAATATTATTAAAAAATTGACTTGGCGGGGTCTTAACAACTCTAAGCAATTAAAATTAAATAGAAAAAGAAATAATTAAACTATAAATTATGTGAATTACCGTTTGGTCACTAACCAGACGATATGAATGTAAGAAAAAAATAAATAAATAAACGATAACATTCAAATTTTCCCCACGTACGGTTGCATTTTTTTTTATTAATGTATTTTATGATAATTTTGTCGCCATATATTACGAGGTTCTTTCTGATTGACAGTTATGCGAAAAAAAACGATGGTAGACTGATGGCGAAAGTTGTGTGAATTAATATTTTTAGTTAAAAAATGTTCATGCCAATAGTGTGTTAATAAGCTAAATTAAAAAATATGTAGTTATGTAATTCGATGATGTATTAATTTAGGTATAGCTGGTTGAAGTGGAATTTAAGTGATTTATTACAATTTAAGTTAATTGTTTAAATATTCAGTGGTAAGTTTACCATGACAGTATTTTAATTTGATTATTTTGAGTGAATATTGTATAACTTTCTAATTAAAAAATATGAACATGAAATATGTTGAATGAAAATGAAAGTAGGGTCATTGACTATTGGCCTTCGAAAATGTTGCAGGTCAATAGATTACCAATGAGAACCAAGTATTAATAAACTCTTTCCACAAACAATTACCAAAAACAATAGACACAAATGAAAAGAGCTTACATGCGAGTATCTTGCTATACTAGTGAAACACACGAACAGGCATGTACATTCAAAAACGTTCGACAGATATAAAAGATTCATTTAGATAAGCTACTTGTGGCTTCGGCAAGTTGTCAATGCAAATTTAATTTGGGGGAAACAATTAAGTAACATTGCATGGAGCAATCTGATTAGTTATAATAATGTCATTCGCTCGACCAACCATAACATTTTCCTTTAAATATGCAGCTCACTCACATAACATGTATACACGTATATTTGAGTTGAGCTCAGCTTTCAAAATTTGAGAATTTAGGAAGGAAAAATGGTATGAAGTGTGATCCCTCCGAACTAGGTTGTAACCATATCTTACTATGTCATGTGCGGATTTCTTAAGCCTTTGCTACCTCTCGCTACCCGAATTACAGAAATTTTTATAGACATGAAGAAGAAATGGTAGAAGCAGTGTCTTTAATAGAACTGTCATTTTTTTTTAAATAAAAGTATTTGTTTGGTAACGTTCTCGAAGGATTCCGAAAACTGTGTTCGTTACATCATTTTCCATGTTAAGTTTTGATAAAAAAACCGGTAGAATTAATTGATGATCAGTTCACTAAAATGGCATGTCTCTTACTTAAATTATTCATTAGCTTAATGTTTTAACTCGTCTACTTACTCGACGAATAGCAGATCTTCGTTCATGCTTTGTCTCTGTTCATGAATCATCACGTCATCAATTCTGATGGCTAAATTATGTGTAACTGAACGTGTCGTCTCGGGATTAAAATTATTTTATAGTGTAAATAATATTGGCCCCAATGTCGACCCTTGCAGAATACCGACTTTCAACTTTAACTTCGATAAAGTATTATTACTACCCACAGTACGACCTTTAAACGTAGTTTTATCGCTGTGAATAAGATATTAAGATATTAGGCAGATATTAGCAGAATTTCGAGGCCCCGTATCGAATGCTTGTGAGAAGTCAAGCAAAACGAGCGTTATCGACTAAATTAGGCAAAGTGGTAGTACAAAGTTTTGCAAAACTTTTGAGGCTTCGGTGTACTTCCACAAGACCAGCTCAGTTTAAATATAGCGGGGCATCTACTCTGAACTAGTTCTGGTACTCTAGCTTTCGTCGATAGCAAGCTCCTTTGGACCATGCTTGACAACACAAAGATACTTGCTATTTTCTAGAAGTGCAAGGGTGGCCTTAACATAACATCTGGGCTAGGAGGGTGGATTTAAACGACAATTATTAGGTAAAGCATAGGGTGTTTGGTGGAATAAGCTTTTATGCTAAAACGTTATTGCTTCTTTAAGTTTAACTCATAAGAAGATTTATTTTGGGCTGAATCAAGGTCTCACTAAGCAATAACTTCGGCTGAGCTAATATTTTAACGTTGACTTTTCTTAATTTCAAGAATAGATTCGGCAGAAGTATAGCTAAGTGTAATGACTGAGAGTTCTTTAGTCAGTGCTTCAACTCAAGCACTCGTTAATTTCGATTGGAAAACTGAAGTGATGAGCCTTGTTTGGGTTCCGAGTCGTACTGGAAAAACGGGAAATTAAATTTCCACCGAACCTGCTCGCTCAAGGTGTTCTCAGTAACTGAACTTGTTTTGGGTCTGCCGGCATCCATTGCGGCATTTGTTTTACCGCTAGCGACGTTTGTGGAGGGAGAGGGTGGCGAGAATACCGCGAAGCATTTCCTCTGTTACTATTCTGCCCTTTTTCCAACCTGGCTCAAGACCCAAAGTCAGCGCTGAACATTTAAGCCTTTCTTCACTTAAGTGTTCTTTTATTACCGTGGAAGCTTCTATCATGGTACTTGATTCACGTTATGTGAATACGAAGTCCCAAAAGTTCTATCGCTAAAGCTTTTCATTTTCTTTTCAATAATCCACTTCGACTAAACTGCATCTAATTTTTTAAACTCTGACTGGTATTACAAATCCTTAGATTCCTTAGCTTCGAAGACAAACTTGAAGATAAGAATGATAAATAAGGCAGCTAACACGCTGCACTTTGCAAATAGAGCAAAAAAAAGCATTATTCTTCTCATTTATTAAACACTTCCATGTCTGCTTCTCTTTACAATTTACGTCAGAGAGTCGTAAATTATTGCGGACGACTATCTGCGTCTACAGCTTGTATATCCATTATTTTCTTAAAATATTGCAAAAAGCGCGGCAATGCGACGACCTCAAAAGTTAATTGAACTCAACTCATCAATACCTTCACTTGGCCCAGCCAGACGGAACTCATATTTATATTTAACCAGTCTTGCCAACTTTGACATAACGTAAAGCGGCGTGGCGTTCCACGCATATCTGCTGTTTCCGAGGTTCCGGCTTTTTATTTAATGGACAAACAATACTTTCTAATTCGAATCAATTAATATTCTACAAATATTTCCGCCTTAGTCAACCCAACGACGCCACTGAATAATTAAAGAACAATTTCAATGTGTTCCACGCTTTTGTTTGTCCACGAACTTTTATAGATCAAGTTGCACGACTTTGTTCATACAGCTGCGAAGCCCACTTACCAATTCACGGTCAGTCAAGAGTCAGTAAAGAACGGACTAAACACACACACACACTGCGAGACAGTCGTTCCGCTGACTAATCGCTTATTTTTGTCTGTGCAATGTATATCGATATATCCTCAACTTGGGCGTTATTTAGTTGAAATCTAACCACAAACGGTTAACAATCTTATGCAATTGACAACAACCTGGAGCACACACCAACATTCGAATCTAGTCTAACTCCATTCGACTATTGTCATAGCAAAACAAAATCAGAATCGTCGACTAGGCAATACTATTTACAGGCACAACCAGCCTCGGGACAGTCGATGATAAGTATCTTGACGACCTTGTTACGTGTGTACATACATTGTGAAGTTAACTAAGTAAAACTGTCAGCGCAAACCAACATTGAGTCTTGGAATTCTACAACTGAAGCAGGCACTATCTCAGAGTCAGATTGTATGAGCGTTCTCAGGCCTGCTCCGCTGACCAGAGTCGAGTCCGTTCAATGTTATTTTATTGTTGTTCGATTCGGAGAGAAAAACCGAGCCCAACTTCAATGGAAATGGAGAATTAAATATTCTTGAATTTCATTTGGAATTTTTTTCTTTATGACAATGTGGTCGGTGAGTGTGGTTAACATGATCGTAAATCGTAAAATTTGAAGGGAAATGATTGATTTAGTGAGATCGCTCGCTGATTGACAGGCTTTTTCGGAAAGTGATCATCGTCGAAATGGTGAAGGGCTTTTTGTATGAGACCTGATGTTCGTTCTGATGTTATTTTAATGACTTTTATATAGCCGTGCGTGCGCTGGCAAGGGTTGTTTAAATTTATGCATAAAAGATATTGGGTATTGTTTAATGTAACAAAACATTTTATGTGTCAACAATAATTTGGGTTTTTAAGTGTTCATAACATAAAATATAGTTTTAACATGGTGAGATTCTGAAATATTGTAATATTAACTTGAGGTTTGTTTTACGGGGAAACACTCTTTAAACAAGTTTGGAAACGTTGTTAAGGATATTGCGCCATAATTTTCTGTAAATATTCTTGAGTATTTTTTTTGCACACAAATCATTAATTTTTTTTGCATACAAACCAAAATAAAATAATTAGTACGTTTGACTGGTCAAAAGATTAGTGATGCGCTTATATGAAAACACAATAGTCCCACCGTAACCTGGTTGTGGCCAATATATGTGGAAATACTATGGCGAAATATGTTGAACGGTTGCAACTCGCAACCTTAGTAGATTGTCTCATGCAGTCAGCATTGACTGCTATAGGCCAGTGGCATAGATGCCGGGAAGCCATGTCTGACGGATTGAGTGATGTGGTGGATTTACACGACTATGCTCTTGACGAATCGGCTATAGCGTCACAATCGACAGCTATAACTTTAAGGTACTTAGAATCTTTGTCCACCTCGGTTCCGCTATTACTTTCTATTACTTTTGAAAACGCAATCGCTTCAGAAATCGAACGAAGAAAATAACTTACCAATCACAGTTTCTTAGGGCTGAGAAGACAACTTCGTAGGAAGGCCCACTTTTGGTAAACAAATTTATGCATTGAGTGTTTGAGGAATGAACTTCACCAGTGCTTTAGCCCATATAATCTTCGAGTCTTACAACGAGATAGAGGGGACAACGCAGTAGAGAAAGGCCTTGCATCATAGGTGGTGCACATAAGTGAAATGGTTCAAGCTCAGGTCTTAAGTAATTTTATCGAACCGCACTTGGCGCCGTAAAACAGAACTGGTAGTATAGGTTACTAAACCTCATACATCCTAGCATACATCCACTAAGGTGTCATTTTACCTCGAAGTTGCTATTAAGTTTTGTCCTCGTTTACTTCAAGACCAAATATCTTTGCCTATTATTCAATGGCCGTGTAAGTCTCTATCATATAATAGATGATGCCAATATTGGGCCACATACCTTAAGTTACCCGGCAACCACTTGTGTTAATTCAAGGAACAATCTTGAAGTCGTGCTTTTTACATTTCTTGTCCCCAAAAATGCTGTCAATGAACCTGCTATTAAGCCTGCCAGAAGCTCTGATGAATCGAGTAATGGTTCATGTGATCGGGTTGTTGAACTATATTTTAAGTCCAGAAAGGTACCTAACATGACTTTGAAAGATTTTCCAATCGTTATAGTTACTTCCTTTAGCGATGTTTCCATAGATATGCCCCCCCCCCCGACATATGCGTGCTGTGCACTTCATAAATAGGTAGTAGTTTTGAGATTGTTGCTCAATTTCAAAGTCCTTGTAGAATTTTTTTGGCTTGGTTTGGATTACTTGCGTAACACCACCCGTACCTCGTTTCAACTATCGGAACAAAAACCCCAGTATCAGGCAGCCCCTTACGGTTGTCTGTAGCCACGGGATAATCCTTTCGCTAGTCTTCTACAGCATTGTAAGTGTGATTCCAACGTGCCCAGCGCACTATCAGTTTAATAACAAGATTGAAGAAGTGTAGCTCCTTGTCGAAATTCAGTGCAGTATAAAAGAGTTTAGATGAGAAGCTACTGCATACTCTATAGCATCACACGGCCCAGTTTTTCTGAAATCGGCCACTGCCTAAAAGAGCTCCGGATGAGAGATTCGAACAAGCTTGAATTGTTATGTAATAAAGGCATGCGTTCTGCATAATTATTTTGTAAATGTTTATCTTTCCCTTTGACGAGTTCGGTTGAGTTAGTGGATGCATCTGCTCTGCTTTTGATTTCGCTAGTTATTAGGATTTTTGAAGGCCTATTTTGAGAAAGTTTTTTGAAAAGTTTGTGCTCCGTGACCTGTTAAAGATCAAGCAACTTAAAATTTCCAATTAAAATAAAAAACTCGTTTGCTTTCAATATTCGACGGATTATGTTATCTTAAACCCAAATTTTCTCACAACATTTTGTTATTGCCAACTGCCACTCTGTCTCAAACCGAAATCAAAAGTGTTCGCTCAATTGCTAATTCGTCTTGCCTAGCTAACTAATTTATTCATGGTCACGATACCTATCTATTTAGTTCTCTATCTCTATGAAGAGTGCACCCAAAATATGTTTTGAAAATAAATTGGAAAAATGATCTTGAGTTTAACTAAATTCTTTTTTTTTTTGTTGCTCATTGTATTTTGACAACCGAATTGACTAGAAAATGCGTAAATATCCACAATGCCACTGAAATCAATTGATAGGAAATGAAACTATATGATTTATTTTTAGTCTTACAAGTACCAATAAGCTTAAAACTTGATGCATAAATGTAAAGCCTTTTCTCATGGCAGCAATTTGAAATAACTCCGCTTTTCTTTTTTAGAGAAATCTCTTCCACATTAACATAATCTTGTACCATTTATTTTTAAACTTTTCAGGAAGCTACTAACATCAGACAAGTTCCACTGACGTAACATTTTTATAAAATTTTGCAAAAAAAAATTAAAAAAAAAAAATAATTAACGGCCAAAACTGTCGCACACGTTTCGGAAGACATTTACATATCACTGACGGCGATATCTTGATGACAATTTTGATCTTTCAGTCAGATGACATAAAAACCAGTAGAATATTCATGAATTTATGGACTGAATTTGGATGGCACCGATTTGTTTTTTCTAAATTTTGAACAGGAAATTTCACTAAATATTCAAGAGGTTAAATCTTATATTGATTTGTTATTTAACTGGAATTTATTGAGTAATTTATCAAGGAATTTATGAATAAATTTATTTATCGGTGTTTCTATGGGAACTGCATCAAACTGCGCATTTAAATTTTTAAACTTATTTCTGGCCGAAGAACGTCGTATTTTGTTTGGTCTGATACAAGTACATTTGTTTCATGAAACCTACGCTAAACTGAAAGCTTGATTTATCAACGAAACAAAAATCAAAACACGACAATATAACCGAATTAGGTTAGCAGCAATTAAATTAACATATATCGTACATTTTGAACGTGTAACAACCTTGAGGCTTATTAAACTTCACATGTGGATCACAGGTCTCTGGCTGTATCAACGAAGCAAGATAGAAGACACAATTTACAGATTGTTTGCGGCGATAGCAAGAGGTAATTTATGCGCGGATTTGTTTGATAGACTGTCTCAAATGTCCTTGTAAGTTATGTTACATGTCGCTGAATGTAAATAGCGCAAAGTCGTGAACGATACTTGAAAGTATTTTTTTTTTCAAATACTCATGCATAGATACCTCCGCACACAAAATATGTAATAACCGATGACGATGTAATGTGTGTTAGTGATGCACGTATTTAATTTTGAATATTTGTTAATGGTCGTTTTCATCATACGAATTTGTTAATAAACCAACGAGTAAACTATTTGGAAACACTCAGTTGCTGGTTGATGTTAAATTGATGTCATGGTAGATTTATGTTTTTATCTGCTGCTAATCGAGCTTGCGCTTATTTGTGGCGGAAGTTGTTGGCAAATTCAACGTGTGGCGTTTGTACGAGGCTCCTTTTTTTTCTTATATGCTGAATATATCTGAGGCCTGCTTGCTGGCAACTCAAAAGGTTGAGCTTGTATCTACGCTTTTCAGAAGACCCTGAAGAAAGGGAAATGGTTAAGGTCAAAAGTAATTGACCCTATGTCTGTCCGTTAACCGCATTAAATTTAAATAAATAAATATTAGGCATAGACGGACAACACAGGACCTAAAGCCTAGTTTCTCTAACCATTTTGTGTGCGAAATTACATTTTTTTACAAATGAAGGGATTCAAAGTTTAGATACCTTCCATTTGTCCGTCCGGAGTACGTTTCTCAAAGTTGTGCTAATGGGTTGGCTACGAAATGACAATAAATAACGGACTTCTCGGGTCGCAAACAATTAGACAATAAGTAAGACATATTAAAGAAGTCATAGCTTCGTATAACTTCTTAAACGTGAAACTCTTATATCTTATCATTATGGTTGCAGCGTGCCTGCATCGATCATCAGATTCCATTTGGAACTTAGACCTGCGTCTACTCTTTTAAGTGTTCTTTGCAAATTTCCCAATCAAATCATTAGCCAACAAAACGTATTGTTGAACTGATTGACAATAGGTGAAAGTGTTTAGTGTTGGTTTCATTAATGAAACATTGACATTACTTGCTTACAACAAACGTTGGTAGCACGCAAAACACCAACTAGAACTTGTTACTTTCGTTTTCGGATTATCTTAACGCAACAGTAACAGAAGGCTGCTGCTTCTTTGCTGCTATTGGAAGGTTTACCGAAACTTAATGGAAGTCAATACTTCTGTAATTTACGATTTCTTATCTTATCGAATGTGACAGAGAATCGGGTGTTATAAAAAGTAGTTAGAGCTTTTGATAAACGTCAAAAGCTGCTGTATTATTGAAATTTAAAAATGGAAAAATGGAAGGAAGTCGTTTTTACCATTTTAAGACTAATGAACCCGATTTCTTATTCGATACCAAAATATTGGGAATTTTTTCGTTCTGAACTGATGATAACATGAATTCAGATCTTTATCTTGTAATCAGTGTAGGTTTATTGATTTAGTTTATTAAGGAAATTTATTTTAAAAATTTAATGACTTTATTCTAAATATTCCACATACGCCCCGTTGTCCATAAAAAAGTCATGAGATTTATACCCTATTCACACTGCATCAAATTCTTAATTAGCAGTAAGATAAGGAAAAAACGACTGTTCTTTCCAAGAAGAAAAATAAACGTAATGGAGCACTAGATTGACAAATGGTATTTTGGATTTTCATAGCCACAAACAGGGCCGGATTACCGCATCAGTTAACGAGCAATACGTCAGTATTGTTATCACTTAAGAAGTCAATAGAAGTTACTCTCGCATCCTATTTCTTCATCGCTGTTTCTTCAATCTCAGAGGGTAATGAAGTTGTATGAGCTTTTCAAGATATACCATAGACATTTAATATCATGGGCTCAATAGGTTAATGCCTAAGCATGGATACTTCAGTGGTACAGCAAGTAGAAACGTATAGGTTGTCCTGGGACCTTAAACATATACTTAGCACCTTTCGATTAGTAGTCACTGAGATATTAGATATTGCTACAAAAACTAATATATTTGTAAACCTAATTTAATAACGCAAGAAATGTTAATACTGTTTTGTGATTTTATAATCCCAGAAAGAAGTTATACCACTTTAGCCCGAAAAGTGATTCGAAAGCGCAAATCGTGGATAACGACATCAATTAGCGTGTAAACGTGGAGTGGATCAAGTGGCAGTCGAACTCAAGTCGCCATCTTCTGTAAACAAAATGTGTCCCCGAAGCTTCATGAAATGTTCCAACCCACATTTATTCGTCCAGTTTACAATATTGGACAATGTACAAAAAGTATATTGAAAGGAGCCAATGTAAAGATGCTTCACCTGACCGCAAAAAAAAGAAGTTGGAAGTTAAAAGATCCGAGGGAAAAAATTATAGCACAACCGGCTTTGTTGGTATTGCCATGTTGAAAGCAGGAGCCGTACGTAGCTCGTCTACAACGTTCCTATATAATCGCTCGACTCCGAAAATCGGAGTGAGAGTTTTTCCTATATTCCTGTTATGATTAAGTCAAATACCTTAACTGCAGGTAACCTTAGGTTATATAAAGACCCGGGGCTTGGAAATCTTGGACAATAAGTCCCAGGATAGTAATATCAACTAATTTGCAGAATTTACGGTTTTATGTTTGACTCTCGTCAGTTAGTTGGAAACTATAGACATCTCACCCTAAGAAACTGTTAAAGAACTAGAATTTTATTTAGTCAGCAAACCAAGTATCTCCCTGTGCCACAAAATATCTCAGAAAACCGCGGTGTTTGTAAATACCAAACGACAACATCATTCGAATAAACCCGCAAGGTTCATTCATTCAATACTCGTTTCATTAAAATATCGGTTACAACTTACGAAACGCTGCTGAAATGTCCTCTTAATGTCACATTGCTTCAAATGCTTAAATATGAAATCCAAACGTGTTTAGTCACCCAATTATGCTTTAACCTTTACAACACACGAGAGCTGGGCTCATCTTTTCCATTTGGTCTTCCTCCATCGGAGCAGAAGATTCAAAAATCGTGCCGATATGTCACGATGGCTCGTTCAATAAGCGATGAACATTGATTTAATTTCTCCATCCACCTGCAACATATGCTTCTTCATTAGAAATCCGCAAAGCCGACTAACCCAACCAGCTGCTGTGGCAACATAACAAAACACGGCTTCCGCTGCAATGTGTCCTACTTTGCAATGTTTAATTTCGATATAAGATCAGTTTTTACTTTCGATATTTACCATGCCCTACCACAAGTGACCATTCTTTGAGTCTGCAGTTGCAGCAAAGTCCAAAGTTGGTCATGTATACATACGTATATATTTCCACAAATCGACACAATAGCAGCTGCCGCAATGTGCGCATGTGGTGCAGTTCATTTGCAGCCGGTTTTGCTAAACTTTTTTGTGTGTTTTTTGTTACCGCAATCTGGAGAAGAAACAAAAACGCAGCACCATCGACGACGACGACGACGACAGACAAATCAGAGAAACATCAAGTACCAAGCCTTAGAGAGTGATACTCATTCATGTGATTCATTGTGACACGAAAAAAGGTTTGCACCAATATCTATCTGGATTTGGGCAAGCAAACACAAAACTAGCTTAGGTTACAAGAGCTGCTCGCATATACCAACAAAAAAGTGGTTTTCAAGTTGCTGTAATTTAAAAGGAAAAAAAAATCAAATACATACGTTTTTTGCGGTTCAAAAAGTTGCTTAAAAGTGAGGTTAGCACTCGCAAATAATTGGCACATTTACTAAATAAATATATACGCACACCTATGTCGAATGCAATTTTTATTGCATTAGGCTCTTGTCAGTAATTATCGTAAAGTAAAACAAAATAATTTTTAATTCTGCAACAAAATAATCATCACGATTTATGTGCTTTTCATCATCATTAGAAATGAATGTCATTGCAGCCTTATTGCAAATCTTCAAACTTATGACCTTTCCAGCAACTATCCAAGCATCGAAGTGCTGGATAATAAACCACAGTTTACTGCCACACAGCTTGTATGCATGAACATATACGAGTATATATGTATGATTTAGTGTCTTCTGCAACGAGTAGGATTGAAGTGAAAATTTGCAAGCGGCGCAAGTTGTATAAGTCGGTTAGGTGCACAATGTCTAAACATGTCGTTTGCCATCTTTAATTTTACCTGCGGCGAAAATTATGGTTGATTGGCGCTTTCCCTTTGACGGAAGTCCCATGCAGTAGATTCCGATATTAAAGTGAAATTTTAAATTTTTTTTCTGTGGACGATGCGATGGAGTGAGTATTCGCGTTGAAGTTAAGTCATGCATGTCAAACTGTAATTGATTTCTTTATTAAATGATGATGTAAAAGGTATTAATTTATTCTAATGAGTCAGTAGATATCTCGAAAGGCCGCCAGTCCTATGTGAATAAATTGCTTGTAATGTGTGACATGATGGAGTACTGGTCAGTTTGGATTTGCATATAAAGAGGTTTTTTTTATTCAGGCAAACATTAAGACACAAACAGCTCAACCATGGATAACATTGACGCACCAAAATAATAATTATTTTTTAAATGAATAAGATATCCTAATAACACGTTTAACAATAATTTTTCAAATTTTGACGACCTTCATAAGAATTTCGACTGTGTAGAGATTAGTGTTTCGTCTTGTGCTCCGAAAGTTGCAAGTTAAATACCCAACATTGCGCAACGATGCACGCGAACAAAATCGACTTCCTCTAACAACTACAACTACTACACTTTAAAGATCATTTTTGCTTGAAATTAATTTTTGACATTATTGTGACGCCTGATTATATTACAGGCGTTCACAAAGTCACCCCCTCCATATCAATAAATAAATCGGACGCGATTCTGTCTAGTAACCCTCAGCCTTAGTAACTAAATGGCAACTTATAAAACAATAATACAAGTTTTAGTTACCATAGTCGTTTTGTTTTCAAACAAGAATCAGTTTCCTTACCTGCAAATAATAAAAAAAATCATTAGAATAAAGTTTAAACTAATTTTGAGCAATACTAAAATTATTAAAGTAAATGTTTTTAAACTTGTTTTGTTAAACAATGATAGGAATAGAATTTTAGATTATTCCACTTTTTACTTATTGTTAGGAGTGGTATTTTATCTTTAAAGTTTCGTTTGCAACGAAAGCTTCTAAGCTTGCATTTTACTTCTAATCTCCTCAAAGAAATCTCTAATTTCGGTTCTTTTAGTTTAGGTATATTTTTTCCCCCTTCCTGCCCACATGGCTGACACAACGACTATTGTACCAAAAAGGGGATGTTAGCCTAAGAGGCGAGTGACTTCCCTAGTGAATGTCACAACGTCCTTAGTTGCAGAGTTTTTGAATTCTACTGATTTATTAAAGATCTGCCGTCTTAGTCAATGAAGGCCCGAACATTTACAGAGGATATATTCTGAAGATTTATCATCCTTAAGTTAGAACCCAAATCCAGTGTCTGGGCACAAGTTCATTTTGTTAGATGATATCTCAGGGCGTGAGAAAGCCCACCAGCTTCCTAATAGTAGGATTTCCGTGTAGGAGTAGGGCTTAATTAATCTTTTGGATTAAGGCCGAGACATTTTCCCAGTGGTTCAGGTTTGTCAACTTGAGTGATTTTTCCCTTTATCATATCCCTGTAGGTTTGCTTGATATCGATCCCTCTCTTGCAAGCTAGTTAAGCTCGCACTTTTCCTACAACACCGCGGTGTTGCGACACCCTTTTCTGTCCCACGCAATTCTGACTGCATTGTGCGCAAGGTCCTAATTATTTCAGATTTGAAATTAAAGCATTCTAGTGCCTTGACTAGCCAGACTATCGATATAGATGAATAAATCCCCATTGGATATTGATCTTAGACCTTCCAAGGTTCTGGCACTCAAAATAACGCAAATTAGGGATATGTATCGTACTTTTGCCGTCCAATTTTTCTTTATTTGTAAGTTATCAAGACTATATCTCCCCCGACTTAAGTTGCGTAAAGTATAAGTGTAGAAGTGGTTTAGATGGTTTCTGGAAACAAATTATGAATTCCACAAACAAAGTACTGTTTGCACTCCATTGTTATTGTTGTTAGTATTTGAATGTAGTTTTTGAAGAACAATTTTGTATTATTTATTTGCACACACCGCACTCCGATTGTAGATACTTTGAATTTCCGAAGTACATGATTGAATTGAATAATTGTGGTGAAACTAGGGCCTGTGAGAAGAAGCCATTATAAGAGCTCTTGTGATACCACGCGAATGTATCCCACTGGAATACTGGTCTTCATCTAGTTGTTGAATTGAGTAGTTAAATTGAGTAAGCATTGTGCCCTGACGGTTTGTCATGAAACATTCCAATAGTACAATGTGGCTCATGATACCATGAAATGGATGGAACAATAAGTTAATATAAAAATCATTTGACTCGGTGCAATGTTAGTAAAATAAAAATGTGGGCTGTTCCTCATATTCCTACACTCCATCAGAAGGCACTCTTTGACCAGTTGCATTGAGACAAACTATTCATTCATCATGATTCTTAACATTTGGAAAGGTAAATTTTACCCCATCAGAGACCTAACTGCGTTAATTATTCAACTGCATAACACATAATGAAGAAAGTTTCACTTTGAATTTCCATAACGCATAGATCACCCGGAAATCCAATTAAACCTCCAAAGGCTTTCCTCTCAAGGTAATTTCGTGAAAACAAACTGCCTAAAGCATTATGTATGACCCCTCTCAAAACAACACAAAATAAAATAAATGTTTTTTTTTTGTTTTCAAATCTGAAAATAACTTGTACTCCCCCTTAAGTTTGCTTGGTTTGCTCACTTTCATTTGCTTGGTGACTTTCACTCTCCCTTATGCCCACGAATTTCCACCAAACGATACCCTAACAAAAAACGAGTCATTGCGATATCCAAGTATCTGTATTTTAGCTGTTTTTCGCTTCTTAATGTAATGAAAGTTACTCGAATTCGAACTTTGTGCAGAGATTTTGCGCATTTGGTTTTGTCGTTGTCGTTGTCGTCGTCGGTGTATCTGTGATTCCGTGTAACCTTATATGAGCATAAATATCTATGCTGGTGTACAAACACGGACACTGTGACTACCTTTCACTGCTAACAAGTCAACCAAGTGATAAGTACCAGCCGATATAAGATACATTGTATCTGCGGCGAACGCGAACCACATCATTTTTGCCCACATCTGCGAAACCGTTTATTGCTGATTCGGAGAGTTGATTTGGTGGTGTCGTAAGACCATATGGTTAAGTTTTTAATCACTGAATCGTAATTCCATCTGGTTATTGAACTTTTTCATTTGGTAAACGACAGAGATAAATATTGTACGAAAAAATTAACAAGAGATGGATTGATGCAATGCAATGCGGTGGTGGCGGCGGCGGTCGCAGTAACTGATATATCAGTTTCCACTGTGTAGCTTCTGTGTGTGGCTTTCAAATGATATGTGAAACTAAATTGTGACAGATTCGTGGAGTTGACATATTGATGATGGATGGCTAGAGAAATCGCTTAATCGCTGGGCTTGTGAAACGAAAGAGTTGAACTGTAAACTGTGGTTGGAGCTGGTGAATAATTTTTTCTTATGGCGGCTTTTCGAACTGAATAATGTTAAAAAAATGTATTTAATGATTATAATTCGAGGGATTGCAAGTGGTTCTTAAATGAGAGAATACAGTTTGGTTTGACACTTGAGCACGTTTCGTAATTAGCGTGTGGAACATACCGCATCTAGTGTTGAAAATGGTTGTTGATGCGTCTATTAGAGAAGGTAAGCGTTCTCATTTAAGCCTATCACCATCAGCTCCTACTCTTAACCTCTACAAGGATAGACATTGGGTAACCAGCCCCTTTGGCAGCAGACGAGGGACCCCTTTACCCTGCTTCAGCAGCACTTACATTCCCGAAGCAGGTTACTGGCACCGAAATATATGGCTCTATCTGTCCAAGGAGTCTTAGAAAGAGCGTGGATCTCTAGTTTGGGTTTTGGGTTTAACTGCCTATCCAAGTAAAATAAAACAATGTAACGAAGCGATCAATACACTTGACTTAGACCGTTTTCACTGTTGTGTTGTGAGAAAATACCTTTTAACGATCCGTGTAAAGGTTTATGGACTAAATTTGTCGAAAGAAAGTAGTATGTCTGATGAATCTTACTTCAGCATTGTTTGCCCGGTTCACAAGAAAGAAGACCCTTTAAACTGCATCAACTTAAGGAATATCAGCCTACTAGACATCGCGTATAAGATAAGGCTCGGTAAGACAACAATCGACCAAACTACCCCGAGCTTAGTATATTCTATGCGGAAGGTTTGTCGATTCAAGAACTAAACTCGCATACTCTTCACGAACCGATGCATGTCAAAACTATAGTGATCTTTATAGATAGTCCAGCAAAGATCAGAGCCCTGGTATTCCACATTAGGATCTAAGCTGGTAAACCAATTTCTGACAGGTGCAAAATCTTTCTGTGCTATGTTTCCGGACACAGCTATATTACAGGTACAAGGTGGCGCAAAAGTAATCCTCCTATCAGAAAATGCTATAAATTTTGCGATTGGCCCCTAATGTCAGTTCTGTTTTGACATTTGTGTAGTAAACACATGCGAAATACACGTTAATAAACAATGTTACGCTACACTGCTCCAGAACGCGGAATATTGGTGACTATTTATTTTAGCAATAATCGGTCGGTGACTTTGGCACAACATGAATTTCGTCGCAGATTTCCTAGCCGTCCAACGCCTACTGGTGAAACACTGCGACGTTTAGCCGCTCGCATCGAAGAGACTGGGACAACCCGAGATGCTGCCAGGTGTGGCAGACCCTGGAGTAGCCGTTCTGCAGAGAATATTGCTGCTGTAGCCGAAGATGTCATGGAAGCGCCGTCGACATCGACCAGACGACGTGCCACGCAAATGAGTATCAGTCGACGGTCTTTACAGCGAATTTTGGTACAAGATTTGAAGATGTTTCCGTAAAAATTCCAGACCGTGCATCAGCCGTTAGCTGCTGACCCCCAATCGCGTCTAACATACGCTCAAGCCTTCCTTAATCACCACCAAGAGGAAGATTAAGAAGATTATTAAAAATAATCATGAGTGATGAGGCCCATTTCCATCTTAGCGGGTGCGTAAATAAGCAAAATTTACGCTTCTGGGGCACTGAAAATACGCGTGTAACCCACGAAGAGCCATTACACCCGCTCAAAGGAGGAGCTGGAGGAGTCATCGGACCTTTTTTCTTCGAAGACGTCGCGGGCCAAACGGTTACTGTGAATGGTGAGCGCTACAGAGCAATGATCAACGAGTTTTTTTTGCCGCAACTTGATGAATTGGGATTGGAAAACATGTGGTTCCAATAGGACGGTGCAACGGCACACACTGCACGTGCCACAACCGATATGCTGAAGATGCATTTCCCGGGCGCCTAATCTCCCGTTTTGGCGATTTGCACTGGCCAGCAAGATCGCCTGATTTGATCGCTCCAGACTTCTTTTTGTGGGGGTTTTGAAGTCGCGGGTTTATGTCAACAAGCCTCAGACTCTTGCAGCTCTAAAAGACAATATCCGTCAAGAATGTGAGGACCTATCGCCGGAAGTTTTGGCCAAAGTGATGGAAAATGCCATAAAAAGGGCTCAAATGACAATCAACTGTGGCGGCGGCCATTTACATGACATCATATTCTCGACTTGATGTAAAAAAAATTAAAAGACCAAATAAAAATAATCCACAAGAAGAATCAAAGTTTTAAATTTTCAAAAAACATCAGAAGGTTATTTTTGCGCCACCTTGTATATTACAGATTCCAATTCCATGCCATTGATTGAATTTAAGCTAACCGCTGCTGCACTTAAAATGAAATCGAACCATGTATATCATCAAGCTTTTTTTTTTTGATTAGAACCAGTCAACTACTCTTAATAGGAAAAATATCAGTTCGGCGCTGGGAGACAGGCATGGCAACCAAATTGAAGAACCGTCTAGCGATTTCTGCAAGAGCTGCAAAGACGTCGATGAAGATAACATTTTGTTTAATTGTCCCGTACTCGCAAGAATAAGGAAGAAATATTTAAATGAATACTTTTTGCTGAGCATCCGAGTACAGATAACTAGTTGATATTTGCAGCTAATTCATCACAAGAAGTCAAAATAGTTCGTATAGACTATTCGGTAGTAACTGATGCAATCAAACAACTAGCATCAGTCACACGTCTTTTTAAATAAATGTTTTACGAACAGGTTGAGTTTGATGTCATCAGTCATTTCAGCTGACATCCGCTCTTCTTCCTTTTAAGGTTTACTCAGCACTCATTCTAGTCCACAGCCATTGGACTTGGGTCGATCCAGTACGCCGATTAAAAAGTCGTTACATTTGGTATGGAACGATATAAGGTCTATGTGTGATCTGGCTTTTTACCTAAATCAACAGCTCCTAGTTTCTCCAACCATTGTGTGTGGAAAGTAAAATTTATTTAAAATAACCATTGTCAATTGATTTTTCTTTGGGCTGAGAACTAAGGAAACTCTTTATTTGACTTTGATAACCCTAAATCTGGTCTATGTATCTGACGCATGGACTCTTTCTTATGCGATTTAAGATATACTTAGCCGTTTTGAGAGAAAAATTATTCATAAGACTTTTGGTCCCGTATGCTTTGACAGTTTCTGGAGGAGACGATTGACTGGAGACTGGAGGTTAATTGAAAAGACTTTATGATTTATACCCAGGTCCATGAAACTTGTGAAAAAAAAATTCAGATTTATTACAAAAGTCACCTGGCTGTTAGCACACCCAAATTCTGAGCAACCTTTAACTCGGTTATAAAGTCTTAACCGTTTTATTAACGTACACGATGACATCTTCTCGATTTGTTTTTAACAAAATTAATTCCTTTTTTTGTTGAAATTATCACTCGACTGACTAACCAGCCGACCTTGTTACGATAAAAGTTTATTGCATTGCCTATGCCAAGGTACACAACCTGATTTAGTCACAGGCAGCAACTTTATCTTTGGCGGCTCCCGATCGAACGTCAACGACACAAGACTAGAACGACCATTTCCTGCTTTCCATACATCAGAGACGCGCATAAGTAAACCAACTCACGGACTTGTTAATCAAGAGACTAGATTTTTGTTTTTGGTTTCAGACTTTAATTATGTTGTTTTTTTTTTGTTTAAAACAAATATAAGAATGCCAACTTTTTAATTCATTTCGAATGGAAAATTTCGCAGCTAATAGAGTGCAATTAATTAAAATAGGTAATTTTGTCTTTCTAAGCGATTTTCTTGCTTTATTTTATTTTAGTGAACCATGCAATTTTCTCTGCTTCATCTCAACCTTTAAGTGGAGAAAAGTTTTCACCAAAACTATAGCTAATTTTTGTAACAGATGAGTCGTTTAAATAATTCCAGGGAATTAAAACCGCATTTTTTTTTTGGTTTTGCTTATGTTTTCTATTTTGTCAACTAGGTACGCCAGCTGTGCCAATCAAGTGAAGCAACTTTCTTCTAGATATTCAAAGTCATGCATGCATGCATGCGATACTCTTCATCAGACTTGATGGCTGCTTAACAACAAAGATTAAGTAGTTTATTATTTTATTTTTTTTCATATTATGCTTTTATGTAATTTTATTGGAAGTTTTAATTATCACATTTCCTTCGAATTGGTAATCATCAAAGTATTAGATAGTCACTGTCAATTAATAAAGTGAAACTTAGCCTCGACATAATCCATAGACGCGATGTAACCTTCAAATAGGTTTTAAAAATAAATTAATTTAAAATATGAAGATCGAAACAGCTTTTGGGATTTAAAATTTTTTAATTTGTTTCGGTATTAGAAGTTGATATGTTTATTTTTACTGAGTACAGGGTAAAGCTTACCATCATTCACTTATAGGAATAGTTAACACTATAAGCTGTGTGTATTCTATATTAATTTATTTATTAAGGATTTAAAAGGTTTCGGACGTCTGAAATGAGTCTCGCAACTCTGTTGTAGATGTTCAAGACTACTATTTGAACAGCAGTGCTCATAACTTTAGTTTTAGTTACAGAAAAGTTTTGTAGGTATTCAAAACAGAACCTTATAATTAGCGCTCACTGAACGGTATTTCTCGATTACCCAATTCGGTCAAGTATAGCTCCAAATATGTTATTGTGCACTGAAACCGATATTAGAAGCGTTCTTACACTCATTTGGTTTAACCCCACTTAAGTATGCCCAATTTTGAAGTTTAATAAGCTTAACGCACTACCGTTTCTATAGTGGAGATCAACCGGTTATTTATAGGTAATTTGTGCGTCCACTTCCATCACCCTCAAGCACAACTACTCTACTATTTGGAGACCGACATTTTTAATAAATTTATTCTAATTTAACGTCGAAAGTTTTTAGCAATGATCACGAACTATTCTATGAATCTTTCAAACAGCTTCGAAATCCATCAAGAAGTTTGCGAGTTTTTAAAGGACATACGAATAGTATTTTATGGCTCCATGAAATAACCCCCCAAGAAATAAACTCCCAAATGAAAAATGAAATAACTCCACAAATCGAAGATGAAATAATTTCCCAAAATAAATTTCATTATAAGAATCGTTGTTATTTGGGGCTTATTTCTTGGAATGTTATTTCCTGGAGCCGTATATAATGTCCGCTATAATATCTCTAAGGAACCTATTTTAATCCGGAAGGTCTCACCATAATAATGTTGAAATAATTTTTAACACCGGCTGTGTAGCTCCAGAGCCTTCCCTTAGTTTACCTATAATAATCCGGAAGGTTTCACATATGAAAACGTTGGAAGAAGAATTTTTAAAATTTAATGAAATAGCTCCTCTTCAGCCTCTTTTAAAAGATGCACTGTTCGAAGCCGAAGGTTCTCTACTATCCACGTTACCGCTTCCACTTACCCCTACTCGCGCCCTTTTGAAACCCAAATGGACAACATATCTATTAAGGAAAAAAAAACATAAATCGGTTCAATAATTTTCGAAATATGGATGAACCGACAAACAGACGTAGTAAGTAGTAGTAAGATTTCTGTATATACAAAGATTTCCAATCAGAAATAATTTACTAACTGATTTAATGAGCCCAGGCAGAAAATTAAACAAAGACGTTGTCATATTGCACACTTAATCAATTAGCAACGAAAATCTCTGTTTATGTTCTTTTGGGCGGGAAACATCTGAAAACCAAACAAAAGAAGAATTGTAAAGTGAAAAAGCCCAAAATGTTCGGTAACATGACTTGCTGCCTAGACATCATTTCTTACGCAAATAATCGTTCACACCATAAAGTTGAGTTCATTGCAATAAAAACGTATAACTAACTAAATTATAAAAACAAATAATATACATAATTTTTCTAACTAACTAAAGCAACTGCAAAACTGACAATAAACATCACTAAACTTTGGCAATTAGGAACACGATAAAACCGTCTCTTAAATCTAAGACGTGCCTATGTAAAAGTCAGCTCTGACTGCACCACCATTAAACCAGTTTTCTATTTCCCCACAGACAAATTTCATAACCTGACCAGGCTAAAAGTGTGTATACTCAACGTACTTTTCATCTTGAGATTTATTACAATGATTAATGTTTGCGTAAATTTTTTACCTGTGTGTTTGTACATTTTGCGTTGCTTATTTCGAATATTATTGATTATTGACAGATATCTGCATGCGCGAATGTAATTTAAAATTGTAGTCGCTAACACCGATGAGTTATTTCATTAAGAAAATATTAGTTATACTTTTGACTCGAAGACATTGCAACAGTAAGTAGGTACGAATCGGTTTTCTAAATCCCCAAATGTGTTATTTTAGACGTCATTCATATGATAGATAAATCGCTCAATCATCAGTCGAAGGAAAGGAAAAAAAATATGTTTTCCAAAAGTGTGTCACTGTTTGAAGTAGGTACAACAACAACCACCACACTCGTGTACATATAGTGCCACTTAGCATGCATGCTTCAAACTGACATAAAATATGACAAAAGAAACTTTTATATGACAGTACAGGTTGTTTTTTTTGTTTTCTTCATGTTATCCACGGTTATTAATATTCATGTTTTTTTTTGTACTAAAAAGTTTCATTTTCGTTTCAGAAATTTTTTTGACAAAGGACACGCAAAAGAGTGGTAGCACATTTGGGGATAAAGAGAAAAACTCTTGTTAGGCAAAAATTAGTTAAACCTGTTGTCTATGTTTGCTGTACGACGGATGTTGGTTAGCCTATGAAAATTGGTCACTTCAAATCACGCATACACAGATCGTAGTATTCAATTTAATAATAAATACAGGTGCAGCCAATTAGTTGTGAGTTGAAATATGCATATACAACAATCTACCATGAGAGCTAGTTGTCGCTTTTCAAGGCAGAACAGTTTTTTTTTTTTTTTTTTTTTATTTAGTGTTGACTGTGAAGTGGTTTTTCTCTGTAAAATGTTGTCTTTTATTTTTTTCTCTCCGAAAATTGTTTACCCCAGAGGGACATGTGTTTACCAAGGGGCAAATAGAAAGGGCATTTAAGTTAAGGTAATTAACCAAAATTTCATTTTAATTTACATAATCTCCTTAGGCGTAAAGCATTTTGAAATAAAAAGTTTGCTAACGAACTGTAAAATTAAAGTTCCCATGGGCGTCTAACAAATTTCTGTCTGAACGGAACGAAACGTCTAGAAGAAACCGAAAGTATTCTTGACTAATAATTAAGGCTTTATTATGTCACAGATGTTGTTTGGCTGGAAATGCTTAGTAAAATGTTAGTGGTAACAAAAAAAACAGCATCGTAGGTTGGTCGATTGGTCATTCTACAAGACCAACACAAAAAAAAAGAATAACAAAAAATAAATCAAAAACGTGTTCTCCGAATTGGGACTGCGAGATCTCAGCCATTTTATTTGCATTAATTGTTTGAAATAAAATTTTATAATAAATTCATTTAAACGAGCCAAAAATTTGCAGGCATCCATTTGGGAAAGTTGATTCGGAGTAAAATAAACGAGGCGTCCTCGCGTGAACTTTGCCATTTTTACGTTAGAAATTTGCGATTCAATGGCGAAAAAATGGACGGCTAATTATTGTCGACTTTATACGGAAAGATTTATGAAATTCAACCTTTGGAGTATCTTTACACCATTCAACTTTCCAGATTGATTTAAAAATCAATTAAAGACAAACTCTAGGGTCAACGACTATTAAAGGTACCTAGATGCGGCTATACCCCAGCTTTCTAACGGTAAATAGGGTAACTCAACAAACTTCGAGAAACATGAATCTTATGAATAAACGAACAACCATAGTTTGACGTAAATTATTCCAAGGCTAGATTAAAATCTTTCAGATTGCTTAACTTGTTCAGAAATAAAGTGCGGAAGCCACAAAAATAGAAAAAAATGTAAATTGAAGTGACTATTTGGTATAAAATTGGGATTTCTACCACTAATGTTTGTTGGGCTGCAGTGAAAAAAATTAGCGGAACAGTCCACAATGTTAGTAGTTTTTTTTCTCTGCGAACGTATTTTCCACAAGTGCTGCAATATTCATTGTTCACAATGATTGTTTTAACTAATCCTTTGGCATGGAAGAGGTCTTTGAAAAGCACCAGGTGAAAAACGTAAACCCTTTGACCTTTGTCGCTTTGTCGAACCACTTTAGATTGTTTGGAAAAGCAAAAGTAACTGAAGTCTATAATCTTATAGTCTGCAAAGCGAATCACCTTGTTTGATAAAGACAATGTTGATAAAATAGGTTAAAGATCAGCCCAAGTTAAGTCAGTTTTAGGCAGGATGAAGAAAATGTAGACTCAATATTCAACCTCTCAAGCATTGCGAAAAGTTTATAAAAAAAAAGAAACACGACTTTTATTGACTTACAGGGGTATTTAATAAGCAAACAGAGACTAAACTAAAGCAGATTGCTCTTATAGAAGTAGAAGTGGAGCAAACAGTTCCAGTTCGATTTCGGTATTCGGTATTCCTGAAGGTTGTCTTTTAAGACCGGTTCTTTTTAATTTGCTTATTAGTTAATAGATTGGTAGCCTTAGCAGATACTTAAGCTGTGTGTTTATCGTTGTCTGAAGACTCTAAGCACTAAGACTTGAACCTCAACTAAGCTGCCCGTTTCTGTAGCTGAAATTCTGGCTGTGTTTTTAACGTTTTAGTAAAATGAAGAAGACGGAAATTTGCAGATATGGTACGATGCCGTTTTGTCACAATTACCGACAACATTCACATAGTCTGATTCTGATTCTGAATCTTATAATTTAGAAATCCTTATTGGCGGATAAGAAATTGTGGACGTGATGCACTCCGAGTATAGATTTAGAAATTCTTCAAATGCAGAAACTGAATTTGTGACGAGCAGCATCTTATGCGTAATTACTTTCAACTGGCTAGTTTAGATAGACAAATACACAGTTCAAGACGCGAGGCCTCATGCCGAAAAAAGCAATTGTTTATCTAATGCAAGAGTCCGAAAATACCTAGACTTCGAAGAGACAGTGCATGAGCGAAATATCCATTTGCACGTCAGTATCCGACGCCCAGTAGACATAGTAGCTCAGTTGTTTACCGAGTAAAGCCTTACAAGGGGTATCAGTTTCCCCTCCCTCTTGCAAAAGTGTGCAAAACTCTTAAGAGTGTCAGCAGAAGCTTTGCAAAAATCTGCTGACGTTAAAATGCAGTTCCCCCTCATGTTCCAAATATATAACTTAGCACAAATAACGGTTGGATAAATACGCTTTATTTCGTATGAACCAGCCAATCCCCAGATCCGTTTTTGCAAATTAAGGTAAACTTGGCAACGTTGATTTATAAAGAAAAATTCAGATTTTCTGGTCTTCGGGAATTTTAGGAGAAATAAAATCACGATGACTGTTTGACATAAAGTAATTTTGTTTAATTTAAAAAATCCAGAATTCTAAAAAATTTGGGTAAGACAGTAGCAGTTTACTGTAGTTTAAAGTAGCAATTTAATGGACTTTCTACGATTTATTTAATATTTTTTTTTGTTCGAAAACAAATTCTGTCTAAAGTATAGATTTAACTCTTTTAGTTGTCATTTAATAAACCTTGGTAATCATTTAGTCAATTTGGCAAAATTTATTTTTTAAAAAATTCCCACCTTAAACTTCAAATGAGCAGATATAAAATTTAAAAAAAAACAAACCAAACAATTGACGTAGCTTCGTTTAAAAAAGGAAAAAGTGCAAAAACTCACTCTCGCTAAATTAGCTGAACAGTAACCAATTTTAGTCATCAATCTGATTAAATTTAATCGCTTCGATTCATTCGAGTGTCCAAAAATAATAATCAACTTTGCAATTTTATTGGCCCGCCTCCCGACCTACCAAAAACACCCAATTATTATTCAAGTCAAACAACTTACCATTTTAAAAGTAGAATTTTACTAATTAGCCAGCAAATTTCCTGTACAGATTTCGTAAAATCACAAATTAAACTCCAGCAAAAAACTGGTATCCACAAAATATGTGCAAAGTGCAGTTGTTGTTCGTATGGTGAATAAAAAAAAATATAATCAATCTTCACTCCGCGCAAAAAAAAAAATTACGAAAATAATTAGAAATCCGTAAGCACAACGATGTGCAGATATGATTTCTACTTCTTTGATCTTCTATTAATTTTTCTCGCACTAGTTGTTCGATTTTCTTTTCAACTTTCCTTTTTTTTTGTATATTATCAACGTTACTTTTTTTTCCGTGTAAAATCTCGTCTCCAATTAAAAAACGCTACAGATGTAGATATATTTTGTTGTATAAACCAAAAGAAAGAATTAGAAAATCCGCACTTAAATCCAGGTTAAATAGCCAATTACAGACAACACATCTGTCCAGGCACGAATTTACCAATAACTTAATTAAAATCCACACGCGCGAATGTTTTCGCTAATGTGCCACAAGAGAGTCTCTTAGGTCCAATATTCGTTTTATTATTACTGGGTTTTCCTTCTTTTGGTAGTTTTTGTGATCCCACTTTCGATTTTGTTTGCAAACCCTTTCTTAGATTTTTTTTCTCAGTAAGCAGGGACACAACACAATGTGTGCTAAAAAAAACTAAAAAATATCTCGCTTTTAACCAACTCAGCAGACCGTTCGACGTTGTCACTCGATGGACTAGGTAACTGATACTGATTTAGTTTATTGTTAATGTCGACAACCAAAATGGTAACAAATTCAAAATTCAAAAACCATCACACACAGTCTCTCCACTCGATACCACTATACCGATACCATTGATGAAGCACCAACATAAACCAGAGTCAGGCTAACTAATGGCAACAAGAGAGTGGTTTGCCATCGTATTCGAGTTGAGTTGAGCATATGGAAACACACAACGACTCCAGCTAGCAGATACAAAACTTGAAGAAACTTTTGAAGAATTTATCCATAAAAATTGCCCCTCTCCCTGCCCCTACCACTAGGTAATTTGTCTGCGCTCAGTGGTTACTTGTGTGTTGGAGTGAGCCACTCTTTTGTATTTGTTTATAGAGGAGAAAATAGTAGTTGCTGTTGTTGTGGTATTATGGTAAGTTTGGAGCACGGCAAAGATACCGCAAGTTGTACACATTTGTATTCAGATTGCATCGTGTAATAGAGTTGTCGTGTTTAACTTTCGCAAAGTAGTGTCGATTGTAGTATGTTCTGATGGTTGCGGCATTGGTAACACTTTTATTTACTATCTAGCTGGTGGCAATAAGAATTAGTCGCGTTTGTTATGTTACGTAGGTTCCAATATTGGGCTTGGTTGTGTGGGTAAAAGTGAATGGAATTCATGACTGATCGAGCGGATTAAGAAACTGAAGCCCGGCATAAGCGAGGGTTTGAAGTTTGGGATGAGTTTGTGTTTGCTTTTGCGTTTGCATTTGCCACTGAAAAGAATTGAGCTTTTGATTTATTGTTGAAAAAAGAAAATGTTTGTGTAAAGTTTTAGGGGAGAGTGGAGTAGGAAAATTGTTTATATTTGGTATTTTGAAGTATTTGGAACTTGAAATGTTGTTTTTTCTTCATTGATCGTATGAATTGTTCCATAATTTTATAATTTCTCGAAAAACGTTCAAATATTTTATTTGGCAAATTTTTCAGCAGGATTTTGAAGTTAATTGTTCGACAGCAGTTTAAAAATTAATCAATTTTAAATATTCATGCAACTATGAAGGAAAAGACTTGTTTTATAAGTGTAGTAACCTTTTGAAAATCGTTTATCGTGAGCCGTTAAGAGATGGCGGCCCAAATGACTGCCTTGTGGAACAGCAGAGGAATGATATCACTTCAAGTTCAAGATCGTAGGTAGATAATTACAAGATTATTGATTGATGCGACATATTCTACCAAAATCAGTCGCCATAACATTGATTACATTACCATTCTCCAGGACAAAGAGTGCCTAAGACAGCGAACTTAACGAGACTTATGGAAGTTGATTTGCCTTTTAGAGAGCCATGTTGGCTAAGAGAAATAAGATACTAAAAGACCGTAAAAGGTTTTTGACACGTATAGAATGCCTTCCAAGACTTTATGTATCCATGAAAAAATTAACCTATTGGACAATTCATGCCTTAATCGCTTTCGATAACTAGGGGAGACAAAAAGGTGAATGAGTTAGGCAAGAGAGAAGAAAAGAATAAAAGAACAGTTTTAGGAAATACGGCGGGTACATAGTTAGTTTTCCTAGTGAAAAATTACGTAGGTAACTTAAATAAGAGCAGACCGGAAAAAGGAAGTGCACACAAAAGATTGTTTGAAGAATGTGGCCAAAATATATTGTAGGCCTGCAGATATTTCTGTAAGACTAGGAGGGCGGGTAAATGACGAAGGACGATTTTTAAGTCATTCTTCGGACATTCCACGACATTGCTTGTTTCCTTTGTTGGGGCGTGAGATGATTTCTGGATTATGTTGCCAAATTCACATTGGATACGGTTTGTTACAAGACGTTCACTCACGTGTCTGCAGCTCAAAACTTTTTCTCAAATAGACACTCCTTTCGTTTCGTATGTCAATGTTATCCTTCCGCACTTCCTGGATAGCGATGATGTCGGCTATAAAGCATTGCAGATGTCCTTTGTTTGTCAACAGTTTACCAGTTCATAGGCACTTTGGTCGGTCCCTTTTTGAGGCTATTAATATTTTAAAATTATTAATATTTTAATAGTCACACTATTTATCTAGTGTGATCAAAGCTTTTTTTTTTTTGAAAATAAGCAAAATGGTGGCCTCAGACAATTTACTTTCCAATTTTCGAAGTTTTGAAAAAAAACAAAAATCGATCAGGCACTAGCTTAATATGTCTTAATAAATTTGTATAAATTTCATTTAAATCCACCAATCGAGTTTTGAATGAAAGTGGTCACCGACCTTGAAAACATAGTCTTGAGAATTTTTCCCATATATTAAAGTTTGAGAAAAGACAAGAAAAATATCTATATTTTTGAAAATTCTGACTTTCCTTTACCCTTTAAGTGCCGCGTCGACGTATACGCTTTTCATGTTTTCTTCAATCTTTTTAAGCGAGCTAAGATTTTGTTAGATACATAGTTATCAGCAATCACATTTTTGTCTTTAAGACTTTCCAGTGTTTTCAGAATAAACGACGACAGATTTATTCGTTTGTAGTTCTGGCTGCTTTCTCTGGTTTTGGGATAAAAATCAAAAATACCTCCTGCAATACTTTCTAAACATTTCGACCATTTATGATTTATTGCAGATTCAGTCTCTGATTCCAAACTTCCTTAAAATCTAAATAAAACCAAAGATATATTTTTATAGACGAAAGTTCAAATATCTACCCGTCCATGCAAAATAATAATACTAATATGTCGATACTAAATTAACTTCTAAATTAACAATGTTTGAAAAAATTTTCTGACAAAAAATCTGACCATCTATAAAATTGTCAATAGAAGTTCCTAGGTGCTAGGACCTATCGTCAGCATTTGAACCATTCGGCAACTACGTGAATTTACTTCTTGAATATTATTAACACTAAAAACACGTAGGTACAGGAAGTAGAATTAAATTAAATATATATTTACAAGTCTATTCAGTCTATTATAAATGCCAAAAATTAACCATTAGTGCAATTATTTATTTTTTCGTTAATATTTTCGATCACAGCATAATTTATGTGTCAATGACAACATCCATATTAAAGCCTGTCCACAGATGCTAAAAATACTTTACTTGTTTATTTGCACAAAACAATGGGACATCGATTGACTAAACAAATATCATAAATCATCATTTGGGCTGTAAAAAATAATTTATTAATTTCGATTGAACCTATTATTTAGCCAAAAGGCCGAAGCTTACTACGGTCCAATATTTAAAGATAAGGAAAAAAATCTTGAATCTTACTCAATGCCATGTTGTTCATTGGAAAACTTAAAAATGTTTTCTTTACATAAAAATAAGTAATGTTTAAATGGTGTCCAGGTAATACAGCTTAATTAATTGACCCAGCTAATAGTAATCCGTAATCAACAAATGACACAACATATTTTACATTGACTCAAATAATCTACTTTAAGTCGATTTGTCAACGCTAACTTATTCTTCACAAAGAAAAGCAACTCATGTCACTATTAACAAAAAAAAAACCCAAACTCAAATTCCCAAGACTCAAACTTAATCTTAACAAAATGCTTATTCCCATCAATTATAACAAAAAAAAATTATAATAATTTCCACTTCATTTCATTAAAATAAAATTAATCAAAACACAACTCCAATGATGAAGAAGAAGTGTGTCATGTTTCAAATAAAAGCGAAAGTTCATGTTGGTCCAAATGAATTCAACAAAATACAAAACAAGAAATCATAATAAGTTATACCACAACTACCGACAAACACCAACACACCATACAAAAAAAAGCAAAACACAGCACAACATTTTCTCACAACATCTCGCACAATTCGATGGACATACTCGTTCACTAATTATACAATTTCAAGCAATTTTATGGTGCAGAAAACTACTACCTCCCGGTCCGTCATAATTGCTAGGAAAAAAATTGCTTATCAAGGAAAAGATCGAAAAAAGTATTAAGCCCAACCTTAAATTGGGCATTTAAATACACGCAAGTGAATTCAGACATTTGCAGAAAAAAGAAGTGAACAAGAAAACACAAACAAAAGAGTTGAACTACAAACTGCCTGCAGAAAACTCAACAATTGATTGGAAATTAGTGCTAATGCGGTTATACATTTTTTTCGTTGCAAATTTTTAACATAGAATGTGCGCATATAAGAATACATAAATATGTATATGTAAAGATACAAATTTGAACAATTGGAATGTGGCCAGTAAAGTCGGCGCGGCGGCGTGCATTTGATTGGAATTTTCTCTTTTGTTTTGAATGCATTTCAGATACACTGAACGAGAACAAAAGTACAGTGGTAGCATTCGATCGATGAAGTTGTTGCTTGAGATTAAGTTATTTCAATGTTAATTAGATACCTAAGAAGGAATAGCTTAATTAGTGATTTTGAACATAAATATAGATACTACTGATGAATTACTTAAAATCGAAGAAGTCTTCATGTCATCCCCTTCCTGCCACTTAGATATCTACTGCTCAACTCTTAGAAGCGATAGAGCAATTAAAATATTCATAAACCTTATTCGATGATGAAATTTTAACAGAAGAATCCGCATCCACTCATATCTTTTCATTGCTTCTCGAGAAGCATTTTTGGGGGAACTTCCTTTATGCAATTAAATTATTTCCAGCTGTGAATTCATAGATCGAAATGAAGCTGCTTAACCTCACATCTGAAGTATACAATCTGAAGCAGCCTTATGCTATGATACGTATCTAAGTATTGGCAAGAGTGATAAGATAGGTTTTAAGCCTCCGCTTGGTATATTTATACAAAAATCTGTTAAACAAAGTACTTTAGCAAAACTGAGAGTTGGAGAGTTGGACTCCTTCGGCACACGCACGATTCTAAGGAATTATACCGATGAAAATCTATGCACATATTTCAAAAACCAAAACTTTTTTTAACATTCGTCACCTGCGATGCGATGAAAATCTATGCACATATTTCAAAAACCAAAACTTTTTTTAACATTCGTCACCTCGAATGATATACTGAACAAGAAAGAGAATCAACAGTTATACCCAGCTGACTCCAAGATTGATGATATACGTGGTTTAATCAGAAATCCAAACAACAGTCGCGTTTTCCAAGTTCGGTTGCAATATTGGTAAAACCGCGAGCTAATATTACCTTTAACTTTAACACGATGTAAATTGTAAACATTTTGGATATAGAACAAACATTTAAGCTTGTAGGTTGCTGTCACGAAAAGATTAGATTTCTTGGCATGCAGCACAGCTTAACTTTATCCTGGGTTCCCAGGCACAGATTTCGAGTAAAACTGTGGAAGACTCAAACAATGTGTTTATATTTTTTTTAATTTTCACGTGCAAAAGGAATTGTTAGCTCCCTTATAATGCTGAAAGTAACACAGCACGGGCATTAAGGAAATAAGGAATTAGAAGACAGGGTGAGAAACCGATGCACATTGATTTTAAATGTTTGCAAATTGTAGTGGTCAGGGAAAACAGAGTAATGTCGAGCATTCCACATTCGTGTTGTGCAGCAGAGAAACGAATCCTTATATTTCACAGCACGTCCGAATACAGGCTTTACAGTGAACTAATGAGCAGAAAAAATATATATATACTATATATATACTGAAGACACTCAGAACAAGTTGAACCAAGCGATGCGCCTAGTCCTTTACTAAATGAAAGAACATGCACTAAGCCTGGAAGCGAACACAGAAACAGTCTTCTCTTCAAGAAGGAGGATTTCTAGGAAGAGAGAGTAAAATAACTGGCTTACGAATGATCAAGAAGAGCTTATGAGGCAGGCTTTTGTTGGTGGTCTACCGTTTGTTTGGACCTGCGATTTCAACGCACCTGAAACAAGTGCAATGCAGAAAGAAACTCGCTTCGACACAGAGAGGTAGCAGCTGCCAGCATCTCTTGTAAATTGCGAAATTGAACCCCGTCGATCTTCTGGCAGCTGAAATAAAGTATATACACTAAAAGCCAAAAAGCTAACCAGGCAACATTGCAAAGAGCGATGGATGGATAACTGGATACTCCTCTCGAATTAAAGATCGAGAGTCAGAAAATGCATGAGGCGATGCATGGAGGTAAGAATTTCTACATTACGCATTTTTTTACCATCCACAGATGCTTAGCATCTAAATACTTTCATAAAATAATTTCAACTTGCTTTATCAGAACGAGACATATTATAAATTGTACACTCCCAAAATGCTTTTTGCAACGAGTGACTACGGACTTAAAGATAAAGAGCAACACTGTTTTTCCACAGAACTCTAGTTCGTTTTCTTTAAGCAGATAATGTAAAACTGCAATAAATGGCATAAAGGTCTTAAGACCATTTACTCGAGTACTCCAGACTTCCGTCTAACTTTGTTGAATTTCAATTATCACAGTCACTGACATTTGTAGATTTTTTTTTAGAAAACCTTGCGAGTATGACCCCACTGTCTATTTGCAATTAATTTTTCAACGTAAAGCAATCAAAAAAAAAAAAATTAACAGCAGTATGAAATGAATAACACCATGCAACGTATATAGCTGTAGCTGTTTCGCCCTCTCTACGTTCTTTCGAACGATAGATTTAGATGGACGACGCAGCGGTTGCACCCATTTGCTGGCACATCTGCACACCCGGTGAATACTGATTTTCAATTGGAAATTAGATTTTATTTCGTTTCATTTTTAGTTGCGTGAGAGAAAGAAAAAGTGTTTTATTTTTTATTTGTTTTTATTCCAACATTTGTTTTGTGCGCCTTGCTGACGCGGAACACAATAAAGAACTCTTGTTAACCCACACAAATCTCCTTCTAACATTGCAGTCATAAATTCAAAAGATATAGACCAATCGAACAGTTTGGACTGCATTTTTCGCGAAAACTTATTCAAATTGGCAGCACAATGCTATTGAGGCCAATGAAGAGATAAAAGCGGATGTTCAAGGCATACGATCTGAGAGAGCTGTTTCAATCAGCGCGCGCGTGCATTTAAATTCCCGGCGCATAGACCAAAAAGTCAATGTACCCCATTGTCGTCAAGCTCTGCATTGTACTGTCATTAACCTTCACATTTCTATCTGTCTGTCTACGAAGGCATTTTTGGTTTTGGTTTTTTATTTTATTTTTTTTTGAAATTAAACCGAAAGTGAAATTCATTCCTTCCATTTCCATATCATGGTGTTGAATATTTGAGATTGAAAGAAGAATCTTAAATCTGGTGGTGTTTTGGACGCTTGGGAGTGGTTGTAGTGCTTTCACTTTTCCACAATCGGACGACATGTTCTTATAGCCGATGGTTGCGATGGTACGCACCACTTTGATAGTGATTTGAATTGAATTCAAAAAGAAGAAAGTTTTACTAAGTTAAAATGTTAATAATGTTTGTTTGAATAAAAATTCGGTGGCCATCATATGTGTATAACTGTCAGAGTAGCCGATGGCCACACTGCATAGAGGTGGAGGAGTTGAAAATGAAGCAGACAGAAATGGTAGGTTCGGTTAACGGTTAACACATCTAGCTCCTTGTAGACTCGTTGTAATCATCATTCGGTGGAGGAAAGCGGATGTCGTGGAATACATCTTTTCTCCTCATGATCACCCCATTTTGTCTAAAAAATACTGAAAGTAACTTTCAAATGTCCTGTTCCACAAGTAACAGAGGCTCACACCTCAGAAACCCTTATATTTGGCCCGCTCATTGTCCCTAGAAGGCAGCAAAAATCATCTTAATCTGTATGCCAAGAGCCTATAGTTCTACGCATCATCGGCGAACAAGCTTAGATTTTTTTTAATACAAGATACTGTCCACATTGTAGGCTGGCTATAAATAATTATGGTAAATCATTACTGGGTATTGCCATCATTAACATCATGCTCGTCTCTTTCGCTTTTGCTTAGAATACGCTGCAGATTTCTGCCTATATAATTCCAAGGGTAGCCGTCTTTGTAGCTAGTCTTTGTATATTCATCATTGTCTTCAAAGTGGTCACTGTGTCCGTGGCCTGGCACTGTGCAAGGCTGTCATATGAGAGATTTTGGTGACAATTCCGCAAAATTGCAGTATAGTATATGCTCAGAATTTTTTTGGCCAAAGAGCTTCCTTCCCCCCTTCTGCCAAAGAAAAGTTTGCTTGCATGAAAAGCATTTGCTGTCTTTTTAACTCTTACATTGACATTTATATTCCAATTACGTTTTCTGTCGATAATTATATTTTACACTTATTGCTACCTTCACAGTGATCGTTCAATAAATGATGAGTCTTTTACTTTTGTTTGTGAGCAGCGCGAATTATGTCTTTTGGGGATTTATAGAGTAAAAGAAGTTAGACTTTGGCAATAGCGTGGCTTTACTTCACGCCAATTCCAAAAGCTGGAATGTAATGGCGCTTACCTCTCGGTAAGCCATTAACCTCTGCTATCTAGAGCATAATAGGGAATATCCCATCCCTTCAGAGAGATTGGACAAGAGAGAATGTATAAATTGCGCTGTTATCCCATTTTTGACTTTGACTTGGGGTACGTTCCGAAAAGCGAGTCTGTAATAAAAGTTTATGAGTCTCCTTTAGTTCCTATTGAGAATTTCCTTAGCAGAAAAGATTTCGTTTTATCTTCTATGTCGCCATAGAACTCTCTGGAGGTCTGGAGGCTCTTGGCCTCACCCAAAAAGCCTTTTCAATTAGCGCGGCCTTACGATAACTACCAAGTTGGTGGTGGCTCACTTCTTTTACTGCGTTGTGTCCCCGGATTGGCGTCTAAGATTCTGCGGGCTGGAGCAGTGGTTGGCCTACATGTCGCAGCCACCTCAATTTGATTTGGTTCGTAGGATCTCTTTAATGAACACGACTATACCAACTGAGTCGGTCATGCTCTAATTTGTTCGTGATGTGTCCTTTCACATTAAGGCTTCCGCGCATCTTTTAACTCTTAGACGCATTCTCATCCCAGCTCCTATAAATTTGGCCTCATTTTTTTGTAAATTGTTCAACATTGCCGGATGAACAGCAGCTTTAAATACCCTTTCTTTTAGCTTAGGGGTATTTTTTGGCCACAAAAGAGAAAAAGAAATTCTCCTTCTTTTTGCATATGGGACTCACTTTTTCATTCAAATAAATATCTAAAATATGTCTTAGTGGATCAGACAGTACAGATACCCTTAAATGGTACCCACATTCACCCAAACAACAAGTGTTAGTTGCGGGGTAGTTTGATCCTATTGGCTCCATCGTCAGCAAAGTATAACTGATGTACTTTAAAGTCTCTTTTTCTTTAAGCTTGTAGAACTGCTATAAATAGCAAAGGACTGAAAATCGCTTCCCCGGTACGCACTGACGTGAACACTGACTTTATTTGTATTGAGACTGCATATTTTTGCCTAGTCACATTTGTCTACTACTTGGTTTGTTAGTCAGAAGCGACTAAGCTTCTACACTTTTCGTTTGGACAGCCTTACTCTTTTCTACGGGTGTGTTTGATCCGCTTCAAATGTCCACACTTTCTTTACGACATATTCGCCCTAGGCTGCACTTCAAATGAATAAACAGCCTCTTATCGCAATAAAACTAACATTACAAAATCAATCAATCAACGAAAACAAACACAAAACGGTTAATCTACCTCCAAGAAGGAACCACTTGCTCCTTAATTATATAAAGCAGTTTTCTCTTTACTGAACAACTAGTTTTTTTTTGCGGATTAGTTCGAGATTTGTCAAATCCCATTTATACCCACTACTGTGCCACCAAGGCTAACCATAAAAAGAAGTGCATTGCACCTAAAGCATTCCATTCGTCAATCACCACCAACTTTCAAACGCAAAAAAAAACATCCGCCGCCGCCGCCGCCGCAGTCTAATGCCCGAATCGAACAATAACACCTTAGATTACGTCCCAAACCAGTTTGCAAACTTTGGCCAGCGCAAAATGAAACAACTTTATCTAAAATATTAGTTAAATACCGACACTTGACACAGCAACAGCGGCAGAAACTCGCTTCTGTCGCATTCTAGTAACGAAAACAATCGTTTTTGTCACAGATACGAGTATGTAGTACCTGCCCGACTGCCTTTCTTTTATAGCCACTTGGTTACCCATTGCTTTGCCCACTTCCTCACCCCGCTCTAGCTTTGACTTGCTGACTAAAATAGGCACTGACCAGCGGCGACTACATCGAAAGTTGATAATTTGCCAACAATGCAGCGATTGTCTAGAGCTTATGCCAAGCCAATCCAATAGCCAAGACGCCTACTGCGACCGTAGGTATATTTTACTTAACCTAGCAACAGATACGAGGTAAGTATGGATATATGCGGAGGTAAGTAGATGCACCCAACCAGGAGAGTTAACATAGCCAACGTTTGCCTAGGCAACCGTACTAGTATTTCATTTGCCATATCGAATAGATAGGGTTCCGCTTCATTGCTGGAGGTTTAGGCGGCAACGGCGGTGTTGACGATGATAATGGAGTTCGGTTTCGGGCTTGAAACTTTATCTCATTCGAAAGGTAATGTTTGGCTGAGCTGATTTTATGCGCAATTCAATTGCGTTTGTGAAGTAATCGAGACGACTTCTCTTTTTCGCCGCAGATCGCGAAGTCGTTATCGTTGAAGTTTGCGAATGAGGAAGTCATACGACATCGTATATCGTAGAATGCAGTTGGAGGAAAACCCTTTACGGCCTTTGCTTGAGCAATAAATCAATCCGAATACATGGTTTCGGACTTGAGAAACATTTTTATCTCTCGATTTGAGTGTGTGTCGGAGTGTGAAGCGGCAATATCTGTCGCTTGATGATTGAACGGTGGTTCTTTATTTTACATCATATCGACTGTACGTTCTGGAAGCAGCAGACAAACTTAATGGTTTATTTTAAATACTGACTGAGTGTCTGGTGATGTTATGATGCAGTCATTCATTCATTGAGTCATATTTACGGTTTTTATTAGAAGACATGTATTGTTCCTGCGATGCTATTAGTAAGGCGTGCATATGATATTTTTGAATGTTTAATATGGCAAGAGATCTAGTGTAATAAAGAATGCTACGTTGACTAACTATATAAACCAAATACAAAGTGAACAATTGTAATATGAGATTTTAAAAGAGAAAGCATTGAATTTCAAAGCACCTGTTTTAGAACTCTTACTCAATAACGGTCTTTACAGCTCGTAGATTTTGCTGCTTATTAAAATGTCCGCCTCCAAAACGTCAACGTGAACGAACAGAACCAGAAATTGGTCTGAGAATTTCACGTTCAGAACGACGAAGAAATGTCAACCGCTTTTATGATTTTCCACAATAAGACAAGACTACTTCTGTTAATGATTCTCAGCGAATTTCTTTGCCTCAGAATTATCGGATCTAACGGACTAGTTCTGAGGCAAAGGAAGCTGTTATTAAGCAAATGTTATCCCCTAATCAAAGAAAGGAGTCTGATTTTCTTACAAACTGAAAGTCATTGTGGTCTACTGTAACGTTCTGTTGAAATAGCCGAAGTCTTGTGGCTATTCCTCTTTGTTGAGGAAATTTACTTATTTTTTTTCCCCCACCGCACTGTAAAAAACATCAAATAGTAAACTTTAAACTCTACATGCGCGGTTTGGATTGAAGTATTTATGTGGACTTTTACAAGCCCTGCCATTATTGTGTAAGGCGTGACTATGTAGTAAAAAATGGACATTTTTTATAATGAACGCCCAAGCAACCCTCAGAGTTATCCCTTAATCGGCAAGAAGTACCGTTTGGGACACAGTTCAAAGGGCAAAGCTTGAGTTTTGTATGAAGCCATTAATCCTTCGACTTCTTATATCATAACAGATCCTTCGGCGATAGATCCTTGTCAAGAATCTGAGGCTTTTTGACATATACTTGTATTGTGACTTTAACTAACTAGAAAAAGCAGTAGAAAAATTTACACTGAATATACAAAAAGCTGCGTGGGCTGCAACTCCCACAGGAACAAACAAGATTAAGCAAAAATCTTATACTCGCGAAATATGAGAAATCATAACAGAGGAAAGCTAGAAAACGTTGGCAACAGACAAAGGCGCCAAGTGAAAAAACCACATTGAACAACTTAAATAATAAACTCAGAATTTCTGTAAGAGAATTTAATAATGAGTGCTTAAAAACCTACGGTAAGAGGGAGGTTGTCTGGAAGGCAACAAATAAAATGAATAAGCCAATTGCTCGCATTCCGCAAGTAACAACCATGGAAGGTATATAAGCAAAAAGCAGGCAAAATAAAAAAGGTCCCAGAGTTTGATTTAATTACAGGGGAAATTTTAAAACAATTTCCACCTAAAGGTTAAAAAAACTATGCTGCATTTAATAGGTAGGTAATAATGATACTAAAACCAGGCAAACCACCTAGCGAAGTAACCTCGTATTGCCCAATACTAAAAATTTTGTCAAAGTTATTTGAAAAAAATGTTGGTAAAACAAAATAATTAATGAAAAATCGCTGGTCTCCAATTTGGACCAATTTGGATTTAGAAAAAAACACTCTACAATTCATCAAGTACATAGAATCACAGATAAGATCGAAAAAGCATTTTAAGAAAAAAATCGGTGCTCTACAATATTCCTTTATATAGCACAGGCTTTTGATAAAGTCTGGATTGTCTGGCGCATAGGACTGATTCACAAGCTACAAAGGCAACTGCCGAATCAGTATTCAACAAATTTTGAAGTCACATATATCAGATCGATTCTTCAAAATTAAACAAGAGACAGAGTACTCAACGTTAAGAGAAATTAAAGCTGGTGTACCACAAGGCAGTGTGCTAGGTCCACTGCTATACCTCTTATTCACTAGCGACCTGCCTTAAAGCGGAGAAACCACCATAGAAACTTTTGCAGTTGGTACTGCTATACTTGCTGTAGGAGTTAAACTGTTAAGTCTCCATAAGAGCCCTTTTCTCCATCCTCTTGGAGCCACATGTATTCCCTAGTGGTAGTTTCAACTGCTCAAAAAGCTGTTGTTTCAAGACAATTTTAACTGCTCAACGATCTTATTCAAGGATATATATACAGATTTTTTTAGACAGATTTTTCCGCAGAGGAAAAATCGAGGGAATCGTCTTTAAATAGCTATGATTTTCTAATATGAGAAAGGTGATAAAGTGACCAAACAAGATATATTCAAATGTGGGTCCATGGAATGTAAATTATAAAATTCGTTAGACCAACGTTTCTTAAAGCCGAGTGCGGAAAGTTGGCCATTTTAATGGACGCATCTCTATGAGATGGAAAGTTCAAATGATGATGAAAGTTCTAGGTGGGAGTGCAAATCGTTTATTCAAAATTAGTTCAATATAGTTTTTCTGGCATCCGATTTAATATATCCGGTAAGAAATAAAAAGGGTTTCCCCCTAAAACTAATTATCGGATCTAAATAAAAATATATTAAAATACGTATACAATTATTTTGTATTGCCCATCACCATGTACAATTTCAGATTATTAACGATATGTAGCGAAGCACGTTTATTCAGCAAGGCAATCTGTGTAATAAACCTTCAACCTATATTGTCCTCTGAGCCCTCAAAACCGCACATTTCCTTAATTTCCTGCCTTAGTTAGCTCTAGTTAGGACTTAGCTCTCAGATATCTCCTAATGTTTATGGCGTATACGGTGCTCCCAGTTAGTTAAAAAGAAAATAAGTGTGAGTATAAGTGGGGTATTACGACAACAACAACATGATTGATTACAAGTGAAAGCCGACAGGATGACAGGTGACATATGACAGATAAAGAATAAGAGTATACACGTGATGAAAGAAGATTAACTGCTGATTATAGATAACAAAATGTTTGAGTCAGAAATACCGGGTGATTTTTTAAGAGGTTTAGAACTTTTTTTAAAAAAAAAAACACAAAAAATTCGAAAAAATGAATGAAATATTTATTTGAATCGATAGTTTGAACCTTGCAATTTAATGTTTAAAGATAATTTCATGCAAATGTTGACCGCGGCTGCGTCTCAGGTAGCCCATCCGCTGAGTCCAATTTTGGCATACTCTTTCACACATATCGGCCGGTATCTCACGAATGAATGCATGGATGTTGGCTTCCAGTGCGTCAATCGAAGCGGGCTTGTCCCTATACACATTAGCCTTGGCATACCCCCACAAAAAATAATCTAATGGTGTCAAATCGCACGATCTAGGCGGCCAATTGACCGGCCCGAAACGTGAAATTAACTGTTCACCAAACTCGCCTCGCAATTGCGCCATTGTTTCGCGTGCTGTGTGGCATGTGGCACCGTCTTGTTGAAACCACATATCATGCAAGTCAAGAACTTCCATTTCGGGCAAAAAAAAGTTTGTTATCATCGCTCGGTAGCGTTCACCATTGACAGTAACGCTGCGATTCGCATCACCTTTGAAGAAATATGGCCCAATAATGCCGCCGGCCCATAAACCGCACCAAACAGTGGCTTTTTCGGGATGCATTGGTAGCTGTTGCAATGCTTCTGGCTGATCTTCACTCCAAATGCGGCAATTTTGCTTATTTACGTACCCATTCAACCAAAAATGAGCCTCATCGCTGAACACAATTTTTCGATAAAAAAGCGGATCCTCGGCCAGCTTTCCAAGAGCCCATTCACCAAAAATTCGGCGTTGTGGTAGGTCGACTGGCTTTAGTTCTTGCACCAGCTGTATCTTAAAAGGCTTTACGCCCAAATCCTTCCGCAAAATTTTCCACGTAGTGCTGTAACAAAGGCCTAACTGCTGGGAACGGCGCCGAATGGACATTTCGCGGTCTTCTGTCACACTAGCTGATACGGCCGCAATATTTTCTTCAATACGCACAGTACGTAAACGTGTTGGTGGTTTAATGTCCAACAAAGTAAATTTGGTGCGAAATTTGGTCACAATCTTCCGAATAGACTGCTCAGAAGGTCGAGAATGCCGATCATAAAATGGAAGCAGCGCGCGATGAACATTTCGAACCTAGCACGAATTTTGATAGCAAAATTCAATAATTTGCAAGCGTTGTTCATTTGTAAGACGATCCATGGTTAAATTGCAAACCAAACTGAAGCTGTTTGACAGTGACACAAGGTACTAAACACACGTCAGCTGTCAAAACCAGTGTTGCCAAAACCAAACCAGCTAAAAAATCACCCTTTATATATGTGAAAATATGTATGCGCTTTTCACAAATTTCACTTTTCGAAAACTTTAAACAAATTTCGACGAAAAGGCTTAATTAAAATATTTGTAAATGCTCCTAAGAAAAATAAATAAATATTAGGCGTAGAGACTGTTTTCTTTAACTGTTTCTTTCAAAACACAGTAAAAAGTCATTTTCGAAGGGCGTCCCTAGCGGACGGGACGGGTACAAATTTTCAAATTAACTTGTTTACCAAATTCATATTTATATATGTTAAACCTTGAGAATTGATGAAATTAAAACAGATTCGCCATATTCTTTTATATATCAAATTTATAAAAATACTGCAATTCATAAATTAAAAATAAAAGAGTGTCGAGTCAAACGCAAAGTGATAATGATTTGGGAAATAGGCGAACACTGTATTATTTTATAAGAAATGCATACCTCAGCGTATTACAACGCAAATGGTCCACCCTGTAATCCATTTAAAAGCATCCGAGTACTTGTGTTGCCCAATACCGACATACTTTACTTATATGAAAGTGCACTCCAACTAGCAAAATTTTAATAATTCATTCAGCGAAAGTGTATCTTTTTGATGCTCGTCGTTAAACCAAAACAAGTGTAATTACTACCATACGTGTGCGGCGGCAAAACTCACTCACATATGTATATATTTAAATACTGACTATAAAGGAGGAGAAGGAGGACCAGCAAAACTTGCTGAACATTATTAAGGTGAAAAATTATTTACGATGTGAAAATCGGTGTAATTGTTTAAGCAGCACAATGTTGGCCATTTCACTCTTTCTGTACCAGTTTTACGGAACTAACCTGCTCCCACCCGATTAGCAGTGAATGTTACTGCGCGAATTGCACTCATGACATTATGAACATATTTGCTTGTTTTTGTTGTTTCAAGAAGGTGTTGTGTAATAATAAAAAGAAAAAATATATTTTTAAATATTATCGCAGACATGAATAACAATAATAACAAGTGTTATTGTAAGTGGCTGGCTATCGGTACTTGAAATCTATTTCCCCGTTGGTTCGTAACTGACAAATGTGTCCCCTTTGAGTGGTAATTCTTAGTGCGTTTTTTCCTTCCGTTTCACTGAGATTAAAGAGATCGGATCACCATCATTGTGTGAATTGGTACAACAGTAATTCCGGTGTTGGTGAAGAGTGAGAGTTTTTTTTCTTGTTTTAGAAAATACATTTGCATTAATCTGCACCTGCTTCGAAGGTGGGTGCGATCACATATCCGAGATGGATTACTTATGCAGCGAACCGCCGTAACCAGAGGCAGTTAGCTAAATGCATATATTCCCGCATCGGCTAGCTGCCGCCACAAAACCACAAAGGCAACACGGGTGAAACCTACATCCTGCGGCTCGATCATTCATTTTCTAGCTGAATTATTCCGCCGTAAATATTTTTTATCTCTTCTCGTACGTGTGTAGAACTTGCCCAAAGCATTTTTTAGTAAGTTACCGCTGGGAGGGAGAAAAGCCACACAGGTAAATCTTCAGAAATGACTAAAATAAGGTTTAGCTATCTGGCTAGCTAGCTGGCTCTTAATAATTCTAAACAGAAGCCTTAAGTTCAGCTACATTCTCCTCTGAAAAAAGAGTTAACGTAGGATTTGATGCAAAATGCGGTAAAGCATAAAATTGTTCTCCATACAACTATTAGGCCTAGACCCATCATCACCCAGATTTACCATAACCTAAAATGACTTGTTTTTGTAAAGTATATTCGCTATTAGCGCGATCGAAAAATCTTTTTTTAAAAAAGGAATACGCAATATTATGTTTTTAAGATGTATATTAGAAGGCGCCGTAAAGACAGAAGCGACACTTAAAATAAGCTACATAACACGATTATATCGGCGAAACTCCGCAGTTATATGGCCAGGAGGTCAGTATATACAACAAGGAGGAGTCCTCTCGACACCAATTTGGATTTTAGTTAAGTTTGTCCATAGCCGGAGCTGTCGCCCGAACTTTGCTCAACAAAATCTAGAGGTCGTTGATTCAAATCCCGGCCCGTACCAACTCAAAAGTTTTTATTTGCCTCTTGCGGACGCCTGACAAACATTCAAGAGCAAGAAATGTCATGAGAAACTTATCAAAAATGATTTGCCGTTCGAATGCGGTAATAAACTGTAGGTCCAAGGGACCCAATCAACTTCTCTTCATAAGTCAAAAAAGTATCGTCTCTGGCGATTTCGGTGCTATCGATGTTGAGGAAGGGTAGATTCTAGACAATACTTTTGAAAAGATTTGAATTTCGATTATTACAGCCGCCCATGTCTGCTGTTCTTTCTATTCTGAAAGATTTCTGTAGTTAAATCGTGATAGTCAAACTTATCTATTACCTATTCTTTTAATTTGAGAGCACTTAAAACATTTGAGACAGTTTGGGGTTTGATTGTATCAGTCATTCTACGCTTGTTGTCACCTCAACTTGAGCTCTCCCAGTCGATCCAGCAGACGGGCTTAGAGTCGATTGTGGTCAACGCCGAATGTGAACTTAATGAAAATCTTGACAGGGCTAAGTCTCCGTTCGCATTGAGCTACACAACGCTAGCAATGAGTATTAAATCTCACCACGCTGTCAGTTTAAATTATCAGAGACTTTTCTGAAGGAACATTGCTATTTTACTATAATCAGGTTAGGGAAATCTCTTGCTATTTCATACCTTAATTCCAAGATTGACAAACTTCAAAGAGTCCAACACAACTACGACCAAGTGTTCAAATTAAAAAAAAAAGTAATAACTTGGGCAATATATTGCCAATCAAAACACCCACAAATCAGGAATGACAAATACAAATTGCTAGATTGCATACCATTACTATTGCCAATAACGCGATAATTATCTTGGTTAAGCATATAGATGGAAGGCACAAAATAAAACTACTTTAAGGTTCATTTATTAATAAAGAAAAAATTACCTAAACTAATTCGCTGCTTCTACCTTTTAATATGTATCAACTTGATTAGTCAGGGAATAATTATATATGTTCAATTTCCATATTGCAGTGCGGAGTGGTCAGGCAACCAAATGTCATCAGAGCACGCTGCAACACAATTATGCAAATCAGATTTATATGCAATCGGCCCTAAGTAAGTTTATGTACGAAATGTGATTTTAATGACGTTATATTTGAAATTTGAAGCGTTGATACATATCATTTAGTCTTTCTTCATATTCTTTCAGCTTTTATTGGTTTTTAACGAATCTAAATGTATGTGAGAAATATTTTGTAATGCAATTATTTCGTTTCCTAAGAAATTTATTGGAAAAACGCGCACCAAAATGGGCGTTGAAAAAATGTTCTCTGTCAAACATGTAACGAAGGACATTACCTACATATATTTCTATGTATTTGGTAACGACCGTAACCATTAAACACTTTGAGGATATTAAGGCACTTTTGATGCATGAGACGCACTGCAGCACGGAATGTAAAACTTCATGACGTACTGTAGTATAAAAACGCGCTGATCAACTGATTAATCGTGCTGCGTTGCCATGCGTCTTTCGTGGCTTATCTGCGCTTTAGATCTCACCACTTTAAGGTTAAAAATATATATAACTTCTTTCGAACATTAGTAGGTGGCACTAATCTTCAACGCCGCGAGAGCTCTGATTGTTCTAGAAAAGTAAAATAATCATTAATGCAGTAAGCCATGGCAGAATAAAAACCGCTAAGCATTTGACTCTAGGATTGGCCTTAAAAAGTTTAACTAGTAGCAGAAAAATTGTTGACATCGTTTATATATACGATCATTGCTGAAGCTATAATTTAAGCATACTAAAATAAAAACCAATATATTAAGTTGTTGTTGCGTTAGACGTAGAAAAACCTATACTATTTTGGGTCATTTAAAAATGTTGAGATTCAAAGTCATCTGATGATGAGATTCAAAGTCATCTGTCCGCATGACATTTTTTTACAGTTTATTAAGCGTTGAATAAGCTTTAAGCAACTCTACTTTTTTAGTCATGCTTGCAATTTTGGAAATATGGATCAACTTTTTTTGAAGTCACTGAAAAAGTTACTTAGTTAAAATGTGTTTTAACTCGTTCTGCCGATATTGATCTGCTCTTTCAGTAATAGATTAAGATAAGATTTCAGCTTTGAAGAAATAAGTTGAAAATTTACATTTCTGTAATATGTTTCGGTTGTTCTGACACGCCTTTGCCTCCAGGAGCAGGCCGACAACCATAAATTAAAATATCGTTGACAACGTAATCACGAAAAAAAATCACTGGCTCTTCGTCTAATAGAAGGACTACTGTATAAAGTAAAAAGCGAAACAATTCTTATATCTAATAATATAGAAAAAAGTTGTAGTTCCTATAGCAGAACCAACATGACAAACGAATGAACGAATTTCAGGAATTTATTAAGACGATTAGGTTTCTTGAAGAATAAAGTTCGTTTAAACATACAGGGTGGGTCAAATAATAGTTTCTTTTTAAAAATGAAATAAAATGACGGAAATTAATTTTTTTGCATGTATTAAGGATTGCTTGGATGATATTGGCCTTAAGTGTTTGAATCGTTTCCGAATTGTTGTCATAACATTGGTTCTTAACGGTACCACACAAAAAAAAATGCAAAGGGATGAAATAGCAGCTCCGAGGCGGCAAATTGGCATCACCAAGACGGTTGATAACACGATTCGGTAATTTTGTGCGCAAAAGATCGATGTGACATGAGCTGTGTGGCATGGCGCGTCATCCTGCATGAATCATAGGTCGTTCATGTCTTCAATTGAAGTAAAAAATGTTATTCCCACCCTCATTTTCGAAGAAAAATTATCCAATGGTGCCACCACTCCACTCTCTGCTACAGAAGTACACCGTACGACGACGGGGACCATGAGTCTTGTCCACTAGCATACCAGTCTCCCGAATTTTTGCACAAACTTGGGTACAGCAATACTGTGTCTATTAAAGAATCTCCAGGCATTAATGAAAGTCCTTACTGTCCTTACAACGGTCATGCGAAAACGAAAAAGTTCGTCCTAGATTTAAATTTCTGTGATTTCAGGAATACAAACAAGATTCATGCTTCCAGTCAAAAGTTCAAAGAGTTCTTGAGTTGAAGTTAAACATTTAACCACCACTCCACCAGTGGTGCACATGTGCAGCTCAATCGGGTTTTCCATGCTTTTTGGAAAAAAGGATGTTGACTTATAGGTCTGACATCGATAGCGAAATACTTTTGGTAAGGAATGACATTTGCATTTGCAATGTATTTATTCTTCACTTTAACACTTGATCTACTCGTCAACTATTCATTCGAATTCACTATACGAAACTCTTGAACAGTTTCCATACTGAGAAAATTTTCACAAAAACCTGAATTCCCACACATTTCATTTGATTTCAACAGTTCCAAGTTCCAACAAAATATTAAGAAAATAAAACGAAATTAATTGTCCATAAAATGGCATTGTCCTCTGTTAGACATTGTTAGTCTATTAAAGTTGCGGCAGCCTTCAACACAAGACCACACCATGAACAATATCTGCATTTAGTTGAACAATAAAACGATTTTCATTTCCTACCATACTGTTGGTATTGCGTTGCGTTGCGGTGCTCCGCCTGCCGACATCCGTGCAACCGCACACTAATTCCTAACAAAATATAATTTCATAAATTTTAATGTTGTTTTTTTTGTTCGTACTATCTAATAACTCTTTGAAGTTGTTGCGTTCCTTATCTGCTGAAACCACAAATTGCAATATTGGTTACCGTCATTACCTTTGTGGTTCCTCTTTGAATTGGAATTGAAATTAAAATCAAGATCAATTTCTTTTTCCTGTAAAGTGGTCGCTGTCGCTGTCTATGTCTAATGTTCCAGTTCTTAAACTGAGATAGCATCTAATGATTGCCCGGCGTTGACGCCCTGTTTTCCTTGAGTACTCGACCGTGATCAAGGAATCATTTTGATGGAAACGGTGGTGGTGGCGTGCATCACTCAACTTCTGTTGGTGTCATTTTCCATGAATAGTTGGACGGTTGAATGGATGGGTAAGTTGCGTGTTGAATGGTATGTACAGATAGCAAATACAGTACAAGCAATAGTGCTATGCATGTTGTGCATAGTCAAAAGATTTAGTAATATGTTTTTTTTCTTTTATTTTATTAGGAAATATTTTTCGAAATATTTTATGGTAAAAATATTCAATTTTTTTTTTTGTGAGATGAAATATTCAGAAATTTGTGCAAATCTTGAAAGCCTTGGAAACTTTCTAATAATATTGGTGTAAATTTTTTATAGACCGGCACAAACGGTTGAATGAGAAGAAATATAATTTTAACAACTTATTGTTTGAATTAGTATTGCAAGAACAATTTATTACTTTAATTATGTTTTGTGATTAATATTTGGACCAAGGTTGTCAGGTTTATATACAATACAATTTAAGCAATACACTAGCTTAAGCTTCTGGTTGGACAATTTCTTTACAAAATAGTGGAAACTTTAGCATTTCTCATATTTAAATGTTTTTTTCTTTAAACGAGCTTTGACTTAAGTTAATAAATAGTTGGAGCGGCATGCCAACGAGTTTAAATGGTGAATTTAGAGAATTTTTATTGCTCATAAATTGAAGATGAAATATGCCTGTTAAGGTATTTAACCGCACATTGGGCGTATATTTTTGTATAATTTATGTTTATTTAATTTATTTACACTGCCCTCAAGGCGACGTTATCCACTCCTTTCTGATCGCATCTTTACGCATAGGCATAAACTGATAAAGTCGCTGTGCATTTTGTGAGATCAGGCCTAGCGAATTTTTGTACACTACAAATGGGCTCTGTCTAAGGAAGCTTGATATATAAGCTTAATATGTCGATTGGTATCTTCGGTGCCATTAGAACCTGTCTCACGCGGCCATAGAAGCTCTAATAGGAGTAACACTCCTCCACATTTTCATAAAAAAAATGGCAATATGCAAAACTGCAAGGTTGAATCAAACTAAAGAGCACACCTTTGGGCAACACATCGAACTAATGCAACTGCTATCGGAAATTCCCGAATTAGACACTTGCGCAGTAACCGATCGAACAGAAAAAAGCTGTGCTTTAATAAAGGTTTCTCTACTGAAATCACTAACAGAGGAGCATGGGTTGGAAACAATCCACCTTATTGCCACAACTGCTGGATTTTTCAAAAATGGTCTCTGGGGTGGGAGCTGTAATCTACAGACTCAACTAAAATGTCTGAATAGCAATGGGAAAAAGTCCCTGTGTATTTCAGGCAGAGCTCCAAGCCATTAAGGAATGCTAAAAACCTAATTTACAGCTTTGATATTAAAGGCGCTAACATCCTTATATTCACGGATAGTCAAGCAGCTATAAAAGCCCTTAGCTCGCCAATTATTGGCCCCAAATGAGTACTACATTGTTTTCAAACCCTTCAGGTACTCAGTCCCAGAAACAAAACCAAAATCTGGTGTGTTCCCGGACACGAAAGAATTGAAGGAAATGAAAAAACTGACGGATTGGCTAGAAAAGACTCGGAGACTCTGGCCCTTCTGTCCATTAAACAAATCAACATTTCCAAAATAATGCCACGTTTAATCATATGTCATTGAAAAACAAAGACACTCGTTTTATTAAAGCTTAACTACATTCGGCATATAGTTAAAAAGTGACTTTTTTAAAAGTCATACACATACACACTCTACTGCCCATTTGTGTTCAGAAACTGGCATAAGAAACTATATTGACTTTTGTAAGCTCAAATAAAGCATAAACAAAAACAGAAAGCATTTACCAACGAAACAAAGAAACATTTGCATCAGAGTCATCTAAGCGTAAGGTCAGTAACTAGTGACAGCTTTTTTGTATAAATGTATTACTTTGTTTTCGAACTTGCGCAAAGTGTGTCACTTGGAAGTTAGAGGTACGTCTAAAGGCTTAACTACATTTTCTTAATTTTATATTACGGAAGTCAAGTAGCGGTTAAATAGATAAGAGAAGTAAATTCTGAAAACTTATTTTGGGCTGCTGTCACTGTCAAGTACTTACTTACTTGCTTACTTAACGGGCTCCCGACCCGTGAAGAGTCTCTACCTGTTTCAGAGTACAATGTCAAGTACTCTAATCTATTTGATGAAATGAACTGAAACGACTAAATATTATATGCTTGCTGCTAAGCTCATTTAACTCTGACATTGACCGGGTAAGGTCAAGTTTGATTGAGTGGAATTTAATACTTTTTATTCCTAAACGGCACTTGCATTAGAGACTACGATAGAATCTATTTATTATCGGAACTATCAATCAATGTTAAGAACTCTTTTAAAACATATTTAACATTCAACAAATCTTCACGTACATAAGTGGCTTCTTCTTCTTGAACAGAGTGTGCTTGCATTTGACCAGCTCATGCATGACGCACGTTATTAATCGTTAAGATCCTACTTATGTCGATTATTCAGTGTCACAATAGGTTAATTTAATTTATTTCCCGCATTACGGATTCATTGACTAAATGTTAAAAAATTACCAGACTCAATCGAGATCCGTAGGCTTTGCATTGTGTGCTTGACCTTCAGTTTATTTTTTTTTTGTTATAGAACAGAAGCAATTATTTTATTTATTTTTTTTGCTCTCCATAATTCGGCGGCCTTGAGCCACCCAGTAACCGAGAACGAGGTAACAGCAAAATACGATCAACTTTGCAGAAACTTTATTGTTTCGCATGGCTCTTAACAGACTGAGAAATATTTAAGGTATTTTAAATCCAACGAGTGAGGCCTCTGTCGAAGTCGAAGTCGAAGTCGACAAACATATGTATTATTCAGCTTCCGTAAAGGCATTTAAGATATTTGCCGTTAAGCAGTGACAAGACTAGTTGTTCATATTATGCGAATATCTTAAATAATCACGAAATAATTGTCACTATAGTTGAATGCACTGAAGTAGTAATGAAAATTAAGCTGTGTGACTAGATATCACCATTGAAAATGCAGATAGGAAGGATTGAGGAGTACTGTAGCAACCTTTTGTTGGAAGTAAAATGTAAAGGATGAACTATGACTGGCAGATAATGCGGTTGGGTCTTCAGGCGGAGGGATACTGGGAGTACAGTTATCGAGAGTCCTTTGAAAGAACAATGGTGTTTGGAAGCATATTTGGTAGTAGTATGCCCAGCCTATAATCAGTGATCAAAGACCTTGCACTGCGCTTTCGAATCACCTTAATACGAATAAATGGTAATGCCGATCAATTGCGCTACATCATGAAGAAGATTGTTGTGATAGTCTGCATAATAAAATAGTTCGTCCTGATTGACTGACTTAGCAGCGCACAACCCAAACCGCCGATGGAAGAGCTATGAAACTTGGAAGGTATGTTCTCTTAACTCTTTAGACGCAATCTAAGAAGGCCATTTGAAAGAGGGGCTTTTTACGAATAGTTTTGCATAACAGAACTAATATGTATATACGAGTTTTATACAAAATTCTGCTTAGATGTTGAAATATCGAAAACATGAGTTTTATTTTTTATTCAAAAAATATCTCACCAAAGAAATGACGTATAGCAAAACTGACAGGGCAAGGTCTATAGAGCATACATTTTGTCCTTCGAATCAGAAGCTTAGAACCCATTTGTTTTGGCAAACATTAGTAGCAACGGTTTACTAAGGATATTGCTTTGTTTTTTGATAGCATATTTTCCATTTCCATCCATTCCTCCTTCAATCCACCTGGCGATGAATTCGGGATGGACGCTGATTTTCAAAACTGCTGCATTATAGGCTAAACCCTTTAAGAAGTTGTGAAGGAAGAAGTCACTATGCAGTCACTGAGGCCTACTCGGAAAACTGCAACAGCTTTGAAAGACAAAAATGATAACTACCAAAAATGTTAGTGACAGTTAGTATATTTTTGCCAATCGTTCTTCCTCCCGTTTGTAGCTGAATTTTATCCATTTAGAATAGATGCATGTACTTCTTTAAGAACGACTGATGGCAATATACAAATTTGCCGTTTTCTAATTTTTTTCTTTAAATAAACTACATCCATGTAAAACATCTTTATTGTATGTATTTTGGGGTTTAAGTTAAGGAAAATGAGCGGCTGCCGAGATTTCAACATCACAAATACTTTAATTTTGCCATCTTTAATGATAATGTGATGATAGGAGCGCTTCATAGTTTTGACGATCTGGCAGTGAACTCATAAACTTATTAAGCTTAAACTTTTAGAATTGTATGGTGTTTTAGTGTATGCGTCCAAACAAATCCTGTTGTTTCTGGCCTTGTTGCATGCGATGTTAGAGGTTGTCAAATTTAGGGTCCTGTATATAAGGCTGTAGTGGTAAAGTCTGTAGAAAACCTTGTTAACCTGGGAGATTTTAAATTTGTTTGTATAAACAATTATGTTGTAAGACTGATGTTTACTGCTGCTATCTTAAATTATAACCCTCACACTTCACTACATTCCTACGGGTCCGCATGTGGGGTTCGCCAGTTCGACCTCAAAAAAAAAATATCTGCAGGCATCCCGATTTTGGATCACTACATCATTGAGGCCAATCAAATGCTGGTGTTTCTGCATTTATGTGATCCATGAGTTTTAAGGTCTGCCTCTCTTATGCGATTGTAAGGGAACGTTGATTGCCTTTGCCTTTTTTACGGGTTTCGCAGGATCCCTCCTTTGAACATGACAATACCAACTGAGTCGGTCGTGCTCCAATTTTTTCGAGATGGATTCTTTCACGTGAAGGCTTCCTCGAATTCTGGAACTTCTAAAACTTCTAAAAAACTTCTTCTTCTGTTTACTGCTGCTATCACCGCTGTTTATGTGACGAATGTATGTGTGAGAAAATTAAAACAAATTCACGAATTTTTATAAACAATATTTTCTTTATTCTTATATTCATTAAGATTTAATTTACTTTTTATTTTAATAATTATACATAAATGAGTAATTTCATTTCAATAAAATTGAAATTGTTCTGTTGTTTTTTGTTTTTTTTTTTCTATTTCCATTTAAAATGTTTTCCCAGTGCACCACGATATTTAGTAAAATATTTATTTATTATAATCATTTGTTCTGTTTTATTCGTATGTATTGAATGGGGATGTTTATACATTAAATGGAATTTCCAAATATTATTATGCAAGAATATTGATTTTACTTTATTATTAGTTTAAAATTTTTATACCTAATTGCTAATTTTTTTATTTTGCAAATTTTTTTTATTACATTGTGTTTTTTTTTTAATAAATGATCACCATTCTTCTAATTCACCTGTCCATAAGCAGGATTATCACTTAAATACTAAGTATTTACTTCATGTTTTATTTGTATTTTAAAATAAGTTTATCAATTTTAACACTTAAAATTTGTTTTAATAAATTTTGTTGTTTTTTAATTAAATTTAAGATTGTAGAAGTTATAAGAGATGAATGATACTTTTGAAACTCTTTTAAAGTTTTTATTTTTAAATATTCTTATTATAATTTTTTTTTTGTATAGTTTAACATTTATATTTTTTGAATGAAAGTAAAATTGATGTTGGTTTTTTATATTTATTTATTTTTTTGAAAATAATACACATTGTTTTTAATGTTATTGTGAATTAAAGTAATTTTTTTAAATATGTATTGAGCTATTTTGTGTTAGTTTTGTTTTAGATTTTTATGCAATTTTTAGTTTTTTCTATCTTTTCAAATATTTTTGTTTTTTTAGATGGAGATGAATTGAAGTGAACTAGACGATGCTGAGTGGTATGCGATAATATTTTTTGTTAACTCTCGATGTGGCAGAGAAACACTTAAAAAATTATGTTTATGAAAAAACTAGCAAACTTTGGTGTAATTTAGTTCGTCGCAGAAAGAAATACATATTTAAAATATGCCAAAAATTACCTATTGAGGGCAGATATGATCATTGCTCAAGCCATTCAAACATTCGTTTATGGTACGTTAAGCAGTAAGACAGATATCATTTATCGATTGGCTTACTGAGAAAGTGGTAAAGAAATAAACGAAAATGAAATGTACAGTCGTTAACTTATCTTCACGTCGTTCTTCGTCGGCTGAGTAAGTCAAAACTATCACAGATCAAAAGAAACGAAAGAATTGTGAATTCTCTTCAAATTATTAATTTGTTTACGCAAAATTTTAGGGGAACTTTTCATTGAAATGAGAGAACACTACTCTTCGCTAGTTCGCGGTTTATTTCTTCACGCAAATCTTTTCAATTCCGAAAACACCTGCCGAATTGATGATGCTGACTGTCATTTGAGGGGGTTACGGGATTCACCGACCCCAACTTAAACTCTGCCAATGATACCTTAGTGAAAATTCAAATAAGTATTACTCGGAAACTGCTGGTACTTCGGTAAGACTCAAAACGATACGCAAGAAAGGGAACTCTGAACTCTTTTGATAGAAAAGTTTTTGAAGAATACATGGCTCTGAATATAACCGCGACTACTGATGACTACTAAAGACTTACTTTGGATGCAAATGCAAGGAAGACTATGAATCGGACAATTTTGCGTTCCGAAGGATACCCCGCTAGGGCCGAATACTTTTAAACTATTAAGCGTATGTTAAACGAAGTCTTAATATTTTACTATATTTCGAATCTCCTATATCAGCGACCATATGTATGTATTGGAACATCGTTTCTAATAAAAGAAATAAATCGTATTTCATAACATGTCAACAAGAGTTGCTAGATATTACTTTAGTTAATCATGTGATTACAAAACTGGAAAGCATGGGCTGAGCAATTTATTTCAGATGGACGATATGTCCCGTTTTGCCTTGATGATAATCCACCTCTCAAATGTAAAATGCATGAGCTCGATAGCTTGGTTTAAGATTTCACCCTGGCTTTCAATAAAGCTTCTTTTTTTTCTTGCGCTCTTGTTTGACTCAATAGTAAGAAGATGTCGCATTGGTGGTAGACAGATTTGGGCCAACTCCGTAAGAAAACTTCCCAATCAAGGCAGATGTACGTGAGGAGAGTCCGACTGAGACTTCTATAAAGAATCCCCCTAAGGTATACAAACAAAAATTAAATAGTTGGACAACTTGCAACGAAGAATCGCTAAATCTGATGCTAGACATACAATTTTCAGGTAGCTTTGAAGTTTTTAACACAAAACCGGTCAAATGCTCATAAGCTTGCGCTGCAAAAGTTCAAACCTTAAAAATCAGCAGAACCAGACTGCATTGGTATAATCACTTCTAAAGAATTAGGATATTAATCTGCCAGTGCTGTTGATAATTCAAAAGGAATATACGCAAGCCCAACCAATCATTCCTTTTGAAACCCTTATAACATCTGATTGGTAACATCGAATTGGATCAGTTTTTTTGTCGGTAGCCACTTTACACCAAACCTAAGCTCAGCATATCTTTTGGTTGCTTTGAATATGAATTTTTGATCGTTTTTAAGCATCAATCCTTCAGTGTTCACAACACACTAACCTGTCATCACTGCGACAACAATAACATTATTTTTAAAACTAGACAGAAGTCATCGGGCATGCTATATCTGTCATTGGAATATCAATAATGACCTGAAAGCATTCTTTATTATTTATGAGACTTACATTACAATATTTAGACATTTGCGCTTTAAAATGAATAAGGGGCGTTCAATTTTGTTCTATTTCACAACCTCACCCAGATTGAACTTATTTTAAAACTGGTGAATCAATTGTAGTAGGCTTAATTCCAAAATGTCAAAAAAATGCGCATTATGAATGCACACTGCTTTTCTGATGCCAGGTTATAAATTCTTTTGCGCTGTTTTGCTTTTGCTATGCATCATAATCATTCACGATGCTCTGTTTGCTTTTGTTTGCGCAGTTAACGCGTTCAAAATGCCTTTTAGAAAAGTATGCATTGCATCATAGTAAGCAGTTTGCATTTTGGAACGCTTGATTAAGCAGCAATGCAGAAGTACTGCGTTTTGGAATTCAGGTTGAATGAAATAGAAACTTATGCGACTGTAAGGTGAGGGTTCATAGGTAACGTTTATGTATTTTCAAATATGAAATATGGAAATGGAATGAAGGTATTTAGAAAAAGATGATCGAATCATCTCGTAGCTCGTTGAGGTTCATACAATTTTTTTTTTAATTTTTTGTGTGTTCTTCGAACAGAAATTGATTTTGGGTATTTCTTTAGCACACAAATGTGTATGTTAGGTGATATTTCAAAATATCATACCTCGTACAAATGCATATAAAATGCGTGTCCTACTATACGTCCACTAGTTGTGCAACGATATCCAACCAGTGCGATATTAATTTGTTGGGCACATACTGGCCGACCAGCATAATGTTTTTTTAGCAGAAAACAAAACCATTCTAGCTAGAAATACCTACCAATAGAAGTTTTGTTCCCACTGATTAGAATAAGATTTAAAAATCTTTAAAAAAAAGACTAATAAGTTGATCCTTTTTTTTGCGAACACCTCAAAAAGGTCGCTATCAATGTAACAGCACATGATTTGCATAAAGTTTTTAGGAAAAAACATAACTTAATTAAAGTCGATTCATATTATAAATGTGTATGCATAACATTAACTATATCCATTGTTCGTCTATTGAAATATACTATATATATACTATATATTTTAGTTACTGGTATATATTTTTAAATCGTTTTATTTCCTTTTTAAATGGCAGTTTATTTATTTTCTCTTTTTGATTATAATTTGAAATTCGGAATATTTCTGCTGGTTTATTTATTAATATTTCCAAGTTTGCAATAAAATGCATTATAGTTTAATTATGTTTCAAAAAAAGATTTTTTTTTCTTTACCTTAACAGATATAAAGATAAATCGTACATATAAATGTGTAATTGAAACTCGTATTTTTATGTATGTTTAGTAATAATTTTATTTATTTTCAGTTTATTTTTTTATTTTTTTTATTGGAAATGGTCTTTTTGTTAAGTTGTGTATTTGTGTTTTGTATTTTCTTTATTGAAACATATATAAACCTTTTTTTTTTTCTTTTTAACATTTATCCTTGTTTCTAATTTTATTTATATATATTCTTCAAATAAACTTATGATTAGTAATCATGGACATATTTCTAAGTATATTTAATTTTTTTTTTAATTTATTGTTCTCTTAATTTCATTTTTGTTTTGAAAAAAAATAATACATAAACTTAAACATTTAATTTCCATTTGTAATAAAATTTTTAATAACAAAAAGAAAAATAATAACTCCGCTCACAACAAACAACAGCATTGTTTGTATTCATTTTAAATGCAACTTTTATTTAGTTGTCACTAGGACACTTACAAAAAAATAAAAACATTATTTCTAAATATATAAAAGTAAAAGTTCTCTCAGCGTTTTGGTTGTGATTGGATTTCTATTCGATCTAGAGAGAATGAGAGATCAGAATAAGAACGTCGTACATTATGTGTAGATAATTTTTAATTTTAACAAAAGAAATCAAAATAAAAGAAAAACTCATAAAAATGTAATTTAAAAATAAAAGTAAAAAAATACAGTCTCTCCATTCTTTCTCAGGATAATATTAAAAGAAAAACAGAAAGTAATATCTATTTGAATTTTTGTTTTGCTTGTTATTATCCATTTTGCTTTTTAAGGATTTTCAATTGCAAATCGTGTTTTTGTTTATTTAATCCTGTTCGGACGCTCCTGGATAGTAATATGGCGGTGGGCGTTCGTATTCGGATGCTGGTGGTGCCATTGGAGGATTTTGATATCTTGGTGGTCCACCATCCCAGTGTCTATGATGAAAATTGAAAAATAGAAAAAGAAAAAAAAACACGAAAAAAATAAACAAATATTACATTAATTATTATTCATTATGATGTGGAATAAATTATGTTAAATGTGTTGAACGAAAATATTTACAGAATTTAAATGTCAATTGAGTGAAATTGTTGATTTGATCTTTGTTTGTTTTTAATTTAAAATTTTTAGACAGAATGAAGACATTTCGGTCTTTTTAAGTTGGACATATGATTTGTTTGAAGATCGACACTGATAAAAGCAATCAATAATAAGGAAACATTTTATTTCGTTTTCTAAAAAAATTATCAAAGTAAGCAATCCCATTTAATGTGTAATGGAGGACACAATTTTTTCGCTTTTAAAGAAATGTATTTGAAATAAAACACGTTTTGTTTAAAATAAAAACACCTACAAAAGTAGGCAGGACAAAAAACTAATGTCTTCAAACGATTACGGTATCCTTGACAGACATCACATTGTAATGTTATTCACGTCGTTATTTTCACTCATTAAAACAAGTCACAAATCGTCATGCAGGGAAGGTTTAAGAATATTACTGCAGTGCTCTAATACTAATCGCTTGTCGCGAACAAAAAATACGCCTAGGCTAGTTTGAAAATTCAGCTGAGCCAACTAGATTTTATAGCTTCAAACTATTCCACATTCATGAGAAACCCTACGTTGACGAGAATGGTGATCACCGGTATCTCAATAGGAAGGTCAAACTTAAATCATTGGCAAGAGCATGCTCTTAGGGGCTAGTTATAGCCTTTATTGAAATGCATCATTGAACATTTTGTTTTCGTAATTTAAGACGACTAAACAAACCATATTGGCTTTAAGCGGTATTAAAATAAAGCTAATCAAAATTACTTAATTCTGATTTAAACTTTTCTTTTAATCGATTTTTATTATTTCACTGATGAAATGATCGATTCAATGAACAGCTGATATTCGTTTCTACTGTTTGGAACATAATCGTTTCACTGATGTGTTCGATTCTCTTTCTATTCTCATCTGTCGGTTTTTCTTTCAATGATCAACTCTTACCTCAAAACCTAAACCAGTGGCCTTTCACTGATAGAAATTTTTCAATGATAGCTATAACTGGCTTGTCTAAAAAATTAAATATCTATAACTAGCTCCTTATTGAAAAACATATCTTTCAATTGACGAAACGATTCCTTCTACTGAAGTGAGGTAAGCGGCCCATTTCCGCAAGAGTATACTTTTCTGTGTAAACGAAAAAATATAAACACCTACGTGTTCCGATGCCGCAAGCTATAAAGGTGAATTGATTTCACAGATGCTGAGAACACAATTCAATAAATTGTTTTCACTGTTTCCAAGCTTGAAAGTAGATTGAGTAAGTGTTCAAAATATATAACATGATAGGTGCTTGTACCAAACGCTTGTAATAAGTCAATTGTAGTATTTAATATCTCTAATTATATGAGCAGCTGCATATAAGGGGGTTCCAGCAAAGTAGTAAAGTAAACTTCAGTAGATCTATACTCCTGAAGTTAGGTATTGGGAAACCAAGAATTGGTGTTATTAAGCATCTACGACATATGTTTTTTATAGGCAGATGGTATCGTATTGCTTTAAAGGATATACATCATCAAAACAACAACGACCTCAATGCTTAAGGACAACCTTAGAAACGAAATTACTGAAATTACCAATTGTTATTTTGCTATTTTGAACATCATTTTGAACATCAAGTTTGGCGAGTGCATCAGCCGCACCGTTTCCTAGACTATTCTTCTGCCCCAGCACCCAACAGAGGTGAATAATAAACTGTTCGATATCAACTGCCGAGTTGAGCGGAAGTTTAGGACTACCTAACTCCATGATTAAAACTGATGATGGCATAGATACGCAAATTTTCCGAAATAATCTAAATCAGCAATTTCACTCTTAATGATTTGATAATTTAAAAAAATTAATGTTTTGTATGTAGGTTTTATGTCAATAATTAAAGAAAAAAAATTAAAAAATAATGAAAAAGAGGAAAACAAAGGAAAGGATAACAGGTACAGAAAGAACAAAAATAACACAACACACACACATTCACGGTTTTAGTAACAAAAAAAACACAAGAAATTGTAATAATGGTGCAATCACAAAACAACACAAACACAATTTTGAAAGCACGATTCGGATGCTTATTTTTCTTCTTTTATATAATTTTTGTAATTTATTAAATTTTTAACTAAATAAAAGAAAGGAAGACTTTTTTTCTAGATATATAAAAGTTATTTGATGGATATTTATACAAGACCAGAAGTTGTAAAGAGAATTTTGGATAAGTAAATTTGCAGAAAATTTGGTGAATAAAACACAATATGATTTTATTTTTTTTTTTGTGTAGATTTTTACAATAAAGCCAATTGAGTGATGAGCGTAATGGTAATAAATGAATGATTATTTAAAATTGTTTAAAATTCATGTTTTTGTTTTTATAATTTAACAAATAAAATAAAAAATATATAATATGTATATTTATACAAATGGTGAAGCATTTCTGATTGGGAAACAAAATATTTAAGCTTTCAAGTCTTGTTAAGTGTTTAAGGGATAATATTTAGCATTTTATTGGTATTTTTTTATTTTTATTTATTGCTCTAAAAGTGTTATGTATGAAGCTGGTTCAGTCAATTACTCGGGATAATTTTTTCTGGCGAAATATTAATTAATTTCGCCTTTTGGTTTTTGGTTTTTGTTAGAGAAAGAGATAAGTAGACAAAACATTAAGACCAACGGGTTATATGCCAATTTAATTTAAGAAGTCTGATCACTTAGCAATGATGATACTAGCTACAGTGTCCAGCTACGCTACATTCGTAAGTAAGGATATTCTAGCGACACCTATGAGCTTGTGAACAAATAAAAAGAGGAAAGTGTGTGGTTGTAGAATAAGATATCCATTGAGGCAAACAGCGGCTAAATGCATAGCTCGATTGTGATAGAGAAAATAGGTAGCCGTACCTACAAGCTCTGGTCTCTCACAAAAACGAAACATATTAACTGTACTTGGCTGGTTATCAGAACATTGGAAGAATCAAGAAGGAAGATAACGTGTGAAAAAAGTCAGCGCAGGTCTTGATGTCACAAGAATAATAAAGAAGGTTTGATTAACCTGGGGCAGTTCTCTTGTTGTCAGAGATAGAATTATTGTGGGAACAACATTTTATAGAATGTGTCTCGGAGACCACCATGCCGTTTAAGAATATATTACAAAGAATTAAGAAAGGGGTTAATAGAAAAATTAGTTATAGGCGAGGATGGTTATGAGGTGACAGTTTGCCAATCCGCTTTTTTACGGTTTTTTTTTTATGATGACTGAAAGCTCGGACAGGCTGTTTTAGTATTTATTTAACGTCAGCCGGTTTTCGAAAAAGCACGCATCGGCCAGCAATAGAACTCCGAGACAGATTAAAGTAATCGTTTTGAAGCAAATAAAATATGGTCGGGTAATGGGCAGCGGAAAGGAGCAGTCGCGGTGATAGATCATTCCTGCAAAACACTGAAGAACGTTTCAGATTGCAATTTAAAAACCATAGTTGACTGCAAGAAATCACTTCGGAAGCGAAGATTTTTACCTTATACTAACTCTGTTGACGATAACTAAAATACTCGCATATCGAGAACGACCATGGGCAGGGACTAGATGCTTTTAAAGTTACCTGATGTCTCTCCACTAGGCTATTTGATTGAAGGTTTCAGGCTGTGTTGCGGATTCTTTGAAAAACCTGAAGAATTTACATAGCTCAAGAAAAATTTAGACTCAAACTGAGCGCCTTGATTGATCTATAAGGGAAAAGCTTCGGTCCACCGCGTACGTCTGTCAATAAAAGCAAGACAGTGCCGAAAACCCGCCTCTTAGTGCTTTTAATTCTTTATCGTATTCTTGAGCTAAGAATATTTGCTTCAAATCTATTGATTCGGAGAGATTTATCTTGCTTAAACTGGAAAGTGTTTGAAGTTATTTATTTTTTTAACGAACAGGTTGTCTAAAACGGTTGTAAATTGAACTTTCAAGTCCAAATGAAGTAGCTTGCGGGGAGAAGATTTTTGCCGAAAATGGTGAATTGCAGAGTAAGTTCCTGGTATTTCATTATCGTACGCACTTTTAGGGGTTTTGCACAAAAAAAAAACCGAAGATTGATTAAAAAAAGTACCACGATAGGGAAATCTAATATATGGGGAAATAGGTGTCAAATTGGAGAGTTTATGCAAGCTTCACCTATTTTTTATTCGACAGTTTTTCCTATTACATAATTCATCACTGAGGCCACTCAACTCAATCGTTTATGTACCTATGTCATTTCATGGGGAACGTTTCGGTTAAGAATACAACTAACTGTCGTCGGTCATAGCCCACCTTGAATCTAAACCATTTTTTGTGATTATTATTATTATTGCTTTTTTTAAAAAGATTATTGTAGTTTTATTATTTTTTTTTAGGTGTATTTATCATTATTATTTCTACAAATAATAAATTAAAATCAAAAAATCTAATACAATATTCGAATTAGATCGGTTTTATTTGAATGCGTTCCAAATGGGCATGTCGCTTCCAACAAAAAGTTGGATATAAAAAGAAAATTTATAAAAGGGGATTTTTTTTAAGCAAACATTCGATGAACATCAATCATAGGGGTGCAGTCGAATAAAATGAAAGGAAACATAAAAAAATTAACAATCTATAAAAAATTTAAACACAATGATTTAATGTTCCTGAAACAAAAAAGCATCTGACGCTAAAATGAAAATAGGTGAAGTCCACTAGCAATGACCATAAAATTGATTGGCTGAAATGCAAATTTTGTTTATTTTTTTTCGGTCAATGAATGAGATTGTTTTGCCATTTTAATGATGGAAGTAGGGTGATTATGATAATTATTAGCTGGTTGAGTGTGTGTTTTTTTTTAATAACATGTATTAACTTAAATTTAAACAACACAAGTATTTTTTTTATTATTTTAGTTTTGGTTTTTGTTGTATACCTAAAAGAAACCGTCGGCTGATAGCGCTTTTGGCCTTGTATCAATAGCCCCAAATGTTCTATATTGTTAAGTTTGATTTAATATTGATTTTTTGTCGTTTTGTATTTTTTTTTGTATCAAATCACCGGAGAAATAAAAAAAAAATAGAAGTAAAATAATTGATAAAAATTAGTAACTGAAATACATATATATATAATTTATATTTATTTATTTTGTTTAGAAAATATTGTTTTTCTTTTTAATATATTTGTATATTGAAATAAATTAAATATTTTTTATTGTTTGCTGTTGGTGTGTTAGTTAATAATAAACTTTACCGTAACCGAAGTTAGTTAGATAGTGGGAATGGATTAGTTGCGTTTTTCGTTTTATAATTTGGTTTTGTTGTGGGGAATTGAAAAAATAAATGCAATTTGAAATAAGGAATGTAGTAATTGGGAAATAATTTTGGTTATGAAAATGTTATTGCGCTTTAAGTTTGAATAAAAAATGTTGTTGAAAACATTAATTTTTGTAAATTCCAAGCTTGGCTTACAAAGTTACGAAGATTAGAGGATTTATTTTAGCAAAACGGACTTTATGGGTCGGGACCTTTACTTAGATGCCGCTGCAGGTTAGTTTGAAATTTAACTCATAATATTCTTCAGTATTTGTGCAATTGCCTCCAATTGCGAACCCTAAGTTGGCTGAGGTTTATATAAGGCGTTATCTAATGCATTTTCAATTCGGTTTTAAGTCGAAGATTCTACGTGCCGAATCGTTGATGTCCTTTAAAACCCGTCAACCCAGAAAGGAAACCAAATTTGCCATGTCTAACATGAATGTTCTGTTAGGAGGTCATTGGCTTTTTCGAAAAGGGAAACAGCCTTCGCGTTTGGCAAGGATGCTAAAACTAAACATGGCTCTGTATGAACTCGTCTCTATAGATGCTGTGATATGAGGCTTTTAAACCGACAAAGAGATGGTGAGTATCAATATGGACTTTTTGGTGTTTCTCCAGAAACTGTCGATTGTGGATTAAACCGCACTTACAAGCTCCAATCAATCAAATCGTTTCAGGTCATCACACAATACGATAGTCGAGGAATTACATGCAATGTTCAGGAGATAGATGCATATAGAGCTTAGATAGTCTTCTTTTTTTGTAAATTGTTCTAACAATGAATGAAGTTCCATCTTCTATATTCTCTCCTTTTCTTTTTCTCTAAAACATTATCAATCTGTGTCGTGAAATGTTTATTGCCACCCAGCTGTCACGAGCAGAAATTTGCCGGCAAATACATTTTTAATTTACATTTACTAACGAGTAATTGGCTCATTCCTGCCATAGTTCGTCATATGATAAGCGCTAAACAATAGATCCACACTGAGCACCTCCACCTCCAGTCTACGATACGTTTGAAGGAATTTGATACATTGACTGTAGAGGGGAAGGCTATATGGATCATCCCATGGAACTCCTCTAAGGGCAAAACGAATAAAGTTATGTTGAATTTAAGACGACTAAACAAACCATATTGGCTTTAAGCGGTATCAAAATAAATCTAATCACTTATAGAATTTTTCTACAAACAAAATGACTTAATTCTGATTTAAACTTTTCTTTTAATCGATTTTTATTATTTCGCTGATTGAAATCGATTTCAATGAACAGCTGATATTCGTTTCTACAATTTGGAACACAATCGTTCCACTGATGTGTTCGATTCTTAGTTGTTAGTTTTCCTTTCAATGATCAACTCTAACCTTAAAACTTATACCAGTGGCCTTCCACTGACAGAAATTTTTCAAAGATTGCTATAACCGACTTATCAAAAAAAATGAAACAACTATTCCACTGATTTGTTCCAATGATGCATTTCAATGATAGCTATAATTTGCCCCTTATTAACAATAAAGTTAATATGATCACTAAAGTTAAGTTTGGGGTCAAAGAAAATTCCGAGGTCTTTAAAACTATCAGCATGACAAAGGATATGATGAGATCTAGAATAATGAAAACTGGAAGGAATACGTTTTCTTGAAAATGTCAAATGTTGACATTTAGATGTCATTGTCAACCCTTTTTAAACACACCAAGTGCCAAAACTGTTAATGTCCACTTGGAGATAAGCGTATACTAAAATATTGCTGGATTTTATACTTATAGCAAGAATGAACAAAATAGGGCCTAAATGACTTCCCTGAGGAACTCCAGACTGAGCAGTGAAAGATTCAGAAAACGAACCTATAAATTTGACACGATAATCCCTACCCATAAAGTATGAATTAATCCATAAGCCCTGAGAATTAATTAACAAATTTTTAAATGATGACCTGTTTCCTACAAATCCATGCTGTTTGATATTACGAAATAGATATATTAATTTTTCGCAGACTATTTGCTATAGAAATTGGCCACCTTTTTTAAACAGAGGCGTGATAAAGCTTATCGAATTTCCCAGAGCTAATGGATAAATCAAAAGGGAAACAAATTTCGAAATAGTTTTCAAATCGAAAGAAAAATTAATGAAAGCAATCGGGGAACAGCTATTTAAGTACCTAAAATATTTATCATCGATGAGAAGAGGAGAGTCACTGAATGATCTACTAAAATAGTCAGCAAAAATATTGCCAGCAAACAAAGAAATTATAAGTTCTACAGGCTTTTTAAGTAGATTTTCCAAGCCCTGTTACGTCGATTTCGCATCGACTTCAGATCTATCGTATACCAAGGGTGGGACAAGTTTCCATCTTTTAGATGTCGGATCTAGATCTGTCAGAATCTTGAAAATATGTATGTGTATGCTTGCTCAGCAGTCTTATTGCACACTAGGTCATCGTCAATGTTAAATGTTTAAAATTATGTTTTCATATCCTCAGCACAGGCAGTAAAACTTATTGACGATCGAGACATCGCGAAATCACTTAACTCTCTAAGTCATAGTCGTAATGTCTCTTGCCTGTCGTTTTTTTACCCTTATTTCCACCATAAGTGCTCGAACGAAATAGCCAGTTGCATTCCACCCCTACAACATTTCAAGCGCAATATCTTGCCAGGAATGCCCATCAGCTTACCATAAAGCCTGTATTCGGACGTACTGTGAAAGATAAGGATTCTTTTCTTTGCCGCACAACCCGAATGTGGAATGCTCTGCCGCACTCTGTTTTTCCTAACCATTACAATTTACAAACATTAAAAATCAATGTGCATCGGTTTCTCATCCTTTCATCTAATTCCCCATTTCCATAATGCCCGTGCTGTGTTACTACTGTGTTGCCTTGTGCTTGAAATCTTTAAAAACGACATATTTTACAAAATTTCCTGATTTTTTTTTTAAAAGAAAAATTATTTTTTTATCAAAAGTTGCTTGGAACCCATAAAAAGGAGGAGATCTTTCTAAATTGCCCTGAGAAATAACGGTAGATTTTGACTTTCATTACTCGGAGGTTATTTTAACCTAAAAAAAATTTACCATGATATCCATAAATAAACGGTAGATTTTGATATTCATGCCTATTGAAAAATATTCCAATATTTTTTCTCAAATCTCTTCGAAGTCTCAAAATATATAGTCTCGATCAATAGAGTAAATTATGCACATTATTTGTATACACTTTCGTTTGACCTTACACTCATCCGGGAAATAAAACTCACATAAAGGCAACACCTAACTAATTGCGAATTTCCAAAAAAAAAAAACTGTCTTAAAATATATTTAGTGACATTTATCATATCAAAACGATTTTGAAATAACATTTTCATAACCAACCATCACCGTGATGATAAAAAAAAAACACTAAAAAAAAGTGGGCATTAGAAAAATTAATACAAAGTTAAACATTTTATTAGAGTACAAACATTTTGTTTATAATAAATAACACGCAATATAAGAAATATATTCGAATCATTCCACGCAATTCAACAGATAACAAACATTCCCCTATAGACATACAAAAAACAGCTGAATAAGAATAAAAGAGAACAAAGTTATTTATCTAACTAATTCATTCCAGAACAAAAATCAAAATTACGGTTTTTTTTTTTGTTTTTAAGAAAAAAACTCCAACGACCATTCCAAAATAAAAATCAAATTAAAAATTATTTCAAGACATTAAAAAATATTAAAATTAAAAAAAACAATAAAACAAAAAGTTAATTTAAATATTGACAAAAGAAAAATTACTTACTTTGGAGCCATGTCATTGTAACGAGTGTCGCGTCCACCCGCTGGTCCTGGTCCATGGGATGATCCCGAATCTTCAAAGTAATCAGCTCGACGATCACGTGAGCTTCGTCTACGATCTTTGTTCTTTCTTCGTTTATTTTTAGGTCCACTACAATTAACGAAGGATTTTTTTGGTTTTTTGTTGAGGTAAAACGAAACAAAAACATTTTAAGGACAAAAACAAAAATGAGAGAGTTATGTGAGTTAAGAGAGAAAATATAAGGATAATGAGGTACTACAAGCTAAACATAGATAAAGCTTAGTGTTTGAAAGGAGCGAATGTGAAGGGAAATGTTTTTTTTTTTTTCAATTCTGTGGCATTAAGATTTTTGATATTTATTTGAAAAATTGTGGTATTCAGGGGATAACCTCTTAAGATATCGCATGGTATCGCCATGAATGAAGGGACCCGCATAAAACTTGTAAGGATGGGAGCATTAAGAGGGTGACAAAAATGTTAGAGGGTGAATGAGTTTTATGTTGACGCAGCTTGAAGTGCACGCTGACATTTATTTTGATGAGAAATATCTAATTTTGAGCAGTTTGTTTGAAGAATGATAATAATTGCTGTTCAAACTTCCAAAAGATTACATTGCTATCTTCAACCTGTGGCTTTCACCGAATCATCATTGGTAAGCTTTCTTCGTTCTAACCAAACTGCTCAAAATATTATTAAAGCCAACAAAAAAAACTAACTAAACTAATGGAAAAGAAACCGAGAGGACATGAAATAACCCAAAGTGAAAAGTGTTTTTGGAATAATAATAATAATAAAAAAATAACAACAACAACACTTACTTTGCCAATGGAATGTGATCACGTTCACTGTACGCATCATACAAATACTCCCTGAAAATTTTACAGAAATTTTGCAATATTTTCGTTGTATTTTTTTTTCAAACTTTCTATTTGTTTTTTCAAGGTTTATGGTATTTTTGCATGAAACGTTTTTTTTAGTATTTTCTTTTTTTTTGTCAGTTTATTTTCAAATACAAAAAAAGTTATTTTAATGTTTTAAACATTCAACAAAAAAAAAATAATTAAACGAATTACAAAAAACAAAACAAACAAAACATTTTTTATATTAAAAAAAAATTAATAAACACTTAAGCAAATTTTTTTTAATTTTTAAGCAACAAATTTGAGAACAAAAATTAAAGAAGTATGTAAATGCAACGATTTGGAATTATCAGACAAATATTTTGACAACATTCAGAATAAACACATGAATTTTGTATTTAATTTAAGATTTCTTTTTTTCTACTCGAAATTGTAAGCTTTTTTTAATGATTCAAAAGTATATACTGTATTTTCTATAATATTTATATGTATTAGTTTAAAGAAGAAGAAGTATGTTTGAAAAGAGAGATATAATAAAAATAAAAATTAATACTAAATGGATAAAAGTACATATTAGCAAAATCACAAACACAAGTCCAACACCAGAGAAATTAAAATTACTTACTCAGCGTATAAATATGTAGAAGTCTAAAGAGTGTTAAGAATTTTCTAAACTGTACGAAACCTTCAATTTAGAGCAATAAAATTAATAAGCAAAAAGAAAGTTATTACTGAACGGAAGAAGTCGATGGTAAACGACAGCAAATGGAAATATTCATCCCGCACATTGGAAATTGTCCATACCAAACGCACCACAATGTCGACATCGGTGGAGAATAAAAAACTTAACTTTGCACTTGGATACGAGTTAGTCTTTAAAGTTATATGTTTAACAAAACTGAAGTCATCAATTGTATTCAGAGAGACTGGCGAAGAATTTCTCACTATGCTCTATAATGTCAAGTGACTCGTTCAAAATTAATGTTGAATGTTGTGGTATCGAGCAAATCTGTTCAATGATATCAGAAGACTTGTTACCTTGGTTCTAGATGTTGTGGTACAGGAGAAAAGACACCTGTATTGCCCTCAAAAAAAAATTCAAGGCGGCTGGGTTTAGAATATTTTGCTTGATCAAAAAGTTGGCTCGCAACTGTGCCGTGAAATAGTCACAGAACGTAGAATTTCTGCCGGAGGCATTTAAAATGAAAACTGGTTAATTTATACAGCTGGGTGGATGAAAACGGCGGGAGGACTGGTGCTACAACACGGGATCAATGGCAATTCCAACATCATCCATAATGTGAAGCAAATGGCTGGGAACCTTACAAAGTGTGCACTTATTGTCACAAATGATTTGCGTGAGTGTTCAGCACGGGGTCATCCGAAAACAACAATCACTTAAACCCATTGTACTTCAGGCTAGGCTGCCCAATGATGGACCTGCAGTGCCCGTAACAAAGCGAAACGATTTGGCTGGTTAAATTTTATTAAGATCATATTTACGAAGGAAGTGTTTGCCAATGATAGCCAGTCTGGTTATGATAAAAGCCTTTTAATCACAGATAAAATGTGTGCCTTTTCGACAGCATTTACATACGCCCAAACTTCTAATCCTGAATGCTCGTTAAGAGGACTGAAATCAGTGACAAGGCCTTTTAGGGATTCTAAGTCACGTCCCTTTAGTCAGAGCGGGGATGTAAATCTTCTTAGCAGCTTCGAATGACGGCATGATAAAAGTCCATGCCTACTCGAGCCGAGTGCCTATCCCTAAAAGCTAGGAGCACTCTGAACATAGAACATCTGGTCCCTTCGCTGATACCGATCTACCATACAAGAAAAGTGCTTTTCGGCTTCACTTTAAATCAAAAACTACAAAAGAGGAAAAACGCAAGATGTTGTTGTAGCTTAGTCACATGTCTCCTCATAGAGTTAACACTTTGTTGCGCCCACCCAAACAGCCGCATCAGACTTAAGATAGTGAACCTATCTAAGGCTTTACCTGTAAAAATACTGAAACTGCCAGGCTAGCAGTGATGAGAGATAGATTCAAGGATAGCCGCGATAAAAGGCACATACATGTTTTCATTTTCGCCGCACTTCTCGACTCCAGTGTTGCTGCTACTGTTACTTACAGCACAAGTATATTTTTAGCTTAAGACCTTAGACTCTGCTGAACATTCTATTCACTGGCAGACAATTTTTTTTCTAGCAATATGTGTTGCGCAACTGAAAGTTTCGGATCTATAGTGGTGCCCAAATACATCAGACGGTGCCAGCCTAATTAGATATTTTCGGATAAATATTGCCGTTGTCGGGTCAATAGGATGTTAGAGATCATGGTTATACTACTATACTTTAAAAGTCATATTTTTCGCACATTTACTCTTGCACTGAAGCAGGGCAGGTTATAAAGACGGAAACTATCAATTACAGATATCTTCAGCTTCCGGGTTATAGGAACAATGTCGACAAGTTAGCCGCACAAAAGCAAATGTGTTCAAAATTTCTAACACGAAAAGCAGAACTGTATGAAAAGATGCTGGACTATAGCCCTTTCGACTGAACAATTCTGCGGTGAGCATTATGATTACGTGTGCGAGAAGGAACAACAGTGTATCATATAAGTGAATGGACAACAATGTCCCAGCCAATGCAAATGCCAGGGCGCTTGTCTTATCACTGTTTAACACAAGACAACAGCAGTCTAAAAAACAATTTACTGCTGTTCATGACCTCCCTCCAAGCTAATTCTGTTCCGATCCAGCCTAGAATCGGTGCTCTAATTGTGTGAAAAATTTATTTGAGAACAGGTTGACTGCAATCAACAGTTGTAGAACATCTCTCCTAAAGACTAAACGTACTTCAAAAATGCACATGCATTTCTTCTTTCTAGAAGTGCCCGAAACAATGATAGTTCACCCTTTCATAGTTTCGCTCATAACGAATATAATTCTGCAATACAAAGGAAATAATCTAGCCTAATGTCAATTAACCATAAATACGAAAAAGAAAGAATTTAAGTATGTATAAAGAAATGAAAGAAAAAAATATAAATCTATAAAATGCAAACATTAATAGGGGGAAAAGTCAATTTGTTATTCTATTTGTTATTTGAAAGGAATTGGAACCTATTTTAACTGCAAAGCGAATAAACCAACTAACAAATAAGAGGAATCATTATTATTATAATTATTAATTTATTTTAAAATATATTAATGCATATTATTTCATTCAACACAAGTTGTATGTATCATAAAAAAAGCTTACAAATTTCTTGGAAAAATAATAAATAAAAAATTGTATTTATCACTAGTCGCGCATTTCATTACAAATTTATGATTTTGTTTGTATTTTATATTAAAACAATAATTTTAAAAAACTACTTTCACTAAACATTACATAAAAAGAACAGAGTAAACAAGTATATAGAATTCAAAAAAAGGAAACAAAATTATTTAAACAAAACGGATAGAACCTTCCAACAATCAAGTTTCAAAATTAAATCTTCACTGGGATGTGTTGGGATTAGGATGGTTTTCCATTTTTTTTGTTTTCTTTTCTTTTGTTGTTTTGTTTTTAGTTTTGGTTTTAATTATTTTTGTATCTTATTGAAAATTGTATGAATATGATAAGATATGAATTTTATTAAAAGAAAGTACTCACGATTCGACTAGTGGTCCCGGATAGGGATCTGATTTCTGATACAAACTAGATAGCTTAACACTTATCACTAACGTTGGCAGGAAGATGATGACACACCAGGCGATGCCAGCCCAGAAGCCATTCTGTGAAAATAGAATAAATCTTAAGTGTTAGTTATCTTTCTATCTACAAATCCTTTTTTATCTTACCAAAGGATCGACAAATTTATTGCACCCAGACACAATAGCTGAATCGTATACTTGTGCCAGTGGAGCGCATTTGCCCACATCGTTTTGTACCGATTCCACAACCAAATTCAAATAGCGTTGAATCTCGCCACTGAAGAAATTCTTCAAATGTTCAGCTGCTTCCTTGATAAAGTCACGTCCTTTAACGTTGATAAAATTTTGAGCTTCTTTGATTTCGCGCACCAACAATGGGATAGACTTTTCAAATGGTTTGTCCTTGTAGCTGAGCTTGGCTTGCAAGTCATCAGCCAAATTGATGAGCTCACGTGTTTGGTTACGCATTGGTCGGACGAGATTCTCATCGTAGGTCTCCAGATGGAGTGCTTGATTGCGAAGACTCACTCGGACGTCACTCATTTCTGAACTGGAAATTTTATCTGCTGTTTCTCGTAGCTGAGTGGCCAAGGATTTAAGAGAGTATGTGGTAATGGATTCATTGAGATTGTCAATGAACTTATCACGATCGAAGTTCTTCAAGTCGGAATTGGCAATATCGAGGATTTTCTGCTCATTCTCAGGATTGAGAATTATGATGTCGGCTTCGAAATTGATGCCGTTGACAAAATTTTGTAGGGTTTTATTGACATCGAATTGTGAGGGATAGTCTTTGACCTCTTGAATGTCGAAGAAATGATGCAAACGTAGAACTTCATAGATTGTTTGATTAGCTTGGCAGGCGGCAATGACATGTGATATACGGAATGGCGGCAGATTGCCTGTGCTACGTGGTCCTGTCTTTTGTTTTGGATTGTTCGTGTTGTATAGTACATTATTGAGATCGACGAAGTTATCGACGTATTGGAAAATGTCATCGTTTTCGGGGTTTCTATGAGAAAATTAGTTAAATTATATTTTAATGCGAAATGATATGTGACGAATACTTACTTGAGAGGCACACAAACACCCCGCTGTAGAACTAAACCAATAAGGAAATGTGCAAGAGCAGCAATGGCCAGTATGGATATGGTGAGAAAAATCACAGCAACGGCTCTGTAAGAAACGAAAATGCATTGTATTTAGTACTTTTTTTGTAAAATTATGATAAATAAGATAGGATGGAAAGCCTTTTCTTGGGTGAGGCAGCATGTGTTCGTTGATTCGAGTCCTCAGTTGCATGCATAGTATGTTAGCTATCGAAGGAGTCATAACAGAAGACAAAATTCACTGGGCAAATGGCATAACTTATCCCTTTAAATCCAACTGCTTTAGAAGGTTAAGACCATAGCTATATAGGTATTTAAAAGACCGTTTATTTGCAGTCTGAGATGCGGCTAGATTCCAAAAAGCCTCGCGTGAAGTAAAGATTGTCTTTATTTGCAAGGCAGGGAAATCTATGAACACAGATTTATGTCAACACCCTTTGTGTTGAAAACAATAGCGTATTTTCTACGCTTCAGCGTTCGATCTGCGATGTGAAGAGAACCTTACATGATTCTTACGTTAATTGTGAACTTTTTGAACAAAAGAAATGTATGCAAGGCTAGGCGACACTGCCTTAAGAGTTACAACAAGGAACCGACTCGTACTGTGCCAATTTTACTCTGGCGAACAGCTTAAGTCTCTTGCTACAGCACAAAACGCAACACTGCTGACAAGCCATAAAAATGGATAGCCGAAATAGATCATTACCTCTCTGTAATTTGAGAACAAATGGAACACAATATCAGAATAAGGGCCAGAAACAAGTGCAAATCAGTAACCACCACCTTTGAAATATCAAGAAAATTGTGACCAATAGACCAATAAACCTTTACAGTACGACAGATCTGACAAATCTGACAGAGCTAGTAGGTGCTTTAAATGTCACAATTTTTTAGGAAACCACATAATGAAATTGAATTTCAATGACGACGACAATAATAAAGGCTGTAGTGGCAAAGGGTCCCTGTTTGCATTGAGAAACAGAACACATAGAAGCTACTTTTGTCAAGTTACTGAAATAAATTTCTATGTCTAACTTTCGAATCCTTAAAGGCAAGAACAAAAAATTGCAAGGAATCCACAAACATCAGCTAATCTCCGCTGAAGATGTGATGTATTCACAATAGGTTCATAAAGACCGATGTTGAGCTAGGAGGAAACCAATCTGCATTGAAGACGTGCAAACCTAACTTACGTCACTCCAGAAATAACAATTTGGCTTATTCATATCAGTTCGGTCACTTACAACACATGTCCGTTTCCTTACTTAAAAATTCGTAATAATTTGTACGAATTCTTACTAATTTTTACTTAATGCCGTTCCCTAACTCCAAAAATTCGTAAAAAAAAAAGCGGTATAGAGTTGGAAGATGTTCACCCCTCCACTAAGAAACTTGCGAATTTTTACACAACAAATTTCTTGTAGTAATAATGTTAACGGTGTCCATTAAAAGATCTATATTAGAACGATTTTATTAAATCAAAAATTGTTTCGTGTTTATCACTTTTGGTTCAACAACTGCACAACCATTATACAAAAACGGATGTTTTTATTACAAATTTTACCACAGCCATTTTGACAGTCTTTACAATTCTAGCTAAAAAAAATAGAGGACCAGCCTTATTTTAGATAAAAATGAATAAACAGAACTAATCCGCGATGCGAACTCGAATATTGACAAATTGTTGTACTGCTTGAAAAAGATTAAACATGATTAATTTGAAAGGTTAAGACCTTGCTGTTAAGACAACTTACAATAAAATTTATAGGATTTTGATGTCAATTAACGATGCATGAAATTAGTAACCAATCAGCAAAGGGAGGTTTCTGGAATTAAATTTGATCTTTTAGAATCGGAGTGGTTTTCCTTTTGACTGCAAGTTTAATTTCTTTCGTTATAGTTTTGTCATTACTTTAATAAATATTTAATTGGGCCGATCCCGGTGGTACTGCAATACCGGGCCAACCCGCGACAGAGGTGGAGCAAGCCCCTAGCACTCCGCCTAATTCCAAAAATCAGTTTAACATTTGTTGTTCCCCGATGGGGAATCTATCAGATGTTAAGCTGATAAGAACAGATACTACACTTTGATCTTAGCCATAAGGCCGAGAAGCGATAACAATTTCCAGTAATTTATTATTACTCATGATATTTTTTACAAAAACTGAGTGTGAAGTGAAAAACGAGTAAAAATTTGTAGATGTACTTTGTTGTTGTAATTATTTCTTGACGATCTGTGTAGTATTTAAATGTAACGCAAAAGGAGGGTGACGTGCAGTTGCACTGGGGTAGTTTTGAAATTTAACTACCTACCCTACGTTCTTACGTTTTGATTTTTCTTGAAACAAAATGGTGATGTTGAACCAATATATGTACCCTATAAGTTGAACGGCGATTTCTGAATCCTGTTTCAAATAACTACAGGTTACAAGTCTATAGATACACCTGAAATCACCAAAAAAGGGAGAAAACTGTGTATTTTGGACTGAGTGAACAGCGTGGGAATTTCAATATTAACTATCACCCCAGCAAACGACCCCAACAATAGGAGAAACTTCACATGCGTTATTGAATACGGCATACTTTATGTAAGCAAACCTGACTGAGTTGACGGCCAATGTAGACCAACTTTCTACTATTCTGTCCGCTGTCGTGCACACCAACATGTACGTATACTGCAGTTACTCCAGCAGATTTTAGGTAGCTATGTATGTAGCATAGTTACAAAATAATTGCAACATAAGTTTCTTCTAAATATCGGTCAATGGTGGTTTGAGTGAGGAAGCTCTCACTTTGTTTGTGCCTGGCTACACGTTCATGGGAATGATCGTCATGTCGCACGAGGCAGGTAGATTTTATGTGAGTCAGAAAGAAAAGGGTAGATTGCACCAAGAATCCACAGAAAATCCTTTTTTTCCCTTCAATTTGTTCGAGGGAGCTGTCATATTCGTCATCGCTGTTTAAATAATGCCTTAGAACAATATGAAATTCTAAAGCTTTCGTTTTATATGAAATATTATTTCGTGAAATTTTTTTTCAATTTCGCAAGTGAAAACACAACTGCAGTCTGAACTGATACTTATGACTTTTATTTAGCGCGTGTTCGTTCACATTTAAGGAGCATTTATATGGAACTTTTTTTTTATGTCATACAAAAGTTTCTTCAGAGGAAAACTGAGTATCAGTGTTGTAAAATAAAACTTAATATCAGTGTTTTTCTTATAAGCGTGTTTCTTATAAGGTATGTTTTTTACATCCGTGTAAATCTGCTTGTGCGTTGAAGCTTAGTGCGTTCCACTTGAAGACTCTGACTTTTTCAGACATTCATTTAATTGAAAAAGTGATTCTCAGCTGAAAAAACCATAAAATATCTATGATCTATAAACAACAACGAAGCAAAGCAACAGTCTGCTATCTTCTGTGGCCAAAAAATGTATTTTTTGTGTAGTAATGTGTAGTTTATTATTAAAGATTCATTCTGCAGTAGGCCGAAAGTCCCTCCAGTTTTTCATACGACAGATAATCCTTTTGGATTGTGTTCTTCGCTATTATTTTAGGAAGTCTCTCGTCCGCCATTTCTACTATATTTATTACGTAATCAACATGTACCCCACAGGCGGACCAGTAGGAATGCATAGAAGTGGGGGGGGGGGTTATTGTCTCAATAATTATAAGCATAACCTCGTCAAAAAAAGAATTAATGTATCTACCTTTTATGAGGTCTATAACCAAATGCGATATTATTTCGAGCTCGTTGTTCATTCCTGGCAAAATTTTTATCGCAATGTATAACCCTCAATATTTTTGGAAACTTTTTCGAATACTAATTGTAGCTGTAAAAGTTTGCCTTCAACAAATTTTAAAAAAGGTCTTTCTCTTGAACTAAAAAATACCTGCCAGCAAAAGTAACCCAATATAAATTTGCTGGGAATCGCGTCAACTCTAATTTAACTAATCTGATTAGAAAAACAAAGCAATTATTCACTACATAAATTAAAAATATCATATTGGGCAATTTTGATAATAAATACTTACAGCATTAGGAATCTGGAACCAGATCCCTTGTTACAACAATCGTCACCATAGCCATCAGGGCGTTTACCACAAATACCACAGAACAGAGCAAATGTTATCGCCGTCAGTACCTATACCAAAGAAGAGATTTGTTATAGCTTTCCGTGTTATGTATACTTTTCGCAAAAATGTACCAATAATAAAATCGAACTAATAGCAACGCCAGTATAGAATCTATAAACACTGTACTCATCCAGGTAAAGGTCAGCAGTCTTTGTTGCTGCAGTTGTCTGCTCGCTGATCACATTAGAGATGCGTGTGAATTGAACATTAATATCTTGGGATGCTTTGCTAATTGCTTGTCCTTAGAAACGAAGAGAAGATGTTGTGCAATTTTGTGAAGACTTAAAGCAGATAGTACTTACCAACTGTGCCAATAGATTTAATTATCTCGGGAATATGATGTTGAATGGTTTCATTAATGCGTTTTCGCATATCATTTAGTGCATTACTGCCATCGTTTCCGGCCGAGGAGATGCCTTCATTGATTAGTGAATCTACACTTTCAATGATGCTGGTGACATCGGGAAGCTATATATGGTAATATTTGTTTGTGATTAGTAGTGTCAAAATTGCGGGGAAAATAATGAAATTAACAAAAATTACTAATTAGACAAATGATAAACGTGCTGCATTCAATGTCTTCTTAAAGTTGCAGATAATTGGTTCCGATTTATTTATTTCTTTTATGGAAGGTCCTAAATTGACACTGATTATGCATCAAGGAATAGACATCGAAGAATGAATGAGTTTATGGTGGCTTTGCATATCGGGTTTCATTCGGTGAACGCTGTTTGCAACGTACGCGAAACAATAAGGAAACATTCACATTCTTCGGTTTAATATTATAATTGTTATCACTAATTAAGACATCTATAGTGACAGTGGCAACAGCAGAGACACTGCAAAACATAGTACTGCTAATGTTTATCGTCATTTGATTTTTTTGTACACGGATATTTGCAAGCAACCTTGTCCATTTATTCTTCGTTCCTGCTTTATGTTAGCTTTACATATACGCTTTTATTTGGTGAACATTGTTCGTTGTTTGCTGTGCGTACGCGGTTGTGTAAAAACGTACACTGAACCTTCCAACAAAGCTTTAAACGTGTTCCTAAGTTTTTTGTGCTTCGTTCGTTGTTTGGTTTGGGTGTTTAAATTGTCGATGTCTCACAATAACACGTCCAATAACAAACGCACTAAACTGTAGATGTAAAGCCTGGCCATAAATCAAAGAGATTCAAAGGATCTGTCCTCTGTTCAAATGCAATCCCAACATGAAAAAGCACAAATGGCACACGATTCAGATAAACATTTGTCTGCAGTTGCTTTCTATCAGACATAACATACACCAAGTCAAAATTAAAAGCAAACTAACAACAAATCATACTCAAAACGCAACAGCGAAAAAAATAAAATAAAATACAAAAAATTATAGTAACTGAAAAGCACACTTCTTTCAAAACATACCCTTGGGAAGTATCTATCTAACATCTATTAGCGATGCGAAGGGTTTCAATAAACACACGAATTATTTATTATCATTGAATTTTGTTTATGTTAAAATTATGTTCCAAAAATGTTTTCGTTAGCATGGATAATGAGAATAATGAAATTTATGTATCGATTAGTTACAATGATATTTAATTTGTACAAGGAAAGGCTTTATTTAGTTAGCTTTACACAACGTACCTGATTGTAGTCGATTCCATTTGCGTCCAATTTACCGATTTCGTACTTTTGAAGGACATCTTTGCATGCCTGTGTTGCGCATTTAGTTAGCATTACCAATAAATCACGCTTAACGCCACGCAATCCTAAAGAAAAACATACCAATATTATTCTTACCGATTTCGATTCGTGACTTTGTTATATTTACCATCGCTCAACTGGGAGGCATATACTCGCAATTCATTTGTGATCACTTTCATTCTCTGTAATTTACTATTGACATCGGGTAAGTTTTGCAAAAAGTCCATCAGATGGTTGAGTGACACGGCTTTGGATTTTTCTTCAAGTTCTTTAATTAGATTTGTGGATGTGTCTAAACAAAAACAAAAAAGAAACAATTAGAAATAGCTTACGTTAGGGAATAGCATGTATCAAGTCATTCAATCAAACACTGTTTGTTGTTGTCTCAAATAAATAATTAAGATATGTTTGATACAGCCCCGCTAATTAGCCAATATATTCAGACAGCTTTTAAATAAGTTGACAGACAAGTTCAAGCCATTTACGTAAATACAGGCACAACAACCATAGAAATATTCATATATGCTTCTGTAGCGACAATTCCATATTGGAACGAAGAAATAATATGACAAAACGAACAATTTTTAAATTCGAAAACTGTAAAACGAACATACTCTAAAAAGTGATACTAATGACGCCCGATATCTGTAAATGTTTTTAGCGCGATTTAGGCTCATCAAGCTTTCTTAGGAAAGGAATGGCAACTTTTTAGCTTGTAAAAATGTCAACTAAAGTCGTCAAGTCATTTCGAAGCAATGTTAACCAGGAGAGCATAGCAATACATTTAACATCCTAAATCTGACCCTCAAGTGTGCATGGAAATCCGTGGGTTGACACGACTGGTAATAATCGGTGTCATAGAAGAAACATCAAATAACAGCAAAAAACAGAAGCATGCACGTGTAAAACATAAAAAACTGCTAAAGCATTATCGAAAATTACGCACGAAGAAGAGGCACTACTAATGCAACGCATGGTTGTGATTCCGGGAAAGGCAGAAATGCTGGAAGAGATGATGATAAGAAGGCGATTAGACATCTTCTTTTTTTAAGAAATAATGACACACCACCGGAAATAGGGGCGTTTCTTGGACTTTAAGGCAAAGATTACAAGATTTTCCACTACAGAAAGGAACAGGGTAAGTTACGTTTTGGTATTATCTTCGCAGATAAATTACTTAGTTTCTTAGCAAGATATTGACTATTTCAAAATCCAGCGACCGCTAGATGTCTATCAAACTGGTGATAACAAATAAGGTTAGAATATTGGTAGTGCCTATGATCCCCAAGTTGGGTGCGAGCAGGGAAACCAAGAAGCATTCTGGATAGATTCTCATTACCACATCGAGAACATCCCAAAGGAAGAGGAGTTTATGTTTGTTTGGCGGTGATTTGAACGGTGGTGGAGGTAATAAAACACAGATTGACTACCATTTGGTGGCTATTTTCATGAAGCCTAGGGTTAAATATTGGAAAGTTATCTTAGGAAACGCCTCCACCTGACAGTAATATTTATGTTTAAACCATAGCAAGAAGCTGCAATAACAAAACGAACCATGAACAAAATGCAAAATGGCGGTAGACGGAGGAAGCCAAGGCTGATATAAACCAGGCTACCCACGAACTGCGACAAAACAACTGGAACAATGCCATAGAAACTTCAAGATAGTCAGAAAAGGTATAAGTTTACGAAAAGCGTTCGCTAAATTTCATTAACAATGGTGGTCTTTTATATAAATAATTTCCATTAAGAAGTAACCAACATTACTGTAAGAGAAGTAGGGAAAGTGGTCATAGACTCTCAAAAGCGAAGAGCGCTTGGGTTTTGAAAAAAGATAGGATACATCGGGTACAGATGGCTCATGATTCATATCTTCAAAGATATTGAAGGCAATTCAATGCCTAACGGGTGGAGGAAAAGTTATCTTTATGTTTTGTACAAAGCATTGATAGATACGCGAACCTGTGATTCTTACCGTTCTATCAAGCTGATGTCACATACTCGTACCATGAAGATCGTTGAACGGGTATTAAATGGATACATGATTAGAATTAAATAGTATGTAATTAGCTGATATACTGAACGGACTGAATTATGCGCAAGACTAGCAACTTTGCATTTACTTGAGCAATAATGCATTTACCCACTGTACACAAATTCCTTCTAACCTTTTAAAGAGTAAAAAGTAGAATCGGGTTAAAACGTTTTGGCGTTTGACTGCATTGTTTGAGCTCTGCTCTAGTCCAACATCAAACCAGTGGAAAACACCTTCTGCTACATAATTATAATCGATATGCACATGTTTATCTATCAATTATAGTACCCAACCAATTTCCTGGAATCGAATGTGAATTTCTATTATCTGTCATTATCAGACAAATTCTGCATCCCTATTTATTAACCTTAAATGAACTCCAAATTGCCTCTGCAATCAGAATGAAACACACATTGCCAGCTTCGAAACCATTCATTTGAAAGTTTATGTAAAACTGCAATTTGACAAGCTCCACATTCCCTTCCTGGATTTAGGTCTTTTCCTATATGCTGATTAGCAAAGATTCCGTGTAATGTCAGCCATGGCAACATTTCATCTACCAGCAGTAATTTCCCGATTATAAACTGTTGTCTGCCTTTCTCAAATAAGATTTCCTAAAAACCTCTCAAGTGCGGTTTACTTTACGATGATACAAAATTAGAAAACATCGAAATTTAACCCTCGGCTTGGGCGTTCCCATCCACCCTCTTAATGACCTTATAACTACTTCTCCCTGATTTAACTCAATCAGTGGCTTTGGTATTGACGACGACGATAGTGATAACATTTCTTGTTCATCTAATCCTTTGGGTATTTAGTTGTGGCTCATCAGTATTTCAAAAGCAATCCTCCCCCCACACACTTACCCATCAATATGTGTTCAAGTTGCTTCGACAACTGCTCATAGTTGTTGACAAGCAAATGATCGATTTGCTGTGATGTAACCGAAAGGAATTTCTGGGTATCGATGCTGCCTGTACGCACCGCACTTGTGGCTTCATCCACTCCCTCCTGCATATAGCTGTTCGTGGCAAAGGCGATTATGACACCGAACCTGGGTGGAAAGAAAAACAAACGCCAAATAACGATAAAATAATATTTCCCACGCGGTAATCCAATCAACAACAATACTCACAAGATTCCAGTGGCAGCACAAATCAATAGAAGACCTAGGAACACCCGGCGGCAAGTATCGTGTTTCTTATCGAACGGCTGGGAGCGTCCGCCGCAAGCCCCCGCACAGCGACAGCAACAAAAACATAATCTGGAAGTAAAATAAACAGACATACACAGGATGTCGTTAGTAATTAAAGCAGCTTTAGCAGATCAGGAAAGTGCAATGGACGTGAGTAACCCTTGAGAGGGTGTAGAACAAAGGTTTGGGTAGGTCTGCCATTACACATACAAAGTACTTACCCAATTATTGGCATCAGAATGACTAGCAATGCAGTTAGAATCACAACCAGAAGTATGGGCCAGTAATGTTTTATTAAATCGCCCCATTCGTTGCGCTCGACCTTTGGTCCTGGCCGCACATCCATTTCGGTAACAACAAGATATCCTGAGGAAAACAGAACATGGAGACAAATATCAAAATGTGAACAATAGTAGTTGAAGTTAGTTTGCGGAGCGGGAGGTATGCAAGGAGCATTGCACTGCATTTGGCATCTGAGAGATATTTGTCCCTGAGATTTCCATTAGGTGGATAGATTTACGAGTAAAACCATTTGTTTATTTTTTCTTGAGGGTGGCAAATAAAATATTATTTGCGGGAATATTTTTTTTTGTATATAGATTTACTACCAAAGTTGTGTGAAATGGAGCAAAAAATTTAGATCTAAGAGGGGGAAGTCCTGGTAGAAACGACGACAACAGCAAAAATAAATCAAGAAACGCATTTATAAATGGGAAACTTTTATTGTATAACTTTGATCGTTCATCTCTGTGGTCCGTGTTCGATGGACCTTTGGATACATTAAATACTGCACTGGCCGTGAATTTGAACATAAACTTGGTTAATCGCATTTTCCGGAAATTATATACGAACGAAATGAAAATAAACTTGGAATAGGTAGGTACTTTCGTGGGAGAAAAAAGAAAGAACTTACACAGCCAAGACACATTTAGGGATTTAGAGTGCTGTATTGCGTTCCGTTTGTGTATGAAATTAGTTCATAAATGGCAATGTAAACTGCTTACGAATGACTTAAAATATATCGTCGGCTGACACTCTAAGCCTGGTAACTATATTTATGGAAAAAATACAGACTAAGGTAAGAATTACCGACTTACAATTTTTGTGTATTTAAAAAAAACACAAAACATGTTTTGTCATTTATTGTTCTTTTTAAAAAAAATAAAACATATTATGAATTATTGGAGCTTTTTACTTTTAGCTTGTTAGTTTGTGACAGAGTTTAGCAACTCAGTTTGAGAGTTGTGGACTCAAATGTTTTACTTATTACGTGTTTTTGCCTTCTTATGAGTTGAATTGAACGTATAAGACTATGCGCCTTAATTTGGCGTCACTAATCGGATAATTTCTTCAAGTTATTTCTTATAGTCGGGTGATGCTATAGCAGTGACATAGAAAGTAGGGGGTGAGTCTTTTCATAACCGAAGCATGTAGGATTTATTTTTAGTTTAAGGTTTTTTGAATGTTGTTTTTAGTAAGAATCACTATCAAGGAGTTTTTTTGGGATTCTGCTTTGTCATACTCTGGCCACATCTTCTTGGAAGTTTGGCAGGTGGCTAGCAAGTAGCAAGTCCTTTCAGATATTGGTGTTTTCCTGAATTCTCTGTTTCAGTGTTTCGGAAAATGCTAAAACGCCAGCGTCCATTTTCGAGCCTCGTTCAGCGCCACCCTAGTAAACAGCGTAAACAGCAACTAAAAAGTTTTATCACACCTTTTAAATTTTAGGTAAATTTAGATCCAGGTGAGCCTAGCAACAGTTATTTTTTTTTATTTATAACAAACGAGTAATTGTCTTAAAAACTTTTCCAACATTAAAGCTACTATTTTGATAAATTGATGATCGCGGCGTATACTACCAAAGACTGCAGTGGAAGCACTTAGCTTTGGTCGAGCACCACATCGCGTTTTCAGGATTAGTTCGCGGGTAAATGTTATACTGGCGCTCCATGTTAACAATCGACTTAATTCGTGCATGAATATACCGGGCCACCAACTATTTTGCAACGCTAACTGGTGACTTTCTTTCGAACAGTTTATATGGTGGTTCGTAGAATAAAATGCAGGAGAAGGATTGATTTTAAGCTATATCGTACTTAGAAAACTCATTAATCTTTGCCTAAAAGTCTTTCGGTTGACTGTTCTGTTCACTTTATTACGCGCCCTTCGATAGTCATTTGTAATATTATATCTGATTAAATCCCATGCTTTTTGACTTTCCAAAAATACAAAACCATGTTTACGTTACCACTGCATTAAGTGGGTTGTTGAAGGTGTCTGTAAAATTGTGACATATGTTATATCAATCAACAGTTAATCTTTTCACAAAGACCTTATAGTCGCCGTCTGATGAAACAGGAAACTAGGGCGTTTCGGAACAATAACTAGGAATCTTTTTAATAGAGCGACGCTGGCAAAAAACTGAGGAAAACTAAAGGAATAATAGCGAGTTTAAAAGGAAAACCAGAGTAGCCAAAAGAACAGCGCCTACGTACATTTCCATTATTTAATTCTCCACAGGGGCTGCCCTTTCCCCGTCGGTTACTTGTGTAAGGGAGACTTCTACTGAACATTAAACAGACAGGAATCTTTGGGTGCATGCTTCCCAGAATGCACAAGCCCAGGAAGTTTTCTGCACTCCTTGACATCTTTAACCAGAAGGTTCGTATGTAACTTGCAGATTATTGGAAACCCGAGTAATATTTACTTTGAAAAAACCTTTAAGGTCTTTAAAACCTGGACAGACAGACTGGAATTTACCCAGCACTTCTGGGAGAAACTGAGTTTTAATCAGTCCTATCGAATGTTAGGAGATCTTCTTAGGGATGCATAGAGTTGAAAGAAACCATCTGTATAAGTAGTCAGGCAGTACTCTTAGAGATCAACTCCAACCTGATAGACGTCAAAGAATGTCTTCCGTCACAACTCGCCTGGGTTGTCGGACACGTCCAAATTGATTAAAACGAGACAGCAGACCGGCTAGTCATTTACGGCTTTGATTATGACTTACAGCTACCACACGTGTAGATACTACCTGCCTTCAGATAAAGCTTCATTGCGGCGATCACAAGTTCGGCTAAAGAGCTATTAACTGCAGCCTGTTTCCCGCCATAGATGGTTAAGATTAAAGAGCCTATTTGTATTATAGGAACTAAATTTGATTAATCTTTGAAAGGCAGCACTGATCCTCGATGTGTAAGAAAGATGCATCCTTTCAGACCTCAGTCGTTTCATTAACAGATCTTAATGGTTTTGTTTGTCACATATTCTATCTTGTACTACCGGGATATTCACAATGCACCAATCGTGCTTAAACACTCACTCTTCAAAACTTATTAAATGCTAAAAGTGATGACTAATGCTGCATATATTCCTAAATCTATATTGGGAGGCGTTCAATGGACATCATTTAAGAGTACACTGGAAAAATATCAATATTAGAGACATAAAACTTTGTCACTTTCTTCAATAAATATGCATACCTTCTCAGATGCCTCTATAATAGACAAATTTTATATTAACAAAAAGTTCTTTTAACTGCAGCCACTTACCTTTTGGTATCGCCTCGGGTCCGATGAACAACTTTAGTACCTCATGTGTGATTTTGTACAGCGGCATCATGCCACGTGCATTATACTTTGTAGTGCTACTATAGGTGACATTTTTATTCCACACCGTGTATTCGGTCTTGGGAAAGTCTAATTTCGTTTCGATTTCAGTCGCCGTTGTCAGACTTGGCAGTGAGCATATAACAGCCATGAGGACGCATAATGTCATGAGCGTGGTCATGAAATGTGATGCTGCAGCTGCCGATGATGATGATAAAGATGGTGATGTCGAACGACGCCATCGGTGGGCCTCCATTCCGTCGGTATATGTGGTTGACATTAATGACATATCATCACCTAATAGTGGCTCATTGGAATGTGATTTGCATTGTGTAGTCTCATTTGTTGTTGTTCTTCTTACTGTGGGTACATTTATTTTTGTTGTATTTTGTCTTATTGGCAGCATTGAGTTCTGTTGTAACGTAGCGTTGGTGGTTCCTGTTGCTGGTGAATCAGTCGTCGTCGTTGTTGTGTATGATGATGGCTGCTTCCGTGTGCTAGTATTTATTGGCACTCCCATGTTGCAATGGAAGGCCTTCGAAAGCGAGTAAAAGCCTTTCCAAACTTAGAACAACTGAAATAACAAAAAAGAAGGAAGGTATTCGTTAGTTTAAGTGTAGTTTAAAAATGACAGTAAAAACAGTGAGAAACAGAAAACAGACAAAGGGTGACGACACCTTTTGAACCGATTCATGGGGCTTATGACACTTACGTTGGAGCAATAAAATTTAATGTTGCTCCTTCGTGCATCATTAAGCATAGTGGAAACGATTTTAAAATGCAGTCTGGAAGAATCCAAGTTTCGGAAGAAGATCCACTTGGTGTGGATGCAATCATCCGGGGAGCGAAAAGCTGACGAACCGAAAACACTTTCAAAACGCACTTGCAAATCGAAAAGCAATCACTTCTCTTTTTATTGTATCCCCTCAATATTGTTGCTTGGTATGGCATAAAGCTTGAAGATTACACAGTAGACTGCTTGCTCCGTAAAAACGAAAGCCAAATACCAAGAGAGTGTGCTGCTGCTGCTGCCTACCGAAGCGATATGCTTTGATGATTCCCCCGCAAAGAGGAGGTGGTGGTATGACGCCTGGGACGAGGTCGATGGTAATGGTGATAATAATGACGCTGGAGACCCACATTTGCAGGGAAAATTAAGTTGTACTGAGAAGAGTTGGGTTGTGGTGGTCAAGTGACCCAAATGCTGGTTTCCTGTTTTGTTCGTATTTGTTCTCAATATGGCAAGAAGCAGATTTTTTTTTGGTTAAATTAAAATGAGTTTTTTTTTCAGGTTTATGTGTAAGTGTTTGTGTGGTTTCTGATGGGTCAGTGGCAGAAGAGGGTCAATTGGAACTTTAATAACTGGACATTAGCCCAGCCAGAGATGTATATATGTGAATATTTCCACATCGAGTGGCTGATGATAGAACTAATTAGGGAATGTGTATGCACACAGCTTTTCGTAAGATACTTTTAACGGTTAGAAAAAAAATAATAATGACCGTTGTTGATTAAAAGAAGATAGTGGAAGTCGTAAAAGTGCTGTTAATGATGTAGCTGTAGTGGATAAGACCCAGAAACAGATTGTATGTATTTTTATCTTTGCAAAACTCGTGTTCCTTCTTTCAAATGACAGAAATTACTTTTTTTTTGTAATGAATTTGTCATATGATAGATTTTTTTCTCTTTGTGAGTGTTTCAGGACTTCTTTTTAGTCATAGAAAACGCTGTAACTTCTCTAATTGGGTGCTGAAAATGTTGGCCAGAGATCCGGATTTTGGCCCAATAATCATCTTCTCGAACGAGGCCAATTTTTGGTTCAGCGGCTACTTCCACAAGCAAAACTGCAGTTATTAGAGCGAAGGCAATCCACAAAGATTGACTGTTGGGTGTCATTTATGACATGGCGGCATCATTGAGCCTTCAATGATTTCAGGAATAGATGTTAACCGATGTTAACCGACTTTCTGTGGCCAGAGTTCGATAACATTGATATATACGACCTGTGGTTCCAACAAGACGGCACTACATGTCATACAAGAGACGCAACGCTAAAAGTTTTAAACGCAAGATTGGCGACCCGGGTTATTTCAAAACGAGCGTTCATCAAATGGCCGCCGAAATAATGATAATACTCGATTATTTTTTCTGGGGCTACGTCAAGTCCTACGTCTACGTTAACAAGCCAACTTCTTTGGGCGAGCTCGAGGCCAACACTCAAGAAGCTATTGCCGGAATAACGCGAACGCCGCACATATTGGAAAAAGTCATAAAAATTTGGACTAACCGCTAAAAGCAATGCCAACGAAGCTGAGGCGGCTATGCATGGTGCATTTGTGAAAGGGGTAGCTTTTCGCATTGCACTATTACGATGTTAAAATATTAAGAAGTAGACAAAGCTACGTTATTTTTCGTAGAATAGACCAACGGCTCTCACGTTTATCGTACTGTCAAATTGAAGTGGAGGCCAAGCAAACAATATTATGTTTTACATTCATGCATTTTCGAAAATTCAGTACGTTAAATTACGTCTATATTCAAATTGAAGAAGCGTTTTAATCTGGGAATAAAAATTAAATAAATAAATAATTCTTGCCAATGTAATCAAATATGCAGCCATAAACGAAATGCAAAAATTCAGGGAGCTTGACTTTGCGACATTCTGGGTAAGGTATGAGTACCTTTGTATGGAGGGATTTGATTTCTACATATTTGATATATTATGTTATAACCTTCCGGCAGATTTAATGATATAGATAAATTACTCAGATACCGATGGAAACATTAATTGCAGAACGCATGATTCTGAACCACGAGAATCATTCTTTTTAACCAGAAGATATAACAGCCTGGCACAAATTAATCATTAATATAATTGTATACCAATATTCAAATTTGTTTTTTAACGCACTTTAATGGCCTCCAGATCAAAATGTGTCAGCGAACTGTCATTTCAAAATTATAAAATCTCTATGCAACGTACACAAATCATGATATGCATTTACTTCGTTTATCTGAGTAGTGCAATCCATATTCAATCGGAATTCAATATAAATAAAAACAAATCTAAGTCGAATTTAAAAAAAAATATTTAAATAATAATACATAGTTTCGATTCAGATTCAAATTCAAATCAGATTCAGATTTGCTTTATGTGCTTTTAGTGCAAAGATTTATTTTTAAATTGGCGTACTTTTGGATGTTTGTCAGACTTTCGCAGAGATGGGGTAACAATTATAATATGTCAATGGTAAAACTTCAGCGGCAGCTGACGAGAGAGGGGGAGAGGAGTGCCAGCTCACTAAGGCACGTCTCCTGTTTACGGACGGCGGCGGACGAATTCTAAAGATGGATCAACGGCAGAACTCACATCCCCGAAGTGGGAGACTAGATAACACGCGATGCAATGTGCAGTTTGGCAGCGGCTCATCTGAACTCTTTCAAACATGCACCGGATTTCGGCAAGGAGATGCGCTGTCGTGTGATTTCTTCAATCTTGTTCTTGAGCAGATAGTGCGCAGGGCAGGTGTCAACACGGAAGGCACTATCCGAAAAGCTTAAACTCGTCGACTACATTGGCTCGACCACATCGAGCGAATGGACAACAACGCTCCAGCCAAGAGGATCTTCGAACCCCAGCCCTCAGGTTCGAGACGACAAGGAAGACCGAACCTCCGTTTTAAAAATCAAGCCATCACGGATGCCAGAGCGCTTGGTATGGACAACTGGAAGCAGCGTGCTCGAGATCGCAGAGGGTGGAAGGCTGCCGTATCTCAGGCAGGGACTCTTCACGGGTCGGGAGCCCGTTAAGTAAGTAAGTATGTAAAAACTTCAAGCAATATTATAGTTTTAGCATGGTGACGACGTTGACGAACGTGCAACGATTGGACGCAACTTAAAAACGCTCATTTAAAAAAAAAATTGGGAATCAAGATGAAAACATTATTCTGTGAAGTTTTTGCCGTGTAATGTTACTAAATTGAGAGTGATTACGTCTAACGCCTAAGCAATGTTTTTCTAAAACGTAATGCCTGCCGTGGTAATGGGACTGTGGTGTTTCTATGAAAACAAGCCTAATGCCTGTCAAGAAAAATTGCAGTTTTGAGTAAAAAATGTATGCTTATTTTTCAAAAAAAAATTCGAAAATTTCTAACCTTTAATTGATGTTAGTGAGTATGTCAAAACTGAACGAAAAGCTAACTAAATTTCTCTCAAAGGTTTTAGTTAACATAATGAACTTTATAGTTTGATAAACTGTCAAAAATTTTATAATCGGTTTTGTTTCAGTGAATTATAAGAATGAAAAATTTCAATAATAACTGATTCAAAAAAAAAAAAAATTGGTCTTTTATGGTTGCCTATTAAATTCTGTACGGGTGAAGCCAGGCAGATAGTACTTAAATAACTTAAACTAAAATAGAAAAAAAACAAAAAGAAAATTGTAATAAAATCTAAAGCAAAACAATGCATATGCGCACATTTTTATGGAATTTTATCCCATAAACAGCAAACGTAAGTACAAACAGGAACAAGACACTAAAGGTATGCTTTTGTGTTCGTGTGATTGTCCTTATCGCGTCCCATTCAGGTAGTGTATAGATTTTTGTTTAAAACAAAAGATGAGATATCACCACTTAATTGACGACGTCGAAATTCCCCAGAAACATGCTAATGGCTTTTATAATCAGCACCGTAGTGCGGTAATTTTTCATTATCATGCATTTTTTTCTTTTGTATCTAATTGAGAACAATTAGAAGTAATAACAGAGAGATAAGGGTAGTTAACTTAAGTCAAATATTTTTGAAAATATGCCTTAAAGATATAATTTTTTATAACAAAGAGACCTTTTTTTGAATAGAGAGGAAGTGGTTTCTTTAGCTTTCTGTATAAATTGGGAAGAGTAGATCATTCGTAATTTCGCAGGAGCTAAAAATATATAGCTTTTTACTTTCAAAACATACATACATACATACATACGACAAACAACATGCATTATTGTAAAACAACGTCTCTCTGTCTCAAATTTTCTGTTTCGATTATGACCAAATAGAGCATTTCAAAGCTAACTTTTTAACAAAAGCGCAACTTCTTTCTTCTTAATGTGAAAAAATTATTATGAAAGGATAGCAAATTTTGTATGGCAGGACGCGCGATATTGATTTAAATATAATAAATATAACAAACAATGAAGTGCATAATATAAATAAAGTTTTTATATAAGTTTATACCAAGAATTTGCGAGTGCGAGAAGGTGAAATGTTTATTTTTTTGTTTAGCTATTAAAACCGAAAAGTTTTCCGCACAACAACGCGATTGTTGTACAATTTTCTTTTTTAATACTTCGCGCACAATTCCTATTGCCATCTTATTGTTTTCCAAATTCTCCACTTTTTATCCACTTTTATGATATTGTTTTAGGAATTCAGTTTCAAGTAAAACACAACGGTTCCGCCACATACTTTGTTGTTTGTTTACAATCAACATCCGAATAAAAAAAAGAAAGAGCGAAAAGTCGAAAAGTGAAATGAAGCATCAGTGCGTTTCACATCAGTGAGGTAGATAATGAAGTTCACATTAAATAATCTAGCTAAAAAATTATAATAAATTAAAACTTTTGCTATTTTTTGTAAAACATTGAACGTGACAGTAGTAATAATTAAAAAAAAGTGTTCATATACAGTTTAGATCTTCTTTCAATACACCATAAAAACATTTATTGAACTAAATGTTTAGTGTAGTGTAGAATCGTGACATATCCAAAGAAAGTGACTGTAAAAAAGATACACCATCGCTATTTTTTCGGGAACCCATAGAACGATCAAATTAAAATAAAGTTTAGTTTTTAGCCCTAGTTGTCCTCCGATCCTGCAGAAATCCAACGTTTAATTTGGAAGAGGTGGTGTTAGCCTATAAGCATTAATTATTTCTAATTTATTTTAACTTATTGTTAGATGAAAAAATGTGTTTTTTAAGGAACATAAGATAAAAAGAAGAGAACAGCTCAAAAACGTTATCGCCTCCCTCATGCCAGAAATTCTTTCTTCTTTTTCTATGTGCAAAAATGTAAATGTTGAGAAATCACGTTTGAATGTTATTTGCTCTCGTAGAATATGATGGTTTGGTGTCTGAAACAATGATATATATTATGGTTTCTTTGTACACATGGCATTCTAGATTTTTGTTAAAAATAGAACTAACAAAGGTTGGGATAACCGACAAATTAACACATAAAATTTGGAAAAATTGCATGCTTATGCTGCTGGCATGGGTTGACGAAATTTTAACGAAAAATTAAATAAATAACACTCTTTCCGGCTTTAAACATTTTATTTTTCAACACTCGTACTCGTAGTCTGCTTTTAGCCCGATACACTTCATTCTACGTTTCTCCGATTTGTTGTTGCGTTCAAAATAATACGATTTCTCGAGCCTCTCAAAATAAACGTTTGTTTCAAAGATGCCCTCTTTATTCGATCTAAATCTCTTACCTCCGAGCCATTTCTTCATGTTTGGAAACAAGAAATAATCGCACGTTGCTACATCTGGGATAAGGGAAGAGTTCGTAACCTAATTCATGCAATTTTGCCATTGCGGCTGCGACTGCAGACTTATGCGTTGTCCTAGTGAAAAATAACTTTTTTCTTTGCCAAATGCGTTCGTTTTAGCTTTTAATCAGCTTGAAATCGATCCAGAAGATCTGCTATATTATGCATGTAATCGTTTTGCCTGTAATCGTTTTACCCTTTTTGCGGAAAACTTTTTCTTGACTATATATTTATATAAAATCGAAATCACTGATCCATGTGATAAGCCTTCAAGCTCGCGCACCTCTACTCGACGATCATCTATTATTAAACTGTGGATTTTATCGACCATTTCTTGTTTGGCGACCTCAACTGCGCTGCCGGCACGGCACGTTTGACGTCTCTTATGCTGGGACTACCGCACCGAAATTGAGTAAGGCAGTGATGAATGGTTCCATTCGATTGCGAAGAGTTCCCATAATATTTAAATGAGCACTCGAAATTCACTTTAGTAAGTGTCTAAATAAAATGAAAAAACTATTTGAGAGATATGTCTGAAAATTTGGGTGCGTTCTTTCGAAAAATTCTCTTGACAAACAAAATTATGGACTTGAGGTTGCAAAGCAATTTTTTTTAATTTTCAGGGACTTATTGATCCACCCTCGCATTATATATTATATGCATAAAATAGAGCAAACATAATGATATGTTTATTATAATTTTTTTTAGGAAAATAACTTGCAAGTTAAAAATTTTCATGGATTAAGAAATTTGCAAGTGGTTGAAATAATTTAGACGCAGCCACAAAAAATTATCTCATTTTAAAACAAATCCCTGCATAAAGTTTTTGATGAAACGGATAACGGAGTTATTTGAACTTATGTAGGTCAAAGTAGGCCTTTCCTTAATTTCTTGGTATCTCTGGTATAAATTGGATAAATCCCTGGATAATTTTTTTCTAACAATATTTCCACAAATTATTTTAAAGTATTAAGCACTAAGTAGGTATATTCATTACTGTTACGCCAAAGGATATCCATACTTTAATCAATTAAAGTGATTGCAATATTGATTCTCTCCCTTTTGATACAAGGCCTACATCGTATGCCTAATTTAATTTTGCATTAATCAAAATACAGATATCACGATTAACATTCACATGATATGACATTTAGGAGAAACAAAGATGAAACTATTCCCAGAAGAATTACTTGTGTAAGTATTTATCTCCGAGATAAATTTAATTAAAATCGCATCTCTCGTTGATAAGGTACAAAAAAAACTGCAAACAAAATATTATCTACTTAAAATAGAAAATTTCTCCCTTACCAAATGCAAGTCAACTATATTATCCAATCTATCCACTAAAATTGTATGTATCCGTGTATCACTTTTTCTCTATATTATATGTTCACTGATGCAGATACGAAAAGCAAAAACTGCGAATTAAAATCAAATTAGAAAACCTTGAAACTGAAATGAAGGCAAATTGAATTCACTACTTTATTCACTTTATTCACCGGGTGCACTCAATTTCAATTTCAAAAATAAAAACCGTTGGACGAAAAATAAAACAAAAGTCTATTACAAGTAGTTATTATGTATGTGTGTGTAGGTAACATCAAAGAACACACAATTCAAAAAGCAATTCGCTTCTCAACGAACTACATACATCGAATCACCACCCAAAGCACATCCGTTCAAAAAATGTAAATAAATTTCAAAAATAATTTTTAAAATAAAAATGTAATAATAAACTATCATTTGCACAACGCAGAGCCCCATCAGTGCTCGCAGAATATTAGATTTATCCTAGACTTAAGAAAAACAATTGTATAAATATTGTAAACGCACATTTTTTAAAAAAAGAGTAATAAATTGTAGATAGATAGAAAGCACATCCGTTGCATAGAGAACGACCGCTTTGCTCTGCTCTTATAAAAAATATTAATATTTTTTCTCGAATACACAGCCGATACGCCGAAAAAAACGCATGCATTTAATTACAATCAATTGCCACACAATTCAACTCTGATGATTCACTTTAAATGAAGAATTCGCTTTAAATGAAGAAAGAAATAACAAGATTCAGAGGAAATTCAGCACAATAACGGAATTCATTTTTTTCACAAAATTGAATACCTCGACGTCGACGTAAAATTTCGCACTGACTGTTTTAACACGGTTCTCCTTTATGGATGGGGTAGCTATTAATGTTTTTCAAGACCCGTCTAGTTCCGTGTGTCACTTGCAACGACACAACGATACATAATAATGAAAATTTATCTGTAATCACTTTTGTCGTGTTATCTATTTATCTGTTAGTATATGGCAGAAGCGTGGCGGGGGTAAGATGTGGAACAACGCGACACGATGCGATAATAGAGAATAGGTAAGGTATCACAGTCACAGAAGATCTAGAAAAACCAAAGAGCGTATGGTTCTGATGTCGTTTTTGGCGAATCCATTTGAGAGGTCACGCACCCGTATTTATTGTATTTTATTTTATGTCCAGTGGTGTAGTGTGACCAGAGATGATTCAACTTGTATAAATTGTTTTGATATTGAAACGGATAGTTTTGGGATGACATTTAGAACATAGGAAGATAGGAAGAGAGAATAATTGACACCTTTTGTTCTCGAAAATGAGTTAAACCAGTGTGATTCACTTTCGTCTTGTTTTTTTTTCCCAGGCAGTGATTTGATTTCAAACGAATTCTATTAATAAATGTATCTGTGACTTTGAGTCACGCTCTTAACTTTTGCAAATATATTTTTTTAACATTTTAAGGGGTTGCTTTATATACGACTTTACTACCCCTTGGGTAAACATGCATCTGTTTTCCAAGCGGAGATTTTTGCCATCCTAATGGCAATGCGCTATATTGTGAACAACAGGTGGAGGGCCAGAGGCATTTGCATCTGCAGTGATAGCCAAGCTGCATTAAAAGCGCTTCTAAACCCTCTTACCTCGTCCAAGTTAGTGCTAGAACTCAAGCTTTCTCTGAATTTTGTCGGAAGACTGAACACAGTGAATCTTGTCTGGGTACCAGGTCACACTGGCATCCAGGGAAATAAGATCTCGGATGAGCTTGCTAGGCAAGGTTCAGAAGAAGTTTTCTTAGGACCCGAACCTGTGTTGGGTCTGCCTGCGTCTTTAGTCATGTCGTCTATCGATTCTTGGGTTTCTCGTGAACACAAGATTCGGTGGCGCGATTGCGGTGGATGTAGACAGACCAAACTACTGCGCCCAGACATTTGCAAAAGGTCAGCATCTTTTCTTCTATCTCTGAGGAGAATCGACTGTAGGCTGCTTGTAGGCGTTCTTTCGGGCCACCAAGCTTTTGCTAAACACTTAAATGTGTTGGGCTTAAGCGACACCACTACCTGTCCTGCTTGCGGTGAGGAGGATGACACAGCAGAACACTTTCTCTGCAGTTGTCCGGCCTATGCTCGCATCAGGTGGCGGATCTTCGGGGCTGACGTGGTGAGTGCCGAACATCTAAGCTCTTTATCACTGAAGCTCCTTCTCGTTTTTCTTCGAAAGACGGAAAAACTAAGTACATTAATGTAAGGTGTCTGAATGGTAGTACAATGGACCTGTAGTTGTGTCTGAGCGCTCCATCGGATAGCAGCAACCTCCGACAAAGGGGTTGCTTAGTTGTGGATATATATGGTGTCAACAAAAAAACAAACATCTGCCCACCGATTAGAACAAAATGTCACCATGTGTAAATATAACTCCACGAAAGACAACTAAGTAGAGATCCGACGAAGAATTACCCTAGGAAACCATTGCTACTATGGTTTGGCAAAAAGTATGGGTCCAAAACTTCTAACTCAAAGGCCAAAGTGTATGTTCTATAGAACTCTTATCTTGCCAGCTCTGTTTTACGTCGCCAAGTGCTAGACGATAAGCAGGAAAAAAATGTTAATACTATGCTCCTTCGAAAGAAAAATTCTTCGACGGTTTCAAAACAGATGAAAGTACTGCAACTTTTTACGGAGAGACCACAAAATATTTCTTCTTTGTGAGCATGAAAGGGAACAACTCCGTGCTTCAGGCCGAAATGCATGCAATGAGATCTGTATCAGAGAGAATTTAAACCGAAACGTCATTGAGAAAAACATTTATATTGTATTTGAAATAAAGCGGCTACACTTGCTTTTAACGCCTTTGAAATCACTTCGAAGTAATTGTGGGACTGCCTCAAACTACTCTTTATACTATAGCCAGTATCAACAGGGTCCAATTTATCTAGCTGCCAGGACACCGTGGTTTTAAAGGGAATGCAAAATATGATGAGCCTACTGGAAAACCTTTCTGTGGTGAGCCTATCAGCTCCATTTAATGCCGCATCAAAAACTAGTTAGAAACTTATAGATATCTTTATTATTGGAGGGAAACCAAAGCTAACAGACAAGAGAAGCAATTTCTAACATCAAAAACTAAGCAACTCATTCAACTATCCAGAGGATTACTGGATTCTTGACGGGACACTTCAAAGTAAAAAAAATACCGCATGGCCATGGGGATTGCTCAAGACAACTCTTGTCGAACTGTGACTGCTTAGCAAAAACACGTTTACGGTTTCTAGGTACGATAAAAAAAACTGACATAGGCTTCTCTCTACAAAATTAAATTTTTTTACCAGGTCGAGCTCATAGACTCCATTGTTGAATCGTCTCCTCATACGACATGAAATATCTCAAAACGATTAATAATATCTTCATCCGGTTTGCAAAAGGTCCACGTTGCAAATTCATAGCACAGGTCAGAAATTATTCAGGTCCTACATAGTTTCCTTAGCTGTTTGGTAGCGGGCTTTAGTACATACTTGTCTTCTAAGCCCAGGGAAACGGCGATTGGCAAGCATTAATCTTAGATTGATTTCTCAAAAGATGTCTTTATAAGATTTTATAGCAGAACTTAGGTAGGCAAAATCCCCGACTTGAGTTTTGCATAAATAAAAGTTATCGATTAGATCGTTATCGACCTTGATGCAGCAGCGAGCTTTCTCCATCGTCATCCCGCACAAACGGACGATTTGGCAGCGTTGCTAGACCTAGACATGGCTGTGTATAGCTCGTCTCTACAGCTGTCATATGCGGCTTACAAGTCGATAAAAATGTGGTGATTATCGATCTTAACGTCTTCGGTTTTCTTTAGGATAATATTGGGTCAATTGTAGACTAGCCGGGCCTAAAACTGCACTGATAGGGTCCAATCAAATTATTGACAAATGATCTGACAACAACACGTCAGACACGATATTCTATGCGATTCATTTCGCGTAAGCGGAGAGACTTTTTTTTAGTAGCATCGTCCTTTTTCGCTGTTGGGACGTGAGCGCATATCAGTCTGATGTTGGCGAATTTGCTTTGCATACAGATAGCTACAAGGCGCCACTGACTTGACGTCGAAAGTTCAAAACTTTTTGCCTAAGTCCACCGATTACGGCGAATCCGCAGACAAGTAGACTCTGCTTTCGTTCCCTATAGGTATCACCGTATCATGTCACATCTGTAATCTAATTGTTGAGGCAATAGTGTACAACGGAAGGCACATCCGTTGATCTACTGTGGTGTCATAGTCCCTGCCCAGAGAGAAAAAAGAAAAAGACTTAAAATACTATCAGCCGAATGTCATATCTGAAAGCAACAACTTCGAGTTAACCTGCCTAGGAACAAACAATTAACTCCAATTAACTAACGAATAATCATTCACCAAGAATTTGTCGGTTTAAAATAATGACAAGGGGATCTTCGACGATGTCTAGGAAGTCCGAAGCTTGAATTTAAAGGCAAATCAATAGCGAATATCAGAGAACATGATCTGGATAACTGGAGGACGAGAAGGAAACCAAATGTATAGTTAAGTTATAACATTATTTCTGATAATGTTGCTGACTCAACATAACCGCAGATTCTGGCCACACTAAATACACGAATGCCCAGAGAGTGTGTTTCCATGTTAAGATTGAATTTATCATGTTTTATGTGAGCAATAAACGAATATGTGGTGAATTGTGATATTGGACGCACGAGTGAGAATACCAATGTTTTGCTTTCTTTTATAATTAAACGCTTGGAAGATATGTGACGAACATGATACTAGTGGTTGTAGTAGTAGTTTGAATCATTGCAATACAAACACCTGCAATGAAGATAAGGGAACAATAGTACCTGTGTATGTATTAACTTGAAAAATGAACTAGTGGCATGTGGAACGTTGAACAACAAGAGAAGTGTCTTTTCTGCAGGCTGTGACGCATCTGTCTTGTATAAGAAAATAAATAATAAATTTTATCAAAAGCAATCAACTGATGAGTGGCATAGATAAGAAGAATACTTGCTTGCGAATATGAGAAGAGACTTATGGCAGTGAATTGAACAATATCCGGCCATCGTTGAGAAATTTTATTACAAATCAAGTTCATTGTGAAATATTTCTATTATTTCGAGTTTAAGGGAAATAACAAGGAACTTGTAGAGAGTAACAAGCTCTCAATGCAAACTTTTCCGTACATTTGAGCTGCATCGATAATGGCCATGTGAGACTTGAGAAGACCGGGAAAAACAAACAAACTATTTTTTTATTATATGACAACTCCTTTTTCGAGCCATAAAGTGGCTGCCATAGGTTGGGTTAGGTCTGATCACACACTGTGGTTTTAGACTAGTTTGAAAGTTTTTCAATATATTGGAAAAAAGCTATTTCTGAAGTGGTAGAGAGCTGGTCTGTAATATATATTGTGCTCGGTATGAAACTCACAAGAGAAGACAGCAATTCTTTGTTCAATCGATTTTTGTTTGTGGTTATGGTCATATTTGCTTGGTTATATATAGGATTTAAGCGACCTCCATCTAATTTTTCGTTCTCCAAGTTTTTTTTTTGTATAATATTGCAAGTTCTTCGGCCTTTGTTGTCTTTGTGGTTTAATCGCCAAAGCGACTTTCGATTTTACTTTAAATGCAGAAAATAAAAATGGTTATATCAGCTTGTGGTAGACGAAGGAATGGTTTTGCGAAGTCTACATGAGGAGTAGTGTATTTTACGCACACATTAACCCCACCCCCGACTATTCTTCCAGATAGAGCGCGTCCCGGGTCAGACCAGATTTATTTAAATCCCTCTGTAGCGGTTGGTTTTGAATATTACCGAGTGATAATAGGGTAAATTCTGATATTTTCATTTTATTTCTGACCGTAGTGTTTCGTCTAGATATAAACCACGAATAATGCGCCTTCTAGTTGGTCTCTAATAATGAATATGAATTTTCTCGTCGATTGCAGCGATACATCATCTGCATTATCTGCCCTTTTGGTATCTGTTGTTTGGTGGCCAAGAGCTAACAATCTCAGAAGACATCTAACTAAGCTACAACACACTGTGTGTGTATGCATTACGGGGGCATGTGTTTAATACATATTTTTCAATACATATTCATGGAGCGGTGATGGGTGGATCGGTTTTTTACACAGATGTTTCACTCATGAACGGTCTCTGCGGTGCAGCAGTCTACTCCAATCGGATCAAATTATCTGAGCCCTTTTGTAGACAAACCACTGTCTTTCAGGCTGAGAATTTTGCGATAACAGCTGCTGTGCATACGCTTCTAAGGATAAGAGTAAAGCATATGCTCAGATAACCAAGCTACCAGCTTGCTCTGCTGCTACGGTTACCTTCAAAATTGTAGGAGAATCCATATGCAATTTGAACAGGGTAGGCAGATGTAACTCTGCAACCCTAACCTGGGTACCCGGACACACCGGTATCCAGAGCAACGAAAGATCTGATGCTCTGGCTATTCAAGGCTCGTTATCAGCCTTTGTCGGCCCACAACCAACCATTGGTGCTGCTCATTTGTCCACAAAAGTAAAATTACCAAGCGCCTACATCTGCGGCACACCGAGTACTGACATCATTTGTCATCATGGAGCCATTCAACTGTAAGTTGGCAGTCCCAAACTGAGCAGATCATAATATATACTCGGACTGAAAAAATGTGACTTGAAAGCCCTAATTGGCCTTGTCACTGGTTTCAGTCCTCTCAACGAGCATCTAAAAAGGATCAGAATTAGAAGCTCGGGCCTATGCGAGTGTTTTTTGGAAGATGATGAAACGACGTCTCACTTTATCTGCGACTGCCCCGCTTTTGCCAGAACCAGACTGGCTACTATCGGCAAACACATTCTGTACGAAAACGATTTTAATAAAATTGAACTAGCTGACCAGTGTTGAGTTCCTCGAATCCCGATGTGTACTAGCTGATCTGTTGTAATTTTGGGTAGCCTTGCTTGAGTAGAATGGGCCGTCAGGTCTAAGTGCTTGTCATCCTTGGATGACCCCACTTCAAATACAATACAATACCATCTGCACTTTAACCCGACCAAATCTTAATATATTTCTTTGCAATGTCCAGAAAGGCAGCAATGTGGTTATTAGATGTCAAAGGTCTATGTCAAGGAGATTAAACCCAATTTTAAAACCATATATCTGTGTTATCTTTTTAATTCAAATGTTCATTCCTAGCAATGTTTGCAAACATAAATCCAATATGTAAACACACTAGGACCCGCCATATGTTGAAATAATAAAAACAACTCATATTTTAACAAAGAGAACTCGTATAGGATAGGCCCAATAAACCTCCTCCAGATAGCACAAATAATAAAGATTTGCTTGTCTTATTCAGAACTTTGGTCATTAAATTCCATAAAAAATTACTTCATTCCGCGACGCACAAACACTCCTCCTCGAATCAATAGAAACAGACAGAAAAAAAAACCCAACCCCAATCAGTATGTTCCACTTTGAATATTTAATTAAGCAAATTTCATTTCATCAATCACACGTTATTGCCATCATCCGAAACGAATCACCAAAAGGAGTGGAACTTTTAATTAACAAATTCGGTCTTGGCATGGTGGTTAGTGTACGGCGAATATCCTTCCTTCCATATCTATCGGAATTAATAACAGCTAACGCCCAACAAATACAAATTCAATAAACGCTTCCAATGATTATTATTTATCCATTTTTTTCTGTTTTTTTTTTCGCCTGCATTCTACTTTTATCTAGGCCACCATACGAATCATTTCTCCAATGTCCTGAATTCAATTTTTTAATCACACCCACATAGAATTCCAAATACTACTCCGATTTCAATAGAAATTTGCACAAAACTCATGAAGTACACCCAAAATTCAATAACGAAAGCACACAAAGTACAGAGTATGTCCTTGCATAAGACATCAGCAGGATGTATGTACATTTATAGCTGCTTTTCCATCATCGAAATAATTCACTTGAAAGCAGATATAACGTAATGGAAATGTTTGTATATTGCCACACCGTGGCATAACTGCAGTAGAGCACAAGAAGTAGATAGAGATTCACAAAGGACGTCCGTTGACGACGACGAGTGCATTTGCCGTTTGATGGTGAAAATTTCCCATGCAGCGGCGCACATGCTCCTCCTTGGGATAGTGAAATAAGTGAAAAGTACCGCTTTTGTTCTTGACCCAGTTTCGTTGCGGGTTCGCCCTCATGAGTACCTATCTGTGTGCTGGAATCTGGGATAGCCAGAGGAGTATATAGTGTGTGCACGGTAGCGCACTAACATTTACAGGAATTGCAAAAGATGGCAGAAAAAGAAAAAAATTAATGTTTAGATGTCCTTTTGTTTTTATTTTTTTCCGCCTAAAGCAGTTTATTCTTTGCCCTCTCCAACCCCATCCTTATTGCCATTCCCTATTAAAGTTTGTTCTTTTGCCAGCAGAAAAGTTTTATTTTTATGTATATTTTTTTTTATCATCCTTTTCACGCTCGCGAGGACAATAAGTAGGGATTGCCATTGTTAAGCAGGTAATAATAATGAAAAAATTCTTTTAAAATATTAAGGTATATTGAAGAACGCTGAGCCGGAACGACGACGTTCAGGCCAGATGTTGGCGAAGAGCACAAGTGAAAGGATACATTCAGGGCGAATTACAAAGCTGTGCAAGCAAAATGTAATGACAAAAGTTGGACGAGTAAGTTTTGTTGAATAAGTAAAGTGAAAGCAATGGAATGAATACTTGTCTCGGCTTGGTTAACGTCGGTCGGTGCCGAACAACGACGCATGTTTTTATTTTCTCTTTGATGAAATTTGCAAATTTTAAATTAAGGATTCTATAATTAATTACTTCGACTTGTATGGGGTTGTACATTTAACCGACAGCAAAATTAAAAGTTTGGAAAATATATTTTTTGGCTGCGAGAAGTTTTCAAATTTAATTTATGGTTGACGTTAAGGATATTCCCTTGCTCCGCAGCCACAAACGAGGCAAGTGCTTTTTGCTTAGTGAACTTGTTTATATTTTGATTAAATACCAGGGGTAAACCGGAAAAGGCAGAGTGAGAGTCCTGTCACTCTCTTTGATGATTGCCCATTTAGAAGCTGCTAGAAGTTAAATATGCTTGGAAACAAGGATAATAGGATACCCAGTTCCCAATTTGTATAAAGCTAATATAAACTGCTTTGCGACATCGATTTTGATTCTTATAGACGGAAAGTTTACTGAAAAAATACTAATAAAAATTGGATACTTACGACTTTAGTAAAAATTGGCTTCTCCTTCAAAAATTCTGTAAGAAAATAAGAAAAAAATAAATTATTAAAAAAAGAAGAAACAATTTTGTTTAAAAGACTACACAAAAGAGTACATTATACCACGAACCTCTAGTAAATTTTAGACGTTAGAGGCAACCGAATATTTTGCTTTGATGGCAATGATTTGAAATATGGGGTCTTTTAGAGACTGCATTCTATGCAAAATAGGAACAACTAATGCAAATACTTTAATATGGCCCACTGAATTTTCAAACGAAAATGCAACTGGACTTTGAATAATTATGGAACCACTTGAAATTTCGTAGGAACCTACTTAACACGCTCCCGACCTGTGAAGACTCCAGTCAGACTTCCATAGTGTTTCAAACCTTGAGGCTTTAATTCGATCATCCTTTCGGCTAGAGCACTATTGTCCATTCCCTCAATGAGGCCGAGCCATTAGTCGATGTTTGTTTAAGCGTTTTGGACTACATCCACATCGCGGTTGTATCTTCTCCTCCTCGCACACAAGGCCAAACCGAGATAGCAGCCGAATCTCCACTCGACTAAGCCATTCGTAGAATTGATGTTTTCACAGAGGTAGATAAAGTCCACAACTTGCTCGTAGTTGCTGCTATCAAGAGTGAAGTGTTCTCTTAATCGATGGACAAACAAGCATCGTTTGTTTGTCCATCACATATACATCTTTGGTCTTATTTTGTACTTTAAGACCGATTCACGTGTCTGCGCTGGTTCATAAAAGCCTTTAACATATACATATCATCAAACATGCACCGGATGTTTAGTTGAGCTACTTCCGAACGTAACATTGCACCGTGTGTTCTCTAGCGGTACGCTACATAGTTGGATCAGTTTTCCGGGATCCCGAATTAGGCCATCAGGGTGCAGAGCACCTGACACTGATAAATTCTATCATATGTGGCTTAAAATGTTTTGTCATACTTGAAATTGATTTGGTTGCATAGTGTGAAGATTCGGTCGATCTAACGTGACGGAAGCCACACTGGTGCATGTCCCTTATTGTGTTGCAGAAGAGTTTAAGACATTCACACAGTACGCTGGATAGGATCTTATATACGATATTTAGCATGGATATGCCCCGATAGTTATTGCCATATTGGGTGGTGAAACTGGTTTTGATCCACAGTTGTTTTATGCATTTTATGATATCCTGCATCTATGTGCGTTGTCAGGGTCAGGGTCAGTTTCTGTAACTTGATGCTCATTCCATTTCTGAAGCCAGCTAAGGCGATGGGGATCAGTTGGGTTAATTCTTGCAGGTTTAAAGGACACAGCTTCAGGTTCTTCATTCATCTTTCAAAAACTTATAATCCCGTTTAACTTTTATCGCATGCCGCTTGTCTAAAGGTATTCGCGACAATTTGAGAATACCTGGTGGCAATATCGTTTGGGTCAACTGCTTAGTTTCTTGCGCTGATAGGATACCCAACTTCCAGTTTCCGTAATTAGGGAAATTAGGGTCGCCCAACGCATTTTGCCACTAGTAGTAACATATATCCACTCGTGGCATGATATTTTGCGATACCCTTTATGCATTCAGTAAAGCGTTAGTAGTTTTATACTTTGGAGAATGAAAAGGATAAAACTGTCTAATTGGCCGAAAAATGGTTTTGGATTTGTGGTGTGGTGGGTTCCCGGGATACAAACGAACGGGTTGTTACTCTTTTTTAGCATCAAATACTATAAATGTTGTTCAAATCGGCCCCAGTAAACAAGTACTGCGTCATTTAATGCATACTTCTACAAACAATGATGGCATCTGGCGGAGTCTCGGCTATAGCTTAGATATCATAATGTTTATATAATTTTTTCTGTTTTGCAAAAACTGATATCTTCAACAGACGACCATATTTAAATTATGAACATCAAAGCAACATAGATTTCAAATGGTTGCTTTTCGAGTTTCAGATTTACTGCGGGATCTTAGACTTAAATGTATTATTAATTTTACACATTAACCTAAAGATGACCTTCAGAATGTGATAAATCTTTTTCTTATATCAAGATTGAAGTGTAAAACCAAAAACACTTTAAATTAATGCTACATGACAAATAGTGACTCTTTTATTTTCTTCACGAATCATAAATTCCAAAAAATATAAAAATATTAATACCGTCCGGAAATGAGTATGAGATAAGAATAATCATTTAACTGTGGTCGACTTGCTTGACGAGTGTTTAAATACGTCGTTGCAACCAACTTGCAAATGGTAAGGGAAATAATAGTTGTAAATTAAAAAAAATTTAAATTTTATCTGAAAATTAATGTGATCAAAAATTTTAATTTTGGAGAACATTTTTCTTCTTTCGACTCATTAAGGTTGGTATTTTGTGTTACTCTTCTGGTACATACTCATACAGAACTATTTTAGGAGAAATTCTTTAAAATTTCTTAAGCTTTAGCAAAGTTTTTGTTCTCGTTTCGAAAATTAATAAGAGGAATTGAACCGCAGGATTAAAAAAGTCTTTCGAATGTATACATCAAGTTTTTGCTAAATCACTTCATACTTACAACATATTGATGTTAGGTCGGAATTAGGTTAAAACGGATAAGCCATTAATAGGCGATGGATCAGTGAGTAAATCACATTTAAGGATTAAAAACTATACCTTACATCCAATAAATCAATAAAACTCATTTTGCGCAAAACGTAGGCTTAAATTTCGCATCGTTAATGAAAATGTCCTTACAAAATGTCCTGCTTGAAGTTCAGATCGCAGCTAATAGATACATGTAGGTAACAGATGGTGTATGTCTTATTACAGCTGATATGTGGCAAGATTTCAGATTTCCGATGAAATAATAATGGTTTTCCTTTTTGCCGTACTGCTACGTTTTTTCTCTGGGGACTACTTTTCATTCATGGTGTGCGAAAATTTGAATGCAATGAGCGACAAGGATATGGTGATATCCCTGTCGAATATCGACTTCATCAAAACTAAAATTCCACAGCTCCTTCACTACAAGCTCCGATTGGGAGATTCTGCAGTTATTTGGGAAGTCGTAGGAAATTGTTTAATGCGCGCTTCTTCCATCCTGCCTTCTTACACGTAACGAGTGCCTTTTATGGATGTCAATTAAAATAATGCCTACATGCCACTTCCAAATTCAAAAAATCTACGATCTTCCGTTTGGGTTGTGCGTTGCAGAGTAAGTAAGACTAAGTCTTCTTAAGATGTGGGTTATTGGAAAACGGTTTGAATCCTTAATAGAGGATGACGAATGACAACTTGCAGCGGTCGTTTTATCTGAATTTCCGACAGACATGACTTAAATAAACATTACTTAACAGCAAAGATGTATCATTAGTTAGGAAACATATGGAGGCTATAGTAAAAGATGTTCGGAAGCGAAAAACGAACTTACAAAACAAAGAAAAGAAGAAGAGGTTTCTTCTGCACTTTCAATTAGTCAGGATAGCCATTATATGATTTAGACAGCTAAATCTGAAACGATATTGTCATGGTGTCATCACCTTATGTTATCTAGGTCCAAGAGATATTTTGATATTTATAACAGTTTTAAAATCCGCATGCTAGAGTTCGGGTTCGTCGAGTTCAGTCGGCTACGATCATAAGTTACTGATTTAAGACCGATAAACGATCTTCTGTCTGTATGCAATGGAAGAACTTTTTACACTAGTTTAATATATCGGCTAGACATCAGGTAGGGCAAGAAGAGAACTCGCGTCTAGTCAAAGTTAAATATATTCCTTGCCAGCGTATCTCTCAAAGACGGCGGTAAGGCGCATGCACTTAATCTTCAACCAACTTTAGGCGAAGGAACGCATGCTCGTAGACTGGGCTATCGGGCTATGCACCATCTACAAGAAAAGCGGTCTTATGTCTAAATTTCCCATATAAGATGCTATCTAAAGTATGGTATACCAAATCCTAGACGCCGTGTATCAGCTTGGCTTCCATTCCGGAAAATCAAAAATAGGCCAAATTTTCGTGCGATGTGAAGTTTGGCAGCAACTCATATTAACTATTCAACAAGCGCACCGGATTCCAGAAATAAGAATCGCTTTCATCTGACTTCGTTAATCTTATTTTCGGGCAGATGTTGCGCAGGTTATGTATAAACAGGGAAGACATTCACTAGATCCGTTTAACTACTGGGGTATGCGGAAGCTAACGAAACATCTTCGGTCGCTCTCAAAGTATAACAGCTGAGAGCGATCGATGATGTGGACAAAACCTCGTTGTTATCATCAACTCCGCAAATACTACTTTAATGGAGATTCAACGAGACTTAGCACAGGAAGCCGCTGCTACTCCAGTTTTGGAAAAACAAATGGGTTTAAAATTGTGGTTTATGGTGCTGAGTGCCACATCGAGCAATCTGACATTAGTGCTTCAGCCAAGGGGTTTTTCGAATCTCAACTCCGCAAATACTACTTTAATGGAGATTCAACGAGACTTAGCACAGGAAGCCGCTGCTACTACAGTTTTGGAAAAACAAATGGGTTTAAAATTGTGGTTTATGGTGCTAAGTGCCACATCGAGCAATCTGACATTAGTGCTTCAGCCAAGGGGTTTTTCGAATCTGAGCCCAGCCGAGACGATAAGAAACACCGAACCTGCGTTTCGAAAACTTGTTACTTTTACTGTTTTTATGTTTTAGGCGTCTATAATAACGGAAACAGAAGTCGAACTATACAGAGATCACCAATATATCACCTACAGGTAAAACTATCTAAGGCAAAAGTCGCCAGCTATACGAAGACCCCAGCTAGGCTGATTCTCGGCAAAAGTAAGGTTACATGACACCTTAACCAGTTCCCGGGAATAGACGATGAGAAGAAGAAGAAAACACAACGGCAAGTCCAACACTCGGGTAAGTTATATCCAACTAGAATTTCTGGACAAAATAACGTTGACGACATAAAAATAAATCTTTATTTAATGATCCTTCATCACCAAGAGCTGCTGTATATCTGTATCAAATGGATACAAATAGCCACTATGCATCACAATATTTCCTATTTTTTCCATTTTCTTCAGTTTAAATCATCTCTTTGCTTCGCCTCTGTAATCCGTGTCAATAAATTCCGCGGCAGATAGTAAAAAAACACGTTACTTCAAATTGAGTCCAATTCAATTAATAGTTGTTGACTTTACGATAGCACATAAAAGTCTTTTCTTTTTTGTACACCATTGAGCATTAGAAATAAATACAAAGAACTTTACAACCCTCGTCGAACACCTCTAAGAGTGTATTTAGATCTGTGACTTGAACTCTCTTATTAAACATCATACGAAGCAATAATACAGGGTTGTTGATCACCTAATCATGAAATGAACATTCATCTTGAAATCCTTCAAGGAGGGAGTGTTCAAAATGTTTGTAGGCCCCTTCCCTGTTTGGCAGTGATAACTAGAATTCCTTTGCTCATTTTGTTTTACTTTCTTACCTTAAATTTAAAAACAAAATTCAACAACTACAAGGACTAACAAAGAAAAAGAACAGTGAAAAGGAAGAATGGGAACTCCTTCAGAAAAATCTAAGAAATATAGGAAACCCGGAGGAGGGTAACCTAACTCAATTTTCTGTTGTTATCCTTAACACGCAAATTTATTGTTTTTTTTTCGGGACTAGATGAGTGATATGTTTTCCAAGGAGGCTAGGGGTAGAGGCATACCGCAAAACAAAAACTAATTTAAGGGATATTGGATATTAATGAGGAACGGGATACACTTGCCTGAAAAGAAACCATCCCTTATTATGCCATTTTAAGGGGTGCCACTACTAGATTGAAGGGTTTTCTTTCTCCTAGCTGGTCGTTGGCAGCTTTTCGAAACCCATTCCATTGTTCTTTGTAAGGAACGTTGAACTATATATCGGTACTACGGTACTCCGAAAACAAAAAAAAACTCAGAACTTCACCTAGCTACGGATTTTTCTTTGGGTAGTGGGGTAGTGCTGTGAGTTAGTTGCAGGGTGGAAGGCGATAATTAATGTATCATTGCCCTAGGGCAGGTGGTGGGATTTAATTTTATTTTTCATCATAGTGTCTGTAATAACGGCACGTGGAAAGTAATGAATCTCTGGAAATGGTTTTGTTATCTTTTGTAATGGGAAACATGTGAACGGAAGCAAAGCTGAGTGGGGTTATGGCATTTGATGGAATTCGTTGCGACAGTGGCACACAGAAGATCTGTGGAGGATTAACTTTAATTTACTGTTCGCCTATAGTAATGGTGAAAGTGGGGGGATGAACGAAGCAAGATTTAAGGCTTTCATTAGATTCAAATGTTGGAGGTGGAAAGGATGTTCAGTAAGAAGAATAGCGGGAAGTTTAGATGTGAGTCGGAGATGAGTCTGGAGATTTGAAAGTTTCTCAAATTTAGAAGACACAACGTCATACGTAAAACGCGTGCAGACGTAGCTAGGGTGATCGGCATATGTAACTGTCAGATAGGTACGCACGCGGCGAAGCTTGGTATCCCCACAACATTGGATGTAGCTGTAGCTACATATCGCTAGCAATTCCTTGATGACCTCGCTGACATTTTAAGAATTAAATTCAACAACATTATTTCGTTCCTTAATTCAATGGCCTGGATTTGATCTATAGGTAGGTAGGTAAAGTGGCTGATTTTCATGACTACAAGAAATATGCGATTAGCTCTGGAGCGCCGTTTTGATGCCACTACTCAAGTTGATCTTAGGGTAAGGGGTAAGGAGACACGTTATGATATCATTGAGACCCATGTCTTGACCAAAGCCGGGCATCCGCACACGAGGTGACAAAACTGTTTCCCTCTCATTGGCGTCATTGCGATTTTTGTGTTCTATAGGGTCCGCCAAATAACTTCTTTTTTTTGAAAATGCTATAAAAAAAAACTACTGAATATTTTCTCAAATTTCTTTTTCTGCCTCGGCTGGCCATGCAGTAGCCTACACGATTGGTCCAATTTTTAAGCACATTATCGATTGTGTGCAGCTGTATTTCACCAATGGCTTCACGAATATTGTCCTTTAAATCGTCAATTGTCCCTTGCATATCGGTGTAACACTTATCTTTTACGGCACCCCACAAATAATAGTCTAACGGTGTCAAATCGCAGCTCCGCGGTGGCCAAACGACATCAGCTCTGCGGCTTATAATGCGATCATCAAAAACAGGGCGCAAAACATCGAGTGTAGCTTCGGCTGTGTGACACGTAGCGCCGTCCTGTTGAAACCAAATGTTGTCAATATCCTCCTCTTTAATTTTTGAGAACAAAAATTCGTTCAACATGGCCGATAACGATCGCCATTGACTGTAACGGCCACTCCTTGCTCATTTTCGAAGAAAAATGGCCCAATTATGCCTCTGGACCAAAATCCGCACCAAACAGTGACTCGTTTTGGGTATATCGGCTTTTCAATGTATGTGTGTTGGTTTTCTGTGCCCCAAATGCGACAATTTTGCTTGTTTACATACCCGCCAAGATCAAAATGAGCTTCATCTGAAAAGATGATTTTTTTGGCAAAATCGGCATCTTCTCTAAGTCGATCGCAGGCCCACTTAGCGCAGCGAAAACGCATTGGATGGTCAGTTGGCTTCAACTCCTGAACCAATTGGACTTTGTATGGCGTCATACCAAGGTCTTTATGCAAAATTCGTCTCAACGATGTCTCCGAAATGTTCAATTGTTGAGAACGACGGTGAATTGATGCTGATGGCGCTTCACGCACACTTTCTGCCACAGCAGCAATTTTCTCGGGTGTACGCACTGTTTTTGGCTTTTCAGGCTTTGGTTTATCCAGTTGCTTTCACTTTTTTCACAAGATAACGAAAATACGGAGCTGACGGTGCTTCTCTTCTTCCAAAATCCGTACGCAATTTTCGCACACATTTTGCAACATTACCATGATTTTCAAAGTAATGTCGTAATATTTTCCAGCGTTGTTCAAGCGTATACACAACCATATTCGTTCAGCGGAAGGATAAAACTAATTATCTGTCAAATCAGACATGAGCTAAGTGTTACCATTCGCGAAATAAGCACTAGTTGAAAAAACAAAGTTAGATGGCGGACCCTTTAGGTTTTGTTGTATTTGGGCCATGTCGTCCTGGAAGTGACGCAGTTCATCAGATTCCTCCACCTAGACTCTGCCCTCGCCTTGAAGTGTAAGGAGATTTCTCCCTTCACGAACTCCAACGAGGTGAAAACTTTCACCGCGCAGGATTTCGTCGGCTTTCTCGTTCCCCTCTATGTGGCCATGCCCGGGAACCTAGATGAGAGAGATTCTAATAGACGCACAGTGGGTAAAATGGCCAACCTAGGAGGAAATAAGTCAGGTTTGATTGCAATGTTCATTTTGTTACATCTGAGTGACAATATTACGTCTTAAACGATTGATTCTGAAAATATCTAATACTTTATATAAAAAATAACAAAATTTTCAACGCAATATTTATTTATATCATCATTAAAAATATTCAAATATTTTTTAATAGAACAAACATTATTTACAAAATTGAATCATCTCCATCATCTTCTTCGTCATAATCTTCTGCTTCCTCTTCTTCATTAGAGCCTTGGCTTGCAGGTATTATTGCCGGATCTGACAACAAACGAAGAACATCTTCGCCGCTAAGATGATTATTTAAAATTCTGTACCTACTGCGAAGGGTTATTTCAAATAGCGCGGTAGCACAATATCAGTATCTAACTACTTTTCATTACAAGACTTAAAGAAATACAAACTTCGCCTAGCCCTAATCCACCTTTCATTAACCTTAGAGGTAAAATTTTGCAAAATTTGTTTTGTCTCCCAGTGCTGCTCTTCATTTTCACTATTATCTAACCCAGTTTTGAGAAAAACATAGTTTATAACAGAGGCACTCCATTTTTTGGAGCATCTCCTCTTCGCCAAACTTCGAAAAGTTCCCTTTTGGAAATTGAAATAAAATAGAATAGCATATTTCTTTTGGAACTTACTGTGCACTTAGTGATAAAATTTTTAGTTTAAGTCAATCAACGGTAGTAAGCAAAAGTCAGCAAAAAATGAGAACCTACTTAGTGGCATCACTTAGACCATGCTAATTTTAACGCTATTTTTGTAAGCAAAAACGTAAATCAGCACAAACGAGATATTCACTCGGCTCAAATTTAATTATTTATGTGACCACTTGCTTGTGAAAAGAAAAATGAAATCCATACAAAAATAACGCGTCAAAAAGTTGCAAAGAGGAGAACAACCGCTTTGTGTCAACCAATTCCATTAATTCCAATTGTATTTGACCCTTTGTTTATATAAGCTTAAAATTGTAAACAAACATTTTGACTTTGCTATAAAAAATTTTGACAGTTATTTCCCCCTAGAATGGCCATTTTACCCACTGTGATACGGCCTTTTCTAGACAGTATCTCCCCACACTCCTCAAATAGCTTAGATGTAGTCCTGGTTGAGGTGAGGGCTCAGATTGCGGCCTGACTGTCGACGAAAATGGATAACCATTTGTCAGCGATTTAATTTGAACCTTTGCGACAGGCTTTAAGTTCGGAAAATTAACAACTGACAAAAAGTTCACCTTTATGCCTGAAAAATAAAAAATGGTTCAAAGAGTTTCTTGGGGTTATTCAAAAGCACTCAATTTGACTTCGAAATTCATATATTGATTTGATTTCAAGAAGAAATATTAAAAGAATCCCAAATAAGTCTACTAAACTAACTTTAGTGATTGATCCGGCAAGTCGATGACAGTTTATTAAACCACAAGGGAAATTACTTAAGTAATGGCGAACATTTGAACCACGTTCAGAACAAGAAAAATAAAACGTATGTCTCGGGGGGCAAAGAAAGAAATCACGGAAATGCTTAGTAAATATATAATTTGTTCCATGATGGATTGTAATTCATTTCTTTGAATAATAATTTAAGAACAAATTCGAACTAACTGGACATGTTTAGTTGTTTGCTATTAACTGATAACTAAACCACACCTTTATCCACTCTAAAGTTGCAATGACTATACAACGATCTAAGGTAAGAAACACACATAATCAAGATATCTTAGCTGTCAATAGAGTTATGTATGTGCACGACTGGTGTTGCTTGTCAAAAATAATTACATTTTTATTTTCCAATCGCTGAATGTTTTAATTATTTTTTACTTGTCGTACCTTTCTTGTTATTTGATCTTCAACACGTAATTAACGATAAGAATGTGTAAGGTAATTAAAATCCAACAAATTAATGTTAAACTTGAGCGAGTTAATGTAATGTAATTTCGTTTTCGCTTCGAAGAGTAGGAGGAGCGTAATAAATCCTTATAGTTCATGAAAAAAATAACGTTGAGTACTTTGATTTGGAGAAGGTATCGGAAATGATAACTTGAAAATGTCCTAAGTAAATTTGTGCAAAGTTACGTGATAAGAATTTCTCAGCACCTTACAACTACCTGCGTTTATTAAGTAATGAAGTGGATGCGATTATGATAGCTGAAAGTTTTTGGGTTAATTTCAACGCGACATTGTAAAATGGTAATTATTCTTTTTTGTAATTATCTGACTCGTATCATGCGAATTATCGCAAGTATCGTCGTCAATTTTTTTCATTTTATTTTAAACGTTGATAGTAATTTAGGCAACCTACGCAGTTTGTCCACTTTTATTTTTATGTATAATGTTATGAATGGTTTTTTTAAAGGCTGAATAGCTCGCATGGCCTGTCTTAAACCTGGTTTGACCCAATTCGAGATACATATTAAATGGTCTGGGGATGTAGAATATGTTCAGGTCCATTTAGAACAGTTTAGAATGTCAGTACCGTAATTTTCAGAAACACAATATAGTTTAGTCTTATTTCAGACCTGATTTGGGCATTTAACATTGTCGATGAACCAACCGCGTAAAATGAAGTTAGGACAACAATATCTTAACGAAAATTCATTCAGAAGCAACACGCAATAGAGAAAGGCACGGCCTTGGAGAATCTTATCGGAAAGGATTATTGGTTGAGGCCCGGGTCCACACGGACTATTTTCAACGCTTAAGTAAGAATGTAAGCTAAGGGCATTTATAGCTGCCTGACTGTCCGTGAAAAAGCCATTGATGTAGGCTGTTTGCACATTTAATATCAGGGTTACAAATTTGGTTGGATTGTTGAATGGCGTATAGTTCTGCTTGTGATATTCAGATTTGGTCCACATATACCAAATCCTTCTCAGATTCAATTCTATAACAATATGTATACCAATTTTTGCCAGGTTTGCTGTTCGGAGGTTTTTTTTAATTTATGCTTTTCTCATGGGGATCCCCATGCAGAATCCTTAATCAAAGCTTAAAGTTTTTTGAAGGCGGTCACCGCGCAGATTTTAGTGTGTGTTTGCGAAGTCTTATCTCTTCAACTTTAACCATATTTGCTAGTAATGTCACTTTGTTTGTTGTCAGGAATGTCTTTTATTGTTTCTATAACAGCTGTAAGGCAAAGATCGTATAGCGGCAAACAGCACAGGTGGATAAGTAGGGATGCATTGAAGTGGATCATAACATCGTTGATTAAAAAAGAGAGAAAAAGGGGAAGTTGGCGGAAATGTTCAGCTATGCAAGATGCTAAACGCTTTTGATACTATAAAAGTATTATTTTATAATGGGCCCGATTATCGTTGTGTAAGTTCAGTGAGTGATATTTGGGCAGGTCAGAAAAAGAGAAGAAGAAGCTGTGCGAAAGGTCCGACTTTCAAGCATCGCCTTGAACCCGACTTTCTGGTACACGTGTTGACGCAGGCTTGCTTCCATATATATAACTGTGATATGAACGTCAGTTGAACTTTCCATTGTTTGTTGAGTTTGTTAGAAATAATAATATTAAATAAGAATATTACTGCTGTGCATTTATAACATTTTGGTTATTCTACCTAATTGTTTAAGCCGTGCTATTTAGATGCATTCGAGGCAAAAAAAACTATTCGGAATAATATTTTTCAAAATAAGCAACCAGCAGTCACCAACGCGGAGGGTGAATAGACGTATATATTAGCGAGAATCTTAAGTGAAAACACTTATTTTGTCATAAAATTGCATTTAGCCAACCGCCTACGAAACAACTTCTACTCCATTCCTGAAAAGCCACTAACTATTCAACCGGAAATGCATTCATCATACATATATCATTACAAAACGTTGTTATGACTTCATTTGGAAAAATTTCCAGTTGCATTTTTATTAATTGATTTCGACTATGTGAGTACTTCTCGCTTGCATTCCAACTACCCAACTCCAATTACTTGGCTGGCGCTCCTCCTCCAACACACACTTCTCTGTTATTCTAAAAGAATTAATCATAAATCATAATTACGTAAGCCACTCGAGCAGAAATACTCTCAAGGCAGCAGCGCCACTGGCAGCCAAGACAAACTTGAAGGGGAGAGAGAGAGGTCTAATTGTCAGTAATCGTGCTTAGTTAACTAACAATTTTAAAACCCGTCCCCCTTGGTATTAGCTACTGCGGTGCATAGACTCATTTTCATCTTTGCCTTAATCATGTAGCTTTTTAGTAGTTCAGTTGCTCCCACAACGACCATCACCGCAACCATGAGCCTGAGCTAGTGGCACGATAAAGATGCTCATAATGTTGATGAATTCAAATAGACGGGGTTAAAGGGTTTCGCTTTTGTTTTTTTTTTTCTTGGGAAAGCACACATAAATGGTGTTTCGGATGAAGCCCGGATCAGAGGTCTTCGGTGCTCATAGTGTACATGGCCACCATTGCAGCAGCAGTAAAACAAATGATGAATCATGGTACATTTTTTTTTTTATTTTAGTGTCGAATCCGGATGCATGCAGCAGCAGAAAAAGTGGAGAAGTTTTCCCTTTTTTTATTCTCCATGGTGACATTTGTTTTTTTTTGTGTTATTGCACAATATGGTCGTTGAACTTTGCTTTTTAAGCACTGACTTTAAAAAAAAATTCAGCGAGAGCAGCAGAGAGAATAAAATCCATTATGTTCTACTCTGGGTGTATGTAAAGTTTCCATACTACGGAATATGTTACATATTAAAATTATAGAGCTGCAGGGAGCAGAAACTAAAATTTCCAAAGGTGTTGTTAAAGTTTTGAAAATTAAAATTGCACCTGTTTTAGCATGCACGAGGATTTAATTTTTAACCTAATTATGTTCTCCTTTTATACAACATACAACTTTTAATTAATTTAAACAAAAAGCTGCCCGTAACGAGGTTAAACCAAAGTGTTATTGTAAAAAACTCATTGATGTAGGTTATATAAAAAAAAATAAGTACAACGAATTAAATAATGGATAAGGACGATAATTTGTTAATTTCAACTCTTTGCTGTGCACTCTCAATCCACAAATGCGAGCATTCGTTGCTCTGAGGGCCTGCCAGTGTTTCCACTATCTCTTTAAGGTAGTGGCGATGTTTTGCGATGTTGTGGCAGGTATTATTAACCAAGTATAGGTGACAAATCTAGGAAAAGACAAGGGGCACAAAGACGAGTTGAGGGGCACCATCTTTTTATTGACTTTAAGTCATTTGTCGTCAAAACCTTTACATGCGCATAGCGGGATATGCGATACCGATACAACATATCCATCTGAGTCGCGTGCCGCTGAAGAACAAGCGGTTCAATGTACAGTTCTGGCGAGAAGATGTCTTTTCATGTAACGTCTTTAATGATATTAGGAAGGAGATAGGGCCCAGGGCAAAAAAAACGTAGTGCCTCCAGCATATTTATACAGCTACTGGGGTTTGCGGACGGAATCGATACTCTCGATCGCTCTCAAAGAGCTGTGAGTCAGATATTGATCCAGCCATTTTAGCTTGGTAGTGATTATAAAATTTTCATTTCGTCTTACGAGTTTGGAGTTTTAAACAATTTTGTTTTGTCAAACTGAAGTAGCAGCGGGTTCCTTAACTCTTCGAAGAATAAGCAGGAAAGGGAAGAAGTTACAACCGCAAACACTTCGTGTACAAAGATGTAGATGTAGTTGAAAAATTCATAACACATCGTGCAAATAGACAACAGTGAAATAGTTAAGTAAGTAAGTAATATGGACTCCTTGTGGGTGCAGTATCTCAGTGGTTAAGTCGCAGGTAAAAATCCGCCCCATTACCAGATACATTTTTTTTTTTGCCTCTCCACCTCTTGCGAAAGTCTGACAAACATCTTGGAGTAAAAACTGTCATGAAAAGCTACTCAAACGGTTTTAAACTATAAGACTCTATAGAGTCATTGGGCATGCTTTATCACCTCTGCTGGTCGCATTCAAAAACCTCCGCTGATTCTATTCTCGCCCTGTCACTTTCTTTACATGATGCCCGCTAGCCGCTGCTGAAAATGCTGCTTAAATACATCTACTATTTCCTGCGCGTCGCTGTTTCAAAGAGCCTGCGATCCGGTCTTAAAGCCAACAAAAAGTCAGTTGCTTGGCTTTCTTGTAAAACTTTCTTACGTTGTTTCTTTCGCGAGACTATTCGATCTTCTTGAGCTGGGATAACGCTTACTCTTTTTTCATTTTACGCAGGATCTTTTTCTCCATTCTCCTAGAGTGATGCTCTTTCTTTGCTAACATTCCTTAGTTATAGAACAGACATCCTTAAGATGTAAAAGCGAATGCAATTATTTTCTTCTTATTCTTAGTGAAATTTTGATGCAAGAACCAAATCTTAATCTTTGTTTGTGTTTATGAATCAAAAACCCTGCCTTTAATGCTAGACGCAAAAATATTTCTCGCAAATAACTTAAAATCCTTTTTATACATTCCTTCCATATCTATATGCGAATCGATAAACTCCTGAGATAGGTTAAGCTCAAACCTAAACTAGTACACCATTTATTCCTGATTCTCTTTATAGCACAAGATGTCTGACAGTCGATTTCGTTATATTTCGAAACCATTTACTTTTAGTGCTGACCTTTTTTTTACTTTCCCTAGACAAGTATCGTTTGGAGTTCTCTTAACTTCTGAGAACAACAGAAAGCCTTCATCAGACGAGAGCCAAAGCAGTAGGAACGGGTTCAGTATCAATAAAGAGCAAGTGGAATGCGAATTGTTATTCCACATCGTGTGTGGATAGTTGACCTCAAATTTATGAAGAAGTTTGAGTATTTGTTTTTGTTATTCTATTTCACTTTCATTTACGCAATAATATTTAAACTCATTTCTTTTTTGTTATTATTGTTCGCAAAGCAAAGCGTTGGAGGGTTAGATAGGTATGCATTTGTCACATAAAACAAATTTGTATCTTTTGTTTCGCTCGAAAATGTAAACCTCCTAAAATACTTTTAAAATAACGTTTAGGCGCAAATTAGGGAATACACGTACATTAAATTAATTGAAAGAAAAACATCCACCATCGAAATGATGACTAACTTGCAACTATTAAACCGATCGATTCAATACATAACACCAATTTTTTTTAAGCTTTTTCCTTAAAAAGAAAGACGAATTCTTCTTCTTCTTCAATGAGTGCAATATTCACCTTCAATCATTGTCGAAGCAATTTCCTTAAAATTTAACTTGTTTTTTTTTAGTTATTTAACAGGAAATAAAGCTCTCAAAAAATAGAATGCAACCTGAAGGAAACTTCGAAAATTAAACTAAAAAAGGGATACCATGCCATTCTCCTTCTAGGTATACCACTGGCAGCGCCACCAATAGAGATGCCTTTCAACTTCCTGGTTGCATCTATAGCATATAAGTTTTCCATTACCGTGCAGCAAAAGCCAGCATCTTTTAATATTGGGTGGAAGATGGTTGAAAATGGAAAATAGATGTTTCTTGGCCCACCACCATGATGCTTGATGATGATAGGATGGAACTAAAATAAACTTTATTACATTACTTCCATTTAAAAAAAAATTATTAACATAATTGAATTTTAATATATTTTACAAGCGAATTTAATTATAGCTCGTGCTTAGTTCAGCCATCCAAGATGGCGAGTTGCATACCAATAAAAGCATAGCGCACCAGCTGCACACTGCAAAGTTAAACACGAATTTAATGAGAACATAAATTATTTGACATCGGGTCATGGTCGAGTTGGGAAATTTACACCGAGTTAAGGCTTTTCTATTGACCAGATGTGCAGATGAGTACGAAACACAAATGAACATAGGTCATTGGAATATCGCTGCAACACTCGTATTGTTGTATTAACAAAATAAAAATAATAAAGAATATAGAAATCTAAAAATTATGTGCGTTAATGTTCAGAATGAGTAACAAGCTTCCAAGTACAAGTGGGTCAAGTGGCTATGTTAATGATTTGCCTCCTAAAAAGGCATTAAGTGCGGAAATCGAAGTGAAGATCTCACGTTTCTTCAATTGAAAGCGGGCATTTGGACAAAATTTCTGTGAGCCTCTTGAGCGGGATTACTTGCTTGGCAATGAACGAATGATAAGTCAACGAGCGCAGTGTGTTGGTATTAATTTATTTTAATTGGTTTATAGGTGAGAGAATTTGGTATATGAAAATACGTTTGTATGGAATTAAGCCCACGTCTTGGGTTGGGTATTGAATTTGGAGCTAATTAATAATGGTTTACGTTCGGATTAAAAGCACAATTCAAAGAATAATAACAGTTGTATTGTTGAAGTGGCTGTCGGCATAACAGCCGACACACTTATCCTAGTATTGGTCCTTTGTGATATCACAGGGATCTGGGATAAAGCTTCCTCCTACTCGTTGAATCAATTGGAGCTTCTGAAGAAGCGAAGTAGAAGTATTTGATGTCATGATGAAGAAGGCTCCGAGATGGAGCTTCGTTTTCCCGGAGAGAGCAAGGCATGTACAAAGCCGATGAGGGATCATTTCTTCCTTGAAACAGTTGTACAGTTGAACAAAATTTATGTGGTGGTGGTTCTCTCTTTCTCAAAGTCCCTGCAATTTTGGTAAAAAGTTCTCTCATTCTAATGTCATGCGTAGAGTTTACAAGCATAGATCCACGTGGTTTGACAACGGACCCTTTTTTGGTCTAAGTGAGCCGGCAATATGGCCTGCCTGTCGTAAAACCTCTATAGTGGTAATATCCGACCATCAGCCCAATCGAATCGATCAGGAATAATGGTGTTATATTTTATCCCGGACTCAACGGATGGAATTAAGAAGTCGGTTTTGTTAAGGATATCTGCGAAAACGCACATGTGACCACTCCATGAGCCTTAAAACTGCTTAAGCTGCCACGAGTTTTTCGAAAGATATCAAAACGGGGATAATGGTGCCCTTTAATGGGATGTACTTACTATGACATGATTTACTTTATAGTTCGCTTACAGTACAGTGAGATCCAGAGATAGATGCCCCACAATACCACAAAACGGGAATTGACTAAGTATTTGCAGAGTATTTTCATCAAATTTTGTCAAGACTGCGAAGACAAGTGGCTCGGTTGTTCTTTTTAACTTCACGTGAAAGAATTGTGCTTTCTTAAAACATATAACCAGCGACAGGCAGGAAAAATTTTACGTCCTTATTTGATCAATAAAAAGTCGTTTCTTAAAGTCCTTAAAGAGTCATCCTGTTCCACATAAATACTTTCTTTTACCTTCAGTTAAGACTCAATCTACTTGTTTGTTGATTCTGTCTCATACCTAAAAATGCACCCTCGCTCTGCTCTTCCAATTATGTCAATGTCATTGGCATGTGAAAGTAGTTGAGCAGTATTTTGAGATATTGTACCTCTGGTGCTTGCAGAATAATTCTTTCATGTAGAAGATGTGACATCACATCACTCTGTCAAAAACCTTTGATGGAACTGCGGAATTTTTCCATCGTCATTCAGCACCATCTCATCTTTGGGATGTGGTCAGATGAAATTTTCTGGAAAACAAAACATCGAGTTCAGATGGATATCCCCACCATCTTGTTGCTCATACTTCTGTGCAGAATGACGATAGAGGAGTCCCACTGTTCAGTCAAAGTTTATGGAGCAACATCGTTGAAACAATTAAACGAAACTTGACCGCCAATGAAAGAGGTAAAATATCTCATTAAGAATGAGGCTATGGTACGGTAGATGGTAGTGCATATGTAACTATATGTAACCAGGTAAATAATGTGTATACAGTAGACAAGAAATAACACCCACGTTAGACATGAAGCTCACAAGAAGGTCATAGATGTTAAGCTGCAAAATTTTAGCATCAACAATTTGTTCACAATAATTATTTAAAAAAAAATAAATGTTTTACGAAGGTATTTAGATAATTTTTTATTAGTTATGACTTGTTTTTTGACATTTGTTTCAATAATAGCAACACTTCTAAAAATCGCGTTTTATTCTTTTTCTGTGCACTTTGGTCGAAAATTCCGAAAGTCTTTGTGAATATAAAAAATATTCGAGGTTTTTTTTTATTATTATTTCTAGATTATTAATCGATAGACGAATTTTATCGATAGACAATTGTTGGTTATGAACTTCGATATTGCGAATGTGAACGATATTTTTCGTTTTGACAGACGTTTATCGTCAAGATTTTTCTTTTCGATTGTGTATTGTGCGGCTGAAAAAATATATGTTTCAAGAACGAAGATGTAATTTATTTCAATCTTATCACTATTTCATACAAATTTAACTTGATTGCAGGTCAAAATTTGTCAGAAACACAAAAATAAATGGAAGAACTGTTAAGCCTAATAGAAGCAAATCCCGATATTGTTAAGCATATTTGCGCGAAGTCGCAGGCAAAAGGTAAATGGAAAAAATTCACCGTCTAACCGAATAGATAAATGGTTAACCTGGGATAAATGTTTAAAAGTAAATTTGAATTTACATTCAGTGAACATAAGCTCTCCTAACAGATTTGGGCCAATTTAAAGTGCAAAAGAAGAAAAAATAAATTTGAGAATAAAACCGAAATTCAAGTTCAAGAGGATTGGAAACATCTCTTAATCGCCTCCTATTCCTGGCCATCTATAAAAAATCCCTGTACTTGTTTCTTTCCTCCAAATCGCTAAAAAATAATTCAATTGAAGACATTTAATCTTGTTCAAATTTAATTTACACAAAAATAAACACTACAAAAAATCAATAGAAATGTCAAAATTGAATGGGAAGCTCCGTATAACATTCCCCCCTACAGCAGCGTGTATCTGGTCATATTGATGCAATTGATTTGCTGTTCTCGATTAATTTGAACTTTCAGGAGGTTCAGACAACAAACGATGTGTGCATTTATTATGCAGTCCTAATCATAGGACGAATTATGCATAAATGAACCTATTAGTCGCATGAGATCTTCCAAGCGGAGATATTGGTTATCCTTTAAGATGTAAGGAACAGGTGGAGTGGTTGAAGTATATGTGTCCGTAATGACATCCAAGCTGCACTTAGGGCCTTGCTCAATTCTTTAACTACCAGTAATCTAGTGCTTTAATTCAAGAACTCTTTGAACTCGGTCGCAACACTGCCTATTTTGGGTTCCCGGTCATACTGGAATATGGAATATATAAGATCTCCGATGAAATTGTTCGTTAATGTTCGGTGGAAATGTTCTATGACTGGGTCACCAATAGACACAATTTTCGATGGCACTATTCTTTAGGCTGCAGAAAAGCAAGCTAGCGCCACTATCACTAGCGTGAAAATAATGCGGAAGCTAAGTAGGCATTCTGGCCATACTCGGAGCATAAACTCTGCGAATGTGCTAACTAAGCTCGAAACCATGGTTTAAGTGTTGAAGTGGTGCTGAACATCTAAACTCCTTATCTCAGAAGCGCCTTTTTGGTTTTCTGAAGAAGTAGGTAAATTACAAAGGTCAATGGAAGTATCTACCTGTGAGTACAATAGATAATTGACTGGTGTGAAAACAAACAGCCTTTGCATTTGTATTCGTCTTATCGAAGTTGGAGGTTTTTGTTGCAGGTTTAAACATGATTAAAATAAACAATTTATAGAGATCTTCATTTCTTTATCTTTAGCGAAAGATCACGTACACTTGCGGTAGTGAAGTTTCCTTCAATAGTAGATTCAGTACACCCTAATCTAGTTCTGTAAAACTAATGCTCACCCAAAAATACCCTTAAAATGAATACGTATTTAACACGCTATCTAATTTGTTATTTTGCAGCACTCTCATTTTGCTACCCAAATCAAGAGCATTAAATTTTTCGGTTAAATAATCGAATTACGCTAACATTTGCATTTAAAACAAATTATCCTAGATCATGTCGTTGTTCCATTTCAATGCAAACTGTCACATCTACAAGCACTCAATTCGGCATCACACTCACCCACCAACATTGAATGACAAAACCATACAAACCGCAAATAAAATGCTATATATTCCCAATCAGTGTGAATTTAATTGAATTTAAAATTACCAAAACAATACAAATTCAAAATAAACAATTTCACAACTGCCTCAAGCCAGCCAGCCAGCTGGTGGCCATTGGAATTCTCACCGTCAGATGTCAGATGACACGTAATATTTGACAACAAATGCGCTCACACATAAACTCGGAACACAATCAAAAGTCGTTTATATATAAATTTCCGTGTCAGCAAGTCTGCGAGCGCACATGGAAGTCGCTTGTATTACGGGAATCGAAGGTTTTGTTTTCATGTCTCGTTCCGGCAACGAAATGCGATTGACCTCGTTTCCGAGTGAACTCTTATAAAAATAAGCATGCAAGCGATGCGATACGAAGTGATACTTCAACGTCAGAGGATTTTCCCTCAAAATGATTTTGCGGTTTTTTTTATCGCATTTTTCTCTTATCAGTAAGAAAATGATTTCATATGGCATTTTGAATGCGTAATATTTGGTGAGTAAGAAAAATAAGTGGAAATGCCTTCTTTTCAAAATGAAATTCCAGTACAAGTTGAGTAGATTTAGAAAATTAAAAAATGTTTGTCGAATGTTCTTACGTACAGTGTCGATCAATACTCGAGAAAAGATATGTATTAAGTTCCGACTAGTTCCTGCGATTCCCAAGAAATTTTTTTTATTTATTTTCGTCTTATAAATCTGAAGTACTGGAAAGGACGAAAATGTCATTTAAAGAGTGAAACATTACCTCATATTAAAGGGGTTTTTAAAGGTCCTTCAATTGAAATAAAACACATTACAATCTGGGAACTAGTTTGATATGTTTTAAAAAAGCTGTAAAAATTTCATTCAAATGACAGTGGTCGCTGACCTTAAAAACATAGTTTTAAGAAAAACACGTTTAAAGTTTTACACTCGGCCTGCCGTTCATTGCTAAATAACTCGAATATCAAGAGATTATACTTTAAGGAAATGCAAGAAAAAAAACGATTGTTAGAAAACGCATAAAACTTCGGGTTAAACCAATTCCTTAATCGGGAAACTAATTGGTATATTTGAAAGACAAGTCGTGATTGATAGGTGTTGTGAGCATCAGAAGTGAAGTGCTGGTTGAAAATTGCGAGAAATTGATTAAAACACGATCTTCCCTCCTTCTTATCGCTTCCTTCCTTCCATTTTCTTTTCGTGATCAGACTTAAAGAGATCACAACCGTCCCACATAACTACATTCTTACTGGTCAGTCTGTGAAGTTCGCCGGTTTGACCTCAATAAATATTTGCAGGACTCCCGGTTTCGTATCACTTCGTCACTGAAGTGTTTGAGGAGTTTTCTGGCCTGCCTTTCTCTTTCGCACTTGTTGAGGAACGTTGACTGACATTGCCATGACATGGCTTCTTCGGATCTTTGAACTTGAACTTCTTATTCCTGCTGTCATGCGAAGCATCTTATGCCAGCTATTGTCAATTTATCCACATACTTTTGTTCTTTTTGAATTACCGAAAATCGGTCACAAAAGATGGCACAGCTCTCCTGCCTCTTCATCTTCTCCTTATTTACACGATGATTGATTTCGTCATCGTTAATTTGCTGTTGATCATAGATCCTTAATATTTCAACTTTAAGCACTTTTAAATCCCTTTTCCTTTCAAATAAATGTCTACAATAGGTCGGAGAATGGGCAGTACAGATACTCTGACTCTTTGATACCCATTCTGCTCCATTACATTAAATCCTGGAATAAGTAAAGCCGGAGAAACATTTAGTTTATTGCGGACATATGTTATTACCGAGGTAATGTCATTTCGCCTTTACTTTCTCAAAATTGCTACCAATTAATTTTCTGAAAAGGTCTTGTTCGTTTCATTGTATTCTTCTTCTTCATGAAGATTTCTAAAAATTTGCCCTTAAGTCTAAGGGCATAACTTCGCAATCACTTTTTTTGCGAAATGAAAATATGTAACTACTAGCTTGCTCAAATTGTCCGCATACATCACCAAGAAAAATGAATCCCACTAAATAATATTTGATGGCCTGTCTTCTCATCGTTCAGCAAGTTCCCCAGCATTCTCATGGATAATTAAAATCGTCTCCCTCAAAGAATTTTTTTTATGATTAAAAAAAAAACACACACGCCGTATAATTTGCACTTGCATATTGAAAAATATTTCTCACACGAACAACTCAAACACGCAATGCAGTTTGACAAACGCATTTGTATAATTAAAGTTAAAGATACATAGCGCGTTAAAAATAAAAAACAATCGGATGTGCTCTTTGTAAAGATAATGGTGGTTTGGAAAACATTTCATGCTTGTTAGAGGGCTCATGGAAGATGGAATTATGAAGCGAAAAATTCGCCATTAAAATTGTTTTTTTAATTTTCTCTTTGACTATTCCTCCGTGGTAGTCACTTATTTACGAATGACGAAACATAACATTACTTCACACAAACATCAGCTAAACGCTAAAGAAACTGGAAACACGTTGCGTACGTGATACCAATGCCAAGTTCAAAATGAATGCGAGAAATTTAATTAAAAAAAAATTACATAAAAAGAAGGGAATAGTAAATGACAAAGACGTTGTAACATTTGCAAATAAGACAATGAATAGTTCAACACAGTGTGGGGAAAAAGTATTTCTTTGGATTATTTTAGTATCAATGTCATTTACGTAATGTAAAGAACCCACACTGTATCCCGTCACACAAGAACAACTGAATTTATTTCTTCTACAGCTCAATGTACTATCCAAAATCCCAGGTTTGTCGAATTTTAATTTAACAATTTGTCATCATCAAAAATATAAATGTTTTAGTGACAAAATGTATTATCTACATATTTGCTACTCTTCCGCATTAAAACAACATACGACAACACCGGGCAGAGGATACGAACGTTTCAATTCATTTCGTTTCTGTATAAGAACAATTTAACGGGTGATTTTTTAAGAGGTTTAGAAATTTTTTTTAAAAAAAAAACACAAAAAATTCGAAAAAATGAATGAAATATTTATTTGAATCGATAGTTTGAACCTTGCAATTTAATGTTTAAAGATAATTTCATGCAAATGTTGACCGCGGCTGCGTCTCAGGTAGCCCATCCGCTGAGTCCAATTTTGGCATACTCTTTCACACATATCGGCCGGTATCTCACGAATGAATGCATGGATGTTGGCTTCCAGTGCGTCAATCGAAGCGGGCTTGTCCCTATACACATTAGCCTTGGCATACCCCCACAAAAAATAATCTAATGGTGTCAAATCGCACGATCTAGGCGGCCAATTGACCGGCCCGAAACGTGAAATTAACTGTTCACCAAACTCGCCTCGCAATTGCGCCATTTTTTCGCGTGCTGTGTGGCATGTGGCACCGTCTTGTTGAAACCACATATCATGCAAGTCAAGAACTTCCATTTCGGGCAAAATAAAGTTTGTTATCATCGCTCGGTAGCGTTCACCATTGACAGTAACGCTGCGATTCGCATCATCTTTGAAGAAATATGGCCCAATAATGCCGCCGGCCCATAAACCGCACCAAACAGTGGCTTTTTCGGGATGCATTGGTAGCTGTTGCAATGCTTCTGGCTGATCTTCACTCCAAATGCGGCAATTTTGCTTATTTACGTACCCATTCAACCAAAAATGAGCCTCATCGCTGAACACAATTTTTCGATAAAAAAGCGGATCCTCGGCCAGCTTTCCAAGAGCCCATTCACCAAAAATTCGGCGTTGTGGTAGGTCGGCTGGCTTTAGTTCTTGCACCAGCTGTATCTTAAAAGGCTTTACGCCCAAATCCTTCCGCAAAATTTTCCACGTAGTGCTGTAATAAAGGCCTAACTGCTGGGAACGGCGCCGAATCGACATTTCGCGGTCTTCTGTCACACTAGCTGATACGGCCGCAATATTTTCTTCAATACGCACAGTACGTAAACGTGTTGGTGGTTTAATGTCCAACAAAGTAAATTTGGTGCGAAATTTGGTCACAATCTTCCGAATAGACTGCTCAGAAGGTCGAGAATGCCGATCATAAAATGGAAGCAGCGCGCGATGAACATTTCGAACCGAGCACGAATTTTGATAGTAAAATTCAATAATTTGCAAGCGTTGTTCATTTGTAAGACGATCCATGGTTAAATTGCAAACCAAACTGAAGCTGTTTGACAGTGACACAAGGTACTAAACACACGTCAGCTGTCAAAACCAGTGTTGCCAAAACCAAACCAGCTAAAAAATCACCCTTTATTACTTTTACATGATGGTTTCATGACGTTTCGCATTCGTTAGCTCAAAGAATTTAAGGTGAAATAAAATAAATTCAAAACAATTGAGTTCCAAAATTTCTTCCAATCCAAACTTATTCCATTCTAAAAAGAAACTGGTAAAAGAGAAGCTTCATTACCTTGGTAAAGATGGTAGAAGTGAATTCAATCACGGTTTAAAATTGGAAGAAAAATGTTCACCGCCAACTGTATGAGCTGTACAAAGATGTGGATGCAGTTCAAAACGCCAAAACACGTCAACTATATGGTTGCAGCCATATCGAACGAATAACCAAGAGAATCTTCGAGTCTAATCTAACATGATCGAGACGGACGACAAAGAAGACCAAAGCATCCACGCAGGTGCCAGAGCGGGACCATAGAAGATGGAAGGCTGTTATGGCTCAGGCAGTGACTCTACAGGGCCAGAGCGTGTTAATCCAGCCAAGACAATCTTTGAATCCCATCCTCCAGGTTAGAGACAAGGAAGGCCGAACTTCTGTTTTAAAGACCAAACCATTAAGAATGACAGAGCACTTGATCTGAATAACTGGCAGAAACATGGAATTTTAAAAGGCCTATTAGCGTCAGTTGATTATTGAGTCGAATGAGAAGGCATTAAAACACCGCTAGGAACCAGTTTTTATTTAATACATCAAAACAAGCAAAATATTATTTAAAATCGCCCACACAAATAAGGAGTGGCAAACTTTTTAACAGGTGAATGTAAACCTTTTTTTGTAACGCTTAATTCCTTTAAATTTAACTTTGAAACAGTTTTTCTAAATTTTGGTATCTTTACCAGGGATAAATACATCCACAAAACGTTACTGTTTGGTAAGGATGACAGCGTTGTCGGCGTGGGACTTTAAAATGAACATACAATTTTGTTAATACCTCAGACACAGTTTATTTTATTTGGTGAAAATGCAACTTGAATCGGGATGCATGGGTTGAGTGCCTAATATGTCACTTTACTCACTTGACTCATTCTCATTTTTTTTCCAAATACAAGCAATAATTGCACCGCCTATGAAATAAAGAAAAATAAAAATCCATACATCAACCCATACTTTGTAATAAAATACAAGAACTTACATAAAAATAAATATATATGTACCTACTCTCAAGCCCGACTGTACGACACCCCTAACGTCAGCAAAAAAAAACTTTTATTAACGCATAAAGACTGACAGTTTGGTTAAAATACCACAAAAGGCATCTTCCGGTTAAAATTTTGTCAACAAAACTGGTGAGAAACATGTTTGGGTTAGATACTCACAGCCATGCTCGTATGTCATTTTTTTTATTAGTTACATGTGCAGATATATTTCATGGAAAAAAAACTACTCACCCAACCGCAAATGTGCCAGACGCAACGCTGGATGAATGACAACAACCCAACCATGATTTGAATAATAAATTAAGTAAATCCATAGGGGACCGACTGGGTATTAGAATACCTACTACAATACTACGAAGAAGATTTTTTTCTACGTTCATAAAGAATAAAATAAAATAACAGGAAGTCTGTGTAAATAATTAGCTAATAAAATAGAATTAAGTGAAAGTTTCTAGACGAACGATAACCTGAATTCAATCTAAATGCATTTTTATAGCTGTCTATATTCAATAGCGTAAAAAAACGGATTTCATGCAAGTAAAGTCATTAAATAGTCGTGGAAATAGTTCGTTACAATTGATCTAAAAGCTAATAAAACTATTAAATCTACATTTGTAAGTGGTTTTTCAATTAACTTATTGAAGTGATTGTAAATGGAACACTTAGTGAAGTTTTATAATGCGATAACGTTTTATTGTTTCTATGTGATTATTGTGATTTGATTTCGCCACAGTGAAAACCCATACGGATACTTTTTTTCTTATTTATAGGTGAAAAGAAAGTGTGTAAAATGATAAGAAATGTAAAATATAGAGACGCAGTGATTCATTAGGTAGAATTTTTGGTAACCAGGTGCAGGAAAGCAAAAAAATCTCGCCGAAGGCATTTGCACAGCGATACTGTCGCTTAACGACAAACAATTTTCAAACCTGGGAACCTTTGATAAAGCTAAACCTCTGAGCGGAGTTTTGAAATTGTACTATAATTATTGTAAAAAGGTATTACAGTGAAAAGTGCAGTCTCGAATTAGAATTAAGTTTGCTCTCGCTGTGTACCTTTGCAACGAAGCATAGAGAGTGGCGTACTAAGGAGTTGAAGCAAATATCTTCGCCTGATATGAACCAGACTAAAATGAGCTGTGGTCAAACAACTTAACCTCTTTCGAAATATCAGGCAAGGAAGAATTGGCTGCTATTTTCTTAAAAATAGATAATTCAAATTCAAAATGCTTCGCATTACAGCTTAATGCAACAAGGTTTCATCAAATAACAAGTTCAAAGACCTCGAAGAAGCCTCCAAGCCAGAACAAAAACCAGTACAACCGGCTCCAATTGTCATGTTTAAATGAGAAATTTTAAACATCGCCCCGTGTATTGAAAAATTTTAAGTTATAGTGTACGTGGGCACTCAGTAACCTATAAAGTAAGTATGGAAGACAATTGAATTTTTAATACGAAATCAAAGAGAAACAAATTTTTGTATTATTTAAATAAGAATTATGTATACCTATTTAAAAAAAATGTTATTGTAAATAGTAATTGTTCGTGTACTTCGACTTTGTATGCCCTTAAAAAATCACATCTTTCTTGAATGTGATAGACCAATATGCATGTTAAAATTCGATTTGAAAATTCCTTTGGGGCACTGAGCCCCTTACACGGGTCGATGGTCGTTTATGAAGCAATAGCCTTCATTTAAATTTCCTACAAAGAACTAAAGAATTTCTGACCCAAATTTCCTGTTTCAAAACAAACAATTCTAAAAACTTTGTAAAATTCACAGAGTATTGAAACTGGGTTACACTCGGTAAAATAGTTAATCATTCTAACCTCCAGCAGGCGCTGAAAGCTGATTATTTTTTTAAGGAATTTGTAATGTTGGTACCCCAGATGACTGTGTTCGTAAGTACACAAAATTTTCAATTAATATTATTGATATTCTAGTTATTGAATTGGAAATAATGTTTCCTTTTGCGGAATTTATTATTTAAGTATGCTTGTAATGAAATTAAATATGGAATAAATTGGTTGATTCCCTAACAATGTCAGTGTCAGAATAATGACAAACACCCTTATTTTGTGCCCTATCCAAAGCAATGATTGACTATTGTCTTTCACAACTACACTCAAAAGACCTATTACTTTTCTCTCTGCATTTTTTGTTGGTTTGAAATAGTCACTAGATTTCAACTTTTTACCAAAATTAAAACGAAAAAAATAAATTTCCACATTTGAGTATCAATGTTTTTATCACACAAATCACTCTGACTTATATGACAAAGCATAAACTATACGTTTTACTATGAGCAAAAATATCCACTTTTGAACATAACTCATTGGACAACCGAGCCTGAATTTTTAAATAAAAACTGTATCAGCTTAAGTAACTTTCGTTCCTTGTGAAGAGAGAAACACCCCTTTTATTTTTTTTGTTTACGGTTTATAGTCTAGAATGCAAAGCTGATTGGTTTTTCAAAAAAACATCACTTACATTGAGGCAATGCAAAACTGCTTGCTGTTCAACTCAGTTAGTGTACAAGAAATATGTTCCTCTTACCTGTAAAGAAAAGAAAATTTTGGTTTTAAAGAGTTGAACAATTTGTTTGGTACTAAATGTCAGTATAAAGATAAAACAATCTGACCTAAAGTCAATGCGAATTTAAAGAACACGGTGAAATGACACACAAGAATTGATTCAGTTGACTTTTAAGCTGTGATTAGGTCGCCACAATTAGAGACTTGAGAATGAATCGTGATTCAGATTACATTTTAAAAATTGAAGTCCAAAACCAAAAAAGCAAAGTTTATGAATTCTTTTAAATAGTGAAAAAAGTTAATTAAAGTGCCTTCTTTGCATAGTTTACCGCATTATCATAATGATAAAAATGCTGTTTCCAACAGAGATTTTTTTGAACGTGTTTCTTTTCTTGCTGCATGGATTACAAGCGTAATCTGGAAAGCGCTTTTTAAAACACACTGAGTAACAGGGTGTTTAAAGAAGACGCCTGGTCATAAGTTCAATCTTAAAGTTTGGGGTTTTCGCACTTTTAAAAAGAGACAAACAAGTCAATTCTCTCGCTCGTTTCCGACTATGGAAGAATGAGAGGTCAATGAAGCTACGAAAATGAAACCGACATCCATCTATACCGATGGATTTAAGCTGAAAATGAAGAACAGGTGCTGGACACTCAGGGGACACTTACGCAGCTCGACTGTAGTCTCATACTTACTTCTGTAAGTCTCTTTCACTTAAATTGAAATTAAAGAACTTCCGCATATCCAAATATAAAATCGAATAATCTGTAAAGTTTTCTAAGGACGTCAATTTCGCTGGACAGTATTGGGTGAACTCAAAAAGAAAAGACACCACAGTTGGGCCACGGCTTATCCCCCATCAAAGGTTATCAGTGCATAAAGACTTAAGTGCGTCGAAGTAGAGTTTCCTCTGTCTGACCTTACCCGAAGCTACTCCTGCTCTTCTTTTTTTTACCCCGTTTAGAGAACTCACATACGAGAGTACAGGATAAAAGCCATAGCCACATACCTATTCCCAAACATGAATTCAAATTTACAACACATTTGGGGATAACTATTTATTTACCCGTCAAACATCACAGCCAAGTCAATGTTAATAACCCCAACGCGCGGTCTGATATGCACGACCAGGTCTATGTGTATATCTATACATTTCGCACACACAACTCATTTATATGAGGTGCACATTATTGAATTTAAAATTCAAATCACATTTAGCCCCCTCCAACGTTGCCGTTGTAAGTGAGAATTTATTCGACACAGCCCAACACAATTGAATGCATCCGGAGGGGTTCCTATTTCTATGTACTATGGTTGGTAACGTAATTGGAATTTCAATTTCTTTGTTTCTAGAGGCTAATTACCCTAGCAGACTCGGTTAACAAAAGCTATATAGAATTTCATGAGATTGAAACTGAAATCCATCTCAGATAAGTGTTTGTGAAGCCACATCCTTATTCGGCAGGTTTGTTTGTCGCATATTTTTCTTCTTGCTTCTTCTATGTCAAAAATCCACTCAATGGTTTTGAATTACCCAAAGTCGATGAACAATAACAATTCTTTGGAACACATTGCTTTGTTTTTGTTTTGGTCTTTTTTTTTTGCTTATCTGTCAAATTGTTTTTAAATGAAGAGTCAATCTGACATTTAATTGACACATTAGTGTTCGCTTAAGTAGCATTTCAGGTACAGTTTCGCTTGATTGATGAAGCGCAGCAACGTAAATTTATCGACAATAAAACCATGATCCGTGGCATTCAATGACGAAAATTGCGTGCGATGTTTTTTTGTCATATTTTTTTTTGTGATACTTTAGAGACTACAATGCAACGCAGAGGAAATAAAATGAGTCAACTATCAAAATGAACACGCTTTTGCGGAGAGGAAGTTGTACTTGTTTTTTTAGTTAAGGCCGTCAGCGATAAATAATGAACCTTAATTAACGTGATAAGGTGACTTTTGTTTACCCAACTAATATCGTGATGATAATTTGTGATTTTTCCATTTAGTGGTTTCAGTTCCAGAAAGTTTTAAAAAGAGTCGAGGCACAAGTTACTAAGTGTTTTGTTGATTGAATTTTCTCACATGAATAACGTTAAACGGAACTGGAGGAGTAATTGTCTAAATACCGTCAGTAAAATGATTTCCTGTATGAATGATGTCGTTCTTCAAGTCGGACTTTTTTATGAAGAGAATAAACTGCATAATATTGTTAAGCTTAAACACAATTATAAGTCAAAAAGTAAATGCGCCTATTACAGCATGTACATATGTACAAAAGTACATTTGCTTCGTCATGCTTCCTAAAACTAAGGGTGGGCGCTAACTTTAAAACAAGCACCATGCAAATGTTCTAAACATTCAAAGATCTTAGCCCAAGAAATTTCGCCTTTTAACGTCTATCTTGACAAGCCACTTATGGCATATCAGTACTTAACAGAGTGTTCCACAAAAACAAAAACAAAGTCGGTACTCCTTTATGGTCTCAATTTATCAAAAATAACAGGATTACAACGGGAGGGGGGGGGTGTATCAACTTCTCTTTGGCTGCCTTTCTGGACCAAGCTGTGTTAAGTCATAAACACAAATCTTAGATTCGTGATAAAAATTAAGCACGTTTGAGTTTTTTTCTTCTTCTAATGGTCTGGTAGTTAACTTTAAGACACTAAACTCATTCTGATAACCAGAAAATATAAGGCACGTTAACGTTTCAGCACGCCCTTTCTAACCTACGTTTCAATCGTTTCGCGAGAGGTGGTTACTACCAAATCGTATCTCAAGAATTGTTTACCTGATTATAACAGTTTTAACTTAATCCGCAGCACAACCCAATCTGGAAACCCTATTGAACATGTAACCCATCTATTTAGTTTTTTTAACAAAAAAAAACGCAATAGCCAAAAACCTAGCTCTTTCGGGCATTTAAGCATACTTGAAATCTTTTATCAGAGAGGATGAAAACACCTATCGCAGACAGACACCTAGGACAGTCATGAGTTTTCTGATGTCTCACTTTTTGATATTAATAGGTTCATGATGACTGGACGGCGTCGGGTAAATGGACACATCGTCTAACCGTCTATAACACCAATGACTAACAAAAAGGCATCACCATGGGTCCACGAGGACCTACGTATTATTGCAGAGCAGACCTGCTCTGCCGACCCGTAAACCTAACCTAACCTAAGCAGTGAAGAAAACGGCACAAACCGTCCTATCGAGGGCTATAGGTCATCCCTCAGTTCTACTCTGCTGGGCTCCCGGATATATTAAGAGATGAAGGGAACAAAAAAATCGGATGAAATAGTTTAACTGAATATAGTACTAGCGTACGAGCAGGTGTTACCGTATTTAACTATTGCTAAAAGTTTCATCGACACTGTCAATATACATTTGGTTAAGAAACAATGGAACAACACCAGAGGTTGCGGCATAGCCCAACAAAAGTTTAAATATTTTGGACATCAACAAATCAAAGCCCGATGTTATTGTTTGATGGAAGGCAATACTGGATGCTCGTCGGGATATTTAGAGAAGACATTGCAAAAGCCGTAAAGATGAAATGGAGGGTAGCATTGCTCTTCGACTGTTTGGGCAACTTGACAGGGATACTATGTTCAACTTATGTATTCACAACGTTTAATATTTTTTATGGTGAAATTACACCTCGTTCAAACAGCGCTCCTAACTTTTGGTAACACCCGGTACATAGATATACATATATGGTTCGGAATGTTAATTTTTACTTCACTGGCTATATATACAGTTGCAGTCACATAAATAGGGACAATTCATTTTCCAGTGCTTTAAAAACAAAAATATTAGGCGTTAACGGAACATGCATTTCCTAAAACCTAGGTTCTTTAACCATTGGGTGTGCAAACACATATTTTTGACACAAACGGCAGTTACGTTAAATTTTAAGCCCATTTCAAACGGCTAATATGAGAAGCTTCTCATGACGCTTGAATGTTCTTGAAATACAACATGAAATACATTAAAATGTATTGATTAATGAGGAGATACTCTTGTTAATCCAATTATTATAAATTATTGCTTTAAAAGCAAGTTCTTAAGCCAATATTTTTCAGGCTGGTAACACTGGTTAGTAATGGCGTTCAAATGTCTTCTGTGAAAGTGAAAAGTTTTCAGTATACTCTGCCATTTAATCATGGAAAGACTTACAAACGAGCAACGATTGCAAATTATTGAAATTTATTATCAAAATTCGTGCTCTGTGAAAAATGTGCACCGTTTGTTACGACCATATTATGGTCGTCATAATCGAGCTGGTGAATCAACAATTCGTGCTGTTATCACCAAATTTCGCACCAAATTTACTTTGTTGGACATTAAACCATCGACTCGCATGCGTACAGTGCGTACCGAAGAGAATATTGCAGTCGTAGCGTCGAATGTTAATGTGGATCGTGAAATGTCAATTCGTCGCCGTTCTTAGCAATTGGGCATGTGTAAATCAACCACATGGAAAATTGTACGTGTTGATTTGGGTCGTGAAATGTCAATTCGTCGCCGTTCTCAGCAATTTGGCATGTGTTACTCGTGTCGATTTGCATTTTGAGAGCCTATAAAATTCAATTTGTGCAAGAATTGAAGCCAAATGACCTACCACAACGTCTAATTTTTGGTGAATGGGCCTTATGATATGCGACTTTTTTTTGCCCCAATTGCATGAGTTGAACTTGATTAACTTGTGGTCAATGCCACACAGCTCGTGAAACAATTGAAATGTTAAAGGATGAATTTGGTGAGCAGCTTATCTCTCGAGACGGCCCTGTGAGTTGGCCGCCAAGATCATGCGATTTAACGCCTCTTGATTATTTCTTGTGGGGTCATGTAAAGTCGTTAGCCTATGTGGACAAGCCGAATACGATTGAAGCCTTACGGGATAACATAACACGCGTAATTTGTGGAATGCAGGCCGAAATGGTCAAAAAAGTGACGCCAAATTGGACCTTCCGAATGGACCATTTGAAACGGAGCTGCGGATAACATTTAAATGAAGTTGTTTTTAAAACGTAAATGGCACAAATGGAATATTTGAGGTAAATTTGAGTGTTTAATTTGATTTTTAAGAAAAGCTACGCTTGAAAAATCACCCTGTATTTACAAAAACTCAAACAAAATTGCTGATTAGTCTAACGACTAGGTGCAATACCTTTATGACAGACGCTAGTCAGTCTTCGGGAACTTTTTTAGATCGGGTTAAAGTCTCTTACTACTGCTCAGTGTTCCCTCGCGTATAAACCTGCTGCAATGTCTTTCGATGATTTTTCCTTCCGGCGACCCAGCAAACCGAAAAAAAATAAAAAACTTTCGCAATAATTGGGGCAGTGGAATGATCTAAAGGTAGCATACGGTCGGAACTCTCGTTTAATTGTCCAACGTCTAACATTAAAATGTACATTCCAGTATGTTATATCCATAAATGCAAATATCAAGTTGTCCCAATTAAGAAGGAACCTTTAATAGAATGAAACTTTCGGAGACTCAGCGAAAAAAAATGGTATGACGACCCAAAGTCAAAGTGTTAGATTTGCATGTATACAAAAATAAGATGAGACATTCTGTGCCCACGTTTTGGGGAACAAACATTGTCGATACACTAGATGCGGTTTAAAATCCCAACAAAAAAAATATTTCGAACATATTGAATATTTCACTACAGGTTTTCCAAAATGCAAACGCTAAGCAAAATCTAAGTTTCGGATTTGTAAAAACAAATTATTACAAAAATTTTTCCCAAAAACTATATTTTTGCTTTTCTTCAGATCTTGTATTTTGGATTTCTTCATTTTGATGCGAAAAATATGTTTATCGTAGTTATGAAGTGAGATGAAGGCCCATTGCAATGTGGTTTCCATGAACTTCTTTGCAGGTTAATCGAAATCACTATCGTTTTGTTGTTATCTATATGAAGAGCCTTCGATGACTGAGTGATTTTATTATAACATCTACACAAAATTTAATTCTTTACTATGCTTGGTTTCCCTTTTATAATGGCAATATTTCAGTTTGATGTTAAAAAATAGGCCTTTAAAACTGTTACCTTCATTGCTCCTCAAGCGATACCTAAACCCATTGTTCATCCATTATTCATTGTTATCTAATTGTCTTAAATATACATATTTTTAGATGAACACGTGCTCCAAAGCGTTGCTAATTGAATTACCATCTAAAAATTCCTCAATTAAAACGTGTTAAACAGTTGATTTGCAATAAATATAAAGACCAAGTTGAATCATTAATCAAAATAACATTTTTATTTTCATGATCGCATGCACGATAAAAAATTTAAAAAAAAATTTTGTTTGTGTATGACACGTGGCGAGTTTATTAACACAGCCTCGGTGGCGCAGTTGGCAGCGCGTAAGTCTCATAATCTTAAGGTCGTGAGTTCAAGCCTCACCCGGGGCATTCCTTTTTTTTTTTTTTTATATACTACCTATAAAATATTTTTTTTAATGTTGAAGATTTATATTTACTTTTGAGGAAGTGATAGTCATCCGTAGACAAACATTAGCTGTGAAATAACTCATAAAACAAGTAAATTTTCAGATAAGAGAGGAGATTTGAGTTTTATTTTGAATTGCTCACGGGGAAATGATTTATAAAATTTTAAGTAAACAATAAAATTCATTAGCTGAAGGTGCAGGGCAATAGAAATAAATATCTAGCACAATGCCTGTGGGTGGGATTTCCGATATGGATGTAATTAATACTCAGCGGAATTTTTAGTAATATAACGGAATTAATCATGACTTTTACACAATCACAATGTAAATCATTATTGAGTAATGCAGGTCAACAGCTCATTAGGGAATATTAAATAAGCTGGGTATACTAACAAACATATTTATTTTCTTAACCATTTCATCATGTCCATTATTTTGTAGATGTGCAATGAGACAGTCTGCTTCGGGCTATTCTCATATATTGACCTTATTTTGCAAATTTGCTTTTTGCAACACCTATTTTTGCAATGGAATAAAATGGCAAGATATCGTACATGAGTCGATAAGTCGGATGCGTTTTACCGTGGTGGATTGTGGCACCTAACGGGTTAGACCAATCGGAAATACGAGAGGCTGTTCAATAAAGCTTATGTCGCATACCGTGAAAAACGTAAAACGGGGACGGCGGATTGCGGCAGATATAAACGGTCATTCGGATTTTTTGCTGGTAAAGCACCCATAGATGGAAAGCAAAGTATAGGAATTTAAAAGACTTGCATATGGTGTTGGTTGCCGATATAACAATCAAAAAAAGAGCTAGATAAACTGCTGAAGTCACCGAAGATTTCCCAATCGGAATCGGTTTGTTCTTCGGAAGTGTCTTAATAATCGAATTTTAGGAATTCGGCGTTATTGCACGGCAAAAGCCAAGAAAGGCCCATTGTGAATACCCTAGTAATTGACACTAAAAAGTCTGACTTTTCTATCAGTTTATGAATATCTCAAGCTCACTCAAGGAGTGGCGGGCAGTAGCATAAAAGATGTTCTACTCGTTTTCTCGTTTTCTCTGCAGCAGCTTCTGCAGAAGTTTTTAGCCATATTTGCAATGATGTAGGATCCAGCCAGTACTCCAACAAGCATTCGGACTCGGTTCCTATTAAAGAAACGAGCGTCTGCGATCTCCTACTATAAATGGCGGGCCAAAGGCTATGAGTTATGGTACAAGTAGGAACTAAGGAACTAATCCCAGAACGCAGAAGAATTGTACTTATTTATGGCGACCAGGTGACATTTCTTGGCGCACTTCACGTTCATTAAAATGGAATTGATCGCTAAGTTCTGGATAACTATCCACACAGATGGCCAATTCCATTGATGGTAGTTCCATCTCTAGGAGTGTCTGAGATCTATCATAAGCGAGGATCAAACTTTCCTGCAGCGAGTACTTGATGTTTGGTGGAAGTTTTAGCAGGGAATTGGAATCGTATTAGACCAAAAATGACAGACTATCAGTAATAACCGTTCTCTGACACGATGCGACTTATTCCAGGCAATTTTTTGAATGGTTAAGTGATTGTTACATCTGATTGTGAAATATAACGGGTGATCCAAGTAGAGATACTTTTTTCAATAGCCTTTTTTGACAGATCACGTGTGAGTCGTGTCATGCTGTCATGTTATTTTTGTTTAGTATTGTTTGGCATTTCATAATGGAAAGACTTACGCGTGAACAACGTTTACAAATTGTTCAACTTTATTATGAAAATTCACGTTCTGTGAGGAATGTGTTTCGTGCACTTCGCTCAACTTATGGTCAACATAATCGGCCTACTGAGCGTACTATTCGCAACACCATCCACCATTTTGAGACCCAGCATTCATTATTGGATAATATTCGACCGAGTAGACCACGTCCAGCACGCTGTGAAGAAAATATAGCGGCCGTAGCTGAGAGTGTACACGAAGACCGTAGAGAGTCGATTCGGCGCCGTTCGCAGCAACTCGGACTGACGTATGGAACGACTTGGCGCATTTTACGTCAAGATCTGAAATTGAAAGCGTACAAAATACAGCTTGTATAACAACTGAAGCCGCTCGACCTTCCCAAGAGACATCGCTTCGCTCTATGGGCTCTTGAAAAGTTCCAAGAAGATCCGACGTTTTCGAGGCAAATTTTGTTTAGCGATGAGGCCCATTTCTGGCTCAATGGGTTGGATGGGTTCATCCAGAAAAAACAACTGTTTGGTGTGGTTTGTGGGCCGGTGGAATCATCGGTCCATATTTCTTTAAAAATTATGCCGGTGCGAACGTAACCGTCAATGGCGACCGTTATCGTGCCATGATAACCGACTATTTGATGCCTGAAATTGAAGCTCGTGATATCGGCAACATTTGGTTTCAGCAAGACGGCGCCACTTCCCACACATCGCATCAATCAATGGACTTATTGAGAGAACATTTCGGTGAGCACATAATTTCCCGTTTTGGGCCGGTCGATTGGCCACCAAGATCGTGTGATATCACACCGTTAGACTTTTTCCTGTGGGAATATGTAAAGTCAAAAGTTTATGCCGACAAACCCGCTTCGATTCAGGCCTTGGAGGAAAACATCACGCGTGTCATTCGCCAGTTACCAGTCGAAATGCTCGAACGAGTGATCGAAAATTGGACTCAACGGATGGACCATCTGCGACGTAGCAACGGCCAACATTTGATAGACATAATCTTCAAAAAATAAATGCCAAAGAATGTTCTTTCAAATGATAATAAACATTCTCCATTAAATTTGAATTTTCTGTGTTTTTTTTCTTTAAAAAAGTAGGGAAACTCGAAATGGATCACCCTTTATGAGCTTGTGTTTTTGCGTATTTCAATTTAGCAAATATTAAGGGGGTACAAATATTTAATATAATGGGGAGAATTAGTCCTGCACACAACCGAAATCAAATACTTCGCACAGGAACAGCTGTTCATAGCTGGGCCGCAAACCCAGGTTAATTTTTAATGTGATGTATATTACTACATCGAACATTGGACAGACACCTGGCTCAATATCTATTAATGTATTGTATTAAGCTATAATACTGTGTACTTATATGTAGGAATCTACAGCGAAAACGGTCTTAGAATAAGCCAGCTAAGTTGTTTGAATTGAATTCGTTAAGGCATGCGCAGATTATATATTTAGTAACCTTGGCAATCAAACAAACAATCTGTGTTTCCTTTGACTACCTACTATTCACATGAATATCTCCCAACAGACAGGAAAGTAATAAACTCCCAGCTAATTCTATTTTCACCTACAGAGATAGCTCAATAATGGACAGTGGTCTTGGGGCTAGATTGTTTTCGAAATACTACGGCCAAATAGTATGATTCAACTCGCTGATCTCAGTAGTGTCTTTCCAGCGTAAACATTGGCAGCAGGTTGGCGGCAATATCACGGTATGATATAAACGTTTTATTTATAGCCAGACTGCAATAAGATCAGTCTGCTTTCTTAATGTGTTTCGAAGAACTAGATGTTCTTAGCGTTAAACATAGTGCTAAAAGCTGCTGGACACATGGGTATAAAGTTTACAGCAGCAAGTGAAGGTCTGAACAGCCCTTGTGGCTGTCAAACGGTCACAATACGACAATAAATCGTCAAAAATAGGTGGGTAATTCGCAAGAATATGTGGCCAGAGTATGACAAAGACAGAGCTCACAAACTCCTTGAAGACTTACTTACTTGTCCGGAGTGAACCCCGTTTTGCTTTATTCTTCCGGATAAGGGTTAAAGATTCAGTGGATTGAAGGGTTACTGCGCATTCACTTCACACGTCCCAGCCATTTCAAACACCAAATTCAAAGCTTTTTGAGCAGGTCAATGTCGCAGTATAGCTCATCAAGTTCGTTGTTTAACCGACTCCGGTCGGAACCAGCTACAATTTACCTTAGAATCATTAATCGAAAATGCATCTTTCTTATGACGACATTCATAGGCTGCCGTGATAAAGAAGCAAACGAGGATACCCTCCAACCCTAGACACTGGCCTAAGCCTCAGCCGACTAAGAAAAATAACTTTAGGCATCTATTTTTAGGTTTTCAGTAAAACCTAGATGGTTCAAGAGGGAGTAAATAGACATCGACCCCTTTGGGCATCGCAATAAGTTCACTTTGACCTAAGTGTGATGAGAAAGCAACAACACCGAATATTTTTACCTTGATGATAACACGTAAGCATCTTAACAGTTATTAATAACAGAAATCAATCCAATCCCATTTCTACCTCTTTACGTACAATATCCGTCCAATTTCAATGGATTCATCCAAGCCGGAAAACATAATTAATCATAAATCTCCTGCGGCAAATAATAGAATGCCTCAAAGAATTTCATCATCACAATCGGTTGCGGTTCAAGGAACTTAACCATGTAGAACTCAATTACTGTGATTGACAAGGAACTAGCAACGGTCATTGTAACAAAGATGGTCTTAACCAATATTATTCCACACGTCGCCTTCTTCTTCTAATCGTCATCTTCGGTTCGTCGTGTGGGCAAGTGGTGCGATATAATAACCAATTACTCACATGGACAAGGAAAAATAGAATTGTATTTAGAACTAATTGTGAATGGATGAGCTATCGATGTCTAATGTCATCCAATTGGGCTGGAGTACGTCTTGTTACACCGAGTGTCGTGTTATCATATGACTATAATACTTATGCAATGACAAAGAAGATGAGTCTGCTTCGGCTGGTTAGAGCTCGAACCTCTGTCATAATGGGGCAAAGAAGAGATAAAAATCTGTGTGAAGTTCATTAAACTCCTTCATGGCATTCATTTAAAAATGTATGTATGTTTTTTTTTTTCTCATTCCTTTGCTTTTCCAGTTCTAAGTGTCTACTGCAATTATTTGTTCGCATACTTTACTATAGATACTGTGCGCCTCTGTCAGATGTGGATACATCAGTCGTTCGGTGGCGGAAGAAGAACCCAACTAAAAGAAATAAAGATTCTCTGTGTGTGTGTAATTTTCTTTCCTATATTTTTATCCCCAGAATGTCTCTTGGTGTAATTTTCGCCGTGTTTTTTTTTGTCATCAGATTTACACGCAAGAAGAAGGCATTAACATTCAAGAGTGTTTGTCTCCAGTTTGTATGTATCTATTTCATGTGTGCAACCAGCGCACTAGCTATGATGCGTTGAAGAATATACTCTGTGTGTCTTGTTTCTTTATATAACTTCCTCAATGTAATATCGGGTGAATTTGCAGTTTTCTTTTGTTTGGAGGGTGTGGTGCCGGGTAACAGCTACTGATAGTGTGCTGACTGGATGTGAATAAGAAAACTTGAGAATGACTGGATAAAATGTAATTCAATCTTAGCCCGCTATGTCTTGAGTTTCATATCCGTTATGTGACAAGAAATATATCTTTGAAGAGTGCTTTTTAGTTGGCCAACTTTGCACAAAGAAGACGAAGATGTGGTGAAAAGAAACTACGAGATGTTGTTGTATAAGATTATATTTTGAAGCTAATCCAGGATTGATGCTTCAAAGAAATTTGCACAAGTAAATTCTGAAGATTTTTTTTTCTTATTATTTTATATACATCTCGAATTCGCTTGCAAAAAAATTTCATAGTAGATAACTAAAAAGATTTCGAGGCAATCAAAATGTCCACGGCCGATACTTCAGCAGATCGAATGTGTATTTCTTCTTTCTTGGGCTTAAAATATTATGCGGATATGCCTTTGGGCCATATAACATACAGTTAGCTTTCAAGTAGTGTTTCCAGCTGCTGTAAATGGGCATCGTATCGAGAGAGTGACTGGGCAATAAGACAGCATTCAGTCAATATAGGAAAAATTTCACTTTGCAGTTTAGAAGACGTCGGTGTGGCTATAAAAAAGTCTTATAATCGTGGAAAGTTTTAACCAATTTCAAGACTCAAGAGCTTCATGGTCGAATTCTATTACATATATATTTTCTACTCCATAGTATTCCAGCTAAGAGTTCCTTCGTAACTCCGTTTCAAAAGACAATGCAGACGCCAGACCGCATACCCGGAGCCGTCGAGTATAGAAAGCAGCTGACTCTCTCTACGGGTCGGGAGCACGCTGATTAAAGTAAGTAGTTAGGTTAGGTTAGATTAGGAGGGCGCATGTTAGGACATGCGACTAACAAAACCACTTTGATCTGTTTATCAATCTGATAGAGGTACCCCAGCCAAGTCGTCCAAGCTATTGAAGAAACGTGCAAGCGGCGTTCCCCAGCGTTTAGTACCTATGCAGAGGTGCGTTTTTTATTGCATATTGTATAAAATACCGCTAGTAAAGGTGCGTTAAGATAAATGACGCGCAAGAGGTGACTTAATTTTGAGATAAAAATCTACAAGGTCATCACTAAATATGTAGATACTGACCCCGGCAGCAGTTTTTTAAAATATGTTGTTTATTTCGGAAGATTCCTTCGATAGTTTTTGTAATTGTAATTTCCATTAGGGCACGACAAGTTTCTAAAAGCAAATAAATAATGTTCCTTGTAACTGCATTTGAATAAAGTTTTCCGCAAATGATGTTGATGCAGTATATACGTTCACGTGATATATATTTATTAGTGACTTTCATAATTTTTATGGGACATTTTTCTTTGACGCGACTGTACATACAAAAAGCAATGGAAATTTGGTGATTCATAAAAAAGCTCAATATTCCCCAAGTAGCGGACTTCTCTTCACAGAATGGAACAATATTCTTTATCTTAACAAGAAAAGTGCGTCTTTATAAGAATAACAATTGCTCAACAATGAAAATTTATTTAATTTCTAACTCACATAATAGTCGTAAATACCCGCACAAACAGCAGTCATTACAATCAACCACAATTAGATGCCCTAAATTGGTGAACAACGAGACAACCGTGTTCCACATGCATCAATATTAAAAACGCGCAACTTCCACAGCAGCAGCAACAACATTCTCTTACCAAGATAAAGAACGTTACTGCAGCAGCAGGTCCGGCTAATTCCATCCAAACATATGTATGTATATACTTATGGACTTTGTGTGTGATCTCTATCAACATAGAAACACGAATCATTTGATATCATGAGTCATTCAAAACACAGTTATTTGAACTTTTTAAACACGAGAGAAATAAATTATTCTAATACCTGTTCCCTGGGCTGACGAGGAGACTAAAGTAAATTGCTTCCCGCATTTGCGTCGCCAATCCGTTTGGTGGCACGGCGCGCAAACCGTTGTTATTGGAATTAGCACAGTTTTATTTACCTGCAAAGAAAAGAAAACATATTTAATTGTAGAAAAATATAACTTTTTTACACAGCAACAATGTTAATTTACTTAATCTACTTAATTAACTGACAGTAATCATTGGTTAGAAGAAAGGCCGTGAGAGCAAAAATGCAAGTCCCTCCGAAATTGGGGCACAAGTTTGTTACAATCATGGCGATTTATGTAGGTTGCATGTTGGCGGATTTAAATTTGTAGTACGTTCGCACTGCTGGACGTTTTGCAGAGTTACCACCGAGATGAATGATTTGATTCTTGCTTTGAAGAAGTACATACGTACTCGTAAAAATGTATGTGAAGCCGTCCTCAGTAAAGTGGCAATGCGTTTAATTGCGACCAAGAGCACACGATTTTTGTCTTATTTAATTGAGAAGTGTTGATATAAAGAAGCTTTATGGCGATGCGGTTGGCATTTTTATAGTTCGGTGGTGGAAAATAAAAAGATAATTAAGATGTTGTTTTGCAGCTAAAAAGAAATAAAATATTGGCATACTGGTAAGTTATCAATGCCTCGTCACCAACATCTCAAAACTACTCATAAAAATTATTTTTGAAGGAACAAAAATGTTTACGGGTTACTTGTTCAGCCCATTTGGAAAAGAAGTCTTTTTTGGATAGGAAGTCTGTTTTAAATTGAATATAGCTCAGCTTCTGACTGGAATACAAATGTGGGTGATAGCCAAAAATACTCGGAGGAGTATCGTCTCAAGTAATTTTGAGCCATTTTTGTATTACTTAAGATTAATCAGGTTATTGCAAATCTAAAGGAAGGGAAGTTTAAATAATTAATTTTACTTTTTATAGAAATTACCAAAATTCTTTCGCATCTAAAGTCTTGAGCAAGCCAAGTATAAGGTTGAAGGTTTTATGTTGACGCGTTATTATTAAAAATATTTTCACATTTCACAAAATTTGAGTTAATTTTTGAGAAGCTTTTCATGACAGTTCTTACTGTAGAATGCTTGTCAGACGTTCGCAAAAGGTGGAGCAGCGAATAAAAACTTGCATGGTGGGAACTCATAAAACGCCATAAGCAACACACACACTTTTATTCAAAAAACGTCACGATGATTCACGAGGTGTTCACACACCAACAATATATCAATTTTAAATGTTGAATTGTTTTGCTCGTTGTCCGTCCATCTGTCACAGATTTTAAAGCTTTTTAACCTGAAATAGAAAGAAAACCCAATGAAACCGCCACAAAAATCGCGATGGGGAATCTAACAGACCGAAACCAGAAACCAAAGTAATAAAAAACATTATTATAAGCTACAGTACTCTCTAGGCGAACAGAATGATAAGGGATTACATTTTGTTTTACTCATAAAAAAATTATAAAAATACAAAGCCATTTTGGTAAAAAAAAAAATTCAAAAAGTGGCCAAACGAATTTTGTATTTCAAATGTTAAATCTTTTTATATAATTTTGTCAACGTAAGCTATGAATGGTATTTTCTAAATTGTTGGCCGACAGTGGTCGTAAATCATTACACTTGACCATTTCGGGAATACCTCGTATGTATATCTTCTCGTAAACTATCCTCGGAGTCTATCTTCGTCTTTGTTTCAAAACCTTTTAGACTTCCAATGTTATTAATGATATGGTGGTTTCAGTAAGATACTAGTCACGCAGTGGGTGTAACAATAGAATCACTCAATTTGATGAACGTGTAATATCATTGGTCTATGGGAACAAGCCGGACCAGTTTCCGTCGAATGTTTGCCGACTCATCCAAAATTGTGTTCAACGTGCCCAAATTTCATACAAAAAGGTAATAATAATTTTCGAAATATTTCAAATGGTTTGCGTTTGTATTTTAAAATCAAAGTTGTCAAGTCCTTATAGAAAGACCCAATAAATATACCCAGTATGTATTTCTGGTACAAAAAACAATCAAGTAGCTTAACTCGAATATTAAGACCACGTAACTTTAGTGTGTCTGAATAGGGGATGCAAGAGTCAAACTCTTCCCAGTGTCATATTTTGTTTTTTGCTCGTAAGAATCAACATTTAATTTTAGATCCGTTTCAATTTGTTCCAAATTTAACTTCGCACAGAAATTCGATGGAGAAGCTCTTAAAACCTAAAATATATTTTAGTGAGTACATGTTCTTAATTTTAGCTTTCTAACTATAAGTTCAAAGCCTCTTAGCCAGGACGGACGGACATTGCTTACTCATCATAACTTTTGACGTTGATCACTAGGGATCGAATTTCCATGCATATTTTTTTATTAACACCTTGGAAGCAAGGCAACTAATTATGTATACGAATCATGCAATTTTCTTTAAAATGGTATTTAATCGTTAGTGCATATTTTGCATATTTTTGTTTTTCATATTTTTATAATAAATTCATATTTTTAGAGCATATTGTTCAAAAATTTAACTAGATAGTGAAAATATATCCCTTTTATGTCAGTGCAAACAAAGCTTAATACTTTCTTTTTCCATTATTCATTTTAAAATCTTGAACGATATTCCAACCCTACATTATAATGCACTATATAAGCATAGCTGTATGTATGACTGAAAATGAAAGGATTTGCAATAACGCAAAATGTAAATAGGACCTTCACATTGGACTGCAATGACGAAAATTACCCAAAAAATTTGCACCGTCGATGAGACTTACTTTATTTTATTTGTTGACGTCTAGCGATCTTTCACTTTGTATAAGGCATTCTTCTGCCTTATAGGACCAAATCGGCAACGTTTTGATTTCGAAAACTTTAAGTAAAATTGTATGATCTATGCATATAAAACTTTTCAAAATCAGAACAATTAACAGATTAAGGAATTTAAGATTATTTTGAATTATTTATTTTAATTAAACAAATGAAGATGTTTATTTCTAAATTTTTTTTTATTATTAAATGTTAATTTAGTTTAAGTTTTTATTTTATTAAATAATAAAAATAAAAAAATTATCCTATTCTTAAGATTAGATTATTATATTATTCTTAAATAGTGAAGAAAATGTGTTTTTAAATTGAACCGAAATTAAGTTCAATTAATTGTAAGTGCATATTTTGAGACTTTTATTGCATGAAAATCCGAACCCTACTGATCACAAAGGGTTTACACTATGTGTCAAAATTAATATACATTTAGAAAACTGATTTGATTTTTTTAGAAATGTTGAAGGTGAATCGGGGTACACCGAAAGTAAGAAATTCCGTAAATCACCGGTAATTTGGTAAAAATTGGAGATAGACCCTTATCTACAGCGATAATTTTCTTAGAATACGTCCACAAATCATTCAATATTAAGTCGGTAACACCCTGTAAACAGATGCCTGTACGACTCTGTAGCTGTGCGAAACACCTTACAAAATTGAAAATATGTAAACTTGCATATATTAAACATTTGGTTCATTTTAATAATGTAACACCAAAGAAAGATGTTATAATATGGACAAATACATAATGTCATGCCCACTCTCGGGAATCTGGTAGCAAACAGCTCAGCCAAGCATAGAGTAAATCCTTTCCATAAATGTTTCAAAATGTAAATATTCAACAAATATAGCTTTTCCTCTGCTTTTTGTTTCCTGTACCTTTTTCCGTCTATACGCAATATTCAAATAATTTCAACTTCCGAATATAGAAAAATATGCAAAGAAAAATATGTATGTAGGTACATATGTAAATATTTGTTTAAAGGTTACACCACCATACTTTTCCACTGAATCGCAATTTTTTTCCGAATCAATTGATGTTGATGGGGATGTGCAAAGTGCTTCGCTGAATGTAACTCACTTTTCAGTAAATATCAAAAATTATTCTTCCGTGTATTTTTTCTTTGTTCGAACAGGCCTAAAAACAAAATTCAATCAATCGATTTCAAGCAAGTACTCTCGCTCGTATCGCCTTTGTTTTGGTTATACATATGCATGTATATTTATCACGAAATAATCACTGGTTATCGGTTAGAAATATGTTATGTTTGAATTTACATATGCCCCCCCCCCCCCCGATAAAGTGCATAACAATACCATACACGAAGAATCAACCCTGGTAAGTGAGAAAGAGAGAATGAGTGAATTTTGTCGATTGTAAATGTTCAATGTGGTGTCAAAAAAAAACACCTATCGAGATAGGTAAAGTTTACAATAATGTTGTTGCTTCCACATTTTAATTCAAATTTTTCTCCATTAATGCGTGAAAAGCAAATATATCCTGTTTTTGTCATACATATTGCACTCTTAGATCTGAGAGTGTTGCTGGATAAATAATGGGACATAATATATGTAGAGTGGATACAAAAAGATATGGGCGCTAGTTTGAGTGGCTTAATGGAAAAGAATTCTCTGCACTTATTTTGCATGCATGCATAATTGTATATGCTTGGATATCAGGTACCAGCAGATGTAAATACATATATTAACGAAGAGTTAGTATAAGTATGAATCCATTGTTTGTGTATTTTTATATGCTTTGAGCATTAGTGAAAGGAGAACAATTTTCTCTGCATTCTGGTTGGAATTTATTTTTCTTTTGTTTTGAGTGAAGTGTCAGAAGGATGTTGCAACTTGAAACAATAACTAATGATTCAAAATTTTTAGAGCAGCTGATTTCTGATTAAAAAATTAAAAATATAGAAGGCTGTCGAATACGGGTTTTGCTTAAATTAATTATATAACACTTTTTGCCTCTTGATAATAAAATTCTAAATTTTATTTGTGTATTGTCATGTTTCTGTTCTTTTACACAATAAAATATATTTTTTTACATTAAGTTCTTGTGTATGCTCTTCCTAGTTTTGATAGGGTAAGTAATTCAGCTTAAAAGTTAAGGACTTAACAGTCTTTTTTACTCAACATCGAACTGAATGAACGATGCGTCTACATTTGTCCTTTGTAATGTAAAAATAAAGTGCACGACTGCGTCATACGAAACTTTCAGGGTACATGAGATGCATTTTTGAGTCGCAAAATGAATCGAAAATGAATGGTGACAAATTTATTTAAATCACTTGTTAGGTTTTGAAAACTTAAATTTTCTCAAAAACGGCACCTACGATTTTTATGTAATTTCGCACATTTGACACTCTTAACATAATTGTTCAATTACAAAAATATATCAAAATCGTTAGAGCCGTGTTTGGGAAAACAAATTTAAATTAAATTTAAGACAAGCGTTATATGAAAAAAATTTAAAACAATTTATTTAAAAAATCTAAGTATGCACTTTGAAGCAAATCCCTTCCGTCGAACCGTTTACCCATACGACGCCCAGACAGACAGACAGACCGACAGACGGCATTGGCGGACCCACTATTTTAGACTTCTCTATAGTCGTAATATCCTCCCTCACACACAGTTTGAGTTCGAAATTTCCGCACGATCGCAATATTTTTCTCTTTAGTATACAAATGTATACGAGAAAGTTAAAAATGGAGTTAGATGGTTCACACACTAAGCCGACGTTTTGATTTTTTTTTTGTCGGTGGTTGCTACTATCCGATGTAGCGTTCAGACACAACTACAAGTTTATTGTACTACCATTCAGACACCTTACATTAATGAACTTAGTTTTCCCGTCTTTCGAAGAAATATGAAAAGGAGCTTCAGTGGTGAAGAGCTCAGATGTACGGCACGGTCAGCTCCGAAAATCCGCTACCTGATGCGAGCATAGGCCGGACAACTGCAGAGAAAGTTTTCTGCTGTGTCATCCTCCTTACCGCAAGCAGGACAGATGGTGGTGTCGCTTAAGCTTAACACATTTAAGTGTTTAGCAAAAGCTTGGTGGGCGCAATAGTTTGGCCTGTCTACATCCACCGCAATCGCGGCACCGAATCTTGTGTTCACGAGAAACCCAAGCATTAGTGGAAGACATGAATAAAGATGTAGGCAGACCCAACACAAGTTCGGGTCCTAAGAAAACTTCTGAACCAATCGCGGCACCGAATCTTGTGTTCACGAGAAACCCAAGCATTAGTGGAAGACATGAATAAAGATGTAGGCAGACCCAACACAAGTTCGGGTCCTAAGAAAACTTCTGAACCTTGACTAGCAAGCTCATCCGAGATCTCATTTCCCTGGATGCCAGTGTGACCTGGGACCCATACAAGATTCACTTCCGACCAAATTCAGAGAAAGCTTGAGTTCTAGCACTAACATGGACGAAGTAAGAGCGTTTAGCAGCGCTTTTAATGCAGCTGAGCAACCATGGATTAATAGGGTCATTAAGCAAGTTCCTTTTTAACTTATTAATTAGAAGATTGAAATCATTTACATTGAAGTTAACACTCTCAATCAATTAAAGATAAATAAAATGGCGTAGATAGAGGGACGGGATCAAAGGGGATACAAAATTACCAATTTACAAAGTAAAACAGATAGAAACTATTCAAAGGAATACGACAAAAGAAGTCAGTTTGTTATGTTCCAGCTGATTATTTAATTTTCAGTTCGAACTAGAAGCGTATATCTTTGGATTTTTACATGCAAGAAAATCGTGACACCCGTTACAGCCGAATGCGACACGAGGATAATCCAAACAAACAGCTGAATTCAGAAACAGCTGACATGGACGAATTTGTATTCAAAACAATTACGATTCTGAATGCATGTCTCCCTGATTATAACTTGAAAGACCATTCTCCTGCTCGATTCCCATCAAGGAAAAATGGAATACACCCAAGTATCTGTGTCCATATATATCGATTGTTCGCAAATGGAATGTGGAACATATGCTGGAGTCTGAAACATGTGTTGGACTGTTTTCGGAGGAACTTCACATTCACAGATCAAACACGAAAGTGGAAAACATGGTGTTCATGGACTTTATGTCCGTGGTACTTATTTCGTATGAGTGGTCGTAGCTACGAACTGGAAGACGGCCTCATCTGATGATTACTATTGGTTTTAAGTATGTAAATTGATCCCAAAAATAATTTTAAAAATTAATCGATAGGTAACGCTAAGAAAACGAGGAGACACCCAAAAGTTACCGACCAGAAGAACCTATTAAAACTGCCCTCAGATTTCGTGACTACTTTTTGTGCGGTTTCAACTAAGTACGAATTGCATTTGTCTCCTAAATTTCAATTTGCTCGAATCTTGACATTACATGTTATGTACTGTTGCATACAGTACCAACGAAATTAAAAGAACTAATGCCATTAACTTTGCACTCTCCCATTGTTATGTTTAAAGATGCGAAAACTATAAATTTGGAGTTTTAAAATGTTATTATTTGCATCTCTGTGCGATCATTTCATGGCATAGGACAATCTTTTTAATTTCTAAGTAGTGTAAATCGTAAGAATCCAAATAAAGAAAACCAAGTTTTTTTTATTAAAAAAACAGAATAAGAGTCTCTTCAAATATAAACGAAATCTAATAGTACAAAGTTACATAGTTGTGCTTTAAATATCACAGGATTTACAAAAAAAAAAACACATTTCACAGTACATTTTAGTTGTCTCTTTACCCCAATTGTATAAGTTCTTTCCTAATCCAGTTAACTTCGATGTGTCGGTTTCATGTTTATCTGTTGTTATGATAAGTGATTTACGATGCCAACAGTTGACGTTTGCAAATAGCTCAAATCTATTGAAAGATACCTTCATATACTAGAGTTCCTTCAGAATGTTTCGAAGCTTTTGGTTTGTTCCACATTATAATTCTATCTAAATCTAAAAAAAAAAATACCCTTCAGTTCACACCGATGTTATCGTTTTATTATTATTTTTTTCTTAATAGAAACAGCAAAGATTTATGGGCTTAGTTTCAGTGGTTGGTTCCTTAATTACCTAGCCAATGAATATTCTAAACATATCAATCTATCTGTGATTGAGATACATTTTTTTATGTTCAGAATATATTCTGAAAAAAAAAATTAAATTTTAAACTTCAACTTAACTCAACTCAAGTGACAAGAACGTGTGTGAATGATTTAGTCATTTTCCTTAGTATTTGTTTTTGAAAACTGTTCATCCAGATTTTGAAGTGCTTGTTGTTTCTCGAAAATAAAAATAGAAAATGCATTTTGTTTGAATTATGGCCTGCGGCACAAGAAAAGACATAATTTAAAAATAGATAACAAATTAAGGAAGTCTACAGTGGGTTGATTGTAATATGAGAAGAATGTACATATTTGTAAAGGTGTCGAAATGTTTTTTTTAAAGCAGTTAGTTAAGAAATGACACGGATTTTTAGTTAAATGCTTCTTTACCTTATACGTATTGGAATATTTTTAAAATATAACTTAACAAGTTGTTTACACGAAGTGAAAAGAAAAAAATCTAACTGGGTAAAAACATGCAACCTGCATTGTGTGAGCGCCTGTAACCAATTGGCAAAAATTGTAGCCTGTAGTAGTGTGGTTTTATACCCGGTAAGGCCACAATTGACCAAAAATTCAGACTGCGGCAAATCCTGGCGAAAACCCCAGAAGTTCAGATCGATAAATTTTGAGATGTTTCTAAGAACCATTTTAAGGGGTTACATGGGTTTATTTGGGGAAAAAAAGTTATATTTTCAACAGTTTTTTTTATATAAAAAATAAAATATTATATCAAAATTTTTACTGTCTTAAAGATATGCATTTGAAAAAGAATTTCTGAAATTTTCAAAGAAAAATATTTAAAATTCGGTGATCTATGGGAAAAAAGGTGCGTCCGCGTTGACAGTAGAATTCGTGACAGGATCATCAGAAGTAAAAAAAATAGTGTTTTAGTTAAGACCATAAACTAAAATTGGATTTTTGGCAGACCTTTTTACAAAAAAAATGCAAATTTTGGTGAAATTTACTCAACATCTTTTTTTAATCGTTGTGATTAAAAAAAAAATCCTTCGTCCAAGTCCTCGTGAATTGTATCTCGAAGACCTGTGTAAAATTTCATCAAGACCCGTTGAGTGGTTTTCGAGAACTTTTGACAACCGACTTTGAAAACACAGTTTTGAGAGAAACGAGTTTAAAGTTTGGATAACCTTAAATAAACCTCGTAATTCAATTGAGTGCGCACCTTCCCAAAGCTGAAACTTTTATTCGGAATGACTTGAAAGTTTAGGATAATATTCTCGAGATGTTGTAGAAATTAATAAGACAAAAAAAATTCGATTTTTTGAAGCTGTGCCCTTAAGGGCATCTGATGGTTTTGACCGCAGAGGCCACAATTGACCAAAAATTCAGACTGCGGCAAATCCTGGCGAAAACCCCAGAAGTTCAGATCGATAAATTTTGAGATGTTTGGAGACTCTAATAACCATTTAAAGGGGATACATGGGTTTATTTGGGGAAAAAAAGTTATATTTTCAACAGTTTTTTTTATATAAAAAATAAAATATTATATCAAACTTTTTACTGTCTGAAAGATATGCATTTGAAAAAGAATTTCCGAAATTTTCAAAGAAAAATATTTAAAATTCGGTGATCTATGGGAAAAAAGGTGCGTCCGCGTTGACAGTAGAATTCGTGACAGGATCATCAGAAGTAAAAAAAATAGTGTTTTAGTTAAGACCATAAACTAAAATTGGATTTTTGGCAGACCTTTTTACAAAAAAAATGCAAATTTTGGTGAAATTTACTCAACATCTTTTTTTAATCGTTGTGATTAAAAAAAAAATCCTTCGTCCAAGTCCTCGTGAATTGTATCTCGAAGACCTGTGTAAAATTTCATCAAGACCCGTTGAGTGGTTTTCGAGAACTTTTGACAACCGACTTTGAAAACACAGTTTTGAGAGAAACGAGTTTAAAGTTTGGATAACCTTAAATAAACCTCGTAATTCAATTGAGTGCGCACCTTCCCAAAGCTGAAACTTTTATTCGGAATGACTTGAAAGTTTAGGATAATATTCTCGAGATGTTGTAGAAATTAATAAGACAAAAAAAATTCGATTTTTTGAAGCTGTGAAACCCATGTAACCCCTTAAGGGCATCTGATGGTTTTGACCGCAGAGCGCCTGTGGTTCTTATAACCTATATCATTCCCTGAAATTTGTTGAGTTTGGTTATGTTATAAGATAAGATTTACTTAGAGACGGCCACCATACGGCCATATTCACTCAATAGTAGGAATTGGTCGTCGCATTTCCTCGTTCCTCGGCGGCCCGCTAAGCGATATTACAGGATTTCAACTCTCTTTCTGCAGCGGCAGGTTCCGCTCACGTAACTTCGTTGCTTCGTTTAGAGTATATGCTTTTCGCCGGGAAGGCCCCTATGGAAACATACGAATAAATCGATGTTCCCGAATTTTGTTTCTACATAAACCTGAAATACGCCAATACGAACATAAAAAAAAAAATTGAAAATCAGCTCAGTGGTTATCGAGTTGAATCCCAAAGCTTACAATGAGCAAGAACGAATAAAAAGAAAAATGTTCGGGTTCGGCAAAGTGATGATTAATAGACTTGAACTGAAAAATCAAATGAGCGCCTACAGCGCCACCTGTTGAGAATTTTTCGAGTTTTATTTTTTCCAAAACCTTCGGGTAGCAATTACGAACAAACCTGCAGAAGACAGTATTTAATTTGGTCCAGTCCTTTTTAAGTTTTAAGCAATGTTTGCACTAAAGAACACTTATTTTTAATCGTGTCGCCAAAACAAAACAAACAGCCTGTTAAAATCGACCCGTTCCTTTTGGAAAACCGTTTAGATATTGAGACAATCGATTCCAAATGGATGAAACTGATTCTGATAGCTATGGTTTTTACCTTGACTGCGACGTTTTTATGACATAATCTTTGCTGTTAAAAAAATGTAAAACCGCTTAGTGAAACCTGAATTTTTGAAGGAAAAAAATTTAACAAAATTTATTCAAAAGTTGATCCATTATCCGACTCAAAACTCCAATACATTACTTATGACTTTGTTTTTATTCATACAGCAACATAGCAAATCCACTATTAATTACTTTTCAAGAGTATATTAATTTTGACATTTTGAAGACACAAAGTCAACCGAAGGCGTATACGTATTGGAATATTTTTAAAATATAACTTAACAAATTGTTTACACGAAGTGAAAAGAAAAAAATCTAACTGGGTAAAAACATGCAACCTGCATTGTGTGAGCGCCTGTAACCAATTGGCAAAAATTGTAGCCTGTAGTAGTGCGGTTTTATACCCGGTAAGGCCACAATTGACCAAAAATTCAGACTGCGGCAAATCCTGGCGAAAACCCCAGAAGTTCAGATCGATAAATTTTGAGATGTTTGGAGACTCTAATAACCATTTAAAGGGGATACATGGGTTTATTTGGGGAAAAAAAGTTATATTTTCAACAGTTTTTTTTATATAAAAAATAAAATATTATATCAAACTTTTTACTGTCTGAAAGATATGCATTTGAAAAAGAATTTCCGAAATTTTCAAAGAAAAATATTTAAAATTCGGTGATCTATGGGAAAAAAGGTGCGTCCGCGTTGACAGTAGAATTCGTGACAGGATCATCAGAAGTAAAAAAAATAGTGTTTTAGTTAAGACCATAAACTAAAATTGGATTTTTGGCAGACCTTTTTACAAAAAAAATGCAAATTTTGGTGAAATTTACTCAACATCTTTTTTTAATCGTTGTGATTAAAAAAAAAATCCTTCGTCCAAGTCCTCGAGAATTGTACCTCGAAGACCTGTGTAAAATTTCATCAAGACCCGTTGAGTGGTTTTCGAGAACTTTTGACAACCGACTTTGAAAACACAGTTTTGAGAGAAACGAGTTTAAAGTTTGGATAACCTTAAATAAACCTCGTAATTCAATTGAGTGCGCACCTTCCCAAAGCTGAAACTTTTATTCGGAATGACTTGAAAGTTTAGGATAATATTCTCGAGATGTTGTAGAAATTAATAAGACAAAAAAAATTCGATTTTTTGAAGCTGTGAAACCCATGTAACCCCTTAAGGGCATCTGATGGTTTTGACCGCAGAGCGCCTGTGGTTCTTATAACCTATATCATTCCCTGAAATTTGTTGAGTTTGGTTATGTTATAAGATAAGATTTACTTAGAGACGGCCACCATACGGCCATATTCACTCAATAGTAGGAATTGGTCGTCGCATTTCCTCGTTCCTCGGCGGCCCGCTAAGCGATATTACAGGATTTCAACTCTCTTTCTGCAGCGGCAGGTTCCGCTCACGTAACTTCGTTGCTTCGTTTAGAGTATATGCTTTTCGCCGGGAAGGCCCCTATGGAAACATACGAATAAATCGATGTTCCCGAATTTTGTTTCTACATAAACCTGAAATACGCCAATACGAACATAAAAAAAAAAATTGAAAATCAGCTCAGTGGTTATCGAGTTGAATCCCAAAGCTTACAATGAGCAAGAACGAATAAAAAGAAAAATGTTCGGGTTCGGCAAAGTGATGATTAATAGACTTGAACTGAAAAATCAAATGAGCGCCTACAGCGCCACCTGTTGAGAATTTTTCGAGTTTTATTTTTTCCAAAACCTTCGGGTAGCAATTACGAACAAACCTGCAGAAGACAGTATTTAATTTGGTCCAGTCCTTTTTAAGTTTTAAGCAATGTTTGCACTAAAGAACACTTATTTTTAATCGTGTCGCCAAAACAAAACAAACAGCCTGTTAAAATCGACCCGTTCCTTTTGGAAAACCGTTTAGATATTGAGACAATCGATTCCAAATGGATGAAACTGATTCTGATAGCTATGGTTTTTACCTTGACTGCGACGTTTTTATGACATAATCTTTGCTGTTAAAAAAATGTAAAACCGCTTAGTGAAACCTGAATTTTTGAAGGAAAAAAATTTAACAAAATTTATTCAAAAGTTGATCCATTATCCGACTCAAAACTCCAATACATTACTTATGACTTTGTTTTTATTCATACAGCAACATAGCAAATCCACTATTAATTACTTTTCAAGAGTATATTAAATTTGACATTTTGAAGACACAAAGTCAACCGAAGGCGTATACGTATTGGAATATTTTTAAAATATAACTTAACAAATTGTTTACACGAAGTGAAAAGAAAAAAATCTAACTGGGTAAAAACATGCAACCTGCATTGTGTGAGCGCCTGTAACCAATTGGCAAAAATTGTAGCCTGTAGTAGTGTGGTTTTATACCCGGTAAGGCCACAATTGACCAAAAATTCAGACTGCGGCAAATCCTGGCGAAAACCCCAGAAGTTCAGATCGATAAATTTTGAGATGTTTCTAAGAACCATTTTAAGGGGTTACATGGGTTTATTTGGGGAAAAAAAGTTATATTTTCAACAGTTTTTTTTATATAAAAAATAAAATATTATATCAAAATTTTTACTGTCTTAAAGATATGCATTTGAAAAAGAATTTCTGAAATTTTCAAAGAAAAATATTTAAAATTCGGTGATCTATGGGAAAAAAGGTGCGTCCGCGTTGACAGTAGAATTCGTGACAGGATCATCAGAAGTAAAAAAAATAGTGTTTTAGTTAAGACCATAAACTAAAATTGGATTTTTGGCAGACCTTTTTACAAAAAAAATGCAAATTTTGGTGAAATTTACTCAACATCTTTTTTTAATCATTGTGATTAAAAAAAAAAATCCTTCGTCCAAGTCCTCGTGAATTGTATCTCGAAGACCTGTGTAAAATTTCATCAAGACCCGTTGAGTGGTTTTCGAGAACTTTTGACAACCGACTTTGAAAACACAGTTTTGAGAGAAACGAGTTTAAAGTTTGGATAACCTTAAATAAACCTCGTAATTCAATTGAGTGCGCACCTTCCCAAAGCTGAAACTTTTATTCGGAATGACTTGAAAGTTTAGGATAATATTCTCGAGATGTTGTAGAAATTAATAAGACAAAAAAAATTCCATTTTTTGAAGCTGTGAAACCCATGTAACCCCTTAAGGGCATCTGATGGTTTTGACCGCAGAGCGCCTGTGGTTCTTATAACCTATATCATTCCCTGAAATTTGTTGATTTTGGTTATGTTATAAGATAAGATTTACTTAGAGACGGCCACCATACTATTCACTCAATAGTAGGAATTGGTCGTCGCATTTCCTCGTTCCTCGGCGGCCCGCTAAGCGATATTACAGGATTTCAACTCTCTTTCTGCAGCGGCAGGTTCCGCTCACGTAACTTCGTTGCTTCGTTTAGAGTATATGCTTTTCGCCGGGAAGGCGCCTATGGAAACATACGAATAAATCGATGTTCCCGAATTTTGTTTCTACATAAACCTGAAATACGCCAATACGAACTTAAAAAAAAAAAATTGAAAATCAGCTCAGTGGTTATCGAGTTGAATCCCAAAGCTTACAATGAGCAAGAACGAATAAAAAGAAAAATGTTCGGGTTCGGCAAAGTGATGATTAATAGACTTGAACTGAAAAATCAAATGAGCGCCTACAGCGCCACCTGTTGAGAATTTTTTGAATTTTATTTTTTCCAAAACCTTCGGGTAGCAATTACGAACAAACCTGCAGAAGACAGTATTTAATTTGGTCCAGTCCTTTTTAAGTTTTAAGCAATGTTTGCACTAAAGAACACTTATTTTTAATCGTGTCGCCAAAACAAAACAAACAGCCTGTTAAAATCGACCCGTTCCTTTTGGAAAACCGTTTAGATATTGAGACAATCGATTCCAAATGGATGAAACTGATTCTGATAGCTAAGGTTTTTACCTTGACTTGCGACGTTTTTATGACATAATCTTTGCTGTTAAAAAAATGTAAAACCGCTTAGTGAAACCTGAATTTTTGAAGGAAAAAAATTTAACAAAATTTATTCAAAAGTTGATCCATTATCCGACTCAAAACTCCAATACATTACTTATGACTTTGTTTTTATTCATACAGCAACATAGCAAATCCACTATTAATTACTTTTCAAGAGTATACTAATTTTGACATTTTGAAGGCACAAAGTCAATCGAAGGCGTTTTTTAACCCAATTCTAAAAAAGTACCAATATTATTGCTGACTTGTGATATGTTACTCGACTTTTCTTTTGTTTCAAACAATACATCTAAACAAATAAATAATTGAGAAGTTGTAAAACAAGAAAATACCCTTGAAGCAGAAAACATTCAACTTTTCAACTGTCTGTGGGAAGTAAAATTGCTTCGTCTTTCTGCTAACTTTCCAAACAATGTAAGGAGCATCAAAAACTAAAGACAACTTGCAAGGCTAAGATCAAAAACCAAACACAGAAACAATTCAACCTCGTCGTTGTTTTTATATTCTAGTTTCTTTGCATTTCTTTGAGAAGAAGATGGAGAAAAAAATGTTCCTTTGTTTCAAAGTGGTATCCGAAAGCGAAGCGAACGGGTGTAAATGATGGCAGTGTAGTTTTTCATAACTGAAATGCAAACCCATTACACAATCGCACCGAAATGCACTTGAAAGTTCATCATAAATTACCACAAGGATATTTGTTTTGTCCTAGTGCAATCATTGACCGGGTATGTAGGGTGAACAACCAACTATGGCTGACCTCCATATTGCTTACCTCCTCTTTCCCACTTGATATTTTTCTAATTCCTGTTTTAGTATTTCTTTAATAAATACGAGATCCTTTATCCATTTTTTTTGCAAAACAAAGTAAAAGCCAGAAAGAAGCCTAGGAGACGATTTGACAGAGCTTATTCGTAAATGCCACATAGATATGTGATATAGACCCAAAGCAGCACACTCGACCGTTCGTTTGGTATTCATCCACCCACTTGCTGTATGGCATTGTCCTGGTATTGGTACGAGTTTCTCTAGCATCTATTTTCTGTGTTATACCCGCACTGCGCATGTTTGGTGTACGGACGACAGAATGGAGCTCTACAGATTAATTACCTAGGTTTCATGAGGATGGTACTCAAATGTGAGTGTGTATGCGAAATGTATCGTATGGATTGTTTGCTCTCATTTCTGGTTCTTTCGGGAGGATATTTACCTTGATGTTGCTATATCCTCGAGTTTTTATTTTTATAGCAGCCAAGGTAAACAACAAAATTTCGCATTTAAACAGCATAGTGAAGGGATGTTAGGAAGGATAACATTATAGTGAAAGTTCACCGCATCGGGTTTTTGGTATCATGTATCAAAATTATGGCCATTAAATGTTTCCAAATTACCGTCAGCTGCTGCTGAAGTTGGTTCATGTGAAGGTACAGCGAGTCAGTGGGTGGCTGGTGTGTCAAGGCCGTATCAACAGGGCTACATGAGGTGATACTTTGACTGAATTCTAGATACTTATTTCCAGTTTTATTTAGCTTAACATGAAAACAATGGAACGCGATGCAACATCGTTGAGATGGTGGAGAGAAAACACAATAAAAGTTAACGACATGCCATTTTGGGTTCTTTAACGTTAATGCTTTCGCTGCTGATGTCAAACTTACCAAATTAAAAAATTAAAATATTGAAATTTTTTTCAGCGAAAAAGGGTTTTATTATATTTTTAAAGGTAACCCAAATTTAGACGATAAGTGTTGGAAAATATTTGGGTACAGATTTAGAAAGGATACAGTCTGCTTGAGCGGACAGTTTTATGTATCCTTATTCCTACATAAATTTGACAAATCCGAGCGATGGTTTTGAGGACTATCTCATCAATATGCAAACCTAAATTTAACTCCTATGAGAACGAATGCCAAGGCCATGAAAATATTGATGAAAAGTTAGCTTTACCATGCTGTAGATATGGATGGAGAGAACTTAGTTAAGTGATAAGGTTATAGATTGACATTTAAGTACGTTAAGTTCTAAGCTCTAAATCGACAAAGTGGTTCGAAGAAACTAAAGTCTTGGAGTGATTATATAAAATTTAGTATTCTTGACGTACAGATAGGCCTAGGTTATTTGAGGATATTTACGCGAGCAGGGCCGATTCTACTGATCCGGGGGGTGTCACCATTATAATGCTGAAAGAATTTTTAAAATCCGCCAAGTAATTCCAGAGAACGTCCTGCCCCTTCACGCCTTCCCAGTTTATTTATAACTCTACATCTCCCTTCGCCATCTCATTAAGTATTACTTTTAAAATCGAGTAAGTAGTTCGACAGATACCCTTCTTCTCCTCTATCCACTTAAAACTTAAATGGACAACATGTAAGCAAAACAAAAGTTAACGAATATCGATTGACTGGTTTTTGAGTTATGCAAGGATCAACAGACATCAGTATAAGCGGCGTTTCTAGCAAGCTGCAGATTTTACAAAAGTCAGTTCACTGACCATGTGACGATGGGTTTGGCTAAGCAAATATGGAACAAAACAAGAAGTTGTGCCATAACCCGTATTATGCGGCCAGCCATTCATAGTAAAATATTTATAGAAACCAAAGCCGTGTGGTTATCGAGGTATTCACCATGCGCTGTATTAAAAGAATGACCTGAAGTCTAAGAGTCTATACGAATGCCAGTCTGCGGCTTTGTTCTCTGACACCTCAGCGTGTTCGAGAATCCATCAAAGTAGTAATGAGTGATAATGGATTTCTATGAGAACCAGCAGAATTCCCTGAAGGACTTTCGCGTTTAGACGATTGGATTAAATCGCTTTGAGACCTTCTCGGACAATCCTGTGCAGCTATCTTTAATGTGTAGATCTCAGCTTTTATGACACTGCAGTAATCCATCGGTAAGTAGGACTGATTGATACCCAGTGCTTACCAGAAAAAGCCTGCTCCATATTCGAACGATCCTTTAAGATAGGTTTTTTCATAATCCATAAATGGTATAAGTTCCTTTTGAATAAAGATGGATTCAGTTAGGCCTGATATAGGCCCCAGAAATTAAGGGGTTAGACGACAGGTCGAGGTGACGATGCGCTTGGTTTTTAATTCCTGTAAACTTAATGAATAATTATATTTCACTGTGCGCCCGAATTTATAATTTAGAATTTTTTTTCGGAGCGGAATGCAATGGACCATTTCTATAGAGCTCTTATGGTAAAAACAACGATAAAATAATAATACGCAGGAGACATTACGATGACCAACAAAGTCCATCGATTTATTAATTTTATTGCGCGTTTTTGAATCCGATCAAGGAGTTGCAAATATGTACATATGTCATTGATGCATCAAACCAAATATGTGCGTTGTACTCAAATATGTAGAGGAGGATTAAACACTTTATTGTAACCTTGTATTGGCAGATGAGTAAAATAAAATAAAAAATAAATATTAGGCGTTTTTGAATCCGATCAAGGAGTTGCAAATATGTATGTCATTGATGCATCAAACCAAATATGTGCGTTGTACTCACATATGTAGAGGAGGATTAAACACTTTATTGTAACTTTGTATTGGCAGTTGAGTAAAATAAAATAAAAAAAATATACAGGACCTAAAGCCTAGCTTCTCCAACCACTGCGTGTGATATTTTTGACACGAATGGCGGGACCTGCAGTTTAATGCCGATTCCGAACGGCAATTTATTTTTGAGAAGCTTCTCATGACATTCCTTACTTTTGGATGTTTGTCAGACATTCGCAGGAGGTGGGGCAGCGCATACCGAGAGTAAGTACTCTTTCGTTTTCGGCTATGCAGGCGCAAGTAATCTTATCGAAAACAACAATGGCAGTGATCATTGTACTAAGTTGTATCAAATTAACCGGTTAAACTAGCACTTCAATTTTAAGAGAATATCGCACAACTGACATTTATTTAGAAAGACATTTTTTGATATTTCTCTGGCTTAAATGCTACAGTTTCCTATACAAATTCTCTTCTGAACAATTTGTAAAATGTCAATACGGTATTGCCATGGAAATCTTTAAAACTTTTTTGAAGCAGAAGCAAACTCATTAGTAAAACCATGACTAACATTACAACTAATAACTTTCTTAGGTGAAGATTTCGAAAGATGCAAATGTGGATGTTTCTATTCTATCTTTCCAAGAGTCATTTTTGACTCCGAAATGTTCTGAGAACACACTCTTAAAACAATACGTTTTTAATTAAATACTGCCTCGCATAACAAAAAAATAAATCTATCATCAAAATTATATGCATTAAATCGATGTTATATCAGCCTACTGTGTAAGTATGAGGAGTAGTCGCTTAGCTCGAATTTTTGAATTTCCTGAAGCATTAAACATGATGAATTATTCAGATAATTAAAAACCCATAAACACCTAGAAAAAAATGAAATAAATAAGAAATCCCATTTATCCCAAATGAATTAATTATGCTCCACCTTTTTTTTCTCTAAGTAGAAATTTAATCAGACCAAACACAAGCCCGTCCATATACATACTCGTTTAACAAACGTTTGCGTATTCACACTCCTATCGTTGCGGAACGTGTAATTAATGTACCAGACCCATCATAAAAAATCAGCACTTTAATCTCTTAGCCATTCCTTAGGTTCTTTGCTACTAGAGTAGGAACGTGTACTATAAATTACGAGAGTGATTAAGGTGTAAAACAAATACAAATATATAGATTGGTATGGGAAATTCTTGTTTTTTTTCTTTCTTTTTTTTATCAAAAAAAAATCAAAAGGAGCGCTCCTTAAGTTGGTCGTATATATTCGTATTTTTATGTGATTAACTAATTGCTTCCAGAGTTACGAGGAAAAGTCGAAAAATTATCTCATTTAATTCGGTTGAAGCTACACCTAAAAGGGTTGGTTGACATGTATGCATTAGTTGAACGATGACTTCTTTGTCGAGATAGATAGAGCCAACTTACGCCTCTACTTTCTGAACTTTTTGAATTATCAATCAATGTCAAGCACAGTCAGTCGCAGCAGAACGACAGACAGTCAGTCCCAAAGCAAATAAAGATCCAATTTCAAATTTTAGTTTCCGACAAAAAAAAAATATAAAACCAACAAAGAGACAAGGGATAGAGAAGACCAACGCATGGTTTTTTCTTCTTTTTTATTGTTCTATATGGCAGCATCGCTCAATCATGCGCGGCACAAAGGTCATCAACGAAAAAACAAAAAAAAAACAATGTCAACTGCATGTATGCATTGAAAATGAGAACACATACCGTGGCCATTCATTGTTTGGGTACGTCTCCTTGATCTATATGCGAAGAGCTGCCACAGGGAAACCTGAATGAATGTGAATGACGTTTATAAGTTATGGATTCATTATTTAAAATTCATTGACATATACGCGCAGACGAAGCATGATTCGTTGCAGGTACTTGCAGCGTATGTGCATTGATGATAGACGGCAGAAGGTATTTAAGAAATACAAAATACACGTCTGGGTTATGGGAAACTTTTTCGCTATAAGATATAAAAAATGTTTCGAAAATATTTCGAAAATATTGGTCCATTTTCGTATTTCAGAATAAGAATTCTAGTAACAGGTTTCAAATAACCTATTATAGAAACGCTTCAATATCTCGAAATAGAATAAAATTGTTAGGATTCTTTCTTGGCTTGTTATGCAGTAAGCCCCATTTTCATTAACACTTACATATATACTCATATAGACTCATAAAAAGGGTGTTTTTTTAGGTACAGAACTTTAAGTTGGCAGCACTATTTTAACTGCCGGCCATTTTGTCAGCTGTCAATTGATTTATGTTTAGTTTGGTTTGGCATTTCAACATGATAGACTGACACCTGAAAAACGCTTCCAAATTGTGCAAATTGATTTTGAATATCATGGTTCTGTTTGAAATACGTGTTTGCAAATTTTGTTTAGCAATGAAGCTCACTTTTGGTTGAATGGACATGTCAATAAACAAAACTACCGTATTTGGAGTGATGATAGTCCTCAAGTGTATGTTGAGGCGCCTTTACTTCCACAAAAACTGACTATTTAGTTTGCTTTATGGGTTGGTGAAATAATTGGTCCGTACTTCTTTAAAAGCGATGCTGGCCAGAACGTTACAATCAATGGTGACCGCTATAGGGCCATGATTCCTGACTCAATTGGACAACCATGATGTGCAGGAGCTGTGGTTTAACAATACGGCGCAACATGTCACACAGCTCGTTCCGCAATTGATTTTTTTGAAGGAAACGTTTGGTAACCGCATAGTTTCACTTTACGGACCCGTGAATTAACCTCCAAGATCGTGCGATTTAACGCCGCTTGACTATTTCCTGTGGGGATATGTGAAGTCGCTAGACTACGCTGATGCGCCCGAAACGATTGACTACTTGGAAAACAACATTCGCCGCGTTGTTGCCGATATACTAAAAACAACTTAAGTAGATAGATATTGCTAGGTTAGATGGTACAGTAGTGGCGTCTTCCATCTCAACTCAACTCAACAAGTTATTGTGAATTTTCTATTGTTTAAGGTATAACAAAGCTACAAAGACCAACTTAATACATATTATAGGCCTAATTCAATGTTGGTAATGTCGTGAGATTTTGTAAGCATTATTTTATAAGTAAAACTTAATTGCATTTTTCTTATGCTGAAAAACTTAGTTTTTTGTCTGTGCATTACTAAAACACGTGTCTAATTATTTTGCATCGCTCATCAGCATGTGAAATCTCAGATTAATATATTCAGCGGATTTTATATAACTCCCCTTTAAAGGCTAAGGGTGGCCATTAAAATTTGCAAGCTGCATGCAATATTTTAAATTATTTGAAATAATGGATATTAAGCTATCGTGTTTTCCAAAATTAGGCAAAGGGCCCACCAAAGGGGCAGATATATCATAAAATTCCTATTTTAATTGCGTCTACAAAGTTTGGGGTGTATAGCCCTACAGGGCTTATAACTTTACCATCAGCGGTTTTGGCTGTTTCCTGCTGAGTCTCCAATCAGTACAAATTATTTTATAGATATTTATTGAAAAATTCTTCGTTCCATAAAGCGAAAACAATAATGGAACAAACATGCACGACAGTGGGATTCCACTAATAAACAGTTGAAAAAAAAGTCCGACAATCGTTCACCATTTCAAATTTTTCTGTCCAATATTAATAAATACTTACAAGAGTAGATAAACCAAACTATTCTATTTTCCAAAGATAAGTGATACATACACTCTCTCTTGGTAGATTGGTAGAACTCACGCCTCCCGTCCAAAAACTATTTTTAATGCCTCATATTTTAATGCTTTATCTTTTTCGGCAAAGTCATTAGTAGATTACATTGATGGTTGAGTTTAAAATTCGTTTAATGATATAGATTTAACGTAAGACCCAGCCAAAAAGGAAAAAGAAAATACCTGTCTTAAAGATGTCATAATTTAAAATACCTTAATATTCTGAATAGAAAACATAACTCGAATTTAAATACGCATAAAGAGGATGTCGAACGTACTAAAGATGTTAAGGCGATCACTGTCGTATGGAACGATCTCAAAGTAGAAAATCAAACAAACTGGGATGAGGATCTCTTAATACAAGATATCGAAATAACACAATTAGCGCATACACTACGCGCCCAGACCTGTACCCAGACTGTATTGGGTGCTGTAGCATAGATTGTAATACGTTGGCTATTGAACTAACAAGGAATGAGGGAGATTGAGTTCACATCTGAACACACCTCTACTTAGGACGTTCATTTAGTTAGGTAGTATTTAGGCAATTACTTCTTTAACAACTACCTAACTAAACAGCTATAAGCGACTGTAAAAGTTTAAGTTTACGTACGTTTTTTTTTAGGGAAATAAGGAAGTGGTTTAGTGTAATTGCTTGTGGTTTGGTATTGTTGGTGAATTTTTATAGTTGGTTTTTCAAGTTAAAGCGATGGGCCCATTGTAATGCCTAAAGGCCTTTGGGTTCATGCCTGTCTATATAAATATGCTTAATCTTAAATAACCTATTCATTCCTTAAATTAGTAGTTTCGTTGTGAATTTTTGAGACTACTAATTGAAACTTCCCATACATTTGTTGAGAGTACGCCCAACTTACATTTCAACTCAATGAAGGCACAATTGTTCAATGTTCGATAGGCAAAGGCTTCTTTAGAGCTTTTGTAAAGTTTGTAGAAGCAAACTCTTAGCAAAAGTTTTAACTTAAGTCTTTCAGCAAAAAAAGATAAAGCTTTAAAGGATTCTTCCATGCATACGTTTGTAAGGTGTAGTTTGCGAAAGAAGAAGTTTAAGTTACCATATTGCTTGGATTAAACACTGTTATTTCAGTTGAGTATATATGAATAAAAATTGCACGAGTCATTAATTGAAGACTTTTTTTTACTTACTAAGGTGATGCTATAGTGAAACTCGGGCTCAACCAAAAGTCTCTTTAATTAGAGCGGTCTTTGGCTTACTCCAATTTGGTTGAGGCCCGTTTCAACGTGTAGGCGCCAACCTAGACAAGGCCCTTCTCTACTGCATTTTCGCTCAGGAATAGAGACGAAGGTTCTGCGGGCTTGAGCGTTGCTTTCACTCGCTCTACATGTCACAGTTTTTTGACCAGATCGATGCTGCTGAACATTGAATCGTCTGCTCTATAACCAATTAATCAAAACGACCAACCATCTTTATACGCCTTCGAAAAACTTCATGCTTTAGATCCATAGGGCAGATATGGTATTTTCAAGGTCTATTAAGAGTTTCCTTAGTTGTTCGATAGTTTTATAGTTCCTCTTTCAGCCCAAAGACATCGTGTTTGATAAGCCCTATTTTAAGTGTGTAAAATGGAGAGTTATAATTTGAAATTAGAGGATCAATGAACAAAAACTTTTGTATCATAGACCCTCTATAAACTTTCTTTGAATGGAATAGAAGTGGCAGTAATTATTAGTTTTCTAATTGAGATATTAATGTTTTAAAATTTTTTTTCCCGATGGTTTAAGGATGAGAGATCGATTGAAACAGTTTGAAGTCCGCAACTTTTTCTTTAATGAGATAACCTAGGACTGAAATAATTATATATGCGTACTAAGAAACTTGAAGAAAAAATTCCCTTTTAGCAGATACTTTCACTTCAAATACCCACGCCGTAAGGGGAAACTTTATCGCAAAATACTTTAAAGTTAAATTATGTACTTTATTATTTAAAGTTACAAAAATTAGATTAACGAAATTTTCATTACTCACCAGTAACTGGGAGAGGAGTTGGTTTTTTTTTCTTTCAAAAATTACCTGCAACGATAAGAAAAAGTTTGTTAAATTTTATAATGAAATTCTCACCAAACAAAAAGGCTGTCCTTTCAATTCTTAATAAGATCCCCGCTTTTATAATTTCAATTCAATTGCCTGAAAGGACTATGTTAAACGTTTTAAAGCGTTTTTAACAAAAGTTTTTAAAATTTCGCAAACAATTTTAAAACAAAAATAAAATCGTATTTCTCTTGAGTGACATCCAATGGTGGTTGCAGCATTCATTTCACCCAATTCTGACACTTCTCTCTGTAGCCTTCATATTCCTTCGAATAATGTTCAAGTAACGATGATTTTAATTAAAAAAAAAATAATTTAACACGTGCGCGAACGAGAAAGAACAGAGTAGAATTGTTCATGTAGTGCTCCAGATTGGGAAGAAGGCAGCTATTTATGTGTTCACGTCGAGCCATTTTAAACTTTTATAAGATTACTTGCTACTCTCTCCATTGAACAGTAATCTCCAGCACTCGCTGTGTGTGTCCCAGATCAATAGACATTTTTAATTAAGGTCACCGAAGCTTCGTTGTGGAATACCCCTTTTTGGTGGATGGGGTTTAGTTTTTTTCATTTTCTTTTTAATAAAATTCCCAGTGAATTCTCGATTAGACGCGCACATGGTTTGATTTTAATTGGAAGATTGTGCAACAAAACATGGATGCGAGTTAAGTACTCGTCTTGTATCGTGTCTTTATTGAATGAACTATATTAAAGGTCTATGCACCCACGCGGACGAGAGTGTGCATGCGTGATGTGCAAAAAACGTATATGGAAAAGAAGCCCTATATTTGGTGAATGGGGATTTACGCAAATTGCAATTGTAGTCGAGGACACAACGTGTGCAAGGTTACATTACTTAGAATTGAAACAATTTTGAAATAAGAATCAAGAATTCAGAGCGAGGTGTGTCAACATAAAGAGAATTAGAAAGAAAAACAAAATACAAAAAATGCAAAAGAATCGAAAAGAGTGTGTTCTCCTCTTGTCGTACTTGAAGCTGTGCATGTCAAGTAAAGGTTGATGGCTTCAATTGATATTAATCAAGCTTAATGTTGAGTACGTTGTCAACAAAGCATTCGACGCACACACACACACACATTTGCCCTGGGTGGAGGGTGAAAGAAAATACAAAACATATTGTAAGTAAGCTTCTTCGTAGACATTATAAATAATCGCATTAAAGGCGAGGTATGTGAGAGAGTTCTACATAGTTAAAATTTATCTTTTAGTTTATGTGATATAGGGGAACTATTGCAAAGGACGTGATGCAAATTTCAGAATTACTTAAGGCGACACAAGATGCTTAAGTAATAATATATTGTCGAAGACAACCAAGACTCAGAGCGGAAAATTTAGCGTGGAAGACGTATTCCATCTATTAAATGACTTGGGCCCCGCGAGTAGGAACATATTTAATTGAATATGAAATTAAAAGCCAACAACGCATTTTTCATTGTTATAGCTAGATTCCGTACAAATATCATTTTATTGACTTAAATCACTTATACTTAAGAACTTTCGATGGAGATGACTGAATTCGGTAAAACTGTGTCATAGGATGCTGTAAAAAGCTTAATTTGGCTATCGTTACTGGTACCAAACATGCGAGTGTTTTTGGCAAGGAAATACGACTTGAGGTATTTAGGGAGTACATCTACCTTCGGGGCAGTTATAATTTTTTTTTTTTCAAATGACAATCTCGTGCACATAATTCAGGAAATCTCATAGGAATCCGCTACATTCCAAGAGCCTGCAGTCAATTTTCGAGTGAAAGACTACCGTATAAATCGAACGTAAGTTAATATATTGCTTTGAGGCAATATATTAAAGGGTGATTTTTTAGCTGGTTTGATTTTGGCAACACTGGTTTTGACAGCTGACGTGTGTTTAGTACCTTGTGTCACTGTCAAACAGCTTCAGTTTGGTTTGCAATTTAACCATGGATCGTCTTACAAATGAACAACGCTTGCAAATTATTGAATTTTACTATCAAAATTCGTGCTCGGTTCGAAATGTTCATCGCGCGCTGCTTCCATTTTATGATCGGCATTCTCGACCTTCTGAGCAGTCTATTCGGAAGATTGTGACCAAATTTCGCACCAAATTTACTTTGTTGGACATTAAACCACCAACACGTTTACGTACTGTGCGTATTGAAGAAAATATTGCGGCCGTATCAGCTAGTGTGACAGAAGACCGCGAAATGTCGATTCGGCGCCGTTCCCAGCAGTTAGGCCTTTATTACAGCACTACGTGGAAAATTTTGCGGAAGGATTTGGGCGTAAAGCCTTTTAAGATACAGCTGGTGCAAGAACTAAAGCCAGCCGACCTACCACCACGCCGAATTTTTGGTGAATGGGCTCTTGGAAAGCTGGCCGAGGATCCGCTTTTTTATCGAAAAATTGTGTTCAGCGATGAGGCTCATTTTTGGTTGAATGGGTACGTAAATAAGCAAAATTGCCGCATTTGGAGTGAAGATCAGCCAGAAGCATTGCAACAGCTACCAATGCATCCCGAAAAAGTCACTGTTTGGTGCGGTTTATGGGCCGGCGGCATTATTGGGCCATATTTCTTCAAAGATGATGCGAATCGCAGCGTTACTGTCAATGGTGAACGCTACCGAGCGATGATAACAAACTTTATTTTGCCCGAAATGGAAGTTCTTGACTTGCATGATATGTGGTTTCAACAAGACGGTGCCACATGCCACACAGCACGCGAAACAATGGCGCAATTGCGAGGCGAGTTTGGTGAACAGTTAATTTCACGTTTCGGGCCGGTCAATTGGCCGCCTAGATCGTGCGATTTGACACCATTAGATTATTTTTTGTGGGGGTATGCCAAGGCTAATGTGTATAGGGACAAGCCCGCTTCGATTGACGCACTGGAAGCCAACATCCATGCATTCATTCGTGAGATACCGGCCGATATGTGTGAAAGAGTATGCCAAAATTGGACTCAGCGGATGGGCTACCTGAGACGCAGCCGCGGTCAACATTTGCATGAAATTATCTTTAAACATTAAATTGCAAGGTTCAAACTATCGATTCAAATAAATATTTCATTCATTTTTTCGAATTTTTTGTGTTTTTTTTTTAAAAAAAGTTCTAAACCTCTTAAAAAATCACCCTTTATATATATTACTATTTAAGGTCAAAAAAATATAATCTCCCGGGGCTCTGGCATTTGTAAACAGTCATTCCCGCACTACTCATGGAACAAAATGCTTTGGAGATCGTTGGTCGTATGGCGCAGAATACCCTTAACAACTTTCTGAGAGGTTATACTACACAATACTAATTGTAAGATTAATTTTAATTTAATTTTAAATTAATTTTTATTATTTTCAAAAAGATCTTACATACTAGACAAAAATGATTAAATCTAACATAAAATTAACAGGATACTTATACGAGATTAATGGTCATGCGGACGCTCTAAACTTAACTGTATCACTTATTACTTTTACATAAGAAGTATAAGAATATTTTTTTCTTAAAATACTTAAAAACTGCTACTTAATGATACTTAAAATTACAAAAAAATAATACTAATTATAATCGGGAGTGATTTGCACTCACCGCCCGCCCGCCCCCAAACACCATTAGCTACCATTAGCTACTGCTATGATCCCTCCCCCCATCGCAGTACTAGAACAAAGGAGCTCGGGAGCATTAGCGACGTCCCCGTCGTAGGTGAGAGCCGCTTATCAGTCGCTCTGCGGTAGCGGTGGTATAGTAGCAGGATACCCTTTTTTGTCAATATGAAGAAAAGCCTCTGGCGGAACAAAGCCAGATCGGAGCGTTCTCTCCATGTGCTCTTCATTGGGGAAGTATGCCCCGAAGATCAGGCTATTATTTTTGGTCGTCGCCATCGCAACGTGCCTTCGGGTCACCTTAATGAAAAATTGTCAATCCTATTCAAGTGAGCTCCATCATATAATGACAATACTAAGATTACAAAGAGAATTATTTCCAATGCCATTCAGACGAGTTTATGTTATTTAATTAGCAAAAGTGGGGGAAAAAACTCGACACAGCCAAAACCGACAGATAGAGAAGTTAGTGGACAACTACCCAAGTGAGAAAGTATTAAATTCGTCAGCATGCATAAAGAGCATGTTAGTAAGAATAACATACGTATCTTAAATGGTATTTGATGGGCCATTGCAGACTTAATGAATTCCTAAAGAAAATAGGTATATCAGAAGAAGATCTGTACAGATTCTGCGACAAAACTGCACTGACCCACAACAATGGATCTAGATCTTATTCTCAGAAGAACTTGGACCAGGGGAGGTCTTACAAGTTTGACAAGAGGTTTCTATAAGAACAATGCAGTTTATAATTTGTTCTAGGGAGTTTTTTAAGCTCCATATTTCTCAGTTCAACCAGTCCTCAAGTAGCGTCTGCAGTAGTAGCTATGTGGTTTAATCCAATTTATAATTTTAATGTGGGTCTGTAGGTCTCGAGATTGGTCTGCCCTACACAATCACTTCCTGTATGTGTGCTAAGCGTAGTTCTTATAAGTGTTAGGGCCTGAAAAAAGAAAATGCAAATCATATATAGAAACATTTAAAAATGTTCCTTTGTCATACTTTTTCCTTTAAAATCAGGCTTTTCTCTCTTTGTAGTTGGCTTTTTCAAATAATTTGTATGCTTGTTTTTTTTTATCAAAATTCGAGTATAAACAAATAAAGTAAGCCAGCACAACAAATATAAATGTTATCTAAAAACACAATTTCTAAGTGATATTGTTATTCTTGTTATCGGAACGTGTTCCCTTTGAATATTCTTTAGCGACCCAGGGGCACACACTTATTTTCCAAAGTACTACTAAAAAACATGGCTGGTATTTTCATACGCACATATCTCACTACAGTCTATGCACGAATTGTTTACTTTTATAAATTTCTGTTTACATCATCAGCATGTGTGGTCAGAGAAGGCAAAGTGGTGATACCCGTTCCTATACTCGAAGTTCCTAAACTCGCAAATATTTAGTGCCGAGCCAGAAGTTCTTGTTGGTCCTGATAGTCGGCAGGCGTGTAGTATACGGTGGAGTTTATAATCATCAACTATCGGTTTATCAGAATCGACACATAGCTAAACGAGTGAAAACACACTTCGAAGTGGTCGATTCCAGTGGTGGCGGTTAATGTGATAAAAAGTACTTGCTCGCGATCCATTATCTCCGCACGTTCAACTTGAAGGGCTTCGATTAGTTCGCTGCATATCATGACACCACCGCCAAATTGGAGCCCCAACTTACACGCTGGGAGGTGCACAATTGAGATGTTATCGCGTGTTGGTTTGAAATTGAAATTGGGCCAATTCATGGGGTGAAAAGTGTTTTTTTTTTATGCCGCGTCGTCAGTGGACTTCGTAACAAGGAAAGTAATTTTCTGACTATGAGAGCGGGGTATACAGCCGAAAGTAGGTTAAGTAGTTGCCTAGTAAATAATGGAACACGAATAGTTAGGTGAAGTGTCTGTACTTTTGGACATGCGAGACGAAAAGGTTTACTGAACTTTTTGTTTACTTACCAAAAAATAACAAAACACAAGGGAGATGATTGATTCGATTGATGAAATGATGTGTGCTTCTGGGTGTTGAAGTGTTTACTGTGCGTGGCAGTTTGAAAGTTTTATGAAATTAAATAAGGAACGTGATTTATTTGGCAACAAATGTTTATATTTTGAGTATTAAACTTGATTTTCAAATAAAACTTTATCCATCAATGCAAAGTGAAAGGGAAAAGATTTAACTTTTACTTGTGCTAAATGAACTCAAGCCAAGGAAGATAATTAGAGCAGATAGTACTAACTTTTGTATTTTGTTTTCACTCTTTGTGATTAATTTACTATGGCCGGATGTTAACGATTTCTTGAAAGTGATCATTGTTTACTTCGGTGAAACGTGATACTGAAATTGAGTCTTTTAAGAACAGTGAGTGTAATTTAAACATATTGACCGTAATTTTATTTTTTGGCAAGCTACCGACCGACGGCTCGTAATAATAAATTTTTGTGGGATTTTTGCGCATCACTTAACCAATTACTTTGACGTTTTCATTGTTCCCGCTCAGAGGAATGGTATTACTGCGAAGCAACTTGGGTAAAAGCAAAAGAAAATGTAATACGAAAAAAGCTTTAACAAGTTGTAGGTGGGTTTTAAATTAATAGCGAATATGTAACATAACGGATATTTAAATAATGATTTTAAAGAATTTAATCGTAATATGGGCATAAGACGACCTAGTTTAACTCAAACGGCGCAGCGATGGGTACGGGTTGTCCACATTTTTAACTTTGTAAGTTTTTTTTTACTTACTTACTTAACGGTCTGTACCTATTTGCTAGCTCATAGAGTTCTACTCCATTCACCCTCCTTGCACGACGAACAAAATATCTGTCAAAGAATTGTTCTTTTGAAGGAGCCTAATATTAACTCGCAGGTTTCTTCGCTTTATAGCACAACTGGAAGAAGAGCATGTATTTTATTGTAGAGCATGTATTTTATTCTTCGAGCCATTAGCTTCGACCAAACCGCTGAAAACACTTTTTTTGCTGCCCATGTTTTCCGCTGCAGGGTTCTTATGTGTACATCTTCTGTCATTTTTTTCGGTATAAGCAAAGAATATCAGATCACTGGCTTTTTCTCTGAGGTGGTTAACCTAATATTATTGAGGTTAACCTAATGTAAACCATATAGCCATAGCAAATCTGAGAAGGCAATTCCGTCATGTCCTTCACAAGTGTGTGTTAGTAATAGCATAAAACTGGACATGTAGCTCGCCAAGTGTGGGATACGAAATGCCGCAACATAAGTTCGTTGGTAGCCATTATCTGAGATTACACAGTAACCCGAAATGTGTTACATGTTTCTTTTTAATTTAGCATTGGAATCCGCGAACATAACTTTGATATCTTACTCCGGACAGATTTCATAGGTCAGGAGGTCATGTACACATATTAGACTAATTTTTTCGATGTAGCTTTGATGCGGATCACAGTTAGACGATAAATTTATCGCTTGAAATCAAAAATCTATACCCTAAGCCAATATCCAAGACTAATCCGAATCCTTAAATTTGTATGTCAGCAGAATATAGGTCGAAATTTTGCTTTTCATCATTCATGATTCTATCCATTTAATCTCCTGGAAATGCAAAATGTCCCCAAAAAGCCTGATATTTGGTTTGCCAACTGTAATAGATTAAGATTCTTGAATTCATATCACGTATTTACAAAAGAACTGCCATAAACAGAATAAATGAGGAATGCGATGATTCTAAATTATTGTTTTGCCTTTTCTGGAACAAAGTTATTGTCTCAGCTTCAATTTCTAAAAACCCAATTTCTATAGAGCCCAATTTCATTATCATAAAAAATTCTAGCTTTATTTCGTTTTTGGAAATTAAATTTAACGATACCAAAACTCTTTCAACACTTTTAAGTACCTTATATATTTTTGAAGAATATTTTAACCCTTAACATTCTACGTCTACGGATATACTAAAAAAAAGTCATTTCTACGCCCGCCTTTTTTTGTTATCATTCTATGCACGCAATGCAGCCTACATAATTTCTTTGTTTGTGCTCAGGCCATACATAATTAATTGGAAACAACAAACATAACCTTGCATTTTAAGTACTCAGGCGCCGTCATAATTTGCATGCTTCAATTCCAACACAAAATCTCAAGCGAATTATCCGCCTTCGTTAGTCATCCACTTGTCCCTCATTATCGTAGACTATAGAAGAATTATTGCAACGAATTGCGGTTCTTCATAACATAGTATGACTCACAATCAGTTGCAAGAGCACTGATATTATGCGATTTTAAAATTAGATTTTATTTCTAAATTCGGGAGAAATGTAATTGCCTGGGAGTCTACCCGGTTTTTTACGAGAAATTGTTGGTTGCAAACTCATTGAAATTAGATACAAGTTTCATAAGGAGAAGAACCAAAGCCAGTTTACTGGTTCGTTACGGTGGATTACTGCATCTTTTATAAATCACCAACTAGCAGCTGTGAGATACTTACAAGCCCATTTGAGTGAGTCTCTTTCAATTACCATCGTCAAGCTCAGTCATCGACACACATTCAAATATTACTTTCTAACTTGCAACCGCCTTCCAAAAAAGGTGCTAGACCGTATGACTCAGCATTTAGCAGTCATGCCCCAGGGCAGATATATACATGTACCTATTGCTTGTCGTATCGAACAATGTGACACGTAAAAGTAGGACTCTCAGATCTTACATTAGTTGTGCCGGTTTTAAGTTTGCTGCCAACCGATTCAGATTGAGATTGAATCATTCATTCACCTAGCAAAAGTGTGTCTATTCAGATGCAAGAATTATGTACATATGTGCGTATACCTACATATTTTTTCATTTAGAAAAAAAAAATAAAAACACGAAAAACTTGTTTCTTCGGGTAAGCTGTTCACACACAAACACTCAAACATGAAATTACTTCTTAAAAAACTATGAAGCAATTTTTTTGTTAGAGTGTGTCGATTGCGAGGACAAATTGCCACAAGAAAATCGGCCATTAACGAACGCACTTGAGAAATTGTGTACCTACTCGCGCGAGAAAGAAACGTTTCCTAAAAATACTTACTGTATCCATTTGTATTTTTGTACTCCGTGTCTTTGCATGCGTGCTTTTTGTGCTCACGTGTAGCGTTATGATTGATGGCTTATTTCGTGACGATGGGTAATCTCTCACGTGAGATGCTTTCATTTACCGATGGAAGCAAGTAAGTACTTAACGCTTTTATTATTATTTCCGAGGAGAGAGTATTCTTTGTATCCAAAGAAAGAAACATTTGTTTTGGGTAGCAATCAAAGCGGTGACAAAAACTCGAATTGTGAAGGTGAACTATAGACACAAGTAGGAGTAGAAGAAATTCAACTTTCTCGCGTTTGTCAACCTATGAGTGGGCGGCAATTTTGGATACAAAATTTTGTATGATTTTTTTTTTTACATGGCAAGAGTACAGCTATATATTTTATGAACGCAATACATTTACCGGCCTTGCTGACATTTGTATTGCTATATAAAGATGTTTGCCATACCCGAAATCTGACAAATTTGGCTTTTCTGATTCAAATAATTTTATTTAACGTCATTCGTGAACGGCGCAATTTTTAAGCTCTCTTTATCCGCGTAATTTCAGACAGATACTTCGTTTTAAAAACAAATCAATTTTTGGTGTAAGCCAAAGTTCTCCAACGATTGTGTGTACGAAGTTATATTTTTGGCACAAATGGAAGAGACCTATGCTTAAATATGTTATAAAGTGTGTTTTTTTTTAGAGGTATAGAACTTCGAATTGAAATAAAACACAAGAAAATCGTTTTTATGTCCTTTATTGGAAGGATAATTTATGCCATTAATTTTTAAATACGATTTCGGGTATGTGGCCGCCGCGGCTGGTTCGAATAAAGACAAGTCTAGAGGTTCAATTTTCAACCAATTTTTTGGGGCTGTCGGCAATAACGTCACGAATGTTGGCTTCCAAGTACCCTAGCGTTTCTGGTTTGTTGGCGTGGACGAGCGACTTCACATATCCCCAAAGAAAATAATCTAATGGTGTCAAATCACACGATCTTGGTGGTCAATTGACAGGTCAATTCCGCGAAATTATGCGCTCATCAAATGTTTACTTCAATAAATCGATTGTGACGTGTGCTGTGTGGCATGTAGCGCCTTCTTGTTAGAACCACATCTCATCCACATTCATGCCATCCAATGCGGGAACAAAATAGTCGGTTATCATGGCTCTATACCGGTCTCCATTAACGGTAACTGACTCTCCAGCATTATTTCGGAAGAAGTATGGCCCAATGATTCCACCAGCCCATAGAGCACACCAAACAGTCAGTTTTTATGGATGTAAGGGCATTTCAAGGGTCTCATGTGGATTCTCTTCATTCCAAATGAGGCAATTTTGCTTGTTGACGTAACCATTCAACCCAAAATGATCACTGAACAAAATTATGAAAAAAAAAAAAATTTTAACCATTATTTTCGAAATAAATTTGCACGATTTGCAAGCGTTGTTCATTTGTCAACCTGTTCATGATGAAATGGCAACCCAAACTGAACATAAATGACATTAGAGTTGCTACAAAATATCAGTTTTATCTCTATTCAAAAAACCAACCTCTAAAAAAAACATAAGGAAAGGCTACAGTCCGCTTAGGGCGAACAGTGTGATACCCTATCCTTATCCCTACGTACCCCAAAGAAAAAATTCATAAGGAAGATGATAGATAGCATTTTATTTCATTCTATGAAATTTATAGAAAAAAAAATATTTTTTTCAAAAAACGCCCCCAAAAAGTGGGCGTGGCCAAAAACTTTGTATGGGCGATATATTGAAAAAAATATTGGCTAAATATATTGTTAAACATTTTTTTTCGATTTCTATGAAAATTTTCAAAGAAAACAGCATTTTAGTGAAAAACGCCCACAAAAAGTAGGCGTGGCAAAAAACTTTATATGACAAATTTATAAAGGTAGGCAGTACCTACATATCTTGTGAAGGTTTTGCAACTTTATCTCTCTAACTCAAGCCTTAAAACGGTTTTTTCTAAATTGTGGGCGTGGCAGTGGGCGGATTTAAAAAATTTTAACACTTTACCATTTCGGGACCCTAGGGAGTATATGCTCCAAATTTCAGCCTCCTAGCATGACTTTAAAGGCCTCAAAAGTTGATACGGACGGACGGACGGACGGACGGACATTGCTAAATAGTCTTAGGATTTGGTCCTGATCATAAATATATATACTTTTATGGGTCTACGACGAATATTAAGGGGTGTTACAAACTATGTGTCAAAATTAATATACCCTTAGGATAGGGTATAAACACTCTTTAGTATTGGATGCTTGTCAGACTTTTCGCAAGAGTTCAAAAGGTTCAGGTCCTCAGAAAACTTCCTCCACAACTTAACGATCAAGGTCGTCAGAGATCTGTGGAACCAAAAGAGATCCTCCGAACCTTAACGATCAAGGTCGTCAGAGGTCTTTGGAACCAAAAAAGACTAAGAGTTTTTAATCTTCCGAGCGAATTCGAGGAGTAATTGAGTTGAAACACTTTGTGTTAAAGGATTACGTAAAGACTAAAATGCAGCTGGTCTGTCACTACAAGCACATATACTTCAACCCCTCCACATAGTCTCAGAAGAACAGTCCATATTTGCCCAACGAGAAAAAAAATAAACCCTAACAATTATAAAATCTAACATCTGACAGTGTTTGGCTCAGATCCTAGCCGAAACCATTCTTGAATATAGAAAAGATGACTTTAAAATTTTTACGCAACAAAAGTTTCGGTATCAATACAGGTATCTTATAGCGGACGTATCGCATTTTTCTTATAAAGTCAGATTGTCAAAGGCAACCTGTGCCGCAACGTGGCCGAGGCGGCCAATTGACATCAGCAAAATGTCGATTGTGACATGGGGTGTGTGGCATGACGCGCCAACCTGCATGAACCAGATTTCGTCGTAATCCATGTCTTCAATTTGAGTTAGAAAAAAATTCGGTTAACACCGCTGATCGAAAAGTTGTTCCCAGCCTCATTTTCAAAGAAAAATGGTCCAATGTGGCATCTCGACTATCCAAACTCCACAATCCGCACACTCTTGGCTACAGGATCGCGTCTGTGCGCACTATGAGTGTTGTCCACTAGCATACCAGTCTCACGAACTTTTTGCACAAACTTGCGTACACCAGGTGCGGTGGGTGCTTCATTTCGGCCAAATTTTTTTTTCAAGAAACGCACTTATTGTTCTTCATAGCACTCCATTTGGATAAAGTTTTCAATATTTCCCAACGTTGTTCAAACGTTAAGCGACACAAATCACGGAGGTATAATACTGACTTCCTGTCGAGATTTCGAGCGGGAAACAACTGTCAGTGATGATTTAAAAAGAAACCGCTAGATGGCCCCCCAACTTCAACTTATTTTTACGATTAATAGTCTCAAAAACTCTTTAGAATTTCAATAAGGCCGTACGATATAATCTTACATCGTAGGTACTAATTATAAAATTTAAGTGTGTTTTATAAAAACCGACACCGAATTTGTGCCTAACTTACAGAGCATCGAACAATATCACTTTTTTTGAAAATACATTTTGTTGGGGATAGCTTGTCTCTTATATATCTATCTAAATATGATGAAGCTTAACATACAAATTACTCAGAGAAGAATTGACTTAAATAAATTTTAGCCACTTTTATATAGTCTAAGAAGCTAATAAAAGGCCGTTATTATTAAAATTATTCCCATATTTCGTAAATTTTTAATTAAATGAATAATATTATCTATTCTGTAATGCTACAGTACATGTCTTATGGGAAAGCTTTTTTTAAACCAGTGCCATATTTTTCTACCATACGAAATTGAAAGAAACCCCTCATAAAAAGTGCTTACCCGCCAGTGAATTTCTAATTCTATCTGACGAAGATCCAACATATTTTGTTTAGCGCACATCTGATTGGCTGTGGCCTGTGGCTGCTGCTATTGACGCCCATTTGATTGTATGCATTCAGAGTTACCAATGTTCGTTTGGTAACTCGTTCAGCTTTTTTTTCTTGGGATTCTGTTGAGTAGCTTTTGGTTTTAGAGCTTTTCAAAAAAGCATCATCAGATTTCTTTATATGTAATAAACATTCGTTGAAATGGAGTTACAAAATTGTAAACTGTTTTCGGTGACGTGAAATAACGCCAAACGAAATAAAGCCAAATTCTAAAAATGTTGCTTATTTCCATTCCAATATCGAACCGCCTGCGGCAAGAGGGTTGAAATCCCTTAATCCTGCATAGCGACCCACTACTGTAGCTATAGGCGCCTGCCTGACGAAAAGCACCTACACCGAGGGGAGCAACCAAGTTGCGTGAGCGGTACCTGCCGCCAGAGGAAAGAGGGTTGAAATTCCTTAATCCCGCGTAGCGTGTCATTCCTTTGGCGTCTGTCTTTGGCCAGACAAAGCCTTATTTGTAATTGGTAATATTTCGTTTGACAATATTTCACGTCACCGTTGTTTTCTTTAAGGAAAAACATTATTTACGTAGGTTTTCGTAGCGCGCAGTCAGTTTTTGATTTTACATCTAGTTTTGTACAATTTGTATTTTTAAGTCGTGTGTTTTGTGCTTAGATAGTAAGATAGTAGTTAAATTCTAATCTTAAAAAGAGCATGGTAACCCCACCTAATATTCATTAGGTTTTTGCTGATTTAAAATCATTACTACGTTAACCCTATAAGAGCTTTTGTTATAATAGCACCTTACGGAAAACAAAAGAGTGCGAATGATTGGCAAACATCCCTATCTTTCCGTCACTGCCAAATTATTGTGGGCAGAGTATAGTGGATTCAATTTGTTAATATAATTTCAAAAGTTAAACGAAACGCACTCTTTCAACAGCATTTCTGATCGAGCACCTAATATACTACAAGACTTCTTTGAAATAAGCAAAGAGACTACAAATAAAATTATTTGTTATTATTTTTTCAATAAACAATGGACGCGGATAGAAAACATGAAGGCAGCTGTTGTATCGATACAATAGTAAACAGATGCAGACGTATTGCATTTATCTTTCAAAACAGAGCAAATTAGACTTTGTTGACGTTTGGGTTAGGATATTTTGCTACCAACCAACTTTGTACGAAGAACATAAGCTGGCATCTTTGATTTGCATTTACAATAAAAAATGAATAGGAAATGGTTCACAAATATTCAAAAGTTCTTAAAATCAATTTTCGCCGGAAGCCGGCGGATAAAATTCCTGCGAAATGAATATTATAATTTCAAAAGGCTAACTCCTTGTCTTACGCCAAATTCTTGTTTCTCTTCCTAACTATTTCTCTACTTTATTTATCTTGTACAAGAGCTGATGGCTGCATAACATCCTTTAAGAACTAAATTTCACCGAAGATAAAACAAAAACCAATTTACGTTAGTTCGTGCGTTAGCTTCTAAATCCCTGGAAAAACTTAATGCACCAAAATATACGCGGCGGAAACAAAACCGCAACTATTCTCATTTTCAGTGTCCTAGTTTCTCATGGCCATGTCATGAAGCGGCGAAGAAGCGAACCGTGCACAGGCACTATATACACATTATGTCAGTATGTTCGGATTTATTGAAGTTGTTATACCCACTGATAGTCTGTCTGCATGTGTGCCACATTTGTCGTCCCGGTTTAAACCCGTTCTCCTTTATTGTTAATGTGCTTCTGCAGTCTTTCACTTCGCAGAATCCCTGAAAAGTTGAATAGTACTTGTAGCAAAAGCAAATGATAGACGTCATGACTCGGAGAATTTACTTCAAAAGCGAATTATTATCATACTTAGCTCACAGCACACATAGGTATAACAGTTATTTCGTATTACTTTTTGTTTTTTGCCATTTTCCCTCATAAAGATGTGGCTTTATTCCATTGAATCATTGAACTCCGAAGTCCTGGGACTTCAAAGTACAGTTGTATTTTTCAGGGTCACAATTAAAACCGATACGAGAGGAAACAATTTATTCCTTATTGTTTTGTTCTCCAAACAAACAAACAAAGGGCGCGTGCACAAAGGAGCACTAGGTATAGAAAACAAATGCCAACAACGAGAATAACAAATGGTGCCGATTAATACTATATACTAGGTACATTTGGCATAATTAACTGAAAGTCGAGCAGGAAACTGGCAGGCTTGTTATGGTCGTTGGGTATTTCTTGAGGCAGTTTCGAAAGAGGGGCGATTTGTAAAATGTTTTTCGGGATCAACTTGGCAAAACTTTAATTGCAGGTTTTGTGCTAGCTGCGAGAATTACATAAAAGCGAACTCCTTCTGCTATTGGTATAAATAGCTGTTTGCGAAGTAGATACTTTTGAGAACACCTGCACTTGACACGTGTTAATGGAAGTACATAAAGAAGTTTCGATTGCGCTCGTAACTTTGGAGGTCAGCGCAAGTGTTTGCATTGTGATAGTATTTCATTTTTTGCCATCAGTTACTGTTTTTTGTATTATTCAACAGTAAAAGTCAATACCTATCTGCTTCTGCATGCCATTCGGAGGTTGAGTTTTTTTTTCCAGTGGATAAATATCGAATATTTTATTAATTTTGGTAAACATTGCGTATTCGGTCGCAATACACAGCAGTTGCAGCTAAAACGTTTCAAGTTTCAAGTTCAACCGAACAATAAACCCTGAGGCAGGCACATAATTGGACAATTACATAATTGGTGCAAAATCACAGTTGGCACTTTCACTTTTTGTTAAAAACAAAATATTCAGAAATTGTATTTTCTTTTAAATATTTATGAGAAGAGTACAGCCGGAATAGTGTGCAGGAAGAAGTACAACAGGCGCCACGAACCCCAAAATACATCAGTTATTCTTTGCTAATGTTAAATCCATTGAATATGAGCAATTGATGTTTTCGAGAATGTTTTGGTTGCCAAAGACGCTTTATTTAAAGTTTGCAATTTTTTCGTTTGGCAATATTTCACGTCACACTGCATCAACAAAAGGAAATAAAGATTAGGCGTGAACGGCTCATACAGGCCCTAAAGCCTAACTTCTTCAACTTTTGTGGGTGCGAAGATTAAAGGGACCTACAATTTAAAGTTGATTCCGAGTGGCAATTTTATTTTTGAGAAGCTTTTCATGACACTTCTTTACTCTTGAGGGTTTTGTCACGCTTTCGCAAGAGCTGGGGCACGAATAAAAACATTGGGATGTGATGTGTCAAAATTAGTGTGAGCGTTATATAGATGAATTTGCAGGAAAACTGCTATCTTCTGTGGCCGAAAGAAATTGACCCATAAGCTGAAAGGAAGGCTCTTTGTTCGTCCAGCCCTCACAAACTGTCCCAAAATGTTGGTCTTTGTACAAAAAGTATGAGGGTTTTTTAACAGCAGCCGAGATGAAGATTATTTGCATGACAGCAGGACTAACAGATCCTGATCGAAAATCAAGCTTAAAGGCGAAAGGCTCAGTTGGCATTGTCATGTTTGATGGAGCGATCTCAGTCAACACAGCTAAATAGGGAATATTAATTATCGTTCCTATGCAAGCGCGAAATAAAGGCAAGTTTATAAATTCAGATATAACCCAATGGCAACAATGCCATTACTTGGCTGTTCTAAGTGACAAAGTGACAATAAAACGTGAGGTAGATTTCCAGATTTAATACAATTTACATAATCAGCGATTAAAGACCATTCAGTTTTTTAGCTAAACGGCTCTTTTGATAAAAATGTTGTGGTCGTACCTAAACAAATGTGAATCCGAAAGACGACGAATTAAAATTTGATCGATGGTAAGGCTACATTGCAGATGTAAACATCTTTATTACATATATGTATGTATTTCCACATTTCGCATAATTTAAAAAAACCCCACCTACCTAAAAAAATTCATTAAAATCCGATGCGCGATTCGAGAAAGTATTTTGAAATGTGTATAAATTTGCAAATGTGCAGCAATTTTTACGCGCTTTTTATGCTTGCAAAATGGCTAATAAATGTAAACAGGCGATTTCCTACTTTTGTCCCAAACCTCACAAACGTGCTTGCAATTTGCTTAAACATTGGCCATGAACCAGCTATGCTTACGACCACTTTAGCCACTACCTAGCCGAGAGTATTCACAGGTCTGTACGTTTGCTATGATACCCAATCTAATGGCACTGTATGCTTAACGCGTTCTGACGATAGTTCAGCTGGTTTTGAATATCAGTATCAGGTCTTCAGTATCATGTCGGTTAGTTTTCATATACTTGACACTGGTAGAAGTTATAAATAGGTCATAGAAACATCTCAACTTATTTTAAATCGAAATAAGTATACATATTTGTTGAAAAAACTGCAATGCTCCGTTTTTGTTTGATTGCAAACGGATGAGACAGTCGCAAGTAATCACATTTTAACGTTTGTTTGTTAAAAGTTTAATACAAATCGTCAAATTTCAATTAATGCAAGAAGTTGCGGGACTTGAAGAGGTTATAACCTGAATTTAGTTTCCAATGCTGATTAAATTGGAGCGTTATGAGGATGTGAGCAGGTGAAAAGTAGCCAAATGCCGGACTTATTGATGTATTCCAATGAGTTTGCACTTTTTTCTTGGAATGGCCCTTTTCAGCTGTAACTCCTTACTTTGGCTTTTTTTTGATCTCAACCTCAAATTTTAGCTGATGTCGACAGACTACTAGCCCATCGCTTTGAGGCTCTTATATTCAAAACTATCATAAATAAATTCCGTTTCTCAATTTGTTTTCTTTACATTTGTTTCCTCGAAAAGTTTAATGATAACGAATGAACAGCTTTTATGTTGTTAATGGCTGCCCTATAAGTAAGTAGGTATTAGAAACAAAACCATAGAAAGCTTCCAAACACAAATCTGTCACACAACTGTCAGACGCCCTCTTTGAGAAGACGTTAATACATTTTTAAACAATAAAACATTCTTCCATGTTTTTCAAAGGCTTTTGCTGCTTCTACTAACCTCAAAGTCGACGAATCCAGGGCTAATATTCCTCAAATAGGGCGCTTCGTCCAACGTTATACGTTTAATCCACTTTTTTCGGTTTTTTTTTAGATTTTAGATTTTTCGATTTCGTTAAATTTCCGTAGAAAATTTTCAAAAAAAAAATATATACTTTTTTCTTGTTACACTCTTGCACCAGAGGGACACCTAGTTGTATTTGCACACTATAAAATTGGAGGGGGAACAGGAGAAAAAAAATGCATACATATAATTTAACGTAAAGACCGCGCGCACTTTAATTAAAAAAAATACATAAAATCATAAGGCACTGAGTTCATGTGAACCCGAGACCATTCTCCATTCTCCACCATCACCAACACCTTCGTCTACAACAACAACATCGCCGACGACACCAATGGCATACAGAATCTGTGAAATGTTTTTTTTATCTCATTTGTGTCCCAGTAGATAGATACCTACAGAGAAAATTCGGAGTACAAAGGAAAATATGCTCCTGATACGAAACTAATCAACGAGTTCCAGTTCCAGTTCAAGCTTCACAAAGAAATCGCTTTGTACTTTTTCTAGCAACAACAAAGTCAATCAGAATTTCCTTAATTACTCGAATTAAAAGCAGCCACACAACTAGCCACTGCCCATTAGGAGAGGCGGATGCTGGCTGGATTCTGAGAAAAATCAATGATTCGAGGGACAGTGCATTTTTTGTTGTTTTTCCTCGAAGGAATTCTGAATTTTCTCTATCCGATGACCGAAAGAACGATTATGGATGTGAACATTTTTTTATTGAAATTTGGAATAACATTATTTTAATCAAAACAAATCGAGAACAAAGCCACACAAAGATGATGATGAATGCAGTAGTTTGTCATTGGTGATGTTGTTCTTGGATTTGAGTGCTGGATGCTGCTGGTAAACGACACTCACGCTGGTTTTTATTTTTGTTGGATTGATGGGAAAAAACACCTTTTCACGACCGATTTTCAATTTGATACGAATATTCGAATAATTGTATTGAATTTGTTTTTTTCTTTTCTGTTTAGGCACCTGACGACATTTCGCGCGACTTGGCAACGAGAACGAACGGCGGCAACGACAACATACACGGCCAAGCTACTCCGATCTCCGAATCCCAATCTCGTTCTGGCTCAGGCTGGTTGAATAGGTTGTGGTCGGGTCGTTTCGTTAGTTTTTGACGACGCCTGACGGTTGGATTTGTTTCAAATTTCAATTTGTCCGCGTTAAATGGAGATGAAGTAGGCAAATTTGTTGGTGTTTTGTTTTCAAAATGTTGCGTTTTGTTATGACAGTTGCGCTGTGCAAAAGCGAGACTCGTTATGCGGTAGAGTCACGGTGGATGGAAAATCTAGATTTTCTTAGGGGAGCGTTACAATTATTAAAGAATTTCATTTATTGTATTAATATGTTCGGTTAGTAACGTTCAACTCATTGTTTACTCATAAGTTTAACACAAATTCGTATTGAAAAACAGTCTTGGGATTTTTTATTGCGTAAAAATTGTCAATAACTAAAATTGTGGCTTAACTAAAAAATAATTTTGAAATTAAAACCACAAAATCATTTCGAAATTAAAAATAAATCAATAATTATCAAGAAAATTATTGTGGTTGTCCAATTATGCAGGAATGACTAATAAAATTCGATGAAGGGGGGGAATGACCTAAAAAAAAGAACCAAATTTATTACGGACGACTAATTCATTACGTCGACGTAAGCCTTTCATAATGTCTAGAAGGACCAACGCTGGCCAAATCCATCAGATTAATTTAAAACAAAAGAAGGTAAGCATAGAACTGTTAAATGTTTTACAGCCCTATTTATTAGGATTCACTCATAACTCTAAACAGTTGCATAGTTATGTAGTTTTACAGGGTCGAAGTATTTTAGCGTCCTCCATAAATCCTTATGTATAAAACATTTTGCTACCCATATTAGTTATGCAGTCCTTGTGTCAGATAAAGTACCAAAAAAGGCGAAATCTATTACAGTTAGTTGTCCAACCGGTAAGCACAACTCGGCTTTTTTGTATTTTTTTATTTTTCTTAGTATTCATTATTGGTTGCATATAAACTTTATAAAACTCATTGATAATTGAAAAGAAATTTGAAATCATTTTTACATTGGAGAAAATTCCAAATCTCCACACTTAAGCGGGCACTAAACAACCGCATACTGATTCAATGGTAACTGGATCCAGTTTTTCATTCGTTTTGGACCTTTTTCCTGACCAAAGAGAATACATAGGTACATTTTGGTGATGACGTGGGTGTTCGTGGTCCTCTGTATGATGCAATCATTCTAGCTGATTCTGTTGACTACAAGGATAAAGACAATGAGGAAGAATCCGTTTCGATACCCTTTGTCTCTCACCAAACATACAAAATCACTGATTTCTTTCAATTGATTGATTGATTTCGAGCAGACCGCAAAGCCATGCTTTAATGATTTTTGTTTGTAAACAATTGTAAAATATATATGAAAGGAAATTAATAAATCAAAATTATGTGAGTTTATTTTCAAAAAAAAAATCTTTACAGCACTTTTATGTTCTAGAACAAAATCAAAATCAATCTATTGCAATCAGCTTTCAATGAAAATCTTCTATGAATTAGAATATGATGAATCTCACTTGTACCTGACGATATTTTTTATATTTGATATGTTTTGGTGGGAAGTTACTTTTCTGTAAAGTAAATTTAAAAGGCAGCCCATAGCATGGGAATAAATAAAATACCGACCAGAACTGTAAATATTTTCTTTTTTCATATGGGAGTCGTGATGCTCCACGCACAAATTAAATTGGAGCATAAAATGCACAATATTTTCGGACTGAAAATAAACTTAATTGGAACATTTTATTTTGTTTTGGCATTTTCACAACAACAAGTCTATTGTAGATTTAATTTTATTTAATTTATTCATCACGTAAGTAATAGGTAAGGGTTTGACGGCCGATATCGTTTTGAAAAAGGAAAGGGTATACTAATTTAAGCACCATTCGAATTAGTCAAATTTAAGTTGGGATAATTCTGTTATGTTATTGTGCACAAAATGATTATTGGACCAAATACTAATTACTTTCGGTATAAATTAAAATATCAGATTTTGTTTCAATTACACTGTGAATATTTTTTCGTACTGTACATACAAATCTTGTATACTTTTTTCCTTTGAAGTGACAGACGTCACATTTAATTGTCAGAAATTTATTTGGGTGCGCATAGATACGTTTTCTAAAAAATCAAATAAGAGCTTCCGAATAGAGTAAAACTGTAGAGTGTTTATATACAAAACTCAAAATGAGTTTTGCGGCTCCCAAAACCCCCGTTTCTCAAATCATCCACAACAAAGACAACCAAGATGAGCCGAAGAAGAAAACTCGAGAAGATTGGCGCAAGGCAAAAGAACTCGAGGAGGCACGAAAAGCTGGTACAGCTCCAGCTGCAGTGGACGAAGAGGGAAGAGACATCAATCCACATATACCACAGTACATTTCCAGTGCTCCGTGGTACTATGGTGCAGCTGGTCCGACATTGAAGCATCAACGTCCACAAAAGGACGAGGAGGAGAGTACAATACACTCGAAGCTAATATTAAAGGGCCTGGACGGAACAAAGCTGGTGACAAAGTTTCGCAAAGGGGCTTGTGACAATTGCGGAGCCATCACCCACAAAAAGAAGGACTGCCTGGAACGACCGCGAAAATATGGAGCAAAGTACTCGGAGTCACTTGTGGTGCACGACGAACACATTGTCGACAGCAATGCGATCGACTACGATGAAAAGCGCGACAGGTGGAGTGCGTACGATCCAGCCTCACATCGAGACATTGTTGATGAATTTGAGAAAGTCGAAGAGGCCAAACGCCAACTAAAGGCAGAAAAACTTAAAAACAATCCCGATGCAGAGTTGTCGGACGAGGAGAGCGATGAGGACAAATATGTCGACGAAGTTGACATGCCTGGCACTAAAGTCGATTCCAAACAGCGGATTACCGTGAGAAATCTTCGAATCCGTGAAGATACGGCAAAGTATCTACGAAATTTGGATCCCAACTCCGCATACTACGACCCAAAAACACGTTCCATGAGGGATAATCCCAATCCACAGCTTAAGCCGGATGAGGTAGAGTTTGCTGGAGAGAATACCGTCCGATACAGTGGCGATACGTGCAAGCATTCAACCGCACAATTGTTTGCGTGGGAAGCGCATAGAAAGGGCGTTGACGTCCATCTCCTGGCAGAACCAACGAAGCTAGAACTCCTGCAGAAGGACTACAACATGAAGAAGGAAGAGTTCAAGTCACAAACCAAGGACCATATATTGGAAAAGTACGGAGGCGAGGAGCATCTACAGGTGCCGCCCAAGTCCCTGCTCCTGGCGCAGAATGAAAACTACATAGAGTATTCGCGCAGTGGTAAAATCGTCAAGGGAATGGAAAAGACACAAGCCTGCAGTGCGTACGAAGAAGACGTTTTTCCGAACAACCACAAGTCGGTGTGGGGATCGTTCTGGCATAGCGGCCGTTGGGGATACAAGTGTTGTCACTCGTTCATCAAGAACTCATACTGTGTAAGTGTGAAAGACCCGGAGGGAATCGATGGAATAGTAACGCATCCACAAACTCATCCCGGAGAGGTGGAGTATGCAAAAGAGTTGCCCCAGCATGAATCTGAACCTGAAGAAGTCAACAGTCCTAAGAAAACGTCAAAGAAATCAAAGAAAGACAAGAAAAAGAAGAAAAAGAACAAACAAAAGCGCCGCGACTCAGAAAAGAGTGACACGAAGGCGGAGGAGAAGATAGAACTGGACGATAGGAAGCGGCCGTACAATAGTATGTACGACGTGAAGGCCCCCACCGAAGAAGAATTGGAAGAGTTTATGATCAAGAGACCACGACCGGAGGATCCGATGTTGCAGTTTCTATAAGTGGGGGTGATTATGAAGGAGTACAAAAAATAAAGGGTTGTTTGTTGTTAAGACGAATTGGTAGTTTTTTATTTGCTATTTTCTTGAAAGACAAAATGGAAGATTTCTGTTCTATGAATTTGTGGCAATGAAAAACCAAAAATGTCCAGCTTTAAATTACAGTTCAGTCAAGGTTCAGTTACGGAAGAGCTCTTTCAAACTGTATGTCACAAGTGTACCGGAAACCCTATGACTCTTTTTAAAACTCGTTGTGTAGCGTATGGTGCGCTAGGCAAGCGCAAGGCGCTATTCTGAGATTAACAAGATATTGGGTTTTGCGGATCTAGAAGACTAAATGTGAGATAAGATTGCATGGCAATTAGCCATGGTCCTTTCACCATATTTTGCTGGAGAAAACTGTCAGTCATATGCAGGCATACATTACCACAACTCTGATTCGTTTCTTTTTTGTTTAAAATTTTAAGTTAATGACGTCATGTTAAAAAAAAAACAACTACCAATCTTTTTAGTCTTAAAACAATACTTACCAGTAGTGCCAGCAACTATTCTCTCTGCGAAACTATTTTTGACATCTACATTTTTACACGCATATCGGACTAGAATCTTTAATTTATTTAAACTTATTATAGGTACGTTTATGAAAAAAAATAAATAAAAAACAGGCTGCTTAGTTCATATATTAGAAACTTGTAAAGTTGTAATATAATCATATAGTCATCGAGAGTGCCAGATTTTAAACAGATGTGGCTTGCTGTTGATTTAATCCAAAATTATTTAGACTTTATCGAGAGCCGTATTTTCTTGATTAATGGATAACTTTGTACCATTTATTAAATAAATAGGAAACTTTGTAATGGATCTGAAGAAGAATACAACTGTTGCTAATAAATTATCAAGCTCCTGATTTCCTCGTCTTTATTAAACTATTTATCAGCCACCACTGCAAAAGAAAAAAAACTGGTGGTCGTTTAAATTTTTACTACTTCTTACTGCAGAAGTATTCCGATTCCCTCTCAAATTATCGCGGTCTTTGGCTAACTGCCACGAGTTGGTTGAGGTCCCCTTGCACTTGTGCGCGCCACCTAAGGTGATGTGAGTAAAGGAAACTCTACTGCGTTGTGCCTCCGGATTGGAGTCGAAGATTCTGCAGACTGGAGCGTTGGTGTTCATTCGCTCTACATGTCCCAGCCATCTCAAACACCCAATAACCAGGTCGATGTCGCTGTACAGCTCGTAGAGCTCATCGTTGAATAGTCTCCTCCATAACCCGTCAACGCATGCGCATTTTTCTCTCGAAACGACTAAGAATATCTTCATCCTTCAAGAGTCCATGCTTCGGAACCATAGAGCCGGATTGGGATTATGAGGGTCCTCTATAGTGTTTACTCAGTTGTTCGGGAGAGGGCTTTACTACATAGTTGCCTTCTCAGCTCCAAAAAAACAGCGATTGGCAAGCGTTATTGTTCAGAGCGGACGTAGACAAAGTCTCTTACTACCTTACCGACCTTGATGTAGCAGCGGCCTTTTTTGATCGTCATCTTGCCCAGACGGACGAGTTTGACAGAGATGCCAAAACTAGACAAGCTGTCGTACGCGGGTTTAAGATTAATAAAAAGGTGGTGGGTATCGCTCTGGACTTCCGCAGTGTGAATAATTAATCAATTGTGGAGTTACCGGGTCTAAAACCGCACTGATAGGGTTCAATCAGATCGTTTGCAAATGGCTTCAGGCGCTCATACAATACGGCATACAAGATCATTTATGCGATGTTTAGGAGACTGATACCTATAAAGCATGTGCTGATGTTCCAACATCACAGTCTCTCATCTTTCTTTTGCCCGGCCCATCTTATCCCAATTTATGAATATCGGTGATATCTGCTTTATAGCAGTCCAGTGTTCTATAAGTTTTAGACTTTCATTACTATCATTAAATTCCCCGGGGAAAATCAGATCCTCAATGCATTCCCTTCATATGAAAAATGTCACAGTTGTATGGGGACATAAGATTCGCCCGTTTTTTATGTTAAAATTTAGTGAATGCAGTGAATACAGTGATGATTTATAACATTTTCTAAGGAAATGTGCAATTTTATAAGCGATTACATATACCGCACATCAATATGCAATTTGCCGTTTTCGTTTGGTAATCCGGAAGAGCTCTCATTTCATTATTTGTTTAGTTAAACTTGGAATAACATTCATCTAATCTCGTCGAAATTGAAGAATTATTAAATGCATCAGCAAAATATATTACATTTATCGATTATAACGTTAATGCTGTTTGAATGTGTTAATGCTTCTGGTTTTGATTCTGAATTGAAGCGAATTTATTTTCTTTCCAGAAGAGGAACTGTCATTTTAGTATCAAACGAACAGTTTCGGAAGTCTTCCGGATTACCAAACGAAAACGACATAAGTTTCATTCATGCAGGATATCAAGTAAATTCGGAAATGCATAGTGCACAATACTCAATCAACGATGCCACACATTTAATAAAGCAAAACCTATTACATCACTAGAAAGGCATTACGTTCATTTTTGAAAAGTGTCAAACGAAAAATAACATCAAGATAATTGCAGACGCTTTCATTGCATCAGCGTCAAAGTTTTTAACGTAAGGCCCCGTCGATGTTTATTTGGTTAGGGTTACAGATTCGCCCATCATGCAAACCTGATAACTGAAAAGTGAAAAAATCGTTATTTGAATTTCAATTAACCGGATTTTTCATTTCAGCGAATCTCGGATAACTGAAACAAAATTTAAATTTCATTTATACGGACCTTGAATGATAAAAAACACGTTTACATTTTTTTAGGGTTTTTTTTTCAGTTACCCGAGTTTTTCAAATATAAATGTGTATCGAAACAGCGGAGTAGTTTCTATAAAATATTTAAAAATGTACACAGGGACAGATTAAAATTTGCATATAAACTGGTTTTTCAATTTAGCGGATTTGACCATTAACCTATTTCTTGCACTTCTTCCATCCAAATTCAAATAGTATCCAACACAAAAAACATTATTTTATATATATATTTATTTCTTCATTTCTCCGCTATATATTTATCTCTTCGTCTCGTTTTTTTTTATAAAATATTCTCACAATTCATTTCACAATCTAGCAAACAATAATTGAACATTTTGTTTCCGTATATTTTTACCTCTATAGTGTGTTTTACAATTTTGTTTTAAAATTTTTTTTTGTTTGTGTTTGTCGTTGCCTAAACTCCCTTGAAAATAGGTACCAATCATTATACTTAATTCTTTTTTGTTTTTTGTTTTTTTTTGTTTTTGTTTATTCTTTTTTTTTAACTTGAACGGCTAGGTTTGTATGTTTCTTTTAGTAGATTCCCTATTAGAGAGAGTTTTATTTAAAATGTTCATACATACATATATACCGAAAATACATATGTATAATTCTGGATCTGTAGATAATCTATTCTATAATATTTTTTTCTTAGCAACAATTTGCAATTTTTGTTTTCTTTTATTTTACACAGCATTTAATTAGTTCTTACATTTTTTTTTCTTTTTATACAAAATTTATTACAATCCTTGTCAATGTAAAGAGTGGTCTGCACAAGTGGAATGTATTAGGCAATATTTGTGTTTTAAGTAATGGGCGAAAGTATATGGAATTAAGAAGGAAGGGTTTTGGAATATTTCGGGAGAGCTTAACAATAAAGTTGGACGACGTATTAGATTTTTAAGTACGGATAAGCACGACTACCTGGCAATGTGACTCCTGTCTACTGTTTTGTCCAGTTTTGCAGCTAAAGTAGGTACAGTGGAGACCAAGTGCTATCGCGAAAGGCAACTTTAACAAATTCTCTGTAGCAAAACTGAGGATGTTGACATTACAAATTATTCTCACCGAGTCCTGAAGAACAGACGAGTCTAGTTGACATTGAATGAACGTGTATTTTGTCAACAAATATCCTAAAGTTTACTCTGGGAAACCGACAGTTTTCCACTTGGTTTAATTCATTTCATGATATATTTGTATTTCTGTAATTCTAAAATATGAAAATTTCGTCCACGGAATGAAATCAATACAAATACGACTTAATACATTGCAACTTTGTTCAGAAACTGAACCCCCACTTTTTCCAATTGCATTTTTTACAATCAATTTATCCATTTACGTTTAGTTATTTTATCATGTACTTTCCATTGTTTTTAATTTCTAATTTTAATAATTTTCTTTGGAAAAGTTTTCAATAACAAAATTTTATTTTAGTGTTTTCTTTTTCATCTTATTTTTAAATTTACATAATTATTTTACAAAACAAAATTATAGATCACGATGAGCTGTAGACTTACTTTAAAAAGCACAAAAAAGTCATTTGTCATTGTTTTTTTTTCAGTTACTTGAAGTTTATATCTAAATAAATATTTCTGGCAGAAATAAGTTTTAAAAAAATGTTTTTTTTTTTAAATTGGCAAAATCTTCACAAAATTCACAAAAACAAAAATTATAATAAAAATAATTATAGCTCGTTGGCAAAAAGTTTTGTCTTGTGTGTAAAGAGAATTACGTTACATATATCAATTTTTTATTTTTTTATGATGTGATGAATTAAATTAAAAAAAAAACAATAAAGCTTAATATTTTTAACAAGCATTAAGCGTGTTTTTTTTAATAAATAAATTTAAATAAAAAAAAACAACAACAACAATATCAACATTTATGTTTTATGTGATTGGGTGGTGTGAATGTTTTATATATTTTTTATTATTTTTACATTTACTCTGGAATATTTATTTTTGTATTAAAATCATAAATAACTTACTAATAAAAAAGAAATTACTAAGTTAAATAAACAAGTTTTTAATATAATTATTTTACAGAATTTGTGGGAAAACAGATTACGACACGGCAATTTCATGCCGTTTTCTACAATCTTATATTAAAGAAAATTAAAAAAAATATAAATTCTTTCGGTGTGTATGATTTCCGTTGATATATTTTTTTATTAATTTTAGTGTGTTTTTTTTTTAATGTTTTTCTAACACATTTTTTTAAAGGGTTTAATTCAGTTGTAACTAAAAATTGTACAAATTTTGCTAAATAATAGGAAACAAAAAATTATAAACAATCAAAAATAAAATTATTATTTGTTTTTAATTTATTAACAAGTCAAAATTTTTAATTTCTAATAAAAAATCTAAAAATACTACAGCTGCGCAGATGAATCTGATCGCATTAACGGAGCTAGTGGACTCGAGGACTTTCGGCCACATTCAATTTCATATTGGACATCCAAGGAGACCCCTGTAAATGTCAAAAAGAAAAAAATGTTAATTAATAAAATTAAAAAACAATAATAAATGTAACAATATAAATGGAAAGGTAGAATGTATATGAATCACTGACGGACGGGCGCACCAACGTACATTTTTTTTTTTTTTTTTTTTTTTTTTTTTTATTTATTCTCTTTAAGCTGCCGACGAACTTTATTTAGGGGATGCAATTTAATTAATACATAAATATTTTAAATAAGTAAATTTCAAGTACATATAATAATTTTTCAATTTAAAAAAGAATAAATAGGCATCATTCTGTAGCACAAAGTGGCTAGAGGCGAATGATCCTTTACAAAATAATTACATACAAATTTGATGTGTGGGGTAGTACAGAGTAAAATAAATTTTTATCGGTATGAACTTCATGAGTGAACTATGATGCAATTGCAATTTCAAGTAGTTTAGTGAACAAGACAAATAGTTTTAACAAAAATTATGCTTTTATATGAACTAGCCAGAATTAAGTAATAATTTGACTGCATGACTATCTAGGCTAAATAGCCAACTTTTTACTTTGACCAAAAATATAGCAATGACTCTTACAATTCTTATATTACGAGGTAATTTCGCTATATCGAAATCGTATTATCTATGTTGTTTTTACTCCTTACATTTCTGAATGATTTTGGGAAATGAACTCGGTAGCATACCTATCCAAAGTCACTACTAAGTAGTTTGGGCATGAGCTGTAAATAAGAAGGGGACGTTGAGCGGAAATGCCAATTAAGTGTTTAATTGAAACGGCAAGCTTTTGTTTTGCTAAAATTATGTTGTTTGTTGTATGTAGAAAGTAGGATCCTTACGAACTATTATTTAGTGGTCATTATAGCTGGCGGCTTAAGATGAATCGATGATAGATTCTAGATTTGAGGGAGATTAAATGACAATACGATTGCTGGACGAGCTAGCAATAAAATAATGCAAAATTGATCATGACCCATCAAGAACAAGTGACGGACTCTTCCTTCCCTGCAACGAGCACCTGATATTTGGGTGAATTTTGTAAAGAAGAATGGGTATTGTATTATCCCAAAATAGACATAGTATCTTCGACTTATTCCTAAAATCTAACTAAATGCAAAAGGGATTCCCAAGTGCGAACATTTTTTATATCAGTGATAGAGGAACCAAAAGAGCAGCAACCGTGATAATGTCGATGTCTAAAATCTTCTGTGACAAGAAAATTAGCTAAAATGTTTAAAAAAATGGATCCTAGGAATCCTCTAAAAAATCCTATGTCAAACTGATCACCGCTAACACCACTATTGGATTCAATAAAGAAGTAATAGAAAACACGTAGGCAGATATTTTTTCAATTTAAACCAACGAACCCCGCAGGCGGGCCAGTACGTTTGGAAAGATTACAGAAGTACTTCCCTGAATTTGTTGTGAAGAAGATGGAATGGAATTTTTGTATTCGCCCCTTTTGCAGATTTACCCGGATTGGTTTGCATACCTTAGGAAAAAGGTGTAACTTGCCCTCATGTATTCCTAAATTTTGAGTTGTATACATATGCATACATATATTTTCGACTCGAAAATTATTATTTAATCCCAGGCATTATTATTGCCATCGTTTAAAACTATTTAACTCAACCTGTACTGAAATTGATTATTATTGTGAAATGTTGAAATTTAGATTATTTGTTGCTGAACACAAACTTTGGTAGACGGAATAAAACTAAACATAACTAAAGCAGTAAACGCGCGAATGTAAAATACATTTCCGTATTCTCAAATGTTGGACTACAAACTATTTTGTAATACTTACTCTTTTTTTCACTGGCTGATCTACTTAAACTTATATCTGTTCGACTTTCTGGTATAAATACAGCTACCATTATGGCACAAATAACCATTAGAGCACCAAATACGAACGGCGGACCAGGCGCCAATTGTGCGTAAGTGTCTGGATGAAGTGTTTCGTTTCTCACGCCATCCTCAGCATTACGGCCAATGCTATTGTGTTCATCATTCAAATCCACATTAAATAGATAAAAGATGACACCGAACATAGCCGGTCCGAGGCCATTGCAAAGACCGCGCATTCCAGTTACCATACCTTGGACAGCGCCTACAAGTAAAAAAAAGTGTAAATAATTAAAAAATAATTTTACATTTTTCAAACTATTACCTTGTCTATCTGCATTCGAATGGATAGACACGAAGACACTTATCGCAGGATATGTTACTGAACCTAAAGCAGCTAATACTCCAGCTGCCCACATCATCCTAAAATTGATATAAGTATTTGTTTTGTTTTTAATATAAATAAATTGCTAACATTTTTAGAAAGAAAAAAATTACCACGTCTGACTGCCAAAACCATACCACAGCATTTGCATCATTTCAAAAATTAAACCTAAAATTATTGTACGCTTCGCACCAAGAACCCTACAGAAAAAAATTAATTGTAAGTTAAAAACACTTGTGATAGATTCAACAAAACCAATAGACTTACTGCATTAGAACACCTAACGTTACTTGAACAATGATACTTAGAATTCCAACCAAAGCAATAAATATTGACACCTCAATCGAATTGAAGCCCATCTTCAGTTTCAAATACACAAATATACAAGAATACTGCCCAGCTTCTGGGAGATAGGAAAGCAGCACGGTAACGCACTGCATTAGAATTGTGTGATCTGTGCCAACTTTGCGAAGGCCCTGCAAAGAGAAGTGATTATGTGTTTAGTACTCAAAGGTGAAATGAACAAAATTAAAATCAATCATTAAATCACTTACAGCAAAGGGATCAGCCTGCTCCCAACTGATTGGTGCTCCCCATGATGATGGGCGCACCTTTTCTGGCAAGCTTTCGGGTACGGCAACCAGTATAAAAAATACATCTAACACCGCTATAGCTGTGGCCAATGCCACCACTAATGTATCACTGTACATCTCCATTAGCATTGCACCAAGAGCTGGAGAAATCACCTAAAAAAAATAAATATCCATTTATATATGCAAAACCAAAAACCGCAATATTACTCAAAATGCTTACCAAACTTGCGGCGAATGTCGCCGATACGAGTCCGTAAGCTTTGGACCTGTCCTCTACTGTTGTGACATCAGCTACATAGGCAAAAACTACGGAAAACGTGACTGCAAAAACACCACTAATCGAGATCATGGCAAAGAACCACCAGGTGTTTATTGTCATTAGTGGTATGGGGGCACATGTAAAGAATACCGTTATTAAGAGGAAAAACTTTCTTCCCCATATGTCAGAGAGTGCACCTATCAGAGGGGCACTTAAAAACGATAGAATGCCTTTGATGCCCATCACTAAGCCGTTCATTAAAAACGTATGATCCGGAAACGTTTGATTAAGGACCTGTGGTACGGATATATTGAGATGGAGATAGATTTCTATGTCAACACTATTATTGGAGGATGAGGGCCGGCATTGGTACTTACCGCTATCACAGGCATCGTCAGCAAACCCCACGCGAAAAATTCTAAAAATATCACAACCAAGGCATGGTAGACACTGGGCTCTCCGATACCAGAACTCTGCAAAGAAAAAAAATATGTTATTATTATTGTTTTTCATAGAAAATCACATCTGTTACGAATGATGATGATAGTATTTTTGAATATGTGTATAGACATATAAGATTTCGAATAGCATAACACAAGTTCCTACATGTTAGTATGTAATATTAAGGACAACATGTTTACAAAACCACCCACACAAAGTAATCAGACTACCCCAAAGGACGAGTACGGATATGTTCATGATGAAAACAAAAGGAATCAGGCTATTGTTTATGCTGGTGAATACGTTCTAAGAAGGGTACACTCCCCCTTATCTGTTATTTATCATTTTTTTTCTATTCTCAGCTGACCAGCTAACCTGATGCCGTTGCGTTATAATAACGTCACCGGAAGGTCATGTATAAAACAGAGAGATTCCATTTAATTTAAATGCCCACACAGGGTGGTGTGGCGCACCCTGTATGTGACGACTTATGGAAGTATATGTCAATCGAATTGTTTTTAATGCAAAAATTATACATAAAGCCAAAGCTTCCCTCTCTCTGGCGGAAAGAAGGGGCGGATTTTACGTGTTAGTTGATAGTTAGCTTTGCAGTTGACAGGTCAATTTAAATAAATGAATTCAACGCATAAGTCTAAAAATAGTTCGAGAGAGCCGATAGACAAGGGAGAGGCTTTTGAAAATGTATTGGAGCTAGTGAGGTTGATGGCGGACGGGAGTATGGGATGACATTGGTTGGGCTTGTTAAGCTTAATCAGCGATAAAAATTCCATTAGTGGGTTCATTTTTGGTTCAATTTTTTTTGTTTAGTGTTCTCTATCGGATTCTATTGTTGCTTTCGGATGGAATGATCAGAAGATGAGAGCATTGTTAATATTAATTCAATGAAAATTGAGACTGGGGTGAATAACCCTTGATTTTGACGGAAGGAGCTCGAAGCACAGAAGACGAATGTTTTTGAATTTGCTTAATGAATTTTACAATCTATGTTAGATTTTGGTGAAGCAGGGAATGATTATAAAAATGTAAAGGGTGTTTTTTTAGAGGTTGGTTTTTCGAATAGAGATAAAACTAACATTTTGTGGTCAAATCTGGCAACTCTAATGTCATTTATGTTCAGTTTGGTTTGCCATTTCATAATGAACAGGTTTCAAAAATTATGGTTCAAAATTTTGGTCAGCGATGAGGCTCATTTCGGGTTGAATGGCTACGTCAACAAGCAAAATTGCCGCATTTGGAGTGAAGAGAATCCACTGGAGGCACTTGAAACGCCATTACATCCACAAAAACTGACTGTTTGGTGTGCTACATGGTCTGGTGGAGTGATTGGGCCATACTTCTTCCGAAATGATGTTGGAGAGTCAATTACCATTATAACCGACTATTTTGTTCCCGAATTGGATTGGATGGCATGAATGTGAATGAGATGTGGTTCCAACAAGAAGGCGCTACATGCCACACAGCGCACGTCACAATCGATTTATTGAAGGAATAATTCGATGAGAGCATAATTTCGTGGAACGGACCTGTAAATTGGCCACCAAGATCGTGTGATTTGGCATCATTGGATTATTTTCTTTGTGGATATGTGAAGTCACTCGCCTACGCCAACAAACCAGAAACGTTAGGGGACTTGAAAGCCAACATTCGTGGCGTTATTGCCGACATGCAGCCCCAAATGCTTAAAAAAGTGGTTGAAAATTGGACCTCTAGACTTGTCTATATTCGAACCAGCCGTATTTAAACATTAATGGCATAATTATCCTTAATAAAGCCAAATTGATGGACATTAAAACGATTTTCTTGTGTTTTATTTCAATTCGACGTTTTATACCTCTAAAAAAAACACCCTGTATATTGCTGATAAATCGTTGTGGTTTTGTTAAGTAGGGTTAGGTTTTGATATGTCGGGTATTAATTTAATTAACTCGGCCTGGAGGAAGTGATATATAGTAAATATGTTTTGACAATAACATCAATCGCATCCAAATTGTATTTAATGACGATGACTTTGAACCGTCTGTAAGTCCTAATACCATGTGAGTCTTTCCTATGTTTAGAATAAGTCATTAGTGCTTTTCCAATAAACTTGAGAATAGAGCTAACTAACAGCGAAATAAAAAGTGCAAATCTGTCTTCAAATCTGTTCATCTGAGCAAACGTCCTAAAAATTGAAAACAAATCACCCCTATTCCCTATGGCGTTGTCGTTATTCCATTTGCACTCCGTCCCATTCAGAACTCGAGGTCCTAGGAAGCCAATTTTACTTACATCCCATAAACAAATTATGTATGAATTCGATACAAGAAGCTCTGAGTTTCATTCAAAATCAAGAAAAAATGTTTTTAAAACATTTCCGTAACGTTATAGTCTCATTAACTAATTAAAATGTATATGTGAGTGGTCCAGCAATTGCAATATTTTAGGATACTGAGAAAAGGAGTGACAAAAAACAAAGAAGATTTTATTCGTATTCGAAGAAACATTCGTAAAATTCCAGCTGCAAAATGTGTTTAAGACATTTATCCGTCACTTTTTGCTCGTCATCAGATGGTGATGTTTATAGCTTTTTCCACCGAATCCTACTCAGCTTTAGCTTTATCTTAAAACCATTTGCGAAGGAAAAATATGTTTCATTTTCCTTCCTTCATGCTTCAGGACCACGATGAGATCAGTCTAAGAACCATGGACAAATAACGATCGGGTGGTGGGACGAAGATCAAAATATTACAACACCTTTTATGTCAAATAGAAGGGCAATTGGAACTCAAGAAATTCCTGAAAGTTATAAATAAATATGGATGTATTAAATCCGGGTTATTTATGTATTCAATAGGTACGTAAATAAATTGGTGGTCTAAATGAACCCGTTGCATCGCCACAAGGGAACTAGGAAAACTTATACAAATTATTTTAACTTAATTAGATAGAAATCATTATTTTAACGACGATTCGATTTGCTTTATTACCGCATCTGAAGTTTTGCGTTTTAATCCTTAAGATAGCGCTTCCATTTTTCGATTCTGAGCGACAACTGACTCGCTACTCTTTAAGCTAGACCCAAATAATTGGTAATAATCGATATTGCTATGGAATAAGAACACTAAATAGGAACTTATTGCGTCTTATGTTGACTTTAAGGTGACTGCAATCAGGTATATGTTATAATTAAAAGCGTGTTAGAACTTGCTGAATTGAATTGATTTATCAACCATTAAATACTATTACTACTATACTAAAAAATTTTACCAACAATGTTTACCTTAAAATGTGTAAATATCCTGCGTATAAATTCTATAATCCTAATTTTTGGTTTAATTTGAACCACTACAGGAAGCGAATGTGGATGCGGCAACTGACCGTGCGATGCGGACTTTTGCCGAGTACCAGCTACACCAGCACACGAACGAAACGAACTTCGCAACGACGATGCAAACGATCTTTTACTTCGGATGGAACAACTACGTATAATTTCCGTCTCAGCTTTCCATGCTGTGGCGGGACTTAGGTGATTTTCAGCGGCTTCTGTACGTGAGCTGAAATCCTGATCGATATCAATTTCGGTTGTTGTCGTTGCAAGTGACTCGGAGAGATTATCTTCGGCGCCGCTACTTAGGATATTGTTTTTTGCCACCGGTGTCAGGGCACCGCCCTTACGGTGGAGAAAGCGTTTCTCAGGCGGATAATGTCGAATTACAGCGTCTGAATCGATCGGTGCTGTAGATATAGTTGAGGTAGATGATGTACCCGGACTATCTTGTACAGCAACTAGTGGAACGCAGGAGGGTATGGTATTGATATTGTCACTTGTGCAGGCAATTGTTGAAGTTGTATCACTATTTAAACTACTGCAGGAACATTCACGGGACACATGACGACACGATGTGTCCTCTTCTTCATCGTCGATGTCGATGCTGCTGTCGCTAATGTCGGTTATGGACGGCGATACAAAGCTCTCGTCAGTTTTTGTGGTCATTTTAATTATGTATTTTTGTTTTTTTACAAAAAAAAATGTATTGTTTTCCTTAATTTTTGCTTTTAGCTATCACACTTTATGTTTTTTTTTATTATATATAACACATAATTTTCACTTTCCTTCTCTTACCAGAGATAAATCACAGAAGCAATTAAGCAAAGGAAGTTATATATTTTGTTACTTAAAAACTGAACTTATTATGAAGCACTTTTAACCCATTTTTTTAATTATAAAAATCGTAGGCACTTTTTCTTATCGTCTTTCAAGTAAACAAACAAAATAAATAAATATTTTGCGCATATCAGTTAATTTGCAAAGCTTATATTTTTTTATCTAAATATGCATTTTTATTTATTAATTTGCATTAAGAAAAGAAAAAAATGTTTATTTATATTTGAAGAGTTTTCCGGTGCCGAGAATATAAATATGTATGTATGAATGTCACTTCGGGGTGTGAAACGTGTTATTTCCGCTAAAAACCTTATCTTGCTGTCAGGTTATACTTATATCGAATTATCGTTTGCCTTCAATTTTATGCTTAAAATAGCGATAAAAATCAATGGTAAAGATGACTATGACATATTATCGTATTTTACTTAACTCCTTCAGGACCATTTCAATTTCAATGTATTTCAAAATGTTTTTTTTTTTTTTATAATTTCTTTTTCTCAATGTTTCTCTTCGAATGTTTATAGGAATATTTCCAGAAAAATCATTTCGTCTAGACTAGAATTTATTTAGACAACCCACATCGAGTGTAAAAAAAAATCATCCTTCTTAAGTCAAATAAATTCATTTTTATGTTCTTATGAAGAAGTCAAATTGGGATGACAATAATTAAATACACCATAATTTCTTTAACCGAATCTGTTCGTCTCCTATCAATAGAAATCTGAGATGAACTGACTTGGTAGAACAATTATGCAATTAGTTTACTTAGTTTACTTTGCTAAGAAAAAAGTCTAAAGGATAATTTGGCTCGATCCTTAAACGACGTCCTACTTCAAAGTTAACTTAAATTGTTCACAATAAATTATAAATTTTTTATCAAAGTCAATTCATTACATATGCAATCCCACATGTCTGTCTTGGAGACGAGAAGGATTATAAAATGTCTACACGTTTGTATTATGTTGTGTTGGAGAAAACCTATGTTGCATACAAATTTTGTTTCCATTCTGTATTATTTTTTTTTTACAAGGTAGTCAGGATATTATGTTTAACTCGTGTACGTAACAATATGTACGAAGAAGCCAAATTCAATTTACTCTCATGTTGAGGATGAAGTTAAAAAGAATCGTTTTACCTAGAACAAGGAGTTGTAGTCTGAGCATATTGCAATTATATTAAATGTAGTTATTTTTAAATTTAATTTAGTTTTATGAAAATATTCTTTAAAGTGTGGTCTATTTGTTTTTACGAAGGTTGCCGTAAAAGAAATGTTAACTTTAATTTTTAAAATTGTGTAAGGTTAGCTTTTTGTAATAAAATAGCGAAACTTTATTTATTGAATGCAAATTGCCTGCTTCGGGTAATATGGTACTAGTGTTGTACACCCAGGTATGCTTTGCGAAAATGGATTCAATTGCAGAAATTTAATTTTTAAACTTCTATATTTATCTTGCTTATATGTTTTGTTTCGGAATATTTGACGAAATACGAGTTCACAGACGTTAATCAGCGTTATAGAAGCAGCCCAATTAATACTTTCTGGTCCTAGGAAAGCGGATCTTCAATTAGCTCAGGCTAGTCTGGTGCCTGTCATGCCCTAAACACACCTCAGTTTAAGCCAGACATTTTGTGGCAGTGGATTAAATAGAATTTTCAAGTTATCATTGGGATACCATCAGTACGAAGGCTGGGTTCGACTAAAAAAATAATTTTAGATCCGTCGGAATACCAGACTACTCTGCTGACGTCTAGTGCCGAGAAACCATTTGCCCAGTTTGCACAGTTCAATATTTTTAACTCTATGTCCTATTTTTGAATATTGTCAAATATTTTCAGATGCCTAACATAGTAACCGAGTTCAAACTAGTATTTTAGTTGCAATTTTAGGGGCACCTAGCAGTCGTCGTAAATATGCATCGCATCTGTATTAAATACACAGGAAATCTTTTGAAACTTGTCTTGGCTTTGTTGGTGTCGTTAGGTTTTTGTGGCGGTCAGTACGGCAAATTCATACTGGAAAAGACAAACGAATTTCAAGTCGAGAAACACCATATAAAGCCGCGTCTTTTATAATTCTTCGTCATGACCTTAACATTTCAACGGCCGAATTCGGGACCCCTGCGAAACTTCGAGGTGGTTAAGGATTGACCTACGGGGTTAACATCAACTTCGCAAACGACACCGTAATGGATATTCATTAAAGGATGACCATAGGAAACCCCTGCTACTTCTAATTGGAAAAACAAATTTGTTCAAAATGAATGCAGCGCAGCTTTTGAATGAAGAAGAAATCTGGTTGGTAGCTTAAAATATTCGGAGAACAAAGAAAAGAAAATGAAAGACCAGTAGAAGTGATTATTGCTAAAATATATAGTAGTTGTTTACGTTATTCGCATCATGCCCCATATGTCCTCTTTTTAAAAAAAAGGCACCAGCAAGCTCTTTCACAGTATTTCGTTTCAATTCGAAAATGAGTACTATAAAACAATTTGTCAGCTGACCTTAATAGGCAAGTGCGTATACCTATATAATAAACATCGATGGCAGCAGCAATAATTAAAAATATATATACATTTGTTAAATTCAATCAAGCATAAAATGCAGTGAATCGGAAGAGTTAACCCGAATATCGGCTCCAATAAGCCGAGGATTATTTTTTACCTATTCTGCATTAAAGAAGTGTTGCAACATCAATTAAAATATCCAACGAACCAAAATTGTATTGTGCTACAAATTCCAGGTAAAATTCCACTGCAAAATTATTTATCATTCTGGGTCGAACTAAATCAATAACTAACCAAATATACCCACCGGCACCACCCATTTTTCGAATGACAATCACAATTCCCCGCGCCGCTAGACTGAATTACCAATCGCTCTAAAGGCTGGCACCACCAACGTCAAAGGCAATTTTCCAAAAATTTACATTCGAGCTGAATTTTGGAGGAAGGGAAACACGAAATTATAATAACAACGCTATACCCACAATAGTACTGTATCCATGCTTGCACAACATGTTGCAATGCGAGTTTGCTCGAAAACATAAATTTCATTACAATTCTATAGCTTGTTAAGTCGAAACCTGGGATAGGAGCAGATAGTAGTGGCCCCAAGATTTGGCCAGTTGCCAAAAACGAAAACATTTACTTTTTGTTGCGGGGTTTTTAGCCAAACACACACACATTGTTTACTTTAAAAATTGTTTTTGGAGACAATTTTAGGTGAGTTCTTGTCTGATTTTAATCAATAAAAAATGTTTTCCCGGTCTTAAGGATGTTAAATCACTGAAAAACAGTGGACACATTATATGACTAGGGAAAAGGTCAATTATTCGCATTCAAGTGAAGGACAAGGACACCACACATTAAAGTGCTCAGGTATACGTGACTTTGAGACTATGACTATACAAGATATGAAAATATTCCAATTTAAAAGGAGGCGGAGGAGGAAGTTCTTAAAATTCCATCCTACACTGTGATCAATGGGTACGCGTTGGGGTTTACAAAAGCAAGGTACTACCTCATTTAAGTGGGCGAAAGTGTGTTAAGTAGTCTTATGTATGGGAAAACGGGAAAACTCTTCAGACTACCGCAATTATTTTGAAGCCCACTCATACTTCAGGAAGGATAACTTAGCGCCGAGACCTGTAGCGTAGTTAACTAAAGCAATTCGAAATTCAAAATGGGCGATGTTATACAACAGGGTGGATTTAGAACTACGCAAATTGCTGTATCCATTGCATTCAGTTGTATAGTTCTTAACGAGTACCCAAATATACATAAGTTCACTCAATCAATGCCAAGGTTTGTGTAGTAATTTGATGCCAATTTATATTTGTGTGTGTTTGGAATATGTTTGACTACTCTACACGCTAAATATTGTTGCAACTATTTATCCGCTGCCACTCAAAAACGCGTCTAATTGAGAAAGATTCATACGACCAAGTAGTGTACTTTATTTACATTAAGTGATATTTGAACAAGATAAGAATAACCGTGTAATACACTAATAGCCCCTTCAGTTCGGCAAGGCAAATTGGGTCAAAAGTTCTAACTCGAAACATGGTCTACAGAGCCTTTATCCTATCAATTTTGCTAAACGGTGCCTAGAATGATAAGCAGGACTCCTTCTTCGACGAATATTTGGTAGTTTTTGCGAGAAGGTCAAATAAACGAGAATCTTTACCAGAGTTAGAATATAGGCTAAAAAGCCAAAACACATCCAGTGTTCGAGGGGAAAAAGTAGCCGAACGATCGTTTTAATGCCTAACAAACATCGAGGATGCTACAGAGCTTGGTCTGCAAAAAGTGAAAGCAGCGTGCCCGGAATCGCAGAGAATGGAAGGCTATCTTGTCTCAGGCAGTGACTCTTCACGTATCGGTAGGTCGTTAAGTGAGTAAAGTAAAGAAGGTAAAGTCGCTCGTCTTCGTTAATATACCAACAACACATAATTTTTCATCCGAAATTATGTTTAAAAACTAATTGCTGAATGTATTCTACCGATTTAACATAAATAAATAGCTATGTAATGATATTTCATTACTTCATGCTTAAAATCAGTGGCTTTAAAAATTCCCTCTTTATAATATCCATGGTTCACCATATATTATTTACGTCATCTATAGAAAATATGGAACATGTACCGAACTTTGCCAGATTTAATTAGAAACTACATAAAACATATTCAACTTTTAAAAATGAAGGCCATATCGTGATCGTCCAAATACCGCGTTACCATCCCGGCCTAACGCATTTTATAATAGTTTTTAACGCGAACGCGCTAATAGGTAAATTGTTTAAATAGTAGATTTAAAGTTTAACTACTCTAACAATACAATGCTAAATAATGATACATATGTAATGTACATTGCTTTTTAAAGGGCCAATGTCCAAATTTAAAGTGTAAGGAAATCGTGTTACTTCTTAAAATTATAAAAAGCTAAAGCACTAAAGATGTAGATGTCTTTTTCTTTCCTTTTAATGAGGTTATGATCAGAATTATAGAGATCATTACCGTCCCACTTCACTCCTACTGGTCGCCAATCTGAATATATATTTTTTTTAAATATACCTTCGTATGTCCACCCATGAATAAGTATGTACTAAATCATATTTGTGCCACAAACGGAATTATTAGTATTCCTGTAAGTGTGTAATGTTAACCTCAAAACTTGCGAGAAGTACAGCAAATAATATCAGTATTTCAAATTAAAATCGCAGTCTCCATTTCAATACCAGGTTAAGCTCAAAATGTTGGTAGTTCACATTAAAATTTTTTGCCATAGCTTGATGTATTTAATTAATGTCTTAAAAATTCTCCAAGTTCCATTTAGAAAACAAAAAAAACTACATATTTTTCTCTCTAAATCGACTTTTTAAAAAAAAAAAAAAAACTATTCACAATCACTTGAGCTATGCAAATACTTAAAGAAATTAACTGTTTACACGTGTGATAATGCAAGTTGTTTACATACAAGTGTAGATAACGCATCGCAGATATGACATGACAATTTTATGTTCATTTAGTATTTCTTTGCCTAAATATTGTTTACGGAACATTAATTCACACGTGACGATAAGAACACCGACCGATGCGACGCGACGGTATGTAGATTTAATTTCAACCACAATACACAGATCCGAACTAAGCGCTACTAAATAAGGTACATCTTTCCAAAACGAAAGATACATATCCACTGATTGTAGATACGAGTAGTAGCAGTCGGTAGCTGCTACCCATGGAAGCAATTGCCACTGGAAGTGGGCAAACAAATCGATTGATTAGCATAACACACGCCAGGGACTAAGTTCATTCGGTTTATGATCGTGAAGAGTTTTCGTATGTCACTCTGGGGCTTTTTCACTTGTCAGCTTAGGGAATTTATAGCTACAAGTGGTGAGGATTTATCTGGCTATGTTGAGTTAGCTGCAAGTTTAGTTGATTTAAGTGAATCAGTGTGATTGTTTTTGACGGATAACTGGGCAAGCATGAATTGTAAAGCGTACACGATTTCTTCATTATAATTAGAAAAAAAAATATACCTCACATAGTGTGGTTTTAAGTCACAAATAATAAGGGGTTCATATAACTGTTTGCATGTGTTTATGATTTTTATTAACAGAATTAATACAGCACACAGGTAAAAGCCTGTTTACGGTAGTTAATATCTCTGGAGGCCAATAATAAATAACCCGCAACTGTTTTTAACAAATAACATTATACAGTGTCCTGTTTTGGTTTTATTTATGTCTGTAGATTTTGACAAAAAAAGCTTTTCCGCAAAAGAAATAACTCCAAAAAATGTAGTTTAATTATTTTGTTGTCGGTGATTTGGAAAATGGAATATCCAAATAAACAGTTGATTTGGCGAGAAAACTGTTCCGTTTTAATGCTCTCCTGTAGTTACACAGTTTTCTGTTATCACCTACGATATGGCGTGAATATGTGCTAAAACGATGGCGATGTTTAAGAAGCTATGTGTCATCCTAGACACATTATAAAATATATGTCAGTATCCGTTTTTTTGCTATTTTAACATTTTGGACAACAGTTTTCATAATGATTATGTGATAACGAGTTCTTATAGTTAACAAGCATCTTTGATATGCGGTCGGCACAAATATATTATATCATGCCTAAATTGGCAAAATGTTAGTTAACATAAATATGTCTACACCGCGGGTGTTATTTTAATTTTTCGCAGAAAAAAAAATAACGTTTCTTGTGTAAGTGTAATTTGTAGGGCGCTATTTATGTCCAACAACATATTTAGTATATTTTTTTCCCTCAACTTATTATATTTTTAATCGTTGTCGAAATAAGTTCTTTTTGCAATATTGATAAGAAAGTTTTTTTTTTAAATTAGTTCAATTTGCATCGAAAAATAAAGTACCCGTAATGTAAATCCCCCTAAAATCCGAAAAGGCCTTGTTTCAATTAGTTCACATTATCAAGGCACTACTCTACTTATAAAAAACTTTAAACTTTCATCGAAATCGTAGAAGAAAAATCACCCTTTTCTGGATCTATACTCCAATATTTCTTAACGCGCAAAAAAGCACTTATTTCAAGAAGAAACTTTTATGGCGAACAATTATTTTCAAAACTGAGCTTGCTAGTTGATCTTTGGTAAAATTTATTTAGCAAAGAGAAATAAACAGTTTGAAATGTTTGATTATAAACCCAGTAACAAAAAGGTTTTTTTGTCTCAAAAGAATCGGCCACCGTAATACCTTGCCTCCGCTTCTTTGTCGAAGAAGTTGTCATCAGAATTGAGAAACTAAGCCATTCCCACTCTACTGCATACCCCCTTCTTTACATAATGTTCGGCATTTCTTCTAGTTTCGGATTATTTCAACAATGAGGCCAGTCGTTTTGTTGCATTTGTGTGATATTTTTTATTTGACCCTTGCTTTTTTTTTATTCTTGCAGTCCCTTAATAAGTTTGACATCAAACATTTTCTTGTGCCACGTACGATTTTGATAGGGGTTTTTTGAAAACTTAATTTTTTTCCATAAAATCTCTTTGAAAATTAAATCTTTCTTAAAATTTCACCAATACAAATTTTTTCCACGCTTATTTTTAGGGGGTAGTATTAACACTGAAACGTTCTTTCTTTCGATAAATTCCTAAGTAAATTCGGCCAAAATGTCTGTTCTACCACACACGTTTGGGACATATTTTTCCATATTTTTCCAATTTATAATTGCAAGAAAAGTCTATAACTCTATTGTTATTAACGTTACGTTGGGTTTTGTGATATATTTACCAATAAAGCTCTTGTATGTGGTTTATGTCATTATACAACAAATATATTCTTGTAATAAAAATCTTATTAGGCTATCCAATATATGTAAATCGAAAATGTACAGAATGTGCTTCACAATTTATTTTAAAAGTAACATTACTTTTCACTTGCTCGCTTATAAGACGAGAAAAGGGTTTATATGGAGAATTTTAATTCTGCACAGACTGTACAATGTACAGTATCTAATTCAACAGAATTAGCTTAAATCAATTATTGTATTACACTCATACCCATTCAAGCTCTATCAAATAAAATAAAATACCAAACATGCAACTAGAAAAAATATCACAAAATTATAATATCATATAACGGTGCATGAGCGCGCATTATTTGTTCCAACAGATATGACGTTAAAGCAATACCCAACGTTCGCATAGAGGTACGTGTGCTTAGCAAAAATCGGGTAACTGATAATGTTTGCTCAATGAAGTGACTAATGTAAATAAATCGTGGCGTCGGCTAATATAGGCAATATGTCATATCAATTAATATTTATAGACTAAATTAGGTGATAGCCGATAACGATTCAATAAAAATAAAATCGAGCAGAATTTCCAAACCAACACTTTCAAAAAGTCATTATGGGTTAACCAAAGTAAGCTAATTTTGCACGCACTCTTCCTCGAGTTAATGCTCAAAAAACTGTTACCCAAACAAAGTAACTGAAGCGTCTTGTAATCACTTGTGCTGGGTTAAAAGGTTATATCTCCGTCATTACATATTGTACAATACAATACATAATACAATCACCGACCCATATAATAGATCCACAAAATCAGCACTTTTAAGCACTCGACAAACATTTTCTATATTTAGGTACGTTCATTCTCTCTCTTTTGCAGCCAAGAACGGCGCCATTATGAATTGGTTCCACTTTTGGCATTTAATTTTTCGCTTTTTCCTTACCTCTCCTAATTAGATTATTATACTCGTCAAATGGTGGAAAATTGGCAAAAGATTCGTTTGTCGGTGACAGAAAATTGATTCTAAAATAGACATCAGTCTGAAAGAGATTTTTCTTCGCAAATGAATTGCAAAATTCGTTAAACGAAGAATAAAGTTGAGTAACTTCTCTCTCTAACCAAAACTTTATTAATTTTTTTAATCGAATAACCCTCATTACGGTGAGACACTATATATGCGCAAGCACGTTTTGGATGCGATATATCTATACAACAACTTGACACTAATCGAAACTGTAAGAATGAGTATGAGTATCTCCTGCGATGCGACATGGAATTGAGATAATTTATATATAAATTTATAAAATCCAATTAAAATCCGTATGTTTGCAGTGTCAACACGACCAACAGCGACCGAAACGGGGTTCAGAGTGTGTTTGTTTTTATTGAAAAAATTCTCCACCCAAACGCATATGGATCGCTTTTGAATATTTAATGGCGACCAAAGTTTATGCTATACGAAAGAGGAGGCACCTATTCTAGATAAAGTTCTTTGTGAACGGTAGGCATGTGACGCTGATGATAATGATAATGATATCTCAACAAATTCAATTATAAAGACTTTTGCACAATTGCACATTCTCATTCAGCAGATATAAACACAATTTATTTCGGTTCGAAGTGGGGAACCAACATTTACTGTGACAATTCGCTTGCTTGCATAAAATTGAGAAGACGATGCAATGCAGAAAATAAAACGGAGTGTATTTGGTTTCAAAGATTCAGATGACATTAAATTCATAGGAAAATAAAGGGGTGTTGGCAAAATGATACTAGATAGGGACTAAGTTTTCTGCGAGAAATTCGTTATGTTATAATCAAATGTGGTAAAAAGATTTGTTCACCTAGTTATATTTTTGAATATGCTGATACAGAATAATTGAGACAAATTTTCCATGCGTAATTAAACCGTGTCAGTGGACATCCACTGTTTCAAGAATAGAGGTTAATTTCTTTACAAAATACCTATACGATGGCCGCTTTACAAATCTCTACAGATCTACTTTTTAGGGTTTTACAAAATGAACAAAAAACCGCCAGGGAATAGAAATATTGTTCAAACAGTTTGTCTCAGCAAATTATAGCCTTTTCATGTTTATTTAACGTATTGTTATATATGTTATGAGAAAACAGAACAACTTTAACAGCATGTAAAGCAAGTGATGGGACAAGAAGAGAAACCTCCTTTAATTAAATAAAAAACCAGTCCGACACCGAGTATATTATATTTATACCCTATCCTAAGGTGTATTTATTTTGACACATAGTTTTGTAACACCCCTTAATATTCTTCGAAGACCCATAAAAGTATATATATTTATGATCAGGACCAAATCCTAAGACTATTTAGCAATGTCCATCCGTACACAATTTTAAGGCCTTTAAAATTAAGCTAGGAAGCTGAAATTTGGACCACATATTCCCTGGGACTCCGAAATGGTTAAGTGTAAATTTAAATACGCCCACTGCCACGCCCACAATTTAGAAAAAAAACATTTTAGAGCTATTGTTAGATAGGTAGAGTGTTACAACCTTCATAAGATATGTAGCCACTACCCTCCTTTATCAGTTTGTCCTAAAAAGTTTTTTGCCACGCCTACCTTTTGTGGGCGTTTTTCACTAAAATGCTGTTTTTTGAAAAATTTCCATAGAAACCGAAAAAAATTGTTTAACAAGATATTTACCCAATATATCGCCCACACAAAGTTTTTGGCCACGCCCACTTTTTGGGGGCGTTTTTACAAATTTTTTTTTTTAAATTTAACAGAATGAAATGAGATGCTATCCATCATATAGGGATATGGATAGGGTATCATACTGTTCGCCCCAAGCGGACTGTAGCCTTTCCTTATGTTTTTTCTTAGCTTAAGAACAACAAAGCCGCCGACTCTGATGATCTACCAGTAAAGCTCTTAAAAAACGGAGGTGATGAGGACCTGATAACTAGAACCTCAGGTCTATTAGCGATCATATGTATATCTTGCTAGGCAGATCCCTGCTTAATGTCGTATAAATGTTCCTTTAAACTTACTGTTTTTTAAACATTTTGTTATGAAACACATTAATCGCCCCAGCAAATGGACATGGGAGCCAAATTCGACAAATTATGGAAAAGAGCAACGAATTTCAAGTCGAGACACATCATTTTATCACCCACTTCAAATCCGAATATGAAAGCAAACATGTTCAGGAGCACATGTTCTGCAATATCAATATGTGACAAAACTCGGTACGAAATACACCACTTGTTGGATGATTTGTTATTTGGACAAAATTGAATTGCTAGCCATATTTGTAATTAGAAAACAGATGAAGAGTAATAGAGCTTAAAAAACAAACAGACTTTTCAAAGTGTGTTTAAAAGAAAGAGTGTTTTGGAAGCGATATATTTTATTTAATTAGTTATTCTGCAACAACAGCATAAATATATTTCTATCGACGACGCATGGCAATTCTGTAATTTTGGTTGGTCTTGTTGATGATATTCCCACTCAATTTGATCCAAATTAGCATAAATCTGTCCTGGTAACGTGACCTTATAATCAAGCACAGCACACTCCATAGCGTACACAGTCAATGTCATTGTCCTTTCCAATGAATCAATAATCCATTAATTGAAGGAAAATTCACGTCCTGGAACGTGGAAGGTTATTAATTAGCTTTGAACATGCCTCTCACTAATTCTATTAACAGGAGTAAGAAACCAACCTCCATGTTTGGGGTTGTACCGTCGGGGTATTGTCCCTAACAAGAAAAAAATTGGATGAGAGTGACATCATCCTACGAACCGGAAGGACAAAGGCCTATGATTTGAGAATATGAACTTGGAACGTATATACGGTGCATATTCCTGGTGCTACTTAAGAAAGGGAAAATGTCCTCGAGCGGTATAAGGCAGACATTACAGCGAGCCAAAAGTAACAGATTCAGGGATGCAGAAAGGGATTTTTATTTTATAATTTGCAAGCGCAAAAAGTATTGTTAGTACCCTTATAAGGTTAGTAGTAACATAGCACGGGCATTAGGAAAATGGGAAATTAGATTTTGATTTTAAACCGAGAAGCGCTCACCTGGCCGTATCCGCTTTCAAAGTACGTTTTACAAAATCAGCTTAATATGTCAATGCGCCCCTATCGATGAAACTGGCGACCCAAGTAAAGGAGAGTCATATGACCTCCTGGAGGGTGCCTACAAAGCCTGTCCGGAGAACGATGCCAAGAAAATCAACCACGTGCTAATCGATGAAGTCATATTTCAAAGGGCAAATGGTTGACTGTGACCATTTTCTTGTAGTAGTCAAATCCAGTACAAATTTGTAACCGTCAAACGAAAAGAAACTACGAACTGCCTAAAAATTTAATTTTATTACTTATTATATTAATTATTTGAGCACCTGCCGGAGTAGATCTCTACTGCACACATAACAACCACGAGTGTCAACTCCTCCGTAGGTTACCAACCATGATGATGATGCTGAGTGACGATCTGACTACTTTTTGTGGCTGACTTGTAAGGAAAAAGATTTTTGTATAAGATATTCCTTAAAATTTTTATTTTTCTTTTGTGTAATTTCAATACTTTTCGCAAAGATTTTTTTTATATAGAAATTTTGTAAAATTTTAATTGTCGAAGAAAATGCAATTTGTTTGAGTTGAATATATGGACGGTTCCCACGCCTATTTTTAATAATATACACAGTTTTGTATTTGTTTCGCTGTTTGTTCTTCAAATCCTACTTCCATGTTTAATTTCATAACTCTAAGTCTTTTGGGTACTGAGTTAAAGAAAATGGGCGGCTACCACGCCCCCGAAATGGAAAATGAACACCTTTTTATATTATTTTCTGTGTTGCACCTAAAAGCAACCCTCTTGTAAGAAATCAGAATTGTAAGACTTTGGGTGCTGAGTTAAAGAAGAGGGGCGGCTACCACGCCCCCTGAATGGAAAATCACAAATGTTAGATTTTTTACTGAGTTTGCTCTGTAAACTTAATTACTGCGCCAAATTTAAGGTTCTACGCCGATTGGAAGTGCTACATAGTTTTGATGATCTGTCAGTGAGTCAGTGAGTTTGTATATTCATTGACTTAAATTTTATAGCTCTAGCTTTGTTGTAAGCGACGTTAGAGGGGGGAGGGTAAAAATGGCTTGAACTGTTTCCGGTAAATAAGGGTGTAGTGTCAAAGTTGCTAGAGAACTACCATGCACCTTAATTCTTAATACTTCATCCATACCAAGTTGTTTGTCACGCCCACTTGTTGGGTATTTATTTTTCTAAAATATAAGACAAACATTTCGTTAAAAAAAACAATGAAAGCTATAGGAATATGCCACACAAACAATGAATTGTAGTTTTGATTAAGCGCACTACATCGTTTTCATATTTTTTTTTTCGGTAATTTATTTCCATGATTCCACATCACAATGCAATTAAACTTCACATCTATCCTGCAAGATGTTCTGTGTGGGTTATTTCAAGGACATTGTCAAGGAAATCGAAGCCTGCTGTCTGACAAATGGATTTCAGTGCACTCGTGTAGTAGCTTGCTGCACACCATTGATTGAATATTCGAATAAGGTTTTACCTTGAAATGAAACAATATTGCAGCTAATCAATAAATGTTTTTCTGTAGGCAGTTGACTTATAGTAAAGTTTGTAAATATAAACCTACAATATAAGCGCTAATAATAATTATCGGTTAACTTGGCTTTAACGATTATAATCATAATGGGCTGTCAACTGGGGCGTATGTGCGTTAAATAGTTTAAAGAAATGTCAATATTTGTAGAATATTACTGAAATTGGTGGTGACATCGATTTTTATCTACGTATTTAAATCGGCAGTGAATCATGTTTATTGTTATTGCAACGTTGATTTATCTACACTTGCTGCCTTATCTTCATATTTATAGTAAAGTGCAATAACAATCTACATTTCTACATAGACAATAGCGAATGGAATGTCCAAACAATCACACGTTCAATTGTACAAATTTCTCATTTGCTTGTATAAAGGGTGAAGGCAAAAAGTAACGAGGACATTCGAATTGTGTTTTTGGCACTTTTCCAAATATTATTTCTTTTAGTTAATAGTGGCATTATGACAAAATATGGAGAACGCTCATACAAACCAAGCAAATTGCTGGTTATCAGAACAAATTTCTATTGGACACATAGAATACTGCGGAAAAACAATCTTAAAAGGACAATGTATTGGCTTTTCAAAATTAGATACATAGATGAAATTTGCTATGGGAAACATTGTACCTACCATTAAATGAATATTTATTTTTTGTTCACAATTAGAAACAAAATTAAAAATAGCTTAAACTAGTTTTAAGATCGGAAAGGAGTCTCATCGAGAAGGAAACCCAGACACTGAAGCGCAGGGGTAGATGTATTTAGGCAGCACTTCTAGCAAGGAGATCATGTAAAGAACGGCGAAGAACCAGTGTCACCAGTTTCGATATCCAGAAAAGAAGAGGTTAGCTGTACTGGCGGAAGAAAGCATGTTTTATGGTTTATGATTAGACAATTAGCTTCATATGTCTCATCTACAAGAAAAAGATCGTATCCTTGGTACCATATGAAGCTCTTAAACCTCTCTGCACAAAGTGGTACGCAGCAGCCCAGCCTCTGGCACAGCAGATAAGGGTTTCATATCAACAGATCAATTTAGCTACATGGGATATTGTCACCTTTGGAAGTTCCCATCATGCCATGATAGAGGCAGCAGTCTTCAACTATTAAAATTGAACTGAAGTCTTTATGGCTGTATACACGTCAGCGTTTGTTCAATCAAAGCAATCGAAAATGCTACAACACCACTTTCAATACTTAGATAATGGGCAATGGCACAACAACAACCTTCAACAAAGTATCGATGGAAGATGACTTATGCATTAGCTCCCTATGCCACCATTTAAGAGACGGTCCTCCAGAAACATATCGTGAAAACTTCTCAACTTTTCTGCAACAATATTATCGACAAGCATCTAAACCCTTCTAAACACGCACCACATTTAAGTACATTACGTTATATCTCCTCCAAAAAAAACTATACATATATAAATAAAATATACTTCGAGTACGGGTTGCAGATAACAATAGAGACGCAAGATCCAGTGATTGCCAGTGACCTTGGTCTATTATAACTGGAAGTAGTGTGTCCAGGATGGCAATTGATTTAAGGCAGCGAAGTAGTTGCCAATCACAACTTTGTTATAGAAACTAGAAGGAAGAATAAGTTGATCATTGTCTTTTCCTCGAAAGTGAGACACCTACGCACACGTAAAAAAAAACAATCGCTTCAAGTTTTCCCTAAATTTTACATGAATTGGGTTTTATAATTGATCCGAATCGAAGCATTTGACATTCCAATTGAGTAGGCAAATACACTGTCATTTCAAATAAAAAAAAAATAAAAAATTAGCTCTCCCAAATAAAATCAAAAAAATGTTACGTATACGCCTGGTGCACCCAGTTGAAAATGTCTTTCAATGTTGAAAGGACTTTTCTTTAAAAAATAAAAATCAATACATCTATCCAAACAACCAAGTCTCATTCCTGCTCTTGAACACGTTTTTCATTGCACACCATCACAAGCAGTTGCCAGAGCTTTAAACATTCAACTAAAGCCTGTTCACCCATTACACTAAACTTTCAATTTCCGTTTTTCCATTTCACCCGCACATCACGGGAACGACACGTTCGTTCGAAGGAGAAAACCCCAACATACAAGTCTACGACACAATTCAATCAATAAAAGTGAAAACAAAACAGCTATAAATGCAAGTAGAATTCGCTAGTTGCAAGTGCAAGACTAACAAAAACAATCAGATTAAATAACTTCTATAATTTTTTTTTTAGATTGCACTTTGATATTACTGTCATCCTGTAGTTATGTATGTACCACCGATCGAGTACCTCGCCATCAGCCTAAACTAAACACAACAAATGCAATCGCTTTTTTGAAGAGTAAGGTCGTTTCCGATGTAGCAACATTTTAACCGCATTACCATTAGTCATTCGGGACTGGGGTGACGCTGCAGCACATAAAGACACCTCCTGAAGTTCAAAAGCAATATTGTCATCTTTCGTGACACAACAGGACACGCTGGCGCTCCCATATTTTGCTCATGACCCGCCATAAGTAAGGTACTTCTTGTTGATTTATAAAGTATGAAAATGAGACTTTTTCCCCTCTTTCGACGGGGGGTGCACGAAAAAAAATTATTTAACATTCACATGTGACTGCTGGGGAGAAAAAAAATGTCACATGCTATGGACAAATTTGTACAGTTCATTTCATGTGTCGCGAGAACGATGTGGTCATGCAAAATTCATAGAAAATTAACTGAATATTTTTAATGTCATTAATTTCATTGACCAGCACTGCAGGGGATGGGAAACCTTTTGTATACAAATGTGTACATAAAATGGCAATTAATGGGTAAGGAAAATATAAATAAAAGGATCACGAACGGAGACATTAAAGTATAGTTGCAGAAAATGCAATGGACCAAGAAATATACATAAAGAAAGGAAGTTCTCATATCGATGATGAGAAATATGAATCTGACCCACAACCAAGAGAGAGTACAAGTAGAGCTTTGGTGCATTTAAACGATTCATTCTTCAATGTCATCTTTTGTAGAGCAACTCAGCTTGACAGCTAGTGATGGTGCATTTACGTTTCGCATTCCGTCTGACATTAATTTCTTAGTTTATTATTTTATTATTTTGTGAAGCACGTAATTCCAAATGTTATTTTCTGAAAAAAATTTAAACCATACCATAACAAAGGAACTTCATTTACAACTAAAAATTGGTTTTCCTTTGACAGATGTTGTATAGTTTCAGAGACATCGTTCTCTGAGGAACTGCATTTTCTAGATTTCAAAGAGAAACTGCCGAAAGTCGACAATATTCTTGAAGTTGGTTTATCAGAGGAAATATATCTGTCAAATCTAGTAATGCAGCAAATCTGCTGAGGGAGAATGGTTCGAGATATAATTTAAGCAAAGAAAATATTCATAAGAGTTGCGAAAAGAATAAATATCGTAACTGCACTGGAATGGACTTTATGTAAACTTTACGTTTTGCATATTTCTTTCAATCGACCAAATTTGGAGCATCATTTTAGGTCCGCTGAAATGTATTAATTTTGATATCAAACGTTATGCTAGTGACAATTAATGAATTAACGACATCGACTATATCATTTAAATCAGTCTACGCCGATGACAAAAATCACGCCCAGGCATCGCGATTTCTAAATATTACCCTCATTCTCTCTTCACTCCATTCCACGACGAGATTATGATAAGGATTACATGGATCACAACCCTCCAACTTCACTGGATTCCTACTGGTCCGTCTGTGGCGTTCGCCGGTTCGATCTCAAAAAATATCTGCAAGCATCCCGATTTTGGATCACTTCATCATTGAGGCCAATCAAATGCTGGTGTTTCTGCATTTGTGTTTTTAGGCCTGCCTCATTCTCTAATTAGACTTAGGCTTAAGTGTACAATTCCCATGTACATATTAAGCTAATTTATGCTATTTTTGTCATGTTTTTTTCTTAGTAAATAAATTAATATGCCAATATAGCCATTTCTATAAAAAAGCTAGAGGGCTCTGAAATATGCCTCATTAACTCTATAGAGACTCAATATGTTTACGAATAAAAACTTTCAACTTTACAAAATATACAAATACATTTATAAATGATCTCCTCTCTGTTACTTCTAATCCTATTCATTCCTTCTCCGATGACAGTACCCTCAGCTTTATATATTCGTTTCCTGGGCAACGCCCTTCATCGTTGGGCGTTGAACTGGAACGGCAAGGTATGTTAAGCTCATTAAATTTCGATCTCGACATCATACTTAAATTTGTAAAACCAACAGAGTGTCTGCTGTCATTGAAGCGAACCCCTAATTCTCTGCCATTATCCATGGATGGCACTTGCATCGCTGAAACCGAACGACTTTCCATTCTCGGTATGTGTGTTAATGACAAACTTTGTTGGAATGACCACATATTCGATGTCGCCAAGAACGCTACGAAATGTCTGGGCTTCCTTAAGAGATGCAAGAAATATTTTACCCCTTCTGATCTGGTTAGAATTTACAAGGCGCTTATTCGCTCCAAACTTGAGTATAACGCTCATGTCTGGTCCGGACCTCCACTTACATATTTGGAGCTACTTGACAGGATTCAAAAACGTGCGGTAAATTTTATTGGCTTGTCATTGTTTTATCGGTATTTCCACCACAAGTGCTCAAATGAAATAGACAGTTGCATTCCACCCCTACAGCAATTAAACCGCAATTCTCGCCATGCTAGGAATGCACATCAGTTTACCCTTAGCCTGTATTTGGACGTACAGTGAAATACAAGGATTCGTTTCTTAACCGTACAACGCGAATGTGGAATGCTCTACCACGATATGTTTTTCCCTCATATTACAGTTTACAGACATTTAAAACCAACGTGCATCGGCATCCCCCTTTTCCTAATCCTTCACTTTCCTAATGCCCGCACTGTGTTACTTCATTAAAAGGGTATCCAAAATCTCTTTAGTGCGCGTATATTATAAAAAAAAATCGTTTTATTCATAAATATGATGTAAATTAAGCTTCTTTAGAATTTGCCTATATACAAATATGTATATACCTATATTTATATTTAAAATAAAAAATAATATGCTACCTAATTATTTATTAATCAAGTTGTTCATGTTGGTAATTTACAGCCTGATAATCTATAAAATATGGAAGATTTCAGACTTCCTTTATTTTCAACATGTAGATCTCAAAATATTTTAGTTCATACAGGTTTTAAATTATTTAATAGTTTTTAAGAAATTGCTCGTGTAAACAATTTTTATAAGTGATAAGAAAATGATTAATTAGTTTTAAGTATTTTTATGTAAGAAAAATAGATGATACAAAATAAAGTAGTTTTTAAGGCGATAAAAACTGTCACATCGAATTATAAATATAAAATAAGTTTGGGAATAAGACCACCTTTTCAGGTCACTTTAGACATAAATGTAGTTTTTTTGCGATATAAAAATGGGCCATTTCAATTCACCAAATTAATCTTTGTTTTAAAAATACAGAGTGGTCTGGTTTGGGAAATAAATCTTTTCTAAGTTTAATATGCATATGTTAACGCTATGGTGACAAGCCCAGAATGACATAGTGAAGTTTTTCAGTCATCTGTGTGTAACTAGATGGAACATGATATAACGGATTCAGTGAAACTGGAACGCAAGAAGCAAGATCATGCAAGGATTGTGATCACTGGAAAGCCGCTTACTCTAAATAAAATTAAGTTATGTCTAGATGGGATAAATCATTTATTTCTTGTTTTACTAATAGTTTGACCGTATACTATAACAAATTTTTTTTCTTATAACAATTTATTAAAAAGTCGAATAGAAGCAATTTATTAAAAAACATAACTAGCTAAAGTAGTATCTTTACTTGAAACTCCGAAATGTGAAGGGTTTAGGATGATACCCATTTGCCATTTTTATCGAAAGCTTTTAAAAAACTCGTATAGAAGCAAATTATCTTTGCAAACAACTTTGCTTAACCAAGTCGTGCCAAAGACGTATGGTAAACTTCGCACTCTATGGGCAACATGATCTCTTACACCTTTAGCTCCTCTTGCTCGCTTAAACCTTCATAGTCTCACACCTTTTGCAATAACGATTATGCCACTATTAGAAAGCGTAATATTATATTAAAAGGCATAACGTAGATTTGACCATATGTCTAGAGATCCATAAGACCTCTAAACCTCTTGATGTGAAGCAAAGGGTGGACACAATATCAAGAAATAAAGCATGCAAAATACTTAAAAATCAATATACTGAAGATCCTGCCTTAGATTTTAGATTTAGATAAACCATTCCTTGCCAGCTGATCAATTTTCAAATAAGCAGACCTATGTAGCTCTGATGCCGAGAATCCAGCAGTATCTTACATTTTATTGGCCCTTAACAGTAAATGATAAAGATCAAAGGAACTCATTTTCAAATACCAAGTACTTTTCACAGTACAAGCGAAATTTATTTAAACCCTCATTAACAAAAAACCAATTTCTTTAATTGTGTTCCCTTAGTTTCCATATAACGGAAGCCGTACTTTACCGGTATTCATAGAAAATAGGACGCCTTTGTAAGTAAAATCGACATCCACCCTGCACAGTATTTCTCAACAAGGGTCGATAGCTCGAGTTACGAGAAGAAGTAATACGTTATTCCTTTGAGCAAGTTAAATTCACTTGCGTTATTTTTCATATTTTGCATAACTAGTTCGTTTTGCTTGGCTCGTCGTACATTACCCAATCCGATTACCTCATAGTTAGACGATTGTGCAAATGTTTTCCTATAGAAAACTTGTGACCGTTTCTACAAACTGCAGTGAATAGAATGTATTCATTTCAATTCAATTTGTTTGTTTTTAGTTTTAGCCGAAAAAAAGTTATACTGCGTACGTCAAATAAAAACTTTTAAGTGGTACGGGTCGGATTTGAACCGGGTTAACCTTACTTGGTAGTCCAAAGCACTTTATCACAAACTGGGCTCCAACAAAAGAAAAATTCGGACGGATATTTGGTCCTATCTGTGAGGAGTGCGAATGGAGAAGATACAACTGCAAGCTCTTTGAGCTGTACCAAGATGTGGATGAATTCTAAAATGGTAATAAACTACACTACATTGACTGTTCCACATCGAGCGAATATCCAATAAGGCTCCAGCCGAAAAGATCTTCAGTCCCAGACCCTAGGATTTACAGGATGGACCAAACCTTTGTTGAGTACTTGGTCTTATTTAGAAGGACAACATTAGACATCTCGCGGCGTTTTTATCTGTTTTACTTAATATTTTTAAATTACTCTATATATTTTTAACACTTTGGATACTTGGGGTGGCACAAGGAAGACTGCAAACCTGCGTTTTATAAAACCGCCAATATCTCAAAAATTAATAAGGGGAATTACAAAAAAATTTACTATTTTTTCATATACAATTTTTTAATTATTTTTTTTTTTTCATATAATTATTTTCTAAAATTTAAATTAAATTCGTTTTCTCAAAAACGGCTCTAACGATAGTTTTTGTATTGTTAATAAAATACGCAAATTTACATCAAAATCGTTAGAGCTATTAAAAAACGCATCTCATGTACCGAGAAAGTTTCTTATGACGCAGTCATTCACTTTATTTTGTAATACACTGGTACTTAAAAACATAATACCCTCGAGCCCCATTTTAAGAGAAATTCCGTCCCTGGAAGAAAAATTTACTTTCCAATTTCTGTATAAATTAGGTGTCGCTACATTTGCCACTGCATTTGAGTGTAAAATGAGATACTCAAAAGATTTTCACTCAAAATAATAACCAAATGTTCGTATATTACATTTTGTTGTTTAAAAGATTGGCAGAAGTTGGGGCAGTACTCGTGTGATAAGAAGTAACTATTGATAAATCTTATCAAAATTGACTTGCAAAGTTTGTTGCCTAAATAATTTATTATATATTAACAACAAATACGAAAATATAGGCGTCTACGAGTATCTATCTGTCACAGTTGCCTGGACGCTAACGAGAGCGAACCCGGGTTTCACCATCTCAGCGGCATCCAGATATCGTACACTAGACAAGCAATTCTTTAATGACCTCGTGAACATATTCGGCTTAGTTTTAAGCTACATTCCCTCCGTTTCTCACAGGTCCCGTGAGTGGGGGCAACAAAAGGGCGCTAATTACGACTTACAGTTTCCTTGGAACATTAAGCATGCTGCAAGCTTATCTTGGAAAGATACACCATCCGAACGAGTGTGGGTTTGAAAAGAATTTTGTATTAAAACGTGTAACATTGTTTCATTTCCAATGAAATCCGCACAAATTTCTAAAAAGAGAATTGAATGCGCCAGTGACTAGATGCTTGGCCAAACCTAGCCAATCGTAACAAGGTCAAACTTGGATGGATATCTGGCCACCAAGGTACTGCAGGTCACATGCATAACCTTTTCGATATGTTTTATCTGCTATATAATAGATAACGATTAATAGTACATTCAGTTAACGGCTAGGAACCCCCCTTATTAGAAATCACCTCGCTAGGTACATATTTAAGGCCTTCCGTTGTACTTAGTATAAGTGAGTAAGACGTGCTGACAGCACTTTCAGTTTTATCACAACTGTCGACCTATTCGAAATTTCAAATCCAATCCGATCCAATCCCTTACATAGTGTGAGTGAATTACGATTTTGGGAAGTGATTAGGGGCAAGCGGCTTACGAAGTCATCTATTTTCAGAACTAATTGGCGCTATCGATAATCAACTGTAATCAATTCAGTTGAATTATTTCAAACACCTTTGATATATAAAAGCGAAATTGGTCTATACGTAGTCTTGTCAAATTAAGGCTTTACAGGTGGTGGAACCAACATTACATCGCCTATCTTCCATTGCAGTGACGTTCATTCGTTGCGGGTGTTCTCCGCACACCTTAAACATTTTTTTAACTTTAATGTGTAAACAAAAAATGACTAATATCAAAGAATATAGAGATATCAAGCACAAGAAAACGCGTCTCATATAAAGGTTTCTACTGAATTTTTTTGAATGGCGGTACGAAAATTGATAACCGCTCTCGCAGCTTTTGCTATTGTCTTGCTTTATCAAGAACTTTTTAATTTTTTGCTCAGAGAACTTAATAAACCAGTCCAACCAACGAGATACAACACACATAGCGGCACAGTCATCCAAACGATAGCACGACGAGCGACGAAGATACCTCTTTATGTCTATACATTCAGGAAAACTCAAATATACACACAGAATATCCTGTATTTATGAGCGGCGCTAGGTGAGGATCGCGAGCATTGCACAGTTAAAGAGCTTTCACTCAAATATTTTTCAGTCGGTTTTTTTTTTGTTATTCAAGATAGAGCTTTTTGTGCCCAATCAATTTAGCTCACTCTCTATCAATTCATACAAACAATAATGTAATATTCAATTATAATTTACTGATCCAATTTTTACATGCGCTTTAACGAGTCATAACTCATATTTAAAAGGTTAGGCAAATGGAAGCGTTTTTTTTGCACTATAAATCTCACGAAAACATGTCTAGTAGTAAAAAAAGAGATAATACGGAGTAATTATTTAGAAACAAAAAAATAATAATAACGCTTAATTTCAAAACCGCTTACCACAAAAATTTTAAATCTTATAAGATGACGAAATATAAGAAATCACGTACGTACAGCGTGCAGCGATCACAGGCTCAATTTTTGCAGACAAGGGTTTAGGGTTATCACTCCTTTTGGCCAGAGCGATATAATCCACTACTTGTTTGATTTGCGAGCGACGTGATTTGACTTTTTGAAATTTACATTCACAATGTGTCAGCGACTGGCATCTGAATAGCAAAAATACCTCAGTACCTCAACCTTCTTTCTGCACGCGGCATGTACCGCTCACGCAACTTAGTTGCTCCGCTCGGGGGTTGTGCTTTTCGTCAGGCAGGCGCCTATGGCAACAGTACCTGAGTGGACCGCTACACGGGATTTAGGGATTTCAATCCTCTTTCCGCAGGCGTTTCGATTTTGGAATGAAAATAATGCTAAATATTTAGAATTCGGCTTTATTTCGTTTGGCTTTATTCATGTCACCGAAAAAATCAGGCAAATAACAAAGATATTCCATTGAACTCCAATATATTCTGATTATGTCGAACAAATGACTGAATAAAAAAAAAACCAAATATGTGAAGTTTGTAGACAAAAATTATTTATGAAGTTAAAAATATGTCAACTATTTCTGTGCTTCAGCGATAAACAAAACAGACCCTAGGACAAATGCTCCACAGTCATTATTTGAAGTGAAGATTTTGTGGGCGGTCCTAATTCACAGTTTCTTTAAGTGTTAATTTTGATATACTCGGCAAGGAACCGAGAGAAAAAGTGCGTATGGATATGGATTAGATGTGTATGTGGCAGTCCACTGATGATCCCAAACCACCACATCTGGGTGAAACTCCTTTGAAAAAATAGGTCGCAAAAATCATTAATTGGCATAAAGCTACTAGGGATTTTTTGGGACTCTTTAGGAGCGATCAGACGGTCATCTAAACGTAGAATTTATCCTAAAGTAGTCTGCCGTCTGAAATAAACAAGTTTTCTGACGTCAGCATGTCATCCGGATGACAAGTTTGGATGACCGTCTGATCGCACCTTTTGACATGTTTACAACTCGGCGGCAAAAAAGGAGTGGAAAAGAAATTATATTATATTATACTGACTGATGAATATTGGTTTTAAACAGCTGTGGGTTAAAGATATGGTGTACTCCATATGATTCTCCAAATATGACAGTACGTTCAAAATAGGCTTTTGTGTAAACTGATTAGTGAACTATTATATATATGGCAATTAGGATGATTTTGCGGAAGAAATGTTTAAGGGGCGGAATGTAACTATCCAAATCTATTGAGCACCAATGAAATAAATTATAGCTTTCTATATTTATTTTACAAAAACAAAAGAATTTCCCAAACTTCCAAAACTAAATATATATACAAAAATAAAGTATACCAGCGAACCAGTGTAAACTCAAATTCTTTCTCTCCCGGCAATTGGTAGGTTTTTACATAAATTTTTTTTGTACACGTTACTTTTTTAAATTAGTTGAATGGTACAGCCACACGAAGTCCTAACGATATCCTTATACATTTCATGGATTTATAACAAAACAAATACTACACAACACATCACATCATACTGTTGTGATTCGTTAAAACTAACATTAAATACATGATTTACATTCCATTCCGACTTGGTTTTGCATAACAATCTCCACCCCTTCTAAAACCATAAAACATATGTATATATCTCTTTAACTATAAACAATACAAAACAAAAGGCATCTTTACAATGAAAAATGTTTAATTAGCCTTGTTCGTCGTCCTCTGACATCCACTTAACCATACTCGTAAATGTGTGTCGGAATCTAACCTCATCTGAAATGCATAGCATACCCGCAGCTAAAAGACATGCTCAGCTCAACCAAGGTAGCTTCAAGGCAATATTCTTCATAGTCCTGAACGACATTATTATTAACGATTGGGATTGTTCAACACAGCAGAACACATTTCCCAAATCGCCTACCATTATCCGAAATAAAGTGTACCCATGCAAGCTGATTCGGCTAGCACAACATATGTCGTGTTGTATTGACGATGATCTGATGTCGCCCATTAGAAGGAAAATAATAAATAATCCCCCATTACGCCTTTATATACATGATAAATAATAAAAACCTAATGCATCCAAAAATCCGTTTTAGGAACATGATACAAATGTGCATTGCATTTCACGCACTTTAAGTACAAATGCCCTTACAATTTTTAAAAAAAAAAAATGTTTAATTTTAAAAAAGCAACAACTAATATTTTCAATTTTAATATCACGAAATTGAAAATGCGTAAGTTTATGTATGTTAACACAGACAAAATGAGGAAGGACACTCATTTCGAAAATAATATTTAATAGTTTTTTTGAATCGATTTTCGATTCAGCGAAAAAAGAATTAGTGCTTAGCACAGGAAAGTTGCGGTAACACACGTATATACTTATATAGAGTTCGAAGTGATATTCATATTTATGTCGGCCTGCAGCAAATAGTGGGAGAGTCCTTTCATCGTTGATTACATAAAAACTTTTTTTGCTTTTCTTAGTAGCAACGACAGAGGGTTTTTAATTAAACTCATACTTTACTTGGTTTGGTAAACACTTCACTTTCAAAATTAAACAGCAACAAAAGTATGTACTTTCGTTTTTTGTAAATTTTATTTTTAAATCAAAAATAAGAAAAAAAAAATACTCGAAATTAAAGTTCGAAAAATAAAACAAAAAATATTTTCCAATTTGATAGATGGAAAACCGAATAAAAAACGAAACGGCACACTTTTTACCCGCGCCGCACACGTTAACCGTCTGAGAAAGGATGCAAAGGGACAATACGATATCGCTTTCACTAGAACTAGATTTTCCCAAATACATAGACAGCCAGTGCGGTGTTGAGCTTTTTGGGTTGATTATCGTTTTTCGTTCGCTTTCGTATGCGGTCGGGATGGTGAGAGTGCGACAGAGAAAGTATATCTATTTGATGTAGGTTGATGTTAAATTTGTAAAGAAAATAAGCTGAGAGCTTTCTTGTTGCCTTTCTTTTGTTTCTGTTTGTTTGGATTCGGATGTGAAATTTGTGAAAATTATTCCGTGCTTGAATGAAAACTGACGGTATACGAAGAAAATTGTTGTTGTAGGTACATACTAGCAGTTATGTGCATAAAAATAAACAAAACAGAGAAGCACGAGGCAGTGAGGCGACCGGGAAGTGTTGCCAGACTATATTATTTTCTTATGAAAAATAAATCATCTGAAAGTAGTCCAATAAATTTTTTGGGAAACTTCTACAGTGGTGTGTGATTTAAAAGCCATTTACATTGCCATTCTTCGGCTAAAGGGGAGTGACTGATGTAAGCAACTTATAGAAACCATTTGGACTACGTTTCTCAGCTCACTTATATTCACTTAAAAGTATTTTCCTCAATCTGTGATTTCCATTTCCTCTATTTCTCTGCAGTTTCAGCAGAAGTAATCAACTGGCAGTGACCACTGATTGTGTAGTTGGTTGGCTCTTTTTACATATAACTAAGTCCAACTAATCTGTATGATGCACATGTGCTGATTTAGCCACTATGCCGCAGAGAAAAATTTAACAAACGCCATGTACAATCAGTAGACTACCTTAGCCATAGGGACTTTTTAAAGTAGTATATGGCTATCGTCGTCTTCTAAATGCGTTCTCTGATTTTTAGTATCCAACTGAGTTTTGCTAAAAAGAATTATTCCCAGGTATTTAGCGTGGTTTGAAAAGTAGTGCAAAAAAATACCCCCAAAAGTATGAACTGAGGGATACTTTGTATCTTAAGGATGTCAGTTTATATTTAGTTGGTTGGAAGATAAGCTCAAATAGCACTAAATTAACAGAATTGTCTAACAAGACTCATCATAGGCACTCAGCTTTTTTTATCAACGAGGCAGATGGACGACTACACGGACACCGCCATTTGATTTTAAATTAATTTTTTAATAAAAATCTAGCTTTGAGTTGAGTGAGCTTCAACCAAGCATAATTCAGTTAATTAATAATTGTCTTACCTTCTTGAATCGCAATACATATACATATATGTCTTACATTTTTAAAAATGTTGACACCGTGGGAATCCATAACACTACATGCATGGCAAGAACATTTGTTCTCAACTAAGCTTCCATATTTATTTTAAGTTAAGGGATGAAGAACCGCACCAACCTACCACACCAGAGTGCAAGCTTTTTAACAATATGTTAGGTACATTTGCACCAAGAATGTACTCTGTATCAAAAAAAATTATTTGTAATGAATGGAAAGAGCTTTACTCTACCACACTCTTGACTAAAGGAATTTTTAAAATAAAATGTAGGCCCATTCAGAATTGTTTATAGGACATGTGCGTGAAGAAAGAGATGATTTAAGAGAACGCAATAAACATTTGAAAGAGCAGCCCACAGGAAAGCTCCTCTGTGGGTCGCTGTCTTTGGGGACATTAGTATGCATATAACACACAGAAAAGTGTGAGAGCTCAAATTAAAAAGAAAAATAACCCATAGACATACCACAATTATCCGGAGGTTGGCTGGGATTTTCCTGACTGCATTATAAGTTGTTACAGCATTCAGGTAATTATATGTATAAAAACAATTACATTGCATTATCTTTCAATTCCAGAAACACTACACATTGGTTTTGGAAATTACTCTTGCATTTAGTTTTTATTACCCATCCCTGTTTATAAGCATAGTGAGATATGGAACGAGTGTGGTGTGGCGGTTGAGATTAAAGATTAAAAAGACGTATGCTACGCCTACTGTCAAACAATGGTTGTTGTTTTTTTAAGATTTTTTTTGAGAGCGACTAAATTTTTTAACAAAATATTTACCAATACAAGGTTTTTGAACGAAATATAATATTTGTAACAGAATTTAACAGAAAACGAAATCCAATGTAGTCAATTCAAAGTTGTTTTTAGCCCCCCAAGTTGGCTGTAGCATTTCTTTTTGTTTTCTATATAAAATTAGTCCCAATCAAAGCGTGGAGCAGCAACCACATTTATTTTTAAATAGATCCTGAACAGGCTTCGTGCAGCTCGACAATTAGCGGAGGACGTGAACTGCCATAAAGCAGACTTTACTGTAGATCTAATGTTTACTTCGGTGATTGCTAAGGGGCGCCTATCTGAGTGCGGATATTTCGTATAAGAGGCAGAAATTCGAGGCAGAAATTCGCCAACATCAGCTGGAACATAGTTGCAGCTAGGCTAGACACCTGAATATGTCCTCTCTGTGAATATCTTAGATGCCTCAACAACGGGAAAATATTGTGGCAAGATTCAAAATTGAACGATTGCATTCGCATCAAGGACCTTTGCCGATTGTGTATTCCTCAACTTATCGAGAAGTCCCTTGCAGCCAGCATCATGTGCTGAAGGCCAGTCGCATAGATGCCCAGAAGCTGTGAGAGGCGCCGCAACTAATGTGCTGGGTTTTACCCGATTATCACAAAAAAAAACTTGTGGTTTGATGAAGAGTGCTGAAAACCTAACAAGAGCAAGACGAGCGCGCGATCGAAAAATAATGCTAGGACATTTAACAAAGAAGATTATAAACAAGAATTGCCCATACCCGATCAAAATGAAGCGGTAATCGAGGGCAAAATAAAGCATATGCTGTGAAGAAGGGGCATCAAACAATATGCAATCGGACAGAACGTCACATCCGTCAGCTATAACTTTGCGCTAGTAAGCAACGATAAGGTAGACAACCTCGGCTTTGCTATCAAATCTGAAAAAGACAACACTTCGCAGAAATCAAACGAAAAATAACGCTACCACTAAGAAAACTCTATTCAAAACCTTAATGATCCCAGTTTTGCTCTATGGAACTGCAGCGCCCCGTCACAGTATAGGGTATCGAACTACATACCAACTTCACCTGGTTTATAGTCTTTCCATATCTGATTAACTTACTGATTAAAATTCCCTGATTAGTTTCATTAGTATTTTTACACACAGTTAATCAAGCTTTGAGCTTCTTCACACGTAGTTAGTTGATTCAATGAAATTAGTCATCTCTGTTGTTTTCTTATCAGTCAAATTCAACTGGTACGTCACAAATTCTGTGCCAATCATAACGTTTGTCAGGAAAAGAAAACATTCTTGTACATAGTGGTCGTACACGTTGAACTCATAGTGAGTTCAATAATTTACCGAGTTTAACTTACTATTTTCATATTGTTTGTAACTTGTGTCACGAAAACATGGCTTCCGACACAATAAATAGCTCAATCATTATCCTTATATCGTTTACGTCACGATTTTCTAAAGCTTGTTGTTACTTTCAGTAGCTAATGTTGAAGTCATAACACTTTTTTATTTACGTTACAACACATTCGATTAGATAGAGTAAGGAGACTAAAAATAAATAAATTCTGTCCTTAATTGGCCGAAGAATGCTGTTATGCATCGATTTTTTAGTCGTTTATTGAATCAGAAATAGTTATTGCAAAAATCCACCGGTTACGATCTCAATCTTTAATAAAACCCGCCCTTAAAGTTATCTCATAAAATACATATTCCATAAGTACATATACACATATATGTCATGTCATTGTAAAGTATGTGATATTTTTCAGACGAAATAATACCAATTGACTTTTTTTTCGTCTAACAATAAGACACAATTTTTTTCTTTTGGTTGTTGCTTTCCTAATTTCGTATGTAATGAATTTTCAATTAGTTTTTTTTCGCGCCAGTAATTGGCGTTGCTATCTTATTATAACTTTTTATTGTTTTACTTTTACTGAGCACGAGATTCAGTGGTAAATTAAATGAGTCGATCCTTTAAAAAAGAATTAAATAAGTCAGTCGAAAATGGAAGGTAGACTTTAAACTGATAAATCTATGTGGAATGTAATTGCCATTCAGTTACTAAACATACTTTGTTGATAACAATTTTTCCTTAGCTTGACGAGCAGAAACCGACACATTTGCGAAATTGTAATAATAAAATTGACAGGAAAGATTTCCCTAGTTTGAACATACATTTTAGAGTAGCAGTTAAGTATGAATAAATTTCTAGTTCTGATACTTCCGATACATTGTTCCGTTTAGAATTGTTTTATTAAAAGGTAAGAAGTTTTTTTACCACCACCAGAGACTTCCAAAGGGTCATTTAAGAAGTGCCAGCCTAGTGTGTGATATTTAGTTTTAGCTAAAGCTAATAGTAAGTGTCCTTTTTATTCAGTAGTCTTTGCAACTTTATGATAATGACATAAAAGCTTCAACAATTTTGAAGCTGAATGCGCATTGCCAAATCAAGTCGCATTTTATGGAAAAATTGCGTTGAGCGATGGGGCTCGATTTTTAGCTCAATGGATATGGCAATAAGCAAAATTGTCGTATTTGGAGCGAAGATGATCCATATGAGATTATCGAAACGGCGTTACATTACGAAAAATGTACAATTTTGCGCGGTCTGTGGGTTAGTGACCATATGAACCATATGTTCTCAAAAATGTGACTAAACAGCGAGTTATGGTCAAAGGTATTTGCTATGGAGCTTGATTAATAACTTTTTCATTCCCCGATTAAATGGCAGGAATATAAAATACATATGGTTATACAAATCAAACAATCAGTTTATCAATTCCGCGTAATGGACTTGCAAGACTACCCAACAAATTTTGTTTTTTTTTTTTTGGATTTCGTAACATAGCTAGTCTACGCTGATCAACAACCATCCAACCGGGTAGAAATGCTTGAAAAAGTGGTCTCAGATTTGTATCTCATATGACATTCTTCAGATCCACCAAACTGTGTTTAGAAATTGCATCAGAATGAATTCTCTCAATTGAACACAAATAAATTGTTATTCTGTACTGAAACTCCCTTTGAAACAATACCGACATGAGGCTGTGTTTTAGATTTATTGCAGGTAGCCACATCTTGGCGCAATTCGTCAGATTAGACCACTTTTCAAACTTTTTGCATTTTATCACAAAGATCGACTCAGTCTTTCCTTTTTCACAAACTTTAGCGGGGAATAGTCCTCCAAAACAAGTGATACATGAAGAGTAGAGTCGTGTCTGGCCAGCTCGTCGGCTTTATCATTTTTTATTCCTATGGGCAGCAACAAAAACGAGAAAAAAGATTTTGATACGACGGCTTGCCCGGGGCCGGGATCTTAACAATCCTCAAGGAGCTTAGATGGAGCCAATGTTGAACTGCCTGATCATGAACGAAGAAAGACGCTTTTTGCTCGTCGACGAATTCAAAAGTGGAAAACGCAAGAAACGTTTAAGAAGACGGGGAGTTTGAATATTATATGATTTTAGCATTGATCCAGGGAAGGTATGTTCAGTATCAGATATTTCCAATTTCAACTGTTCTTAGAAGGGAGCATGGGTACGTCTTTACTGGCTTTCCCTTAAGGTATGCCACTTGAGATTTCCACAAGGAGAAGGAGGAAATAGTAATTGTAAATTTTCCAGGAAATCCTTTACTCGGTAACAATTAATTTCGTTTCTTTCCAGTGTGCAGGTTTCGGGATTTTCTCAAAAACGGCACCTACGATTTTGATGTAATTTCGCACATTGGACACTTTTAACAACACTTTTAATTGTTCGAAATACAAAAAATTATCAATTTAAATTTAAGCAAATCGTTACATGAAAAAAAAATTTAAATAAAATTATTTAGAAAATCTAAGCATGCAGATTTGTTTGAGTTTATAGCATACAAAAATCTGTAAATTTTTTTGAATTTCTCTTTATTAGTTTTCGAGATATTGGCCGTTTTATAAATTACCGTTAATCGATTTTTTTTCCAAGTATCTTATATACAAACTTTGAAGCAAATCCATCGAACCGTTTCGCCATACGGCGCCCGGACAGACAGACCGACGGACGGCATTTGCGGAACCACTTTTTTGGACTTCTCTATAATCGTAATATCATCCCTCATACTCAGTTCGAGTTCGACATTTCCACACGATCGCAATAACTTTCTCTCTAACGTATACGAGAAAGTTAAAAAGGATTGGTGTGTACTTTGGATATAATATTGTTGTTGTCTAATTTTACAAAATATTTAAGGGTATCGATAATTTGATATCTGAATTTGTGCAAAGGACTAAACATAAGTAATGCTCATTTTTTTAGAGTAATATGAAAACAAGAGACCTCTCGCATCAAACAAATTAATAATTCTCCTTAACATACCACATATTGCATTTCTTATCTAAACTTTAACCAAGTGTCTAGACACCGGAACAAGTGCAAGTTCACACGCTTTAAATACATACATAGCTTTAAAGGTCGCTAAGGAAATACAACTGCGTAGAAAGTCTACCGGTCTTCTAAAAATAACTAAACACAGGATGACACCAACACGTCGTGGTGGCATCATCGTGTTGCTTATAAGGACAACGTCATCTCATAGAAAAGGGGGGTGCTTACCAAATTATTAACTCTCCCAAGGAAAATTAAAATATTCCATTATCATCATCATTTTGTCACTCTGTTTGCAGCCATTGGCAGCATTTTTCAGTAGAGTCACGAACATGCCATATTCGCTCACCGTATCTAGTTTCTTTTTTGTTTGTTTGATAAGATTAAAACGCATGATTGTAGTACGTTTTTGTTTTTGATTCGTTTTTATTGTTTATTTCGCCTGAATTCCTTCCGACGCTTTTGTGAATCACCCCTCTCTAATACGATTTTTTGAGGATATATTTTCATGCAAACACTTCCGCGGCAAATAGAGGAGCACTCAACGCCCACCTGGCATGTCATGTGGTAAATAATCACAATACTAATCGATTTCCCACGACCACACGAAAGGGGTAACCGAAGCACAACAGAATCAAAATAATAAAAAAAACATAAGGAAAGGCTACAGTCCGCTTGGAGCGAACAGTATGATACCCTATCCCTATCCCTATATGCCCCAAAAAAAACCTTAAGAAGATGATGGACAGCATTTTATTTCATTCTATAAAATTTAGAAAAAAAAAAAACATTTTTTGAAAAAACGCCCCCAAAAAGTGGGCGTGGCCAAAAACTTTGTATGGGCGATATATTGGAAAAAATATTGGCTAAATATCTTGTTAAACACTTTTTTTCGGTTTCTATGAAAATTATCGAAGAAAACAGCATTTTAGTGAAAAACGCCCACAAAAAGTAGGCGTGGCAAAAAACTTTATATGACAAACTTATAAAGGAGGGCAGTGCCTACATATCTTGTGAAGGTTATAACCCTCTATCTGTCCATCTGTAGCTTTAAATCGGTTTTTTCTAAATTGTGGGCGTGGCAGTGGGCGTATTCCAAAAAATTTTACACTTAACCATTTCGGAGCCCTAGGGAGTATGTGGTCCAAATTTCAGCTTTCTAGCTTGAATTTAAAGGCCTAAAAATTGCGTACGGACGGACGGACGGACATTGCTAGATAGTCTTAGGATTTGGTCCTGATCATAAATATATATACTTTTATGGGTCTACGACGAATATTAAGGGGTGTTACAAACTATGTGTCAAAATTAATATACCCTTAGGATAGGGTATAAAAATAAATTTAAATCAGAGCACGAGGGCAACAAATTGCTGACTTTGTACATTATTGACACAAATGCACGCAATCCGTGTAGAAGTATACACAGCCACAAGTGTTTCTACAGTGCTGCTACTGCTGTTGACTAATTTACCAACAGCTAACGCTAGCTGGACGATGATCTATTGATTTAGAGGTTAGGGTGGGCCTGAAATCGCAATGAAAAACTTCAACTCCCATGCGCACGCCAACAAATGGTTTACGTTTAATGAGGCGAAGCGTAATTTTTTAGTTCGAGTGTGACTTCTGTCAGGTGTTAGGGTAATTACATTACTTTGGTTTTATTTGCGCGGCGAAATGGTCTACAAATTTACTAAAGCAATTTATTAATGGTTCGAGAAATTAAAAAAAAATGTTTGAGAGCATTCAGTAAGATAAGGAGGGCAATATAAGCAAGCATTTAGCGAAACTGATAAAAAACTGATAAGTTTTATGCTGTCCCGAGGTGTCATATAATTTTTGGTGGGTTCTTCTAAATCAATACACAAAAGTGGTTGTAAAAAAAAGATAAGCAAATTACTTACACGTACCAACGCAGAGGGAATTTGATTAGAGACATTGAAAGGAAAAGCAAGGCAAGGTTATGCCGGTGCTCAACTCGTTAATTTCGTGCAACGCACTGAATTGTAATGGCTCTCAAATTTTTTCAACTCACTTCGCAAAAAATGTACCTTCTGCGTTTAAGGCGTTGGAAATGGTTGAATATCGGTACTCAACGCGTTGTTCAAAAACGATATGGGTAGTTAACGATCTCGTGTTGCTCATTGAAGATAGTTGCGAATCGTGTTGAGTAACGATTTCAAAACCTTGTTTAATTCTTCGTTGGTTTGAGCGCGATTAAATAACCTGAGAGATCGCACACACATCAAAGTATTTCATTGAAAACGAACGAAAATGAACCAAAATAAAAAACAATCTGGATCACCCATCCAAAAACTCTCTTTTTTCTTTATTTTCACTCAAAAAAATCAATACCACTTTTATTCTCAGTAAAATATTACATATTTGGAAATATAAAAAATACTGAAAAACCACATTATACAACATCAAACACGATTAATTTTATATTGCCATCAGGAATTGTATTTTAGAAATTTCATTAATATCAATTAAACAATAGGTCTGTTCTTTAAGTTTTTCATGTAACTTTAAGTATTTTCCAATTTTTTTTGAAATGAGGATAAATTCTCTCCGAAAGTTAAGAATAAGTAAATGAACGCTTTGTTAGTAAGTTTTAGTACGAAGTCGCCAAGAACGCTGCGAAATGTCTAGGCTTCCTAAAGCGATGCAAGAAATATTTTACCGCTTCTGATCTGGTTAGAATTTTCAAGGCGTTTATTCGCCCCAAACTTGAATAAAACGCTCATATCTGGTCCGATGCTTCAATTACATATTTGGAGTAATTTGACAGGGTTCAAAAACGTAGGGTAAAACTTATTGGCGATCGCGAAATTACTTGACTCTCTCAGTCATCGTCGTCTCTTGTAGATATGTTTTTCCTACATATTGTAGTTTACGGACATTTAAAACCAACGTGCATCGGTTTCTCCTCTTCGCTAATCCTTCATTTCCTTAATGACGGTTTGGAGATCGCTTTGAACGTTCCCTGTTCTTGCTTTGTCATATTATAGAGCGCGTTTCCGAATACATGAGCAGTATATACAGCGCAATTATTAAATGAAGCAATGATGATCAAAAGCGCGCAACTTTCACCTTTTTAAAAAAAAAAAAAAAAAACAGAAGCGAGGCACTGCGAAGATGATAAGTAAATCTCCTATGCAAGGATGCCCGCGTGTAAACATTCCACTTGAAATTGGACTTACAATACCTTTGTTTTGGGGGAAATCACCGAAAGAAACATTTTACATTTATTTTTGATTTCATTTCACAAAAGTAACTTGGCCAGAATATAGTAACTTTCTTATTGGAGGGGAAGTTATTTACCCTCTGTCTTGTTGCCCTTGTTGCTTTAAGAAGTTTTTCGTAACTTTGAGGAGATTGAAATTACTTGAAAGGGTAAAGAAACATTCCTAATATGGCAAATTGCAAACCAAATTTGCAAGAGAAATGTCAAACTATACTATCGCTATAGCTATCTATTGTTGCTGGAATATAAGACGACAAGACAATTTTCTTCAAAATACAATGGAAAACGTTATTACTTAAAAAATTAAGTGCACGATTGCGTCACACGTAACTTTTCGGTACATGAGATGCGTTTTTGAATCGCAAATGAATCGAAAATGAAAAATTACATTTTCTCAAAAACGGCACCTACGATTTTTATGTAATTACGCACATTGGACACATTTAACATAATTGTTCAAAGTACAAAATTATAAATTTTCAAAATCGTTAGAGCCGTTGCTGAAAAAAATAATTTAATTTAAATCAAAGAAAATCGTTCTACGAAAAAAAATTAAAAAAAAATATTTCAAAAATCGGAGTATGCAAATTTAATCGACTTAAATGAAAAAATATGGATAAGTTATTTTTATCCAAAAAATTGTATGGCCAGTACTGTTATTTCAAACGATAAAGCAAAAAACTAAAAAGATGTCCGAGATGTAACCCAAAAAACCTTATATACGAACTTTTAAGCAAATCCGTCGAACCGTTTCGCAATACGGTGCCCGGACAGACAGACGGACAGACAGACAGACCGACGGACGGCATTGGCGGACCCATTTGTATGGACTTCCCTATAGTCGTTATATCATCCCTCATACTCAGTTTGAGTTCGAAATTTCCGAAAGTTAAAAACATTGCCGTATTACATAAATTTGAATAAAAATAAATCTGAAAAACAAAAGTGTGCTGCAGCTGTCAGTGTCAGTTGCTGAGTGTATTGAATAGCTTTGCTATGTATGAGTGCAAAGGTATCAATGCAGGCATCAACTCAATGCGCAAGCTTACCGAATATGAGGTTAAACAACTCCAGCAAATGAGTTTCTATAACCCGGAACTTTAACGGACATGAGAGTATGAACCTGCAACAAAAGATTGCATGTGATAGGATGCGGATTCATCGTGGGAAATCGTTTCAGGTCAAAAGTTTTAACTTAAAGTTCTAATTATAATCCACATCAGAGTGCCTAATATGTGCAAACGCTGCTACCCACGAGACTGAATACCCCATAAAGGAAGAATTTTACGAACCCTAGACGGATACTACGGGCCTGCGTACGATGTCAAAATTTTACTCGGGGACTTCAATGCTGAATTCGGAAATAAATACATCTTTGGCGGGTTAGTTGGTAAGCACAGCCTCCACGAAACGTCAACAGATAAACGCTACCGACTAATTTATTTTGCTGCAGCTTGTAATACGGCGATAAGTAGAACTAGGTTAGTAGAACTTGGACGTTAAGCAGGACTGGGATCCTTCGAAAGAAAAATTCTTCGACGAATATTTAGTCCTGTGTGCGGAGAGGACGGATGGAGAAGAAAATACAACCGCGAACTCTGAAGTGTACCAAGATGTGGATGTAGTCTGAGAAGCCAAAAAGACTATATTGGCTCGGGCACATCGAGCAAATGGACAATAACGCTCCAACTAAGAGATCTTCGAATGCCAGCCCCCAGGTTCGAGACGGCAAGGAAGACCGAAGACCGTTTCTAAGACCAAGCCGTCGCTGAGAATGAAAGGCTGACGTGTCTCCGTTAAATAGGTAAATAAGTTTACTACCGTTTTAGGAAGAGTGATCGTTACATATGGTAATTTGCTTTGAAGGCAAGCAATGAACCACGCTACAAATCTTAAGACTATGAATAAAATTCAAAGAATGCTTACATTGGCACAACCAGGGCAATGAGACTCATCCACAGCGGCGGGTTGGAAGCCAAACTGAACTTGAAACTTGTTGATACATATTCTTATGCAGGAATCTGCTGCAAGCTTCGGGTAAGCCAAACTGGGCCTCGCATCGATTCTACGGACGGGAATCAGCAGTCCGACTAAGATTAGGTTTAATGGCTGCATTCAAAGAACAATTTATATTTAAATTTGGGACGATCACAATACTCTTGCATTTTAAAAATAATTAGGTTCAATAAGAAGTCATATACTCGGAGTTTGTAAAATCGATGTGCTTTCATTACTCCAAATCGAGCAGCAAGCGGCGTCCAAACAAAACATTGCAAACCTAATTCGACGTTTGACCTCGTAACCCAGATGTGTGTGAGACATTTCGCCACTAGACACAGAGTAGGTACTTGCTCTTGTGAGTTGAATAACCTGTCTTCAAAGGTAACAAAACAAAAGATATAAAAAAAGGTAAATAAACAACAACTTGTGACCCGCGGCTACCGCTAAATCAACCTGTCAATTTTTCAATGGGGCCAAATTCAAACGGGGACCACTTGACAATTTAACAATAAGATTAACACCAGTCTCTGCTGTGCGACGCTGGTAATTTGTCGGAAGACATACAAACAAAGAAACCACAAAAAGTCAAGGTCGGTCGGAGAGTTTACTTCCTCCCCCCATTTGGGGACAGCAAAGTAGTTAATTCTAATATATATGTTGAACACACGCACACATTCGCGAGAACCTAATTCGGATCAATTAACCAGAAGAATAACGTCGCCCGAAAGAAGTGTGTGCATGTTTTTTTATTTATGATGTTCGGAGCAACATAACTCTTATGAATTGCGTCACTGCAAGGCGACAAAGTTTAAAGAATAAAATTCCAACTCACCGTAATGACTACATCTTTGATTGCGTTCCGATTGCGTATCGCCATACCAATGGGCTTCTTCATATAGATCTTCGGCATTTTGTGGCTTTCACTGGTGTTGGCGGCTTTCTATGGTCAATGGTTGATTGCAAGGGTGCTCCTTCAATCAATCACTTACTCCAAGGAGCTATTGGTAAATGCATAAAGGACCACAACACACACGCTGCTGATGGCAGTAGGCTAAAAAGTGAGGGCGCACAACACTTTTGTGTTCGGAAAAAGCGCACTCCAAATTTTTTTCTTTTTTTTTTTAATATTTCCTTAGATAAGGAATTTGTATTTTTCTTTTTTAATTTCTTCATTCACCGTCGCAGACTGACATTGCGTTGAACCGCACTTGCGGAATTTTCGTTTTTCACCCAAAATTGTTTTGGATTGGATTCGCGCGCTGCGTTATTTGTAGCCGCGAGCTGACAAAATTTGTGAATTTGTTGTTTTCTTTTTGAATCTAAATAATTTGTTAACGTTGCAAGCTAATAAAAACTGAAACACAGGCGAAATATATTTTCACATTCCCTTTGAATCGGTTGTATATCTTTGATAATGGGAAGAATGACATTTGGCGAATTGGTTGCGTGCGAGGGAGATGAATAATTGGTTGAATGATGAAGGTTGTCAAAATGGATAAAAGTGGTGCCAGGTCGAAAAATTATTGCGTAGGGTAAACTAGCATTTTTCAGGTCTTGGGTTATTTTGTTTTTTCGGATTTGAAACTCATATTTGATTTATTTTGTTGTGGCCAAAACCATTACTTAAAATTGAATTTCATTATTTTGTAATTGTGGAACTTCGTGTACGTGTAGCTAAAATTTTTATTATTTTCATTGTGTGTTTTAAATTTGAATTATTTAAATTTTATTAAACGAAAAGTGAGCAAAAGTGTGTAAAAGAAAATGAATAAGGGGCCAGTTATAGCTATCATTAAAATGCATCAATCCACTGCAACAAATCAGTGGAATAGTTGTTTCATTGTTGTTGTTTTTGTTCTCATTCCTTGTTTAATCCCTGGCTTGAATACGAATACTAATTTCAAAGTGAAAATAAAAACAGTCAATCATCAAAATCAATGGTTTTCCAAGCTAGACCGCTTAAGTGGTTTCTATCAAAAGAGAAGTGGGAACAAAGAAATGGATCATGGAATGGATGGGGGGCGCCCCTTCCTAGATCAGCATCAGACGATACCTATGTATACTTAGGTATAACATAACACGCGGGCGGAGATGTTAACTGGCAAAACTAAATTACATTTTTTAATAGTTAGATGAATTATTTTATATCTAATATTTGCCTTACACCACGACGATTTGCAAAGACTGTCAAAAGTATAATCTTGCCATCGAGCCAAAATGTATGCCAGCCAGTGTTACCGCTGAAAAATTTAAAAAAGAGGTATCCACAATAAAATATTAATAAAGCAAAAAACAATAAAAAGCTGCAAAAACGTTTTATAAGTGACTTTTTTTTTTGGCACCACTTGTAAAATGGAAAATATTGCATAACTTTAGGAGTTTCAGTGAAATATTTTTCCAATGAAAAGTAACGCATGCTATCAGGAGCTATGATCTCCAAATAAATATCATTATGAATCGTTTATCTGACAAAAATCACAATCAAACCGTCTTGCTGGACAACCAAATGGAAAGTATCCTATTTTAAAAGTATCCTATTTTAAAAGTATCTTTACTTTTCCATCTTTGAATTGTCCTGTCATGGTCCTGGCAGATAACTTCTTAATTCTTTGTTTTTCATTGGAAAAAAGTTTACAGTAAAACTCCTTAACCTATGAACACTTTTGTGCGGATACTATAGTTTCCGAGGCGACAAGATTTGAAAATGCAACTTTATAGATTTCAATGAAATAATCATACGTTTATCGAGGTTTGAAAAGCGAATTTTTAGTATAAAATGTATGAAGATGACGTTAATATTTTCACTTAAATAACATTACATATGTTAAGTTGAAAATGATGAACGCTGTTGTTACATGTTAGCAAGTGATTATTTCATTGAGATCATAAAAATTGCGTTTGCAGATGTTGTCGTGTCGGAAACTAAAGTACTGCCAGTTTTGAAACACAGTCACCCAAATGTATTCCTTATCTTAATCCACTAAATTGGAAATGTGACGTATTTTTAGACTTTCATAACAAACATAATTTTTTCGAAAACAGTAGTTCTGCCCGTTTTTCCAATAAACATGAATATACAGTTAAAACAACATATACTTTACACTCTCACTTTATTCAGGTCATTAAAATAAATTTTAAGTAAAATAAAATAAATTTTAAGTAAAATAAAATAGAAATGCCTGAATGTGTTTCGACTCGCTGATAGAAACAACCAGTATTGGTACTTGGCACTCCTGGCTGTGATAGCAACGTGAAATCTCTGCACGATTCGGAAATATTTTTTCATTCTTTAAAATGGCCAAACGAAACGCTGGTACTTTCGGTTCAGACTTCTTAAAGTTCATATTGTGTTGGTAAACGTCAAAATGGATTTCTAATTCACAAGCAAGCGTCTTATCATAATCAAACTTCGGCCTTAGTTTTATTATGTCAAAACTTTGGAAGATGCTTCCAAATTTTTTATATTCCTCTTCTTTGGTCAGGAAATCAATAAAACTTGTTTGGCTCTGCGGCGCACTGAAATCGCAACGTACCCGTTTGTAATTAGCAGGGCCCGCCATGTTTCCTTTGCGTTTGAAATTCGTTTCGAATGAAAGGGGTTTCGTTTCACTCGCCACCTCTTTACTATGTACTTGAGTCATTATTCTCTCCCGAATGCTTTTCATTGATGCTTCCACTTTGAGAAAGTGCTCCGAATTTCTAACATTTTCGGTTATAGGTTTACTTTGAATTGAATTGAGGAGAATTTCCCAGATACAGTCCTCTTGCGATGGATTCTTTGTTGAAAAAACTAGATTCTGGTATCTTTGTACGATGTAACCAACTCGTGAGAACATCGAATACACCAGATAGATGTTGTATTTCATACTATGCTCTTCGCCTAGAAGAACTGCATAGGCTTGCTCGATTGACATCCTCATTGAGTGGTAGAGAATCTCTAAACGGTTCTGAAATAATTTTAAATCTTATTCTGTATTTTACTTTTATTCAGAGCTACCAATTCCATTAAAAACAGGGCTTCATAGTACTCCAGATAATGATTTTCATTGAGGAAATATCCAAACACCTTGAATTTTCCTTCTTTGCGGAGGATTCTCACCGCATTTCGATTAAAGTCCCACTCTCCTTGGGATCTGCCAGACAGCTTTTCGATTCTGGGAGCTGATAGCTGTTTTTTCAACTCACCTAGAACGTACCAATTGCTGTTTAAAATTTTGCAGGGAAATATATCAATGGTTTACCATAGACTCGTGTTAATTCGTCGGCTTCACCTGTAGTTCCATTGGGTGCAGTTTTCTTGTGACCAACTTTTAACGAACCAGATTCTATGTTACGCAAGGAAATCAACTCAGTAGCACTAAATATGTAATAAAAGTAATATTATGAGGAACTTTCCTTAGTGGAGTTATATTACCTAAGGGGTTTTGTTTTGGGAAATATAACTATTTGTGATTCCATTTATGCTTTAAGTGAAATCAAAATGTTATTTACAAAAAGCGGTGATATGACAGGGCAATGCGATGAGTAACTTCAGTGAATGTTATTGATAAGGCGCATTCACAAAATCTCTCATAATTTAGCATGCATTTGAATATCTTCGCTCGACCCATTTTTTCTAGTTGTATTCTGACCAGATCCTGTTTTGTTCTGTTGTGTTGTAAAAAAATTGAAGAATAAAAAAATTATTTTAATTACAATGAGAAATTCTTCAAAATAAGTTATTTTCAATATTATAGTAACACAATCACGACATTATATTTAAAACACACTAAAAATCAATAAAAATGAGGTAAATTATTAAAGTCGTAGTGGGTGAAAATAAGCTTAAGGAACTCTTCTGGTGAAAGATATTCATAAAAATGCATACTTTATTTATAACTAATAATTAATCATAAAAAAGGCTATTATATTTGTGGCTTTTAAATATATGATCCAATTCACAACCCCATTTCTCACAATTTTGTAAGTAAGTTTTGTAGTAAATTTTAGTAAAAAGTTTTAATATTTTAAGAAATTAAGATAAAAAGGGAAAAATTCTTCGATTCAAAATTTCTATGCCAGCTTAATTTGATGGGATGACCTAAACACGCACCTACCTTTAGCTCAATTAAGAAAAACCAATTAACACGCCTCTAACTCACGATCTAACTAAGCAATGGAATACGAGTTAACTCACGAGTTATCACGGGTTATTATAACTATACTGACGTTTAGTAACAAACTTTACGCAGGTCTATTACTATTCTATTGTAATCAGTAAAATATGTTCTGTCTTTAGATAATTTTGCGAATTAAAAATATACATATTAATATTTCCTACATTAAAATTTGATTAAGCTGTTTTAAGGCGGAAATAAGGCTAATTGCCTATGAAGAAGTGCAACAAAGAAAACGAAAGAGAAATTGAAAATATTTGTATTAACAAAAATGCAATAATCACATTTGCCTGTTAACCACATACGATGGTGAGTTAAGGTAACCACAATTGAGAAACACAATTTTGTGATTAATAATATTTTCCACTTAACTCATAACTCAATTGTAAAAAGTCTCGCGCTTATTAATACGGATGCTAGTGTTTAATTTTTGTGGTCTACACGTATTTCGGTTACTTTAAGCTCCGTATGATAACTTTTTATTTAAGCCATGACCCTACTATAGTTCTCGGTCTGAATCCACTCAAAATAGTTACATCCCATTATTACATCATGTTCTCATGTAAGAAAACCATATCAAACCAACAAAACGAACTGTCAATGTCATTCTTAAAACAAATGCGGTAAGCACGTGTCAATAAAGTCGAATATTCGCCGTGTAACTTTAGTTTATCACATTTTCAGTAAAAACAGCTTTCACAAACATGGTTAAATTACAGAAACCAATTCCCAAAAAACTGGGAAATAAAGCTAAATTAGATAATCCAATCAAAAACAAAAAACATCAAAATAAGAAGGAGAAAACCAACGGAACAGTGAAGAACATAAACAAAAAACTGCTGGAGACTCCAATCAAGGAAGCAAAAGTAGCAAATAAAGCTACAAAAGAAGGCACACAGAGTGAGCAGGTTCTACAAAAATCCAAACGATCACCAAAACAGTCTTTGAAAGGTTCTTTTGTTCCTCCACAAAAGCAGAATGATAAGCCGCGTGGAAAGAAGACGGAAATAAAGGGTGCTGCACTTAAAACCATTGCTCCAATTAAAACTAATGCTCCAAGTAAAGCTGCCGCTAAGGTTAAAGCTCCAGTTAAACCTGCAACAGCAAAAGTTACCGTTTCGGTGAAGGACGCCACTCCAGTGGATGTTTCTCCTCCAGCTAAAGCAGTTGCCTCAGTCAAAACTGCCGCTCCCATAAAAGCCACTGCTCCAGTTAAAATTCCTCATGCGTCTAAAGTTGCTTCAGTCAAAACTACCGCTTCCAAAAAGACTCCTCTAGTTAAGGTCGTTGGACCTATTAAGCCAAATGGTACTTCAAATAAACAAACGCCACCATGTCCACCTAAAGAACCTGTTCAGAAGCCAAAGGCTAATAAAAACAAAAAGAATAAAAAGAAGTCTCCCGCCGTTTCAGAATCCGGATTAGCCGTCGAACAAACCAAAGTAGAGAAGAAGGTCCGAAAGCTTCAAGAAAAGAAAATAAAGAAAATAAATTTCAAGAAGGCAAAACGTGTCTCTGCCGGTAAAAAAGAGGTCGAACCGCAAGAGAAGAAGGAGCGCTTCGGTGCTATATTTGATCCGGTTCCCTATGACGAGGATAAATTCAATGCGATTGTTACTCAGGAAAGCATCTCGAAGATTATCTTAGCCCTAAAGACGGAAGTGGAGAAGGAGGTGGCCAACAAGAAGTCAACCATATTCGATGACTATCAATATTTCCTACAAGTGGGCAGCTTTAAGATCCCCAATTGCCCGAAGCGTATGGTCAAATTGTGAGTATAAGGAAAACTTTCACAGTCTCAAATTAACCATTTCCTCTGCTTAGAAACCTAAAACATTCGTTAGTAGATAAAGACGACGATGTTCTTCTGGTCGTCCCCGACCTGCAGCGTGGTGCGAAAGTGGACTATGAGCCCACAGTCCATCACTGGGAAGACCTACTCCGGTCTCAAGGCGTCGAGGGCATCAAGATCATGTCGATGAACCAGATTCGTAAAGAATACGGAACGTACGAGCTAAAGAGACGTCTGTTAGCTAGCTATGATCTATTCCTTTGCGACGGGCGAATAGTTGGCCATGTTACTGCAATCGTTGGAAAGGTAATCTCTTGAAATTATTTGCCAAAAGTCTATTCTTAACTCGGTTTTCCCTATAGATATGCCAAAAGCCCCGTCACACATTTCATGCTGTTCGCCTCGACGTCGAGCAAAACATCAAGCGAGAGATCGAGAAATCATTACTTCGGACAGCGTACAGGCAGGTAGCGAAGGCCACCCTAACTACCATTCCCGTGGGAACGCATAAATTCACCGCTCTCCAAGTCGCCGAGAATATTACATTTGTTGTAAGTCAACTGAAGAAGCACTTTCCAGGCGGATTGGGCAATGTGCGCAACCTCTACGTAAAGATCGGCATAGCTGGAACTTCCGCTCTGCCACTGTACCTAAGTATGGCGCAAGCGCCCGATCAGACTCCAACAATTGTGGGCCAACGCGAACAGAGAATGATCAAGTTGAAGCGGGAGGCAAACGAGGTTCTGTCCAAGTTCGCAATGACCAAGGAGGGCAAGCTTATTAAGCTAACAAAAGCTGAAGTTGAGAAAAAGCGAAGTCTGCAAGAAATGAAGGCGGCTCTAAAAGATGACGAGGCGGTGCCAACAAAAAAAGTGAAGAAAAGTAAGGCTGCTGCATCAGAAGCTGAAAAAGTTAAAGAACTGGAATTACCTGAGAATGAGGAGGACGACGATGACGATTCCAGCGATGATGATGCCGTACAACTGGCTGGCAGTTCCGATGATGAGGAGGACGATAGCGAAGAGATGGGTCAGCTGGACCAAGAGGAAGACGATGAGAGCATAGACGCGGAAAGCGAATCGGAGATTGTGGAAAATGGACTCGCCGATGAGGAAAGCGATGCAGAGGATGAACAGCATGATGATGATGATGATAACGAAGATGATGAAGAGGAAGCCGATGACGATGAGGGGAGTAATGATGAGGAATCCGAAGAAAGTGATTAAACTAGGCTCAAGTGTCTAGTATTTTTCAGAGGTAGGAATTGTTTTAGGATTTAAATAAACTTGGAGTTACAGAAAGTGTCTCTTGCAAAAAACATTTTTAAAAAAAATTGTTTTATTTAGATCTGTCAAAACAACGATTTTTACAGTTGAATTCATTAATTTATTTTTAAACACAAAATATAACAATTCAACCACAATACTCGTTTACGGATATCGTGGCAATCTTGGTGATGTTTCTGTTAATTTTAAAAGAACGGGCATATTAAAACAAGCAGCTGCGAAGTAGTTTTGGTACCAATTTATTTAAACTGCAACCAATCGCAACGTAATTATGAAAGTTTATATGACTCTTTAATTCTTGAATACTGTAGATATAATGCTTGTCGGAGATTTTAATGATCGAATAGGGTTCTCCTAAAATAATTTTGTAACGGGATATGTTGGCGCGTATTTGAACAAAACTCGCAAATCTAAGGACTCAGTTTGTGACAGTAATGGTTCGAAAATTATGCAAATTTCCGATGTCTATGGCTCTCGTGTCCTGAATGGAAGCTGTGCAGGTGACTCCGAAAGACAATATTCGTTTATTCGAGGTTCATCGTCTTCAGTCATTGATTAATGTCTTAAGTTTGTTAAATAGAATAATCTCTTGGACGACTTCGGAGTTAGAGCGGCGATTTTTTCCAAAATTCAGGAATCTATAAACAACTCAAAATGAAATAAAGCGCCAGCATATGATCGAATTCCATTTGAGTTCTCTAAAAATTCTACTAACGAGTTTCTCCTATCACTTACTGTAGAATTCAACCGGATCTTCGAACACACTCAGGTTACCGATATGTTCAAAAAATCTATAATTTTTCCGCTGCACAAAAAAGGTGACTACAAAGACCCAGCAAACTAAAGGAGTATTTCGTTTTTAAAAAAAACGATGTTGTTTTTGGCTTTAATATACAAAAGGCTCAGTGAATGGGTAAAAGAAAAGAGAATTTTTACAGAATTCAAAGCTGGGTTTAGAAATGGTTATTTCACGATCGATAAAATATTTGCACTTACCAACAATCGCTGCCAATTTTTGTTGATTTTCGTGCCGCATTCAACACTATATCGCAAAAAGCACTGTTTTATAAGTTGTTCAGAATTGGAGTATCAACCAAAATCATTCGTATTTTGAAAGTAATGTTGCACTTTTGTGGGATGGAGATCTAATTTCTGAAGAATTTGAGACCTCAATGGGAATTAAGTATACTCAGTGCGTTACTCTTCATTCTGTATTTTAATGATATAACTGATGCTGTACGAGGAGGGATAAACTATTACGGAGTAATAATTCCAGCATTGATGTATGCGGACGAAATCGTCTTCTTGAGTGATTCTGTGAACGGTCTTCAGCTAGTGATTAACAGACTTCACGTGTACTGTAGAAATTGGAATCTAACAGTCAATCTTCGGAATCTGAAAATCTAAATGTAAACATACATCTTGAGGAAAAGTTATCAGATGCTAAACGAGATATTTAATCGGTATGGGAACGCTGCAAATATGTATGTATCACATAGTGCGAAACAAATGGTATTTCGTTCTACAGCTGCATCAATACTTATGTACGGAGCTCAAGTATGGGGATATACTAGATCTTATGAATCTGTTGAAAAATTCCTTCGGTATATCTTAAAGAGGATATACCGATTACCAAAAAATTCTCCAAACTATATGTTATATATTGAAACTGGTACTCCACCTATGTTCTTGCGTAACTTCGGAATACACTTCAACTTCGTTTTGCAATGTGTGGAAGGAAGTTGCAGCTGATTGTGGAATAAAACTTGTAGTTCAAACAAACGATCAGCCATCTTCTTTAAGAGAGAAATTTAATTTGATGTTGCACAAAATGGGTAATATATCGTATAAAAGAATATGCTGAAGCCTAGTTGTCTAGGAATTACTACAATAAACTTAACTATCGCCAAAATGAAAAAAAAAATACTTTCTTAATAGCTACTCCGTGGACAAAGTCAGTACGATCTTCAGAATGCGAAGTGAGACAGTTAATCTAAATTGTATACCCCACCGCACCGATCTACCAACACTCTGCGAACTTTGCAACATGAAAATCACGGAAGATGTGTGAACTTCGAGTTATGGTGGTTTCAAAGGATGCTCTAGAAGCAAGTGAAGCATTAAACATTTTAAACGGAGAAAATGGATGGGATGTTTTATACAATTATACAGCACTTCGATATAGAAAGAGAATTTTAAAAGGAATATTTCAAATATTTTTCCATTATTTTAACTAACTTTTGTTTTGTAATTAAATTCAGGATATAATAATTATATTGTCAACCTGGTAGACGGGCTTATGCCAAACCGAATAGAATAAGTTATTTATTCATTGTTAAGTATTAATTTGAAATAAAAGTTTAACTAACTAACTACTCGCATTCTAGGAATGCACCTCATTTCACCCTTAATGCAATACTCCGTCGGACTATAAATTACACGGATTCGTTTCTTACCTGTACAATACGAATGTGGAATTTCTCTAATTCTACACTGCACTAATCCCGCACTGTACCACTTCTTTACAAGTGTAATACAATTCCCCTGCCGATACATATACACTGAGAAGCAAAAGTGTAACAATGTTAAAGGATTTAAGTAAAATAGGCATCGTACTCATAGCTTGTTGATAAACATTTTTTTGTAAACAAAGTGCGAGGAATTTTCCAGTAGGTTTTTTGCATTTAAACCAACTGTACGAAAATGATAAAGAAAAGAATGCAAAAGAAGCTTTGTTACACTTTTGCGTCGTTCAAATGGGTATACGTTAATGGCGTTTATCAGTCGCCTGTTGATCATTTGGTGGTGACATTTGCACGAAAAGCAAGTGTTGGGACTCTTCGTCGGGCGCTAAATGACGTCGGTTACAAGGCTAAGGAAAAGAAAAAGAAGCCAGCTTTGTCAGCCAAAAATGTTTCGGCGAGAAAAGCCTTTTTGCAGGCATACAATAACTGGACTTTTGGGGATGTGAAACGAGTAATATTCAATTTGTAATTGCTTTTAGGTTTTGTAGGTGATTTGGTCTGATGAGTCCAAAATTAACCGTTTTCAATCAGATGGGCGTTCATGGTACTGGACAAACTCCTCAGGCCCTCTAAGACTGTTAAGCATGGAGGAGGTTCTTTGATGATTTGGGGGTGTATTACTCCTAACGGCATCGGTCCAGTGGTCAAAATTGAAGGCGTAACGAAGGAGGAGCAGTATCTGAGCATCTAGCAAGATAATTTGCCTGTTGCAGTGGACATGATGGGAATGGAGGAAGATCGGATGGTATGCCACGAATGCTTTTGAAAAAGTCCAAAGGCTGACTGATTATTAAAAATCAATTTTTTTTTTATTTTTTGTTAATGTGCAAAACTGTAACAAAGCTTCTTTTGTATTCTTTTATTTATCATCTTTGTACAGTTAGCTGTAAATGCAAAACACCTACTGGACTTTGTAGAGAATTCCTCGCACTTTGTTTACAAAAAAAATAATATTTTTTTCAACAAACTATGAGTACGATGCGTATTTTATTTAAATCCTGTAACACTGTTACACTTTTGCTCTTCAGTGTATGTATAGGTTTCTTTGAAAAAATAATTTCTGTGGTATTCATGCCAATATGATTCCGATGGACCACTCATTATGTCAGTGGAACGTAAATGACTTAATCTGTTTGTTGAGTAATAATTTCAGGTATTTTTTTTTTTTATTTAACATCCTAGATGGAAAGGAACGCATTTGTGTTTTATGGATATAAATGTGTTTTTCTTCGCTATCCGGGAGTTTACTCGCGTTTAGCTTTCTACATAGACTGGATTAAAAAGATACTTTTATTTTGTTTTTATATCTATAAAATTTAATCGATCTCTGCGCTATTTATCTTCAACGAGTATTTTTCGTTTCGAAATAAAATAAATACGAAACTTTCTCGGTGCATGAGATGCGGTTTTGAGTTGCAAAATGAATCGAAATTTATTTAAATCAGTTTTGAGGTTTTAAAAAAATTGATTTTCTCAAAAACAGCACCTACGATTTTTATGTAATTTCGCAAATTGAAAACTTTTAATATAATTGTTCGAAATACAAAAAATTATGAAAATCGTTAGAGCCGTTTTTGAGCACACGAATTTACTTTAAATTTAAGAAAATCGTTATATGAAATAAAAATTATTTAAAAATTCTAGGTATGCAGATTTGGACGAGTTTATAGTTTAAAAAAAATTTAAATTTTTTTGAAGTTCCATTTATTAGTTTTCGAGATATTGCCCGTTTTATAAAGCCGATAAGTGAACGCCTGGCTGTGATCCGCATCAGAGCTACATTCCAAAACATTAGCCTAATATGTGCACACGCCCCTACCGACGAGGCTGAGGACCCTATCCAGGAGGAATTCTATGACCTCTTGGACGGAGCCTACGGAGCCTGTCCGGATAACGATGTCAAAATTGTACTTCAATGCTAAAGTCGGCAAGGACCATGTGCTAATCGATGCGAGGCACGCATCCAACTTGAACGTGCACACTTACCGAGGGGCAAACGTCGACTCTGACCATTTTCTTGTTGCAGCTAGATTCAGAGCTCGACTATCTAACGGGAAAAAGCTGCGAACTGCCAAAAAGAAGAAATTCGACGTTGGACTCCTTAGCACATCTGGAGTCGCCAGAGCCTACAAAGAGCGCCTGAGTGAGAAACTCCCCACCGTGCATTCATCTACCACAGACGCCAACAACCAGTGGTCTCAGTATCGCGACATCATCACGGAGGTAGCCGAAACCACCATAGGATACCAGCCACCCCAGAGAAAAAGCCCGTGGTATGATGATGTATGCGTATACCGGAAAAAGGTGGCAGAAGATGCACACATTAGCAGAGGAAAACAAGGGCAGCAAGGGATGAGTACCGAGCCAGGAGAAGGGAGGAGAAGAAGATCCTGCATAGAAAGACAAGAGGCCACGCAGTCTCCCAGCTCAAGGAGATCGAAGAGTCCCGCGACCGAAACAACATCCGGAAGTTCTATCTGCTGGCTTTAAGACCGGAACGCAGGCTCTACGTAACAGCGATGGAAATCTAGTCACCGACGCGCAGGGAATAGTAGATGTATTTAAGCAGCACTTCCAGCAGCTGCTAAACGGACAAAAGAGAGAGTGATGGGGCAAGAAGAGAACCCACGTCCAATCAATGAAGAACCAGTCCCTCCGCCCAGTATAGAAGAGGTTGGCTTAGCTATAAAAAAACTAAAGAACAACAAGGCCGCCGGCTCTGATAGTCTACCTGCAGAGCTTTTCCAATACGGAGGTGATATTATGGTAGGGCGCATACACCAAATCATCAACCAAGCATGCCCGATGACTGGACCATCAACTCCATATGTCCCATCTACAAGAAAGGCGTTCCTATATCTTGCAAGAACTATCGAGGCATATTCCTGCTTAATGTCGCATATAAAGATGTGTCGCAAGACAATGGATAACACGCGATGCAATGTGCAGTTTGGCAGCAGCTCATCTGAACTCTTTCAAACATGTACCGGATTTCGGCAAGGAGATGCGCTGTCGTGTGATTTCTTCAATCTTGTTCTTGAGCAGATAGTGCGCAGGTCAGGTGTCAACACGAAAGGCACTATCTTCAACAGATCAGTCCAAATGCTGAGGTATGCGGACGATATAGATATCATCGGTCGATCTCAGCTTGCCGTGATAGAGGCTTTCACGGCTATTGAAGAACAGGCGAAACTAGCCTTGAAGTGAATGAGGCAAGACTAAATATATGCTATCAACATCAACAAACAATGATTGTTGTCCACCGACTAGGACAAAATGTCACTGTTGATAGCAGCAACTTCAAGGTAGTTAAGGGGTTCATCTACCTCGGGGTAAACACTTTTTTGACCATTTTTCGAAATTTTTTTTTGCGGAGATATCGCTGTTTAAAGTTTTGACTTGAAAAAAAATCATTTTTTGGACCATTTTTCGAAATTTTGTTGGTGATCACAAATTAAGTTTAGAATCGTATTTAAACTAGTATTTACGGAGATATAGCTGTTTAAAGTTTTGGCTTTGAAAAAAATCACTTTTTGGACCATTTTTCGAAATATTTTTGGTGATCCCAAATTAAGCTTAGAATCTTATTTAAACGCGTATTTACGGAGATATCGCTGTTTAAAGTTTTGACTTGAAAAAAATAATTTTTTGGACCATTTTTCGAAATTTTGGTGATCGCAAATTAAGCTTAGAATCGTATTTAAACGCGTATTTACGGAGATATCGCTGTTTAAAGTTTTGACTTGAAAAAAATAATTTTTTGGACCATTTTTCGAAATTTTTTTGGTGATCGCAAATTAAGCTTAGAATCGTATTTAAACGCGTATTTACGGAGATATCGCTGTTTAAAGTTTTGACTTGAAAAAAATCACTTTTTGGACCATTTTTCGAAATATTGTTGGTGATCCCAAATTAAGCTTAGAATCGTTTTTAAACGCGTATTTACGGAGATATCGCTGTTTAAAGTTTTGACTTGAAAAAAATAATTTTTTGGACCATTTTTCGAAATTTTTTTGGTGATCGCAAATTAAGCTTAGAATCGTATTTAAACGCGTATTTACGGAGATATCGCTGTTTAAAGTTTTGAGTTGAAAAAAATAATTTTTTGGACCATTTTTCGAAATTTTGTTGGTGATCCCAAATTAAGCTTAGAATCGTATTTAAACGCGTATTTACTGAGATATCGCTGTTTAAAGTTTTTAGTTGAAAAAATCACTTTTTGGACCATTTTTCGAAATTTTTTTGGTGATCCCAAATTAAGCTTAGAATCGTATTTAAACGCGTATTTACGGAGATATCGCTGTTTAAAGTTTTGACTTGAAAAAAATAATTTTTTGGACCATTTTTCGAAATTTTTTTGGTGATCGCAAATTAAGCTTAGAATCGTATTTAAACGCGTATTTACGGAGATATCGCTGTTTAAAGTTTTGAGTTGAAAAAAATAATTTTTTGGACAATTTTTCGAAATTTTTTTGGTGATCGCAAATTAAGCTTAGAATCGTATTTAAACGCGTATTTACGGAGATATCGCTGTTTAAAGTTTTGACTTGAAAAAAATCACTTTTTGGACCATTTTTCGAAATATTTTTGGTGATCCCAAATTAAGCTTAGAATCGTATTTAAACGCGTATTTACTGAGATATCGCTGTTTAAAGTTTTGACTTGAAAAAATCACTTTTTGGACCATTTTTCGAAATTTTGTTGGTGATCCCAAATTAAGCTTAGAATCGTATTTAAACGCGTATTTACTGAGATATCGCTGTTTAAAGTTTTTAGTTGAAAAAATCACTTTTTGGACCATTTTTCGAAATTTTTTTGGTGATCCCAAATTAAGCTTAGAATCGTATTTGAACGCGTATTTACGGAGATATCGCTGTTTAAGGTTTTGGCTTGAAAAAATCACTTTTTAGACCATTTTTCGAAATTTTTTTGGTGATCCCAAATTAAGCTTAGAATCGTATTTAAACGCGTATTTACTGAGATATCGCTGTTTAAAGTTTTTAGTTGAAAAAATCACTTTTTGGACCATTTTTCGAAATTTTTTTGGTGATCCCAAATTAAGTTCAGAATCGTATTTGAACGCGTATTTACGGAGATATCGCTGTTTAAAGTTTTGACTTGAAAAACATAATTTTTTGGACCATTTTTCGAAATTTTTTTGGTGATCGCAAATTAAGCTTAGAATCGTATTTAAACGCGTATTTACGGAGATATCGCTGTTTAAAGTTTTTAGTTGAAAAAATCACTTTTTGGAACATTTTTCGAATTTTTTTGGTGATCCCAAATTAAGCTTAGAATCGTATTTAAACGCGTATTTACGGAGATATCGCTGTTTAAAGTTTTGACTTGAAAAAAATAATTTTTTGGACCATTTTTCGAAATTTTTTTGGTGATCGCAAATTAAGCTTAGAATCGTATTTAAACGCGTATTTACGAAGATATCGCTGTTTAAAGTTTTGACTTGAAAAGAAATTAATTTTTTGGACCATTTTTCGAAATTTTGTTGGTGATCCCAAATTAAGCTTAGAATCGTCTTTAAACGCGTATTTACGGAGATATCACTGTTTAAAGTTTTTAGTTGAAAAAATCACTTTTTGGACCATTTTTCAAAATTTTGTTGGTGACCACAAATTAAGCTTAGAATCGTATTTAAACGCGTATTTACGGAGATATCGCTGTTTAAAGTTTTGACTTGAAAAAAATAATTTTGTGGACCATTTTTCGAAATTTTTTTGGTGATGGCAAATTAAGCTTAGAATCGTATTTAAACGCGTATTTACCGAGATATCGCTTTTTAAAGTTTTGACTTGAAAAAAATAATTTTTTGGACCATTTTTCGAAATTTTTTTGGTGATCGCAAATTAAGCTTAGAATCGTATTTAAACGCGTATTTACGGAGATATCGCTGTTTAAAGTTTTGAGTTGAAAAAAATAATTTTTTGGACCATTTTTCGAAATTTTGTTGGTGATCCCAAATTAAGCTTAGAATCGTATTTGAACGCGTATTTACGGAGATATCGCTGTTTAAGGTTTTGGCTTGAAAAAATCACTTTTTGGACCATTTTTCGAAATTTTGTTGGTGATCCCAAATTAAGCTTAGAATCGTATTTAAACGCGTATTTACTGAGATATCGCTGTTTAAAGTTTTTAGTTGAAAAAATCACTTTTTGGACCATTTTTCGAAATATTTTTGGTGATCCCAAATTAAGCTTAGAATCGTATTTAAACGCGTATTTACGGAGATATCGATATTTACGAAAAAAATCACTTTTTGGACCAATAATATTTCGAAATATTTTTGGTGATCCCAAATTAAGCTTAGAATCGTATTTAAACGCGTATTTACTGAGATATCGCTGTTTAAAGTTTTGACTTGAAAAAAATCACTTTTTGGACCATTTTTCGAAATATTTTTGGTGATCCCAAATTAAGCTTAGAATCGTATTTAAACGCGTATTTACGGAGATATCGATATTTACGAAAAAAATCACTTTTTGGACCAATAATATTTCGAAATATTTTTGGTGATCCCAAATTAAGCTTAGAATCGTATTTAAACGCGTATTTACTGAGATATCGCTGTTTAAAGTTTTGACTTGAAAAAAATCACTTTTTGGACCATTTTTCGAAATTTTTTTGGTGATCCCAAATTAAGCTTAGAATCGTATTTACACGCGTATTTACGGAGATATCGCTGTTTAAAATTTTGACTTGAAAAAAATAATTTTTTGGACCATTTTTCGAAATATTTTTGGTGATCCCAAATTAAGCTTAGAATCGTATTTAAACGCGTTTTTACGGAGATATCGCTGTTTCAAGTTTTGGCTTGAAAAAATCACTTTTTGGACCATTTTTCGAAATTTTGTTGGTTATCCCAAATTAAGCTTAGAATCGTAATTAAACGCGTATTTACGGAGATATCGCTGTTTAAAGTTTTGAGTTGAAAAAAATAATTTTTTGGACCATTTTTCGAAATTTTTTTGGTGATCGCAAATTAAGCTTAGAATCGTATTTAAACGCGTATTTACGGAGATATCGCTGTTTAAAGTTTTGAGTTGAAAAAAATAATTTTTTGGACCATTTTTCGAAATTTTTTTGGTGATCGCAAATTAAGCTTAGAATCGTATTTAAACGCGTATTTACAGAGATATCGCTGTTTAAAGTTTTGACTTGAAAAAAATCACTTTTTGGACCAATAATATTTCGAAATATTTTTGGTGATCCCAAATTAAGCTTAGAATCGTATTTAAACGCGTATTTACTGAGATATCGCTGTTTAAAGTTTTGACTTGAAAAAAATCACTTTTTGGACCATTTTTCGAAATATTTTTGGTGATCCCAAATTAAGCTTAGAATCTTATTTAAACGCGTATTTACGGAGATATCGCTGTTTAAAGTTTTGGCTTGAAAAAATCACTTTTTGGACCATTTTTCGAAATTTTGTTGGTGATCCCAAATTAAGCTTAGAATCGTATTTGAACGCGTATTTACGGAGATATCGCTGTTTATGGTTTTGGCTTGAAAAAATCACTTTTTGGACCATTTTTCGAAATTTTTTTGGTGATCGCAAATTAAGCTTAGAATCGTATTTGAACGCGTATTTACGGAGATACCGCTGTTTAAGGTTTTGGCTTGAAAAAATCGCTTTTTGGACCATTTTTCGAAATTTTGTTGGTGATCCCAAATTAAGCTTAGAATCGTATTTGAACGCGTATTTACGGAGATATCGCTGTTTAAGGTTTTGGCTTGAAAAAATCACTTTTTGGACCATTTTTCGAAATTTTGTTGGTGATCCCAAATTAAGCTTAGAATCGTATTTAAACGCGTATTTACTGAGATATCGCTGTTTAAAGTTTTTAGTTGAAAAAATCACTTTTTGGACCATTTTTCGAAATATTTTTGGTGATCCCAAATTAAGCTTAGAATCGTATTTAAACGCGTATTTACGGAGATATCGATATTTACGAAAAAAATCACTTTTTGGACCAATAATATTTCGAAATATTTTTGGTGATCCCAAATTAAGCTTAGAATCGTATTTAAACGCGTATTTACTGAGATATCGCTGTTTAAAGTTTTGACTTGAAAAAAATCACTTTTTGGACCATTTTTCGAAATTTTTTTGGTGATCCCAAATTAAGCTTAGAATCGTATTTACACGCGTATTTACGGAGATATCGCTGTTTAAAATTTTGACTTGAAAAAAATAATTTTTTGGACCATTTTTCGAAATATTTTTGGTGATCCCAAATTAAGCTTAGAATCGCATTAAACGCGTATTTACGGAGATATCGCTGTTTAAAGTTTTGGCTTGAAAAAATCACTTTTTGGACCATTTTTCGAAATTTTGTTGGTGATCCCAAATTAAGCTTAGAATCGTATTTAAACGCGTATTTACTGAGATATCGCTGTTTAAAGTTTTTAGTTGAAAAAATCACTTTTTGGACCATTTTTCGAAATTTTTTTGGTGATCCCAAATTAAGCTTAGAATCGTATTTAAACACGTATTTACGGAGATATCGCTGTTTAAAATTTTGACTTGAAAAAAATAATTTTTTGGACCATTTTTCGAAATATTTTTGGTGATCCCAAATTAAGCTTAGAATCGTATTTAAACGCGTATTTACTGAGATATCGCTGTTTAAAGTTTTTAGTTGAAAAAATCACTTTTTGGACCATTTTTCGAAATTTTGTTGGTGATCCCAAATTAAGCTTAGAATCGTAATTAAACGCGTATTTACGGAGATATCGCTGTTTAAGGTTTTGGCTTGAAAAAATCACTTTTTGGACCATTTTTCGAAATTTTGTTGGTGATCCCAAATTAAGCTTAGAATCGTATTTAAACGCGTATTTACTGAGATATCGCTGTTTAAAGTTTTTAGTTGAAAAAATCACTTTTTGGACCATTTTTCGAAATATTTTTGGTGATCCCAAATTAAGCTTAGAATCGTATTTAAACGCGTATTTACGGAGATATCGATATTTACGAAAAAAATCACTTTTTGGACCAATAATATTTCGAAATATTTTTGGTGATCCCAAATTAAGCTTAGAATCGTATTTAAACGCGTATTTACTGAGATATCGCTGTTTAAAGTTTTGACTTGAAAAAAATCACTTTTTGGACCATTTTTCGAAATTTTTTTGGTGATCCCAAATTAAGCTTAGAATCGTATTTACACGCGTATTTACGGAGATATCGCTGTTTAAAATTTTGACTTGAAAAAAATAATTTTTTGGACCATTTTTCGAAATATTTTTGGTGATCCCAAATTAAGCTTAGAATCGTATTTAAACGCGTATTTACGGAGATATCGCTGTTTAAAGTTTTGGCTTGAAAAAATCACTTTTTGGACCATTTTTCGAAATTTTGTTGGTGATCCCAAATTAAGCTTAGAATCGTATTTAAACGCGTATTTACAGAGATATCGCTGTTTAAAGTTTTTAGTTGAAAAAATCACTTTTTGGACCATTTTTCGAAATTTTTTTGGTGATCCCAAATTAAGCTTAGAATCGTATTTAAACGCGTATTTACGGAGATATCGCTGTTAAAAATTTAGACTTGAAAAAAATAATTTTTTGGACCATTTTTCGAAATATTTTTGGTGATCCCAAATTAAGCTTAGAATCGTATTTAAACGCGTATTTACAGAGATATCGCTGTTTAAAGTTTTGACTTGAAAAAAATCACTTTTTGGACCAATAATATTTCGAAATATTTTTGGTGATCCCAAATTAAGCTTAGAATCGTATTTAAACGCGTATTTACGGAGATATCGCTGTTTAAAGTTTTGACTTGAAAAAAATCACTTTTTGGACCAATAATATTTCGAAATATTTTTGGCGATCCCAAATTAAGCTTAGAATCGTATTTAAACGCGTATTTACGGAGATATCGCTGTTTAAGGTTTTGGCTTGAAAAAATCACTTTTTGGACCATTTTTCGAAATTTTTTTGGTGATCGCAAATTAAGCTTAGAATCGTATTTAAACGCGTATTTACGGAGATATCGCTGTTTAAAGTTTTGACTTGAAAAAAATCACTTTTTGGACCAATAATATTTCGAAATATTTTTGGTGATCCCAAATTAAGCTTAGAATCGTATTTAAACGCGTATTTACGGAGATATCGCTGTTTAAGGTTTTGGCTTGAAAAAATCACTTTTTGGACCATTTTTCGAAATTTTGTTGGTGATCCCAAATTAAGCTTAGAATCGTATTTGAACGCGTATTTACGGAGATATCGCTGTTTAAGGTTTTGGCTTGAAAAAATCACTTTTTGGACCATTTTTCGAAATTTCTTTGGTGATCGCAAATTAAGCTTAGAATCGTATTTAAACGCGTATTTACGGAGATATCGCTGTTTAAAGTTTTGAGTTGAAAAAAATAATTTTTTGGACCATTTTTCGAAATTTTGTTGGTGATCCCAAATTAAGCTTAGAATCGTAATTAAACGCGTATTTACGGAGATATCGCTGTTTAAAGTTTTGACTTGAAAAAAATAATTTTTTGGACCATTTTTCGAAATTTTTTTGGTGATCGCAAATTAAGCTTAGAATCGTATTTAAACGCGTATTTACGGAGATATCGCTGTTTAAAGTTTTGAGTTGAAAAAAATAATTTTTTGGACCATTTTTCGAAATTTTGTTGGTGATCCCAAATTAAGCTTAGAATCGTAATTAAACGCGTATTTACGGAGATATCGCTGTTTAAAGTTTTGACTTGAAAAAAATAATTTTTTGGACCATTTTTCGAAATTTTTTTGGTGATCGCAAATTAAGCTTAGAATCGTATTTAAACGCGTATTTACAGAGATATCGCTGTTTAAAGTTTTGACTTGAAAAAAATCACTTTTTGGACCAATAATATTTCGAAATATTTTTGGTGATCCCAAATTAAGCTTAGAATCGTATTTAAACGCGTATTTACTGAGATATCGCTGTTTAAAGTTTTGACTTGAAAAAAATCACTTTTTGGACCATTTTTCGAAATATTTTTGGTGATCCCAAATTAAGCTTAGAATCGTATTTAAACGCGTATTTACGGAGATATCGCTGTTTAAAGTTTTGGCTTGAAAAAATCACTTTTTGGACCATTTTTCGAAATTTTGTTGGTGATCCCAAATTAAGCTTAGAATCGTATTTGAACGCGTATTTACGGAGATATCGCTGTTTAAGGTTTTGGCTTGAAAAAATCACTTTTTGGACCATTTTTCGAAATTTCTTTGGTGATCGCAAATTAAGCTTAGAATCGTATTTAAACGCGTATTTACGGAGATATCGCTGTTTAAAGTTTTTAGTTGAAAAAATCACTTTTTGGACCATTTTTCGAAATATTTTTGGTGATCCCAAATTAAGCTTAGAATCGTATTTAAACGCGTATTTACGGAGATATCGCTGTTTAAAGTTTTTAGTTGAAAAAATCACTTTTTGGACCATTTTTCGAAATATTTTTGGTGATCCCAAATTAAGCTTAGAATCGTATTTAAACGCGTATTTACGGAGATATCGCTGTTTAAAGTTTTGACTTGAAAAAAATCACTTTTTGGACCAATAATATTTCGAAATATTTTTGGTGATCCCAAATTAAGCTTAGAATCGTATTTAAACGCGTATTTACGGAGATATCGCTGTTTAAGGTTTTGGCTTGAAAAAATCACTTTTTGGACCATTTTTCGAAATTTTTTTGGTGATCGCAAATTAAGCTTAGAATCGTATTTAAACGCGTATTTACGGAGATATCGCTGTTTAAAGTTTTGACTTGAAAAAAATCACTTTTTGGACCATTTTTCGAAATATTTTTGGTGATCCCAAATTAAGCTTAGAATCGTATTTAAACGCGTATTTACTGAGATATCGCTGTTTAAAGTTTTGACTTGAAAAAAATCACTTTTTGGACCATTTTTCGAAATATTTTTGGTGATCCCAAATTAAGCTTAGAATCGTATTTAAACGCGTATTTACGGAGATATCGCTGTTTAAAGTTTTGGCTTGAAAAAATCACTTTTTGGACCATTTTTCGAAATTTTGTTGGTGATCCCAAATTAAGCTTAGAATCGTATTTAAACGCGTATTTACTGAGATATCGCTGTTTAAAGTTTTTAGTTGAAAAAATCTCTTTTTGGACCATTTTTCGAAATTTTTTTGGTGATCCCAAATTAAGCTCAGAATCGTATTTGAACGCGTATTTACGGAGATATCGCTGTTTAAAGTTTTGACTTGAAAAAAATAATTTTTTGGACCATTTTTCGAAATTTTTTTGGTGATCGCAAATTAAGCTTAGAATCGTATTTAAACGCGTATTTACGGAGATATCGCTGTTTAAAGTTTTGACTTGAAAAAAATAATTTTTTGGACCATTTTTCGAAATTTATTTGGTGATCGCAAATTAAGCTTAGAATCGTATTTAAACGCGTATTTACGGAGATATCGCTGTTTAAAATTTTGACTTGAAAAAAATAATTTTTTGGACCATTTTTCGAAATTTCGTTGGTGATCCCAAATTAAGCTTAGAATCGTATTTAAACGCGTATTTACGGAGATATCGCTGTTTAAAGTTTTGACTTAAAAAAAATACTTTTTTGGACCATTTTTTGAAATTTTTTTGGTGATCAAGCAAATTAAGCTTAGAATCGTATTTAAACGCGTATTTACGAAGATATCGCTGTTTAAAGTTTTAAGTTGAAAAAATCACTTTTTGGACCATTTTTCAAAATTTTGTTGGTGACCACAAATTAAGCTTAGAATCGTATTTAAACGCGTATATACGGAGATATCGCTGTTTAAATTTTGACTTGAAAAAAATTACTTTTTGGACCATTTTTCGAAATTTTTTTGGTGATCCCAAATTAAGCTTAGAATCGTATTTAAACGCGTACTTACGGAGATATCGCTGTTTAAAGTTTTGTCTTGAAAAAAATAATTTTTTGGACCATTTTTCGAAATTTTTTTGGTGATCCCAAATTAAGCTTAGAATCGTATTTGAACGCGTATTTACGGAGATATCGCTGTTTAAAGTTTTGACTTGAAAAGAAATAATTTTTTGGACCATTTTTCGAAATTTTTTTTTGGTGATCTTAAATTAAGCTTAGAATCGTATTTAAACGCGTATTTCAGAAGATATCGCTGTTTAAAGTTTTTAGTTGAAAAAAAAACACTTTTTGGACCATTTTTCGAAATTTTGTTGGTGATCCCAAATTAAGCTTAGAATCGTATTTAAACGCGTATTTACGGAGATATCGCTGTTTAAAGTTTTGACTTGAAAAAAATAATTTTTTGGACCATTTTTCGAAATTTTTTTGGTGATCGCAAATTAAGCTTAGAATCGTATTTAAACGCGTATTTACGGAGATATCGCTGTTTAAAGTTTTGAGTTGAAAAAAATAATTTTTTGGACAATTTTTCGAAATTTTTTTGGTGATCGCAAATTAAGCTTAGAATCGTATTTAAACGCGTATTTACGGAGATATCGCTGTTTAAAGTTTTGAGTTGAAAAAAATAATTTTTTGGACAATTTTTCGAAATTTTTTTGGTGATCGCAAATTAAGCTTAGAATCGTATTTAAACGCGTATTTACGGAGATATCGCTGTTTAAAGTTTTGAGTTGAAAAAAATAATTTTTTGGACCATTTTTCGAAATTTTGTTGGTGATCCCAAATTAAGCTTAGAATCGTAATTAAACGCGTATTTACGGAGATATCGCTGTTTAAAGTTTTGACTTGAAAAAAATCACTTTTTGGACCAATAATATTTCGAAATATTTTTGGTGATCCCAAATTAAGCTTAGAATCGTATTTAAACGCGTATTTACTGAGATATCGCTGTTTAAAGTTTTGACTTGAAAAAAATCACTTTTTGGACCATTTTTCGAAATATTTTTGGTGATCCCAAATTAAGCTTAGAATCGTATTTAAACGCGTATTTACGGAGATATCGCTGTTTAAAGTTTTGACTTGAAAAAAATCACTTTTTGGACCATTTTTCGAAATATTTTTGGTGATCCCAAATTAAGCTTAGAATCGTATTTAAACGCGTATTTACTGAGATATCGCTGTTTAAAGTTTTGACTTGAAAAAAATCACTTTTTGGACCATTTTTCGAAATATTTTTGGTGATCCCAAATTAAGCTTAGAATCGTATTTAAACGCGTATTTACGGAGATATCGCTGTTTAAAGTTTTGGCTTGAAAAAATCACTTTTTGGACCATTTTTCGAAATTTTGTTGGTGATCCCAAATTAAGCTTAGAATCGTATTTAAACGCGTATTTACTGAGATATCGCTGTTTAAAGTTTTTAGTTGAAAAAATCTCTTTTTGGACCATTTTTCGAAATTTTTTTGGTGATCCCAAATTAAGCTCAGAATCGTATTTGAACGCGTATTTACGGAGATATCGCTGTTTAAAGTTTTGACTTGAAAAAAATAATTTTTTGGACCATTTTTCGAAATTTTTTTGGTGATCGCAAATTAAGCTTAGAATCGTATTTAAACGCGTATTTACGGAGATATCGCTGTTTAAAGTTTTGAGTTGAAAAAAATAATTTTTTGGACCATTTTTCGAAATTTTTTTGGTGATCGCAAATTAAGCTTAGAATCGTATTTAAACGCGTATTTACAGAGATATCGCTGTTTAAAGTTTTGACTTGAAAAAAATCACTTTTTGGACCAATAATATTTCGAAATATTTTTGGTGATCCCAAATTAAGCTTAGAATCGTATTTAAACGCGTATTTACTGAGATATCGCTGTTTAAAGTTTTGACTTGAAAAAAATCACTTTTTGGACCATTTTTCGAAATATTTTTGGTGATCCCAAATTAAGCTTAGAATCGTATTTAAACGCGTATTTACTGAGATATCGCTGTTTAAAGTTTTGACTTGAAAAAAATCACTTTTTGGACCATTTTTCGAAATATTTTTGGTGATCCCAAATTAAGCTTAGAATCGTATTTAAACGCGTATTTACGGAGATATCGCTGTTTAAAGTTTTGAGTTGAAAAAAATAACTTTTTGGACCATTTTTCGAAATTTGTTGGTGATCCCAAATTAAGCTTAGAATCGTATTTAAACGCGTATTTACGGAGATACCGCTGTTTAAAGTTTTGACTTGAAAAAAATCACTTTTTGGACCATTTTTCGAAATATTTTTGGTGATCCCAAATTAAGCTTAGAATCGTATTTAAACGCGTATTTACGGAGATATCGCTGTTTAAAGTTTTGACTTGAAAAAAATCACTTTTTGGACCATTTTTCGAAATATTTTTGGTGATCCCAAATTAAGCTTAGAATCGTATTTAAACGCGTATTTACGGAGATATCGCTGTTTAAAGTTTTGGCTTGAAAAAATCACTTTTTGGACCATTTTTCGAAATTTTGTTGGTGATCCCAAATTAAGCTTAGAATCGTATTTAAACGCGTATTTACTGAGATATCGCTGTTTAAAGTTTTTAGTTGAAAAAATCTCTTTTTGGACCATTTTTCGAAATTTTTTTGGTGATCGCAAATTAAGCTTAGAATCGTATTTAAACGCGTATTTACGGAGATATCGCTGTTTAAAGTTTTGACTTGAAAAAAATAATTTTTTGGACCATTTTTCGAAATTTTTTTGGTGATCGCAAATTAAGCTTAGAATCGTATTTAAACGCGTATTTACGGAGATATCGCTGTTTAAAGTTTTGAGTTGAAAAAAATAATTTTTTGGACCATTTTTCGAAATTTTTTTGGTGATCGCAAATTAAGCTTAGAATCGTATTTAAACGCGTATTTACAGAGATATCGCTGTTTAAAGTTTTGACTTGAAAAAAATCACTTTTTGGACCAATAATATTTCGAAATATTTTTGGTGATCCCAAATTAAGCTTAGAATCGTATTTAAACGCGTATTTACTGAGATATCGCTGTTTAAAGTTTTGACTTGAAAAAAATCACTTTTTGGACCATTTTTCGAAATATTTTTGGTGATCCCAAATTAAGCTTAGAATCGTATTTAAACGCGTATTTACGGAGATATCGCTGTTTAAAGTTTTGGCTTGAAAAAATCACTTTTTGGACCATTTTTCGAAATTTTGTTGGTGATCCCAAATTAAGCTTAGAATCGTATTTGAACGCGTATTTACGGAGATATCGCTGTTTAAGGTTTTGGCTTGAAAAAATCACTTTTTGGACCATTTTTCGAAATTTCTTTGGTGATCGCAAATTATGCTTAGAATCGTATTTAAACGCGTATTTACGGAGATATCGCTGTTTAAAGTTTTGACTTGAAAAAATCACTTTTTGGACCATTTTTCGAAATATTTTTGGTGATCCCAAATTAAGCTTAGAATCGTATTTAAACGCGTATTTACGGAGATATCGCTGTTTAAAGTTTTGACTTGAAAAAAATCACTTTTTGGACCAATAATATTTCGAAATATTTTTGGTGATCCCAAATTAAGCTTAGAATCGTATTTAAACGCGTATTTACGGAGATATCGCTGTTTAAGGTTTTGGCTTGAAAAAATCACTTTTTGGACCATTTTTCGAAATTTTTTTGGTGATCGCAAATTAAGCTTAGAATCGTATTTAAACGCGTATTTACGGAGATATCGCTGTTTAAAGTTTTGACTTGAAAAAAATCACTTTTTGGACCATTTTTCGAAATATTTTTGGTGATCCCAAATTAAGCTTAGAATCGTATTTAAACGCGTATTTACTGAGATATCGCTGTTTAAAGTTTTGACTTGAAAAAAATCACTTTTTGGACCATTTTTCGAAATATTTTTGGTGATCCCAAATTAAGCTTAGAATCGTATTTAAACGCGTATTTACGGAGATATCGCTGTTTAAAGTTTTGGCTTGAAAAAATCACTTTTTGGACCATTTTTCGAAATTTTGTTGGTGATCCCAAATTAAGCTTAGAATCGTATTTAAACGCGTATTTACTGAGATATCGCTGTTTAAAGTTTTTAGTTGAAAAAATCTCTTTTTGGACCATTTTTCGAAATTTTTTTGGTGATCCCAAATTAAGCTCAGAATCGTATTTGAACGCGTATTTACGGAGATATCGCTGTTTAAAGTTTTGACTTGAAAAAAATAATTTTTTGGACCATTTCGAAATTTTTTTGGTGATCGCAAATTAAGCTTAGAATCGTATTTAAACGCGTATTTACGGAGATATCGCTGTTTAAAGTTTTGACTTGAAAAAAATAATTTTTTGGACCATTTTTCGAAATTTATTTGGTGATCGCAAATTAAGCTTAGAATCGTATTTAAACGCGTATTTACGAAGATATCGCTGTTTAAAGTTTTGACTTGAAAAGAAATAATTTTTTGGACCATTTTTCGAAATTTTGTTGGTGATCCCAAATTAAGCTTAGAATCGTCTTTAAACGCGTATTTACGGAGATATCACTGTTTAAAGTTTTTAGTTGAAAAAATCACTTTTTGGACCATTTTTCAAAATTTTGTTGGTGACCACAAATTAAGCTTAGAATCGTATTTAAACGCGTATTTACGGAGATATCGCTGTTTAAAATTTTGACTTGAAAAAAATAATTTTTTGGACCATTTTTCGAAATTTCGTTGGTGATCCCAAATTAAGCTTAGAATCGTATTTAAACGCGTATTTACGGAGATATCGCTGTTTAAAGTTTTGACTTAAAAAAAATACTTTTTTGGACCATTTTTTGAAATTTTTTTGGTGATCAAGCAAATTAAGCTTAGAATCGTATTTAAACGCGTATTTACGAGGATATCGCTGTTTAAAGTTTTAAGTTGAAAAAATCACTTTTTGGACCATTTTTCAAAATTTTGTTGGTGACCACAAATTAAGCTTAGAATCGTATTTAAACGCGTATATACGGAGATATCGCTGTTTAAATTTTGACTTGAAAAAAATTACTTTTTGGACCATTTTTCGAAATATTTTTGGTGATCCCAAATTAAGCTTAGAATCGTATTTAAACGCGTACTTACGGAGATATCGCTGTTTAAAGTTTTGTCTTGAAAAAAATAATTTTTTGGACCATTTTTCGAAATTTTTTTGGTGATCCCAAATTAAGCTTAGAATCGTATTTGAACGCGTATTTACGGAGATATCGCTGTTTAAAGTTTTGACTTGAAAAGAAATAATTTTTTGGACCATTTTTCGAAATTTTTTTTTGGTGATCTTAAATTAAGCTTAGAATCGTATTTAAACGCGTATTTCAGAAGATATCGCTGTTTAAAGTTTTTAGTTGAAAAAAAAACACTTTTTGGACCATTTTTCGAAATTTTGTTGGTGATCCCAAATTAAGCTTAGAATCGTATTTAAACGCGTATTTACGGAGATACCGCTGTTTAAAGTTTTGACTTGAAAAAAATAACTTTTTGGACCATTTTTCGAAATTTGTTGGTGATCCCAAATTAAGCTTAGAATCGTATTTAAACGCGTATTTACGGAGATATCGCTGTTTAAAGTTTTGACTTGAAAAAAATTATTTTTTGGACCATTTTTCGAAATTTTTTTGGTGATCGCAAATTAAGCTTAGAATCGTATTTAAACGCGTATTTACGGAGATATCGCTGTTTAAAGTTTTGAGTTGAAAAAAATAATTTTTTGGACAATTTTTCGAAATTTTTTTGGTGATCGCAAATTAAGCTTAGAATCGTATTTAAACGCGTATTTACGGAGATATCGCTGTTTAAAGTTTTGACTTGAAAAATCACTTTTTGGACCATTTTTCGAAATATTTTTGGTGATCCCAAATTAAGCTTAGAATCGTATTTAAACGCGTATTTACTGAGATATCGCTGTTTAAAGTTTTGGCTTGAAAAAATCACTTTTTGGACCATTTTTCGAAATTTTGTTGGTGATCCCAAATTAAGCTTAGAATCGTATTTAAACGCGTATTTACTGAGATATCGCTGTTTAAAGTTTTTAGTTGAAAAAATCACTTTTTGGACCATTTTTCGAAATTTTTTTGGTGATCCCAAATTAAGCTTAGAATCGTATTTGAACGCGTATTTACGGAGATATCGCTGTTTAAGGTTTTGGCTTGAAAAAATCACTTTTTAGACCATTTTTCGAAATTTTGTTGGTGATCCCAAATTAAGCTTAGAATCGTATTTAAACGCGTATTTACTGAGATATCGCTGTTTAAAGTTTTTAGTTGAAAAAATCACTTTTTGGACCATTTTTCGAAATTTTTTTGGTGATCCCAAATTAAGTTCAGAATCGTATTTGAACGCGTATTTACGGAGATATCGCTGTTTAAAGTTTTGACTTGAAAAACATAATTTTTTGGACCATTTTTCGAAATTTTTTTGGTGATCGCAAATTAAGCTTAGAATCGTATTTAAACGCGTATTTACGGAGATATCGCTGTTTAAAGTTTTTAGTTGAAAAAATCACTTTTTTGGAAATAATTTTTTGGACCATTTTTCGAAATTTTGTTGGTGATCCCAAATTAAGCTTAGAATCGTCTTTAAACGCGTATTTACGGAGATATCGCTGTTTAAAGTTTTGACTTGAAAAAAATAATTTTTTGGACCATTTTTCGAAATATTTTTGGTGATCGCAAATTAAGCTTAGAATCGTATTTAAACGCGTATTTACGGAGATATCGCGGTTTAAAGTTTTGAGTTGAAAAAAATCACTTTTTGGACCATTTTTCAAAATTTTGTTGGTGACCACAAATTAAGCTTAGAATCGTATTTAAACGCGTATTTACGGAGATATCGCTGTTTAAAGTTTTGACTTGAAAAAAATAATTTTGTGGACCATTTTTCGAAATTTTTTTGGTGATTGCAAATTAAGCTTAGAATCGTATTTAAACGCGTATTTACGGAGATATCGCTGTTTAAAGTTTTGACTTGAAAAAAATAATTTTTTGGACCATTTTTCGAAATTTTTTTGGTGATGGCAAATTAAGCTTAGAATCGTATTTAAACGCGTATTTACGGAGATATCGCTGTTTAAAGTTTTGACTTGAAAAAAATAATTTTTTGGACCATTTTTCGAAATTTTTTTGGTGATCGCAAATTAAGCTTAGAATCGTATTTAAACGCGTATTTACGGAGATATCGCTGTTTAAAGTTTTGAGTTGAAAAAAATAATTTTTTGGACCATTTTTCGAAATTTTTTTGGTGATCGCAAATTAAGCTTAGAATCGTATGTAAACGCGTATTTACGGAGATATCGCGGTTTAAAGTTTTGAGTTGAAAAAAATCACTTTTTGGACCATTTTTCAAAATTTTTTTGGTGATCCCAAATTAAGCTTAGAATCGTATGTAAACGGGTATTTACGGAGATATCGCTGTTTAAAGTTTTGGCTTGAAAAAATCACTTTTTGGACCATTTTTCGAAATTTTGTTGGTGATCCCAAATTAAGCTTAGAATCGTATTTAAACGCGTATTTACGGAGATATCGCTGTTTAAAATTTTGACTTGAAAAAAATAATTTTTTGGACCATTTTTCGAAATATTTTTGGTGATCCCAAATTAAGCTTAGAATCGTATTTAAACGCGTATTTACGGAGATATCGCTGTTTAAGGTTTTGGCTTGAAAAAATCACTTTTTGGACCAATAATATTTCGAAATATTTTTGGTGATCCCAAATTAAGCTTAGAATCGTATTTAAACGCGTATTTACGGAGATATCGCTGTTTAAAGTTTTGACTTGAAAAAAATCACTTTTTGGACCATTTTTCGAAATTTTTTTGGTGATCCCAAATTAAGCTTAGAATCGTATTTGAACGCGTATTTACGGAGATATCGCTGTTTAAAGTTTTGACTTGAAAAGAAATAATTTTTTGGACCATTTTTCGAAATTTTTTTTTGGTGATCTTAAATTAAGCTTAGAATCGTATTTAAACGCGTATTTCAGAAGATATCGCTGTTTAAAGTTTTTAGTTGAAAAAAAAACACTTTTTGGACCATTTTTCGAAATTTTGTTGGTGATCCCAAATTAAGCTTAGAATCGTATTTAAACGCGTATTTACGGAGATACCGCTGTTTAAAGTTTTGACTTGAAAAAAATAACTTTTTGGACCATTTTTCGAAATTTGTTGGTGATCCCAAATTAAGCTTAGAATCGTATTTAAACGCGTATTTACGGAGATATCGCTGTTTAAAGTTTTGACTTGAAAAAAATTATTTTTTGGACCATTTTTCGAAATTTTTTTGGTGATCGCAAATTAAGCTTAGAATCGTATTTAAACGCGTATTTACGGAGATATCGCTGTTTAAAGTTTTGAGTTGAAAAAAATAATTTTTTGGACAATTTTTCGAAATTTTTTTGGTGATCGCAAATTAAGCTTAGAATCGTATTTAAACGCGTATTTACGGAGATATCGCTGTTTAAAGTTTTGACTTGAAAAATCACTTTTTGGACCATTTTTCGAAATATTTTTGGTGATCCCAAATTAAGCTTAGAATCGTATTTAAACGCGTATTTACTGAGATATCGCTGTTTAAAGTTTTGGCTTGAAAAAATCACTTTTTGGACCATTTTTCGAAATTTTGTTGGTGATCCCAAATTAAGCTTAGAATCGTATTTAAACGCGTATTTACTGAGATATCGCTGTTTAAAGTTTTTAGTTGAAAAAATCACTTTTTGGACCATTTTTCGAAATTTTTTTGGTGATCCCAAATTAAGCTTAGAATCGTATTTGAACGCGTATTTACGGAGATATCGCTGTTTAAGGTTTTGGCTTGAAAAAATCACTTTTTAGACCATTTTTCGAAATTTTGTTGGTGATCCCAAATTAAGCTTAGAATCGTATTTAAACGCGTATTTACTGAGATATCGCTGTTTAAAGTTTTTAGTTGAAAAAATCACTTTTTGGACCATTTTTCGAAATTTTTTTGGTGATCCCAAATTAAGTTCAGAATCGTATTTGAACGCGTATTTACGGAGATATCGCTGTTTAAAGTTTTGACTTGAAAAACATAATTTTTTGGACCATTTTTCGAAATTTTTTTGGTGATCGCAAATTAAGCTTAGAATCGTATTTAAACGCGTATTTACGGAGATATCGCTGTTTAAAGTTTTTAGTTGAAAAAATCACTTTTTTGGAAATAATTTTTTGGACCATTTTTCGAAATTTTGTTGGTGATCCCAAATTAAGCTTAGAATCGTCTTTAAACGCGTATTTACGGAGATATCGCTGTTTAAAGTTTTGACTTGAAAAAAATAATTTTTTGGACCATTTTTCGAAATATTTTTGGTGATCGCAAATTAAGCTTAGAATCGTATTTAAACGCGTATTTACGGAGATATCGCGGTTTAAAGTTTTGAGTTGAAAAAAATCACTTTTTGGACCATTTTTCAAAATTTTGTTGGTGACCACAAATTAAGCTTAGAATCGTATTTAAACGCGTATTTACGGAGATATCGCTGTTTAAAGTTTTGACTTGAAAAAAATAATTTTGTGGACCATTTTTCGAAATTTTTTTGGTGATTGCAAATTAAGCTTAGAATCGTATTTAAACGCGTATTTACGGAGATATCGCTGTTTAAAGTTTTGACTTGAAAAAAATAATTTTTTGGACCATTTTTCGAAATTTTTTTGGTGATGGCAAATTAAGCTTAGAATCGTATTTAAACGCGTATTTACGGAGATATCGCTGTTTAAAGTTTTGACTTGAAAAAAATAATTTTTTGGACCATTTTTCGAAATTTTTTTGGTGATCGCAAATTAAGCTTAGAATCGTATTTAAACGCGTATTTACGGAGATATCGCTGTTTAAAGTTTTGAGTTGAAAAAAATAATTTTTTGGACCATTTTTCGAAATTTTTTTGGTGATCGCAAATTAAGCTTAGAATCGTATGTAAACGCGTATTTACGGAGATATCGCGGTTTAAAGTTTTGAGTTGAAAAAAATCACTTTTTGGACCATTTTTCAAAATTTTTTTGGTGATCCCAAATTAAGCTTAGAATCGTATGTAAACGGGTATTTACGGAGATATCGCTGTTTAAAGTTTTGGCTTGAAAAAATCACTTTTTGGACCATTTTTCGAAATTTTGTTGGTGATCCCAAATTAAGCTTAGAATCGTATTTAAACGCGTATTTACGGAGATATCGCTGTTTAAAATTTTGACTTGAAAAAAATAATTTTTTGGACCATTTTTCGAAATATTTTTGGTGATCCCAAATTAAGCTTAGAATCGTATTTAAACGCGTATTTACGGAGATATCGCTGTTTAAGGTTTTGGCTTGAAAAAATCACTTTTTGGACCAATAATATTTCGAAATATTTTTGGTGATCCCAAATTAAGCTTAGAATCGTATTTAAACGCGTATTTACGGAGATATCGCTGTTTAAAGTTTTGACTTGAAAAAAATCACTTTTTGGACCATTTTTCGAAATTTTTTTGGTGATCCCAAATTAAGCTTAGAATCGTATTTGAACGCGTATTTACGGAGATATCGCTGTTTAAAGTTTTGACTTGAAAAGAAATAATTTTTTGGACCATTTTTCGAAATTTTTTTTTGGTGATCTTAAATTAAGCTTAGAATCGTATTTAAACGCGTATTTCAGAAGATATCGCTGTTTAAAGTTTTTAGTTGAAAAAAAAACACTTTTTGGACCATTTTTCGAAATTTTGTTGGTGATCCCAAATTAAGCTTAGAATCGTATTTAAACGCGTATTTACGGAGATACCGCTGTTTAAAGTTTTGACTTGAAAAAAATAACTTTTTGGACCATTTTTCGAAATTTGTTGGTGATCCCAAATTAAGCTTAGAATCGTATTTAAACGCGTATTTACGGAGATATCGCTGTTTAAAGTTTTGACTTGAAAAAAATTATTTTTTGGACCATTTTTCGAAATTTTTTTGGTGATCGCAAATTAAGCTTAGAATCGTATTTAAACGCGTATTTACGGAGATATCGCTGTTTAAAGTTTTGAGTTGAAAAAAATAATTTTTTGGACAATTTTTCGAAATTTTTTTGGTGATCGCAAATTAAGCTTAGAATCGTATTTAAACGCGTATTTACGGAGATATCGCTGTTTAAAGTTTTGACTTGAAAAATCACTTTTTGGACCATTTTTCGAAATATTTTTGGTGATCCCAAATTAAGCTTAGAATCGTATTTAAACGCGTATTTACTGAGATATCGCTGTTTAAAGTTTTGGCTTGAAAAAATCACTTTTTGGACCATTTTTCGAAATTTTGTTGGTGATCCCAAATTAAGCTTAGAATCGTATTTAAACGCGTATTTACTGAGATATCGCTGTTTAAAGTTTTTAGTTGAAAAAATCACTTTTTGGACCATTTTTCGAAATTTTTTTGGTGATCCCAAATTAAGCTTAGAATCGTATTTGAACGCGTATTTACGGAGATATCGCTGTTTAAGGTTTTGGCTTGAAAAAATCACTTTTTAGACCATTTTTCGAAATTTTGTTGGTGATCCCAAATTAAGCTTAGAATCGTATTTAAACGCGTATTTACTGAGATATCGCTGTTTAAAGTTTTTAGTTGAAAAAATCACTTTTTGGACCATTTTTCGAAATTTTTTTGGTGATCCCAAATTAAGTTCAGAATCGTATTTGAACGCGTATTTACGGAGATATCGCTGTTTAAAGTTTTGACTTGAAAAACATAATTTTTTGGACCATTTTTCGAAATTTTTTTGGTGATCGCAAATTAAGCTTAGAATCGTATTTAAACGCGTATTTACGGAGATATCGCTGTTTAAAGTTTTTAGTTGAAAAAATCACTTTTTTGGAAATAATTTTTTGGACCATTTTTCGAAATTTTGTTGGTGATCCCAAATTAAGCTTAGAATCGTCTTTAAACGCGTATTTACGGAGATATCGCTGTTTAAAGTTTTGACTTGAAAAAAATAATTTTTTGGACCATTTTTCGAAATATTTTTGGTGATCGCAAATTAAGCTTAGAATCGTATTTAAACGCGTATTTACGGAGATATCGCGGTTTAAAGTTTTGAGTTGAAAAAAATCACTTTTTGGACCATTTTTCAAAATTTTGTTGGTGACCACAAATTAAGCTTAGAATCGTATTTAAACGCGTATTTACGGAGATATCGCTGTTTAAAGTTTTGACTTGAAAAAAATAATTTTGTGGACCATTTTTCGAAATTTTTTTGGTGATTGCAAATTAAGCTTAGAATCGTATTTAAACGCGTATTTACGGAGATATCGCTGTTTAAAGTTTTGACTTGAAAAAAATAATTTTTTGGACCATTTTTCGAAATTTTTTTGGTGATGGCAAATTAAGCTTAGAATCGTATTTAAACGCGTATTTACGGAGATATCGCTGTTTAAAGTTTTGACTTGAAAAAAATAATTTTTTGGACCATTTTTCGAAATTTTTTTGGTGATCGCAAATTAAGCTTAGAATCGTATTTAAACGCGTATTTACGGAGATATCGCTGTTTAAAGTTTTGAGTTGAAAAAAATAATTTTTTGGACCATTTTTCGAAATTTTTTTGGTGATCGCAAATTAAGCTTAGAATCGTATGTAAACGCGTATTTACGGAGATATCGCGGTTTAAAGTTTTGAGTTGAAAAAAATCACTTTTTGGACCATTTTTCAAAATTTTTTTGGTGATCCCAAATTAAGCTTAGAATCGTATGTAAACGGGTATTTACGGAGATATCGCTGTTTAAAGTTTTGGCTTGAAAAAATCACTTTTTGGACCATTTTTCGAAATTTTGTTGGTGATCCCAAATTAAGCTTAGAATCGTATTTAAACGCGTATTTACGGAGATATCGCTGTTTAAAATTTTGACTTGAAAAAAATAATTTTTTGGACCATTTTTCGAAATATTTTTGGTGATCCCAAATTAAGCTTAGAATCGTATTTAAACGCGTATTTACGGAGATATCGCTGTTTAAGGTTTTGGCTTGAAAAAATCACTTTTTGGACCAATAATATTTCGAAATATTTTTGGTGATCCCAAATTAAGCTTAGAATCGTATTTAAACGCGTATTTACGGAGATATCGCTGTTTAAAGTTTTGACTTGAAAAAAATCACTTTTTGGACCATTTTTCGAAATATTTTTGGTGATCCCAAATTAAGCTTTGAATCGTATTTAAACGCGTATTTACTGAGATATCGCTGTTTAAAGTTTTGACTTGAAAAAAATCACTTTTTGGACCATTTTTCGAAATATTTTTGGTGATCCCAAATTAAGCTTAGAATCGTATTTAAACGCGTATTTACGGAGATATCGCTGTTTAAAGTTTTGACTTGAAAAAAATCACTTTTTGGACCAATAATATTTCGAAATATTTTTGGTGATCCCAAATTAAGCTTAGAATCGTATTTAAACGCGTATTTACGGAGATATCGCTGTTTAAGGTTTTGGCTTGAAAAAATCACTTTTTGGACCATTTTTCGAAATTTTTTTGGTGATCGCAAATTAAGCTTAGAATCGTATTTAAACGCGTATTTACGGAGATATCGCTGTTTAAAGTTTTGGCTTGAAAAAATCACTTTTTGGACCATTTTTCGTAATTTTGTTGGTGATCCCAAATTAAGCTTAGAATCGTATTTAAACGCGTATTTACTGAGATATCGCTGTTTAAAGTTTTTAGTTGAAAAAATCTCTTTTTGGACCATTTTTCGAAATTTTTTTGGTGATCCCAAATTAAGCTCAGAATCGTATTTGAACGCGTATTTACGGAGATATCGCTGTTTAAAGTTTTGACTTGAAAAAAATAATTTTTTGGACCATTTTTCGAAATTTATTTGGTGATCGCAAATTAAGCTTAGAATCGTATTTAAACGCGTATTTACGAAGATATCGCTGTTTAAAGTTTTGACTTGAAAAAAATCACTTTGTGGACCATTTTTCGAAATATTTTTGGTGATCCCAAATTAAGCTTAGAATCGTCTTTAAACGCGTATTTACGGAGATATCACTGTTTAAAGTTTTTAGTTGAAAAAATCACTTTTTGGACCATTTTTCAAAATTTTGTTGGTGACCACAAATTAAGCTTAGAATCGTATTTAAACGCGTATATACGGAGATATGGCTGTTTAAATTTTGACTTGAAAAAAATTACTTTTTGGACCATTTTTCGAAATTTATTTGGTGATCGCAAATTAAGCTTAGAATCGTATTTAAACGCGTATTTACGAAGATATCGCTGTTTAAAGTTTTGACTTGAAAAGAAATAATTTTTTGGACCATTTTTCGAAATTTATTTGGTGATCGCAAATTAAGCTTAGAATCGTATTTAAACGCGTATTTACGAAGATATCGCTGTTTAAAGTTTTGACTTGAAAAAAATACTTTTTTGGACCATTTTTTGAAATTTTTTTGGTGATCAAGCAAATTAAGCTTAGAATCGTATTTAAACGCGTATTTACGAAGATATCGCTGTTTAAAGTTTTAAGTTGAAAAAATCACTTTTTGGACCATTTTTCAAAATTTTGTTGGTGACCACAAATTAAGCTTAGAATCGTATTTAAACGCGTATATACGGAGATATGGCTGTTTAAATTTTGACTTGAAAAAAATTACTTTTTGGACCATTTTTCGAAATTTTTTTGGTGATCCCAAATTAAGCTCAGAATCGTATTTGAACGCGTATTTACGGAGATATCGCTGTTTAAAGTTTTGACTTGAAAAAAATAATTTTTTGGACCATTTTTCGAAATTTATTTGGTGATCGCAAATTAAGCTTAGAATCGTATTTAAACGCGTATTTACGAAGATATCGCTGTTTAAAGTTTTGACTTGAAAAGAAATAATTTTTTGGACCATTTTTCGAAATTTTGTTGGTGATCCCAAATTAAGCTTAGAATCGTATTTAAACGCGTATTTACGAAGATATCGCTGTTTAAAGTTTTGACTTGAAAAGAAATAATTTTTTGGACCATTTTTCGAAATTTATTTGGTGATCGCAAATTAAGCTTAGAATCGTATTTAAACGCGTATTTACGAAGATATCGCTGTTTAAAGTTTTGACTTGAAAAAAATACTTTTTTGGACCATTTTTTGAAATTTTTTTGGTGATCAAGCAAATTAAGCTTAGAATCGTATTTAAACGCGTATTTACGAAGATATCGCTGTTTAAAGTTTTAAGTTGAAAAAATCACTTTTTGGACCATTTTTCGTAATTTTGTTGGTGATCCCAAATTAAGCTTAGAATCGTATTTAAACGCGTATTTACTGAGATATCGCTGTTTAAAGTTTTTAGTTGAAAAAATCTCTTTTTGGACCATTTTTCGAAATTTTTTTGGTGATCCCAAATTAAGCTCAGAATCGTATTTGAACGCGTATTTACGGAGATATCGCTGTTTAAAGTTTTGACTTGAAAAAAATAATTTTTTGGACCATTTTTCGAAATTTATTTGGTGATCGCAAATTAAGCTTAGAATCGTATTTAAACGCGTATTTACGAAGATATCGCTGTTTAAAGTTTTGACTTGAAAAGAAATAATTTTTTGGACCATTTTTCGAAATTTTGTTGGTGATCCCAAATTAAGCTTAGAATCGTATTTAAACGCGTATTTACGGAGATATCGCTGTTTAAAGTTTTGACTTGAAAAGAAATAATTTTTTGGACCATTTTTCGAAATTTATTTGGTGATCGCAAATTAAGCTTAGAATCGTATTTAAACGCGTATTTACGAAGATATCGCTGTTTAAAGTTTTGACTTGAAAAAAATACTTTTTTGGACCATTTTTTGAAATTTTTTTGGTGATCAAGCAAATTAAGCTTAGAATCGTATTTAAACGCGTATTTACGAAGATATCGCTGTTTAAAGTTTTAAGTTGAAAAAATCACTTTTTGGACCATTTTTCAAAATTTTGTTGGTGACCACAAATTAAGCTTAGAATCGTATTTAAACGCGTATATACGGAGATATGGCTGTTTAAATTTTGACTTGAAAAAAATTACTTTTTGGACCATTTTTCGAAATTTTTTTGGTGATCCCAAATTAAGCTTAGAATCGTATTTAAACGCGTACTTACGGAGATATCGCTGTTTAAAGTTTTGTCTTGAAAAAAATAATTTTTTGGACCATTTTTCGAAATATTTTTGGTGATCCCAAATTAAGCTTAGAATCGTATTTAAACGCGTATTTACGGAGATATCGCTGTTTTTGACTTGAAAAAAATCACTTTTTGGACCATTTTTCGAAATATTTTTGGTGATCCCAAATTAAGCTTAGAATCGTATTTAAACGCGTATTTACGGAGATATCGCTGTTTAAAGTTTTGACTTGAAAAAAATAATTTTTTGGACCATTTTTCGAAATTTTTTTGGTGATCGCAAATTAAGCTTAGAATCGTATTTAAACGCGTATTTACGGAGATATCGCTGTTTAAAGTTTTGAGTTGAAAAAAATAATTTTTTGGACCATTTTTCGAAATTTTTTTGGTGATCGCAAATTAAGCTTAGAATCGTATTTAAACGCGTATTTACGGAGATATCGCTGTTTAAAGTTTTGGCTTGAAAAAATCACTTTTTGGACCATTTTTCGAAATTTTGTTGGTGATCCCAAATTAAGCTTAGAATCGTATTTAAACGGGTATTTACTGAGATATCGCTGTATAAAGTTTTTAGTTGAAAAAATCACTTTTTGGACCATTTTCCGAAATTTTTTTGGTGATCCCAAATTAAGCTTAGAATCGTATTTGAACGCGTATTTACGGAGATATCGCTGTTTAAGGTTTTGGCTTGAAAAAATCACTTTTTGGACCATTTTTCGAAATTTTGTATTGTGATCCCAAACTAAGCTTAGAATCGTATTTAAACGCGTATTTACTGAGATATCGCTGTTTAAAGTTTTTAGTTGAAAAAATCACTTTTTGGACCATTTTTCGAAATTTTTTTGGTGATCCCAAATTAAGCTTAGAATCGTATTTAAACGCGTATTTACGGAGATATCGCTGTTTAAAATTTTGACTTGAAAAAAATAATTTTTTGGACCATTTTTCGAAATATTTTTGGTGATCCCAAATGAAGCTTAGAATCGTATTTAAACGCGTATTTGCGGAGATATCGCTGTTTAAAGTTTTGACTAGAAAAAAATAATTTTTTGGACCATTTTTCGAAATTTTTTTGGTGATCGCAAATTAAGCTTAGAATCGTATTTAAACGCGTATTTACGGAGATATCGCTGTTTAAAGTTTTGACTTGAAACAAATCACTTTTTGGACCATTTTTCGAAATTTTTTTTTGGTGATCCCAAATTAAACTTAGAATCGTATTTGAACGCGTATTTACGGAGATATCGCTGTTTAAAGTTTTGACTTGAAAAAAATAACTTTTTGGACCATTTTTCGAAATTTTTTGGTGATCCCAAATTAAGCTTAGAATCGTCTTTAAACGCGTATTTACGGAGATATCACTGTTTAAAGTTTTTAGTTGAAAAAATCACTTTTTGGACCATTTTTCAAAATTTTGTTGGTGACCACAAATTAAGCTTAGAATCGTATTTAAACGCGTATTTACGGAGATATCGCTGTTTAAAATTTTGACTTGAAAAAAATAATTTTTTGGACCATTTTTCGAAATTTTGTTGGTGATCCCAAATTAAGCTTAGAATCGTATTTAAACGCGTATTTACGGAGATACCGCTGTTTAAAGTTTTGACTTGAAAAAAATCATTTTTTGGACCATTTTTCGAAATTTTTTGGTGATCCCAAATTAAGCTTAGAATCGTATTTAAACGCGTATTTACTGAGATATCGCTGTTTAAAGTTTTTAGTTGAAAAAATCACTTTTTGGACCATTTTTCGAAATTTTTTGGTGATCCCAAATTAAGCTTAGAATCGTATTTAAACGCGTATTTACGGAGATACCGCTGTTTAAAGTTTTGACTTGAAAAAAAATCATTTTTTGGACCATTTTTCGAAATTTTTTGGTGATCCCAAATTAAGCTTAGAATCGTATTTAAACGCGTATTTACGGAGATATCGCTGTTTAAAGTTTTGACTTGAAAAAAATAACTTTTTGGACCATTTTTCGAAATTTTGTTGGTGATCCCAAATTAAGCTTAGAATCGTCTTTAAACGCGTATTTACGGAGATATCACTGTTTAAAGTTTTTAGTTGAAAAAAATCACTTTTTTGACCATTTTTCAAAATTTTGTTGGTGACCACAAATTAAGCTTAGAATCGTATTTAAACGCGTATTTACGGAGATATCGCTGTTTAAAGTTTTGGCTTGAAAAAATCACTTTTTGGACCATTTCTCGAAATTTTGTTGGTGATCCCAAATTAAGCTTAGAATCGTATTTAAACGCGTATTTACTGAGATATCGCTGTATAAAGTTTTTAGTTGAAAAAATCACTTTTTGGACCATTTTCCGAAATTTTTTTGGTGATCCCAAATTAAGCTTAGAATCGTATTTGAACGCGTATTTACGGAGATATCGCTGTTTAAGGTTTTGGCTTGAAAAAATCACTTTTTGGACCATTTTTCGAAATTTTGTTAGTGATCCCAAACTAAGCTTAGAATCGTATTTAAACGCGTATTTACTGAGATATCGCTGTTTAAAGCTTTTAGTTGAAAAAATCACTTTTTGGACCATTTTTCGAAATTTTTTTGGTGATCCCAAATTAAGCTTAGAATCGTATTTAAACGCGTATTTACGGAGATATCGCTGTTTAAAATTTTGACTTGAAAAAAATATTACGGAGATATCGCTGTTTAAAGTTTTGACTTGAAAAAAATAATTTTTTGGACCATTTTTCGAAATTTATTTGGTGATCGCAAATTAAGCTTAGAATCGTATTTAAACGCGTATTTACGAAGATATCGCTGTTTAAAGTTTTGACTTGAAAAGAAATAATTTTTTGGACCATTTTTCGAAATTTTGTTGGTGATCCCAAATTAAGCTTAGAATCGTCTTTAAACGCGTATTTACGGAGATATCACTGTTTAAAGTTTTTAGTTGAAAAAATCACTTTTTGGACCATTTTTCAAAATTTTGTTGGTGACCACAAATTAAGCTTAGAATCGTATTTAAACGCGTATTTACGGAGATATCGCTGTTTAAAATTTTGACTTGAAAAAAATAATTTTTTGGACCATTTTTCGAAATTTCGTTGGTGATCCCAAATTAAGCTTAGAATCGTATTTAAACGCGTATTTACGGAGATATCGCTGTTTAAAGTTTTGACTTGAAAAAAATACTTTTTTGGACCATTTTTTGAAATTTTTTTGGTGATCAAGCAAATTAAGCTTAGAATCGTATTTAAACGCGTATTTACGAAGATATCGCTGTTTAAAGTTTTAAGTTGAAAAAATCACTTTTTGGACCATTTTTCAAAATTTTGTTGGTGACCACAAATTAAGCTTAGAATCGTATTTAAACGCGTATATACGGAGATATCGCTGTTTAAATTTTGACTTGAAAAAAATTACTTTTTGGACCATTTTTCGAAATTTTTTTGGTGATCCCAAATTAAGCTTAGAATCGTATTTAAACGCGTACTTACGGAGATATCGCTGTTTAAAGTTTTGTCTTGAAAAAAATAATTTTTTGGACCATTTTTCGAAATTTTTTTGGTGATCCCAAATTAAGCTTAGAATCGTATTTGAACGCGTATTTACGGAGATATCGCTGTTTAAAGTTTTGACTTGAAAAGAAATAATTTTTTGGACCATTTTTCGAAATTTTTTTTTGGTGATCTTAAATTAAGCTTAGAATCGTATTTAAACGCGTATTTCCGGAGATATCGCTGTTTAAAGTTTTTAGTTGAAAAAAAAACACTTTTTGGACCATTTTTCGAAATTTTTTTGGTGATCCCAAATTAAGCTTAGAATCGTATTTAAACGCGTATTTACGGAGATATCGCTGTTTAAAGTTTTGACTTGAAAAAAAACACTTTTTGGACCATTTTTCGAAATTTTTTTGGTGATCCCAAATTAAGCTTAGAATCGTATTTAAACGCGTATTTACGGAGATACCGCTGTTTAAAGTTTTGATTGAAAAAAATTACTTTTTGGACCATTTTTCGAAATTTTTTGGTGATCCCAAATTAAGCTTAGAATCGTATTTAAACGCGTATTTACGGAGATATCGCTGTTTAAAGTTTTGACTTGAAAAAAAAACACTTTTTGGACCATTTTTCGAAATTTTTTTGGTGATCCCAAATTAAGCTTAGAATCGTATTTAAACGCGTATTTACGGAGATACCGCAGTTTAAAGTTTTGACTTGAAAAAAATAACTTTTTGGACCATTTTTCAAAATTTTGTTGGTGACCACAAATTAAGCTTAGAATCGTATTTAAACGCGTATTTACGGAGATATCGCTGTTTAATTTTTTTGGTGATCCCAAATTAAGCTTAGAATCGTATTTAAACGCGTATTTACGGAGATACCGCTGTTTAAAGTTTTGACTTGAAAAAAATCACTTTTTGGACCATTTTTCGAAATATTTTTGGTGATCCCAAATTAAGCTTAGAATCGTATTTAAACGCGTATTTACGGAGATATCGCTGTTTTTGACTTGAAAAAAATCACTTTTTGGACCATTTTTCGAAATATTTTTGGTGATCCCAAATTAAGCTTAGAATCGTATTTAAACGCGTATTTACGGAGATATCGCTGTTTAAAGTTTTGACTTGAAAAAAATAATTTTTTGGACCATTTTTCGAAATTTTTTTGGTGATCGCAAATTAAGCTTAGAATCGTATTTAAACGCGTATTTACGGAGATATCGCTGTTTAAAGTTTTGAGTTGAAAAAAATAATTTTTTGGACCATTTTTCGAAATTTTTTTGGTGATCGCAAATTAAGCTTAGAATCGTATTTAAACGCGTATTTAAGGAGATATCGCGGTTTAAAGTTTTGAGTTGAAAAAAATCACTTTTTGGACCATTTTTCAAATTTTTTTTGGTGATCCCAAATTAAGCTTAGAATCGTATGTAAACGCGTATTTACGGAGATATCGCTGTTTAAAGTTTTGGCTTGAAAAAATCACTTTTTGGACCATTTTTCGAAATTTTGTTGGTGATCCCAAATTAAGCTTAGAATCGTATTTAAACGGGTATTTACTGAGATATCGCTGTATAAAGTTTTTAGTTGAAAAAATCACTTTTTGGACCATTTTCCGAAATTTTTTTGGTGATCCCAAATTAAGCTTAGAATCGTATTTGAACGCGTATTTACGGAGATATCGCTGTTTAAGGTTTTGGCTTGAAAAAATCACTTTTTGGACCATTTTTCGAAATTTTGTTAGTGATCCCAAACTAAGCTTAGAATCGTATTTAAACGCGTATTTACTGAGATATCGCTGTTTAAAGTTTTTAGTTGAAAAAATCACTTTTTGGACCATTTTTCGAAATTTTTTTGGTGATCCCAAATTAAGCTTAGAATCGTATTTAAACGCGTATTTACGGAGATATCGCTGTTTAAAATTTTGACTTGAAAAAAATAATTTTTTGGACCATTTTTCGAAATATTTTTGGTGATCCCAAATGAAGCTTAGAATCGTATTTAAACGCGTATTTGCGGAGATATCGCTGTTTAAAGTTTTGACTAGAAAAAAATAATTTTTTGGACCATTTTTCGAAATTTTTTTGGTGATCGCAAATTAAGCTTAGAATCGTATTTAAACGCGTATTTACGGAGATATCGCTGTTTAAAGTTTTGACTTGAAACAAATCACTTTTTGGACCATTTTTCGAAATTTTTTTTTGGTGATCCCAAATTAAACTTAGAATCGTATTTGAACGCGTATTTACGGAGATATCGCTGTTTAAAGTTTTGACTTGAAAAAAATACTTTTTTGGACCATTTTTTGAAATTTTTTTGGTGATCAAGCAAATTAAGCTTAGAATCGTATTTAAACGCGTATTTACGAAGATATCGCTGTTTAAAGTTTTAAGTTGAAAAAATCACTTTTTGGACCATTTTTCAAAATTTTGTTGGTGACCACAAATTAAGCTTAGAATCGTATTTAAACGCGTATTTCCGGAGATATCGCTGTTTAAAGTTTTTAGTTGAAAAAATCACTTTTTGGACCATTTTTCGAAATTTTGTTGGTGATCCCAAATTAAGCTTAGAATCGTATTTAAACGCGTATTTACGGAGATACCGCTGTTTAAAGTTTTGACTTGAAAAAAATCATTTTTTGGACCATTTTTCGAAATTTTTTGGTGATCCCAAATTAAGCTTAGAATCGTATTTAAACGCGTATTTACGGAGATATCGCTGTTTAAAGTTTTGACTTGAAAAAAATAACTTTTTGGACCATTTTTCGAAATTTTGTTGGTGATCCCAAATTAAGCTTAGAATCGTCTTTAAACGCGTATTTACGGAGATATCACTGTTTAAAGTTTTTAGTTGAAAAAAATCACTTTTTGGACCATTTTTCAAAATTTTGTTGGTGACCACAAATTAAGCTTAGAATCGTATTTAAACGCGTATTTACGGAGATATCGCTGTTTAAAGTTTTGACTTGAAAAAAATCACTTTTTGGACCAATAATATTTCGAAATATTTTTGGTGATCCCAAATTAAGCTTAGAATCGTATTTAAACGCGTATTTACTGAGATATCGCTGTTTAAAGTTTTGACTTGAAAAAAATCACTTTTTGGACCAATAATATTTCGAAATATTTTTGGTGATCCCAAATTAAGCTTAGAATCGTATTTGAACGCGTATTTACGGAGATATCGCTGTTTAAGGTTTTGGCTTGAAAAAATCACTTTTTGGACCATTTTTCGAAATTTTGTTGGTGATCCCAAATTAAGCTTAGAATCGTATTTGAACGCGTATTTACGGAGATATCGCTGTTTAAGGTTTTGGCGTGAAAAAATCACTTTTTGGACCATTTTTCGAAATTTTTTTGGTGATCGCAAATTAAGCTTAGAATCGTATTTAAACGCGTATTTACGGAGATATCGCTGTTTAAAGTTTTGACTTGAAAAAATCACTTTTTGGACCATTTTTCGAAATATTTTTGGTGATCCCAAATTAAGCTTAGAATCGTATTTAAACGCGTATTTACGGAGATATCGCTGTTTAAAGTTTTGACTTGAAAAAAATCACTTTTTGGACCAATAATATTTCGAAATATTTTTGGTGATCCCAAATTAAGCTTAGAATCGTATTTAAACGCGTATTTACGGAGATATCGCTGTTTAAGGTTTTGGCTTGAAAAAATCACTTTTTGGACCATTTTTCGAAATTTTTTTGGTGATAGCAAATTAAGCTTAGAATCGTATTTAAACGAGTATTTACGGAGATATCGCTGTTTAAAGTTTTGACTTGAAAAAAATCACTTTTTGGACCATTTTTCGAAATTTTGTTGGTGATCCCAAATTAAGCTTAGAATCGTATTTAAACGCGTATTTACTGAGATATCGCTGTTTAAAGTTTTTAGTTGAAAAAATCACTTTTTGGACCATTTTTCGAAATTTTTTTGGTGATCCCAAATTAAGCTCAGAATCGTATTTGAACGCGTATTTACGGAGATATCGCTGTTTAAAGTTTTGACTTGAAAAAAATAATTTTTTGGACCATTTTTCGAAATTTTTTTGGTGATCGCAAATTAAGCTTAGAATCGTATTTAAACGCGTATTTACGGAGATATCGCTGTTTAAAGTTTTTAGTTGAAAAAATCACTTTTTTGGACCATTTTTCGAAATTTTGTTGGTGATCCCAAATTAAGCTTAGAATCGTATTTAAACGCGTATTTACGGAGATACCGCTGTTTAAAGTTTTGACTTGAAAAAAATCACTTTTTGGAACATTTTTCGAAATTTTTTGGTGATCCCAAATTAAGCTTAGAATCGTATTTAAACGCGTATTTACGGAGATATCGCTGTTTAAGGTTTTGGCTTGAAAAAATCACTTTTTGGACCATTTTTCGAAATTTTGTTGGTGATCCCAAATTAAGCTTAGTATCGTATTTAAACGCGTATTTACTGAGATATCGCTGTTTAAAGTTTTGACTTGAAAAAAATAATTTTTTGGACCATTTTTCGAAATTTTGTTGGTGATCCCAAATTAAGCTTAGAATCGTATTTAAACGCGTATTTACGGAGATACCGCTGTTTAAAGTTTTGACTTGAAAAAAATCACTTTTTGGACCATTTTTCGAAATTTTTTTGATGATCCCAAATTAAGCTTAGAATCGTATTTAAACGCGTATTTACGGAGATACCGCTGTTTAAAGTTTTGACTTGAAAAAAATCATTTTTTGGACCATTTTTCGAAATTTTTTGGTGATCCCAAATTAAGCTTAGAATCGTATTTAAACGCGTATTTACGGAGATATCGCTGTTTAAAGTTTTGACTTGAAAAAAATAACTTTTTGGACCATTTTTCGAAATTTTGTTGGTGATCCCAAATTAAGCTTAGAATCGTCTTTAAACGCGTATTTACGGAGATATCACTGTTTAAAGTTTTTAGTTGAAAAAAATCACTTTTTGGACCATTTTTCAAAATTTTGTTGGTGACCACAAATTAAGCTTAGAATCGTATTTAAACGCGTATTTACGGACATATCGCTGTTTAAAGTTTTGGCTTGAAAAAATCACTTTTTGGACCATTTTTCGAAATTTTGTTGGTGATCCCAAATTAAGCTTAGAATCGTAATTAAACGCGTATTTACGGAGATATCGCTGTTTAAAGTTTTGACTTGAAAAAAATAATTTTTTGTACCATTTTTCGAAATTTTTTTGGTGATCGCAAATTAAGCTTAGAATCGTATTTAAACGCGTATTTACGGAGATATCGCTGTTTAAAGTTTTGAGTTGAAAAAAATAATTTTTTGGACCATTTTTCGAAATTTTTTTGGTGATCGCAAATTAAGCTTAGAATCGTATTTAAACGCGTATTTACAGAGATATCGCTGTTTAAAGTTTTGACTTGAAAAAAATCACTTTTTGGACCAATAATATTTCGAAATATTTTTGGTGATCCCAAATTAAGCTTAGAATCGTATTTAAACGCGTATTTACTGAGATATCGCTGTTTAAAGTTTTGACTTGAAAAAAATCACTTTTTGGACCATTTTTCGAAATATTTTTGGTGATCCCAAATTAAGCTTAGAATCGTATTTAAACCCGTATTTACGGAGATATCGCTGTTTAAGGTTTTGGCTTGAAAAAGTCACTTTTTGGACCATTTTTCGAAATTTTTTTGGTGATCGCAAATTAAGCTTAGAATCGTATTTAAACGCGTATTTACGGAGATATCGCTGTTTAAAGTTTTGACTTGAAAAAATCACTTTTTGGACCATTTTTCGAAATATTTTTGGTGATCCCAAATTAAGCTTAGAATCGTATTTAAACGCGTTTTTACGGAGATATCGCTGTTTAAAGTTTTGGCTTGAAAAAATCACTTTTTGGACCATTTTTCGAAATTTTGTTGGTGATCCCAAATTAAGCTTAGAATCGTAATTAAACGCGTATTTACGGAGATATCGCTGTTTAAAGTTTTGACTTGAAAAAATCACTTTTTGGACCATTTTTCGAAATATTTTTGGTGATCCCAAATTAAGCTTAGAATCGTATTTAAACGCGTTTTTACGGAGATATCGCTGTTTAAAGTTTTGGCTTGAAAAAATCACTTTTTGGACCATTTTTCGAAATTTTGTTGGTGATCCCAAATTAAGCTTAGAATCGTAATTAAACGCGTATTTACGGAGATATCGCTGTTTAAAGTTTTGACTTGAAAAAAATAATTTTTTGTACCATTTTTCGAAATTTTTTTGGTGATCGCAAATTAAGCTTAGAATCGTATTTAAACGCGTATTTACGGAGATATCGCTGTTTAAAGTTTTGAGTTGAAAAAAATAATTTTTTGGACCATTTTTCGAAATTTTGTTGGTGATCCCAAATTAATCGTATTTAAATGTGTATTTACGGAGATATCACTGTTTAAAGTTTTGACTTGAAAAAAATCACTTTTTGGGACATTTTTCGAAATTTTGTTGGTGATCCCAAATTAAGCTTAGAATCGTATTTAAACGCGTATTTACTGAGATATCGCTGTTTAAAGTTTTTAGTTGAAAAAATCACTTTTTGGACCATTTTTCGAAATTTTTTTGGTGATCCCAAATTAAGCTTAGAATCGTATTTAAACGCGTATTTACGGAGATATCGCTGTTTAAAGTTTTGGCTTGAAAAAATCACTTTTTGGACCATTTTTCGAAATTTTGTTGGTGACCACAAATTAAGCTTAGAATCGTATTTAAACGCGTATTTACGGAAATATCGCTGTTTAAAGTTTTTAGTTGAAAAAATCACTTTTTGGACCATTTTTCGAAATTTTTTTGGTGATCGCAAATTAAGCTTAGAATCGTATTTAAACGCGTATTTACGAAGATATCGCTGTTTAAAGTTTTGACTTGAAAAAAATAATTTTTTGTACCATTTTTCGAAATTTTTTTTGTGATCCTAAATTAAGCTTAGAATCGTATTTAAACGCGTATTTACGAAGATATCGCTGTTTAAAGTTTTAAGTTGAAAAAATCACTTTTTGGACCATTTTTCGAAATTTTGTTGGTGATCCCAAATTAAGCTTAGAATCGTAATTAAACGCGTATTTACGGAGATATCGCTGTTTAAAGTTTTGACTTGAAAAAAATAATTTTTTGTACCATTTTTCGAAATTTTTTTTGTGATCCTAAATTAAGCTTAGAATCGTATTTAAATGCGTATTTACGGAGATATCGCTGTTTAAAGTTTTGGCTTGAAAAAATCTCTTTTTGGACCATTTTTCGAAATTTTGTTGGTGATCCCAAATTAAGCTTAGAATCGTATTTAAACGCGTATTTACTGAGATATCGCTGTTTAAAGTTTTTAGTTGAAAAAATCACTTTTTGGACCATTTTTCGAAATTTTTTTGGTGATCCCAAATTAAGCTTAGAATCGTATTTAAACGCGTATTTACGGAGATATCGCTGTTTAAAGTTTTGGCTTGAAAAAATCACTTTTTGGACCATTTTTCGAAATTTTGTTGGTGACCACAAATTAAGCTTAGAATCGTATTTAAACGCGTATTTACGGAGATATCGCTGTTTAAAGTTTTTAGTTGAAAAAATCACTTTTTGGACCATTTTTCGAAATTTTTTTGGTGATCGCAAATTAAGCTTAGAATCGTATTTAAACGCGTATTTACGAAGATATCGCTGTTTAAAGTTTTGACTTGAAAAGAAATAATTTTTTGGACCATTTTTCGAAATTTTGTTGGTGATCGCAAATTAAGCTTAGAATCGTATTTAAACGCGTATTTACGAAGATATCGCTGTTTAAATTTTGACTTGAAAAAAATTACTTTTTGGACCATTTTTCGAAATTTTTTTGGTGATCCCAAATTAAGCTCAGAATCGTATTTAAACGCGTACTTACGGAGATATCGCTGTGTAAAGTTTTGTCTTGAAAAAAATAATTTTTTGGACCATTTTTCGAAATTTTTTTGGTGATCCCAAATTAAGCTTAGAATCGTATTTGAACGCGTATTTACGGAGATATCGCTGTTTAAAGTTTTGACTTGAAAAGAAATAATTTTTTGGACCATTTTTCGAAATTTTTTTTTGGTGATCTTAAATTAAGCTTAGAATCGTATTTAAACGCGTATTTCCGGAGATATCGCTGTTTAAAGTTTTTAGTTGAAGAAATCACTTTTTGGACCATTTTTCGAAATATTTTTGGTGATCCCAAATTAAGCTTAGAATCGTATTTAAACGCGTTTTTACGGAGATATCGCTGTTTAAAGTTTTGGCTTGAAAAAATCACTTTTTGGACCATTTTTCGAAATTTTTTTGGTGATCGCAAATTAAGCTTAGAATCGTATTTAAACGCGTATTTACGGAGATATCGCTGTTTAAAGTTTTGACTTGAAAAAAATAATTTTTTGTACCATTTTTCGAAATTTTTTTGGTGATCGCAAATTAAGCTTAGAATCGTATTTAAACGCGTATTTACGGAGATATCGCTGTTTAAAGTTTTGAGTTGAAAAAAATAATTTTTTGGACCATTTTTCGAAATTTTTTTGGTGATCGCAAATTAAGCTTAGAATCGTATTTAAACGCGTATTTACAGAGATATCGCTGTTTAAAGTTTTGACTTGAAAAAAATCACTTTTTGGACCAATAATATTTCGAAATATTTTTGGTGATCCCAAATTAAGCTTAGAATCGTATTTAAACGCGTATTTACTGAGATATCGCTGTTTAAAGTTTTGACTTGAAAAAAATCACTTTTTGGACCATTTTTCGAAATATTTTTGGTGATCCCAAATTAAGCTTAGAATCGTATTTAAACCCGTATTTACGGAGATATCGCTGTTTAAGGTTTTGGCTTGAAAAAGTCACTTTTTGGACCATTTTTCGAAATTTTTTTGGTGATCGCAAATTAAGCTTAGAATCGTATTTAAACGCGTATTTACGGAGATATCGCTGTTTAAAGTTTTGACTTGAAAAAATCACTTTTTGGACCATTTTTCGAAATATTTTTGGTGATCCCAAATTAAGCTTAGAATCGTATTTAAACGCGTTTTTACGGAGATATCGCTGTTTAAAGTTTTGGCTTGAAAAAATCACTTTTTGGACCATTTTTCGAAATTTTGTTGGTGATCCCAAATTAAGCTTAGAATCGTAATTAAACGCGTATTTACGGAGATATCGCTGTTTAAAGTTTTGACTTGAAAAAATCACTTTTTGGACCATTTTTCGAAATATTTTTGGTGATCCCAAATTAAGCTTAGAATCGTATTTAAACGCGTTTTTACGGAGATATCGCTGTTTAAAGTTTTGGCTTGAAAAAATCACTTTTTGGACCATTTTTCGAAATTTTGTTGGTGATCCCAAATTAAGCTTAGAATCGTAATTAAACGCGTATTTACGGAGATATCGCTGTTTAAAGTTTTGACTTGAAAAAAATAATTTTTTGTACCATTTTTCGAAATTTTTTTGGTGATCGCAAATTAAGCTTAGAATCGTATTTAAACGCGTATTTACGGAGATATCGCTGTTTAAAGTTTTGAGTTGAAAAAAATAATTTTTTGGACCATTTTTCGAAATTTTTTTGGTGATCGCAAATTAAGCTTAGAATCGTATTTAAACGCGTATTTACGAAGATATCGCTGTTTAAAGTTTTGACTTGAAAAGAAATAATTTTTTGGACCATTTTTCGAAATTTTGTTGGTGATCCCAAATTAATCGTATTTAAATGTGTATTTACGGAGATATCACTGTTTAAAGTTTTGACTTGAAAAAAATCACTTTTTGGGACATTTTTCGAAATTTTGTTGGTGATCCCAAATTAAGCTTAGAATCGTATTTAAACGCGTATTTACTGAGATATCGCTGTTTAAAGTTTTTAGTTGAAAAAATCACTTTTTGGACCATTTTTCGAAATTTTTTTGGTGATCCCAAATTAAGCTTAGAATCGTATTTAAACGCGTATTTACGGAGATATCGCTGTTTAAAGTTTTGGCTTGAAAAAATCACTTTTTGGACCATTTTTCGAAATTTTGTTGGTGACCACAAATTAAGCTTAGAATCGTATTTAAACGCGTATTTACGGAAATATCGCTGTTTAAAGTTTTTAGTTGAAAAAATCACTTTTTGGACCATTTTTCGAAATTTTTTTGGTGATCGCAAATTAAGCTTAGAATCGTATTTAAACGCGTATTTACGAAGATATCGCTGTTTAAAGTTTTGACTTGAAAAGAAATAATTTTTTGGACCATTTTTCGAAATTTTGTTGGTGATCCCAAATTAAGCTTAGAATCGTATTTAAACGCGTATTTACGAAGATATCGCTGTTTAAAGTTTTAAGTTGAAAAAATCACTTTTTGGACCATTTTTCGAAATTTTGTTGGTGATCCCAAATTAAGCTTAGAATCGTAATTAAACGCGTATTTACGGAGATATCGCTGTTTAAAGTTTTGACTTGAAAAAAATAATTTTTTGTACCATTTTTCGAAATTTTTTTTGTGATCCTAAATTAAGCTTAGAATCGTATTTAAATGCGTATTTACGGAGATATCGCTGTTTAAAGTTTTGGCTTGAAAAAATCTCTTTTTGGACCATTTTTCGAAATTTTGTTGGTGATCCCAAATTAAGCTTAGAATCGTATTTAAACGCGTATTTACTGAGATATCGCTGTTTAAAGTTTTTAGTTGAAAAAATCACTTTTTGGACCATTTTTCGAAATTTTTTTGGTGATCCCAAATTAAGCTTAGAATCGTATTTAAACGCGTATTTACGGAGATATCGCTGTTTAAAGTTTTGGCTTGAAAAAATCACTTTTTGGACCATTTTTCGAAATTTTGTTGGTGACCACAAATTAAGCTTAGAATCGTATTTAAACGCGTATTTACGGAGATATCGCTGTTTAAAGTTTTTAGTTGAAAAAATCACTTTTTGGACCATTTTTCGAAATTTTTTTGGTGATCGCAAATTAAGCTTAGAATCGTATTTAAACGCGTATTTACGAAGATATCGCTGTTTAAAGTTTTGACTTGAAAAGAAATAATTTTTTGGACCATTTTTCGAAATTTTGTTGGTGATCGCAAATTAAGCTTAGAATCGTATTTAAACGCGTATTTACGAAGATATCGCTGTTTAAATTTTGACTTGAAAAAAATTACTTTTTGGACCATTTTTCGAAATTTTTTTGGTGATCCCAAATTAAGCTCAGAATCGTATTTAAACGCGTACTTACGGAGATATCGCTGTGTAAAGTTTTGTCTTGAAAAAAATAATTTTTTGGACCATTTTTCGAAATTTTTTTGGTGATCCCAAATTAAGCTTAGAATCGTATTTGAACGCGTATTTACGGAGATATCGCTGTTTAAAGTTTTGACTTGAAAAGAAATAATTTTTTGGACCATTTTTCGAAATTTTTTTTTGGTGATCTTAAATTAAGCTTAGAATCGTATTTAAACGCGTATTTCCGGAGATATCGCTGTTTAAAGTTTTTAGTTGAAGAAATCACTTTTTGGACCATTTTTCGAAATATTTTTGGTGATCCCAAATTAAGCTTAGAATCGTATTTAAACGCGTTTTTACGGAGATATCGCTGTTTAAAGTTTTGGCTTGAAAAAATCACTTTTTGGACCATTTTTCGAAATTTTTTTGGTGATCGCAAATTAAGCTTAGAATCGTATTTAAACGCGTATTTACGGAGATATCGCTGTTTAAAGTTTTGACTTGGAAAAAATCACTTTTTGGACCATTTTTCGAAATTTTTTTTTGGTGATCCCAAATTAAGCTTAGAATCGTATTTGAACGCGTATTTACGGAGATATCGCTGTTTAAAGTTTTGACTTGAAAAAAATCACTTTTTGGACCAATAATATTTCGAAATATTTTTGGTGATCCCAAATTAAGCTTAGAATCGTATTTAAACGCGTATTTACTGAGATATCGCTGTTTAAAGTTTTGACTTGAAAAAAATCACTTTTTGGACCATTTTTCGAAATATTTTTGGTGATCCCAAATTAAGCTTAGAATCGTATTTAAACGCGTATTTACGGAGATATCGCTGTTTAAAGTTTTGGCTTGAAAAAATCACTTTTGGAACATTTTTCGAAATTTTTTGGTGATCCCAAATTAAGCTTAGAATCGTATTTAAACGCGTATTTACGGAGATATCGCTGTTTAAAGTTTTGACTTGAAAAAAATCACTTTTTGGACCATTTTTCGAAATTTTTTTGATGATCCCAAATTAAGCTTAGAATCGTATTTAAACGCGTATTTACGGAGATACCGCTGTTTAAAGTTTTGATTGAAAAAAATCACTTTTTGGACCATTTTTCGAAATTTTTTGGTGATCCCAAATTAAGCTTAGAATCGTATTTAAACGCGTATTTACGGAGATATCGCTGTTTAAAATTTTGACTTGAAAAAAAATCACTTTTTGGACCATTTTTCAAAATTTTTTTGGTGACCACAAATTAAGCTTAGAATCGTATTTAAACGCGTATTTACGGAAATATCGCTGTTTAAAGTTTTTAGTTGAAAAAATCACTTTTTGGACCATTTTTCGAAATTTTTTTGGTGATCGCAAATTAAGCTTAGAATCGTATTTAAACGCGTATTTACGAAGATATCGCTGTTTAAAGTTTTGACTTGAAAAGAAATAATTTTTTGGACCATTTTTCGAAATTTTGTTGGTGATCCCAAATTAAGCTTAGAATCGTATTTAAACGCGTATTTACGAAGATATCGCTGTTTAAAGTTTTAAGTTGAAAAAATCACTTTTTGGACCATTTTTCGAAATTTTGTTGGTGATCCCAAATTAAGCTTAGAATCGTAATTAAACGCGTATTTACGGAGATATCGCTGTTTAAAGTTTTGACTTGAAAAAAATAATTTTTTGTACCATTTTTCGAAATTTTTTTTGTGATCCTAAATTAAGCTTAGAATCTTATTTAAATGCGTATTTACGGAGATATCGCTGTTTAAAGTTTTGGCTTGAAAAAATCTCTTTTTGGACCATTTTTCGAAATTTTGTTGGTGATCCCAAATTAAGCTTAGAATCGTATTTAAACGCGTATTTACTGAGATATCGCTGTTTAAAGTTTTTAGTTGAAAAAATCACTTTTTGGACCATTTTTCGAAATTTTTTTGGTGATCCCAAATTAAGCTTAGAATCGTATTTAAACGCGTATTTACGGAGATATCGCTGTTTAAAGTTTTGGCTTGAAAAAATCACTTTTTGGACCATTTTTCGAAATTTTGTTGGTGACCACAAATTAAGCTTAGAATCGTATTTAAACGCGTATTTACGGAGATATCGCTGTTTAAAGTTTTTAGTTGAAAAAATCACTTTTTGTACCATTTTTCGAAATTTTTTTGGTGATCGCAAATTAAGCTTAGAATCGTATTTAAACGCGTATTTACGAAGATATCGCTGTTTAAAGTTTTGACTTGAAAAGAAATAATTTTTTGGACCATTTTTCGAAGTTTTGTTGGTGATCGCAAATTAAGCTTAGAATCGTATTTAAACGCGTATTTACGAAGATATCGCTGTTTAAATTTTGACTTGAAAAAAATTACTTTTTGGACCATTTTTCCAAATTTTTTTGGTGATCCCAAATTAAGCTCAGAATCGTATTTAAACGCGTACTTACGGAGATATCGCTGTGTAAAGTTTTGTCTTGAAAAAAATAATTTTTTGGACCATTTTTCGAAATTTTTTTGGTGATCCCAAATTAAGCTTAGAATCGTATTTGAACGCGTATTTACGGAGATATCGCTGTTTAAAGTTTTGACTTGAAAAGAAATAATTTTTTGGACCATTTTTCGAAATTTTTTTTTGGTGATCTTAAATTAAGCTTAGAATCGTATTTAAACGCGTATTTCCGGAGATATCGCTGTTTAAAGTTTTTAGTTGAAGAAATCACTTTTTGGACCATTTTTCGAAATATTTTTGGTGATCCCAAATTAAGCTTAGAATCGTATTTAAACGCGTTTTTACGGAGATATCGCTGTTTAAAGTTTTGGCTTGAAAAAATCACTTTTTGGACCATTTTTCGAAATATTTTTGGTGATCCCAAATTAAGCTTAGAATCGTATTTAAACGCGTTTTTACGGAGATATCGCTGTTTAAAGTTTTGGCTTGAAAAAATCACTTTTTGGACCATTTTTCGAAATTTTTTTGGTGATCCCAAATTAAGCTTAGAATCGTATTTGAACGCGTATTTACGGAGATATCGCTGTTTAAAGTTTTGACTTGAAAAAAATCACTTTTTGGACCAATAATATTTCGAAATATTTTTGGTGATCCCAAATTAAGCTTAGAATCGTATTTAAACGCGTATTTACTGAGATATCGCTGTTTAAAGTTTTGACTTGAAAAAAATCACTTTTTGGACCATTTTTCGAAATATTTTTGGTGATCCCAAATTAAGCTTAGAATCGTATTTAAACGCGTATTTACGGAGATATCGCTGTTTAAAGTTTTGGCTTGAAAAAATCACTTTTTGGAACATTTTTCGAAATTTTTTGGTGATCCCAAATTAAGCTTAGAATCGTATTTAAACGCGTATTTACGGAGATATCGCTGTTTAAAGTTTTGACTTGAAAAAAATCACTTTTTGGACCATTTTTCGAAATTTTTTTGATGATCCCAAATTAAGCTTAGAATCGTATTTAAACGCGTATTTACGGAGATACCGCTGTTTAAAGTTTTGATTGAAAAAAATCACTTTTTGGACCATTTTTCGAAATTTTTTGGTGATCCCAAATTAAGCTTAGAATCGTATTTAAACGCGTATTTACGGAGATATCGCTGTTTAAAATTTTGACTTGAAAAAAAAACACTTTTTGGACCATTTTTCAAAATTTTTTTGGTGATCCCAAATTAAGCTTAGAATCGTATTTAAACGCGTATTTACGGAGATACCGCTGTTTAAAGTTTTGACTTGAAAAAAATAACTTTTTGGACCATTTTTCGAAATTTTGTTGGTGATTCCAAATTAAGCTTAGAATCGTCTTTAAACGCGTATTTAAGGAGATATCACTGTTTAAAGTTTTTAGTTGAAAAAATCACTTTTTGGACCATTTTTCAAAATTTTGTTGGTGACCACAAATTAAGCTTAGAATCGTATTTAAACGCGTATTTACGGAGATATCGCTGTTTAATTTTTTTGGTGATCCCAAATTAAGCTTAGAATCGTATTTAAACGCGTATTTACGGAGATACCGCTGTTTAAAGTTTTGACTTGAAAAAAATCACTTTTTGGACCATTTTTCGAAATATTTTTGGTGATCCCAAATTAAGCTTAGAATCGTATTTAAACGCGTATTTAAGGAGATATCACTGTTTAAAGTTTTTAGTTGAAAAAATCACTTTTTGGACCATTTTTCAAAATTTTGTTGGTGACCACAAATTGACTTGAAAAAAATAACTTTTTGGACCATTTTTCGAAATTTTGTTGGTGATCCCAAATTAAGCTTAGAATCGTCTTTAAACGCGTATTAACGGAGATATCACTGTTTAAAGTTTTTAGTTGAAAAAAATCACTTTTTGGACCATTTTTCAAAATTTTGTTGGTGACCACAAATTAAGCTTAGAATCGTATTTAAACGCGTATTTACGGAGATATCGCTGTTTAAAATTTTGACTTGAAAAAAATAATTTTTTGGACCATTTTTCGAAATTTTGTTGGTGATCCCAAATTAAGCTTAGAATCGTATTTAAATGCGTATTTACGGAGATATCGCTGTTTAAAGATTTGAGTTGAAAAAAATCACTTTTTGGGAAATTTTTCGAAAATTTTTTTTTGTGATGTTAAATTAAGCTTAGAATCGTATTTAAATGCGTATTTACGGAGATATCGCTGTTTAAAGATTTGAGTTGAAAAAAACCACTTTTTGGGACATTTTTCGAAATTTTGTTGGTGATCCCAAATTAAGCTTAGAATCGTATTTAAACGCGTATTTACGGAGATACCGCTGTTTAAAGTTTTGACTTGAAAAAAATCACTTTTTGGACCATTTTTCGAAATTTTTTGGTGATCCCAAATTAAGCTTAGAATCGACCACAAATTGACTTGAAAAAAATAACTTTTTGGACCATTTTTCGAAATTTTGTTGGTGATCCCAAATTAAGCTTAGAATCGTCTTTAAACGCGTATTTACGGAGATATCACTGTTTAAAGTTTTTAGTTGAAAAAAATCACTTTTTGGACCATTTTTCAAAATTTTGTTGGTGACCACAAATTAAGCTTAGAATCGTATTTAAACGCGTATTTACGGAGATATCGCTGTTTAAAATTTTGACTTGAAAAAAATAATTTTTTGGACCATTTTTCGAAATTTTGTTGGTGACCACAAATTAAGCTTAGAATCGTATTTAAACGCGTATTTACGGAGATATCGCTGTTTAAAGTTTTGACTTGAAAAAAATCACTTTTTGGACCATTTTTCGAAATATTTTTGGTGATCCCAAATTAAGCTTAGAATCGTATTTAAACGCGTATTTACGGAGATACCGCTGTTTAAAGTTTTGACTTGAAAAAAATAACTTTTTGGACCATTTTTCGAAATATTTTTGGTGATCCCAAATTAAGCTTAGAATCGTATTTAAACGCGTATTTAAGGAGATATCACTGTTTAAAGTTTTTAGTTGAAAAAATCACTTTTTGGACCATTTTTCAAAATTTTGTTGGTGACCACAAATTAAGCTTAGAATCGTATTTAAACGCGTATTTACGGAGATATCGCTGTTTAATTTTTTTGGTGATCCCAAATTAAGCTTAGAATCGTATTTAAACGCGTATTTACGGAGATACCGCTGTTTAAAGTTTTGACTTGAAAAAAATCACTTTTTGGACCATTTTTCGAAATATTTTTGGTGATCCCAAATTAAGCTTAGAATCGTATTTAAACGCGTATTTAAGGAGATATCACTGTTTAAAGTTTTTAGTTGAAAAAATCACTTTTTGGACCATTTTTCAAAATTTTGTTGGTGACCACAAATTGACTTGAAAAAAATAACTTTTTGGACCATTTTTCGAAATTTTGTTGGTGATCCCAAATTAAGCTTAGAATCGTCTTTAAACGCGTATTTACGGAGATATCACTGTTTAAAGTTTTTAGTTGAAAAAAATCACTTTTTGGACCATTTTTCAAAATTTTGTTGGTGACCACAAATTAAGCTTAGAATCGTATTTAAACGCGTATTTACGGAGATATCGCTGTTTAAAATTTTGACTTGAAAAAAATAATTTTTTGGACCATTTTTCGAAATTTTGTTGGTGATCCCAAATTAAGCTTAGAATCGTATTTAAACGTGTATTTACGGAGATATCGCTGTTTAAAGATTTGAGTTGAAAAAAATCACTTTTTGGGACATTTTTTCGAAATTTTTTTTTGTGATCCTAAATTAAGCTTAGAATCGTATTTAAATGCGTATTTACGGAGATATCGCTGTTTAAAGATTTGAGTTGAAAAAAATCACTTTTTGGGAAATTTTTCGAAAATTTTTTTTTGTGATCCTAAATTAAGCTTAGAATCGTATTTAAATGCGTATTTACGGAGATATCGCTGTTTAAAGATTTGAGTTGAAAAAAACCACTTTTTGGGACATTTTTCGAAATTTTGTTGGTGATCCCAAATTAAGCTTAGAATCGTATTTAAACGCGTATTTACGGAGATACCGCTGTTTAAAGTTTTGACTTGAAAAAAATCACTTTTTGGACCATTTTTCGAAATTTTTTGGTGATCCCAAATTAAGCTTAGAATCGACCACAAATTGACTTGAAAAAAATAACTTTTTGGACCATTTTTCGAAATTTTGTTGGTGATCCCAAATTAAGCTTAGAATCGTCTTTAAACGCGTATTTACGGAGATATCACTGTTTAAAGTTTTTAGTTGAAAAAAATCACTTTTTGGACCATTTTTCAAAATTTTGTTGGTGACCACAAATTAAGCTTAGAATCGTATTTAAACGCGTATTTACGGAGATATCGCTGTTTAAAATTTTGACTTGAAAAAAATAATTTTTTGGACCATTTTTCGAAATTTTGTTGGTGATCCCAAATTAAGCTTAGAATCGTATTTAAACGCGTATTTACGGAGATATCGCTGTTTAAAGATTTGAGTTGAAAAAAATCACTTTTTGGGACATTTTTTCGAAATTTTTTTTTGTGATCCTAAATTAAGCTTAGAATCGTATTTAAATGCGTATTTACGGAGATATCGCTGTTTAAAGATTTGAGTTGAAAAAAATCACTTTTTGGGAAATTTTTCGAAAATTTTTTTTTGTGATCCTAAATTAAGCTTAGAATCGTATTTAAATGCGTATTTACGGAGATATCGCTGTTTAAAGATTTGAGTTGAAAAAAACCACTTTTTGGGACATTTTTCGAAATTTTGTTGGTGATCCCAAATTAAGCTTAGAATCGTATTTAAACGCGTATTTACGGAGATACCGCTGTTTAAAGTTTTGACTTGAAAAAAATCACTTTTTGGACCATTTTTCGAAATTTTTTTGATGATCCAAAATTAAGCTTAGAATCGTATTTAAACGCGTATTTACGGAGATACCGCTGTTTAAAGTTTTGACTTGAAAAAAATCACTTTTTGGACCATTTTTCGAAATTTTTTGGTGATGCCAAATTAAGCTTAGAATCGTCTTTAAACGCGTATTTACGGAGATATCACTGTTTAAAGTTTTTAGTTGAAAAAAATCACTTTTTGGACCATTTTTCAAAATTTTGTTGGTGACCACAAATTAAGCTTAGAATCGTATTTAAACGCGTATTTACGGAGATATCGCTGTTTAAAATTTTGACTTGAAAAAAATAATTTTTTGGACCATTTTTCGAAATTTTGTTGGTGATCCCAAATTAAGCTTAGAATCGTATTTAAACGCGTATTTACGGAGATATCGCTGTTTAAAGATTTGAGTTGAAAAAAATCACTTTTTGGGACATTTTTCGAAATTTTTTTTTGTGATCCTAAATTAAGCTTAGAATCGTATTTAAATGCGTATTTACGGAGATATCGCTGTTTAAAGATTTGAGTTGAAAAAAAACACTTTTTGGGACATTTTTCGAAATTTTTTTTTGTGATCCTAAATTAAGCTTAGAATCGTATTTAAATGCGTATTTACGGAGATATCGCTGTTTAAAGATTTGAGTTGAAAAAAACCACTTTTTGGGACATTTTTTCGAAATTTTTTTTTGTGATCCTAAATTAAGCTTAGAATCGTATTTAAATGCGTATTTACGGAGATATCGCTGTTTAAAGATTTGAGTTGAAAAAAATCACTTTTTGGGAAATTTTTCGAAAATTTTTTTTTGTGATCCTAAATTAAGCTTAGAATCGTATTTAAATGCGTATTTACGGAGATATCGCTGTTTAAAGATTTGAGTTGAAAAAAACCACTTTTTGGGACATTTTTCGAAATTTTGTTGGTGATCCCAAATTAAGCTTAGAATCGTATTTAAACGCGTATTTACGGAGATACCGCTGTTTAAAGTTTTGACTTGAAAAAAATCACTTTTTGGACCATTTTTCGAAATTTTTTGGTGATCCCAAATTAAGCTTAGAATCGACCACAAATTGACTTGAAAAAAATAACTTTTTGGACCATTTTTCGAAATTTTGTTGGTGATCCCAAATTAAGCTTAGAATCGTCTTTAAACGCGTATTTACGGAGATATCACTGTTTAAAGTTTTTAGTTGAAAAAAATCACTTTTTGGACCATTTTTCAAAATTTTGTTGGTGACCACAAATTAAGCTTAGAATCGTATTTAAACGCGTATTTACGGAGCTATCGCTGTTTAAAATTTTGACTTGAAAAAAATAATTTTTTGGACCATTTTTCGAAATTTTGTTGGTGATCCCAAATTAAGCTTAGAATCGTATTTAAACGCGTATTTACGGAGATATCGCTGTTTAAAGATTTGAGTTGAAAAAAATCACTTTTTGGGACATTTTTTCGAAATTTTTTTTTGTGATCCTAAATTAAGCTTAGAATCGTATTTAAATGCGTATTTACGGAGATATCGCTGTTTAAAGATTTGAGTTGAAAAAAATCACTTTTTGGGAAATTTTTCGAAAATTTTTTTTTGTGATCCTAAATTAAGCTTAGAATCGTATTTAAATGCGTATTTACGGAGATATCGCTGTTTAAAGATTTGAGTTGAAAAAAACCACTTTTTGGGACATTTTTCGAAATTTTGTTGGTGATCCCAAATTAAGCTTAGAATCGTATTTAAACGCGTATTTACGGAGATACCGCTGTTTAAAGTTTTGACTTGAAAAAAATCACTTTTTGGACCATTTTTCGAAATTTTTTTGATGATCCAAAATTAAGCTTAGAATCGTATTTAAACGCGTATTTACGGAGATACCGCTGTTTAAAGTTTTGACTTGAAAAAAATCACTTTTTGGACCATTTTTCGAAATTTTTTGGTGATCCCAAATTAAGCTTAGAATCGTATTTAAACGCGTATTTACGGAGATATCGCTGTTTAAAGTTTTGACTTGAAAAAAATAACTTTTTGGACCATTTTTCGAAATTTTGTTGGTGATGCCAAATTAAGCTTAGAATCGTCTTTAAACGCGTATTTACGGAGATATCACTGTTTAAAGTTTTTAGTTGAAAAAAATCACTTTTTGGACCATTTTTCAAAATTTTGTTGGTGACCACAAATTAAGCTTAGAATCGTATTTAAACGCGTATTTACGGAGATATCGCTGTTTAAAATTTTGACTTGAAAAAAATAATTTTTTGGACCATTTTTCGAAATTTTGTTGGTGATCCCAAATTAAGCTTAGAATCGTATTTAAACGCGTATTTACGGAGATATCGCTGTTTAAAGATTTGAGTTGAAAAAAATCACTTTTTGGGACATTTTTCGAAATTTTTTTTGTGATCCTAAATTAAGCTTAGAATCGTATTTAAATGCGTATTTACGGAGATATCGCTGTTTAAAGATTTGAGTTGAAAAAAATCACTTTTTGGGACATTTTTCGAAAATTTTTTTTTGTGATCCTAAATTAAGCTTAGAATCGTATTTAAATGCGTATTTACGGAGATATCGCTGTTTAAAGATTTGAGTTGAAAAAAAAACACTTTTTGGGACATTTTTCGAAATTTTTTTTTGTGATCCTAAATTAAGCTTAGAATCGTATTTAAATGCGTATTTACGGAGATATCGCTGTTTAAAGATTTGAGTTGAAAAAAACCACTTTTTGGGACATTTTTCGAAATTTTTTTTTGTGATCCTAAATTAAGCTTAGAATCGTATTTAAATGCGTATTTACGGAGATATCGCTGACTAAAGTTTTGACTGGAAAAAAATCAAACTTTGACTTGAAAAAATCAGTGTTTAGGCCATTTTTCCTAATTAATTTGGTGATCCCAAATTAAGCTTAGAATCGTATTGAAATGCGTATTTACGGAGATATCGCTGTTTAAAGATTTGAGTTGAAAAAAATCACTTTTTGGGACATTTTTCGAAATTTTTTTTTTTGTGATCCTAAATTAAGCTTAGAATCGTATTTAAATGCGTATTTACGGAGATATCGCTGTTTAAAGATTTGAGTTGAAAAAAACCACTTTTTGGGACATTTTTCGAAATTTATTTTTGTGATCCTAAATTAAGCTTAGAATCGTATTTAAATGCGTATTTACGGAGATATCGCTGACTAAAGTTTTGACTGGAAAAAAATCAAACTTTGACTTGAAAAAATCAGTGTTTAGGCCATTTTTCCTAATTTTTTTTTGTGATCCTAAATTAAGCTTAGAATCGTATTTAAATGCGTATTTACGGAGATATCGCTGTTTAAAGATTTGAGTTGAAAAAAATCACTTTTTGGGAAATTTTTCGAAAATTTTTTTTTGTGATCCTAAATTAAGCTTAGAATCGTATTTAAATGCGTATTTACGGAGATATCGCTGTTTAAAGATTTGAGTTGAAAAAAACCACTTTTTGGGACATTTTTCGAAATTTTGTTGGTGATCCCAAATTAAGCTTAGAATCGTATTTAAACGCGTATTTACGGAGATACCGCTGTTTAAAGTTTTGACTTGAAAAAAATCACTTTTTGGACCATTTTTCGAAATTTTTTGGTGATCCCAAATTAAGCTTAGAATCGTATTTAAACGCGTATTTACGAAGATACCGCTGTTTAAAGTTTTGACTTGAAAAAAATCACTTTTTGGACCATTTTTCGAAATTTTTTGGTGATCCCAAATTAAGCTTAGAATCGTATTTAAACGCGTATTTACGGAGATATCGCTGTTTAAAGTTTTGACTTGAAAAAAATAACTTTTTGGACCATTTTTCGAAATTTTGTTGGTGATGCCAAATTAAGCTTAGAATCGTCTTTAAACGCGTATTTACGGAGATATCACTGTTTAAAGTTTTTAGTTGAAAAAAATCACTTTTTGGACCATTTTTCAAAATTTTGTTGGTGACCACAAATTAAGCTTAGAATCGTATTTAAACGCGTATTTACGGAGATATCGCTGTTTAAAATTTTGACTTGAAAAAAATAATTTTTTGGACCATTTTTTGTTGGTGATCCCAAATTAAGCTTAGAATCGTATTTAAACGCGTATTTACGGAGATATCGCTGTTTAAAGATTTGAGTTGAAAAAAATCACTTTTTGGGACATTTTTCGAAATTTTTTTTTGTGATCATAAATTAAGCTTAGAATCGTATTTAAATGCGTATTTACGGAGATATCGCTGTTTAAAGATTTGAGTTGAAAAAATCCACTTTTTGGGACATTTTTCGAAATTTTTTTTTGTGATCCTAAATTAAGCTTAGAATCGTATTTAAATGCGTATTTAAATTCAAATTTTGAAAAAAATAATTTTTTGGACCATTTTTTGTTGGTGATCCCAAATTAAGCTTAGAATCGTATTTAAACGCGTATTTACGGAGATATCGCTGTTTAAAGATTTGAGTTGAAAAAAATCACTTTTTGGGACATTTTTCGAAATTTTTTTTTGTGATCCTAAATTAAGCTTAGAATCGTATTTAAATGCGTATTTACGGAGATATCGCTGTTTAAAGATTTGAGTTGAAAAAAACCACTTTTTGGGACATTTTTCGAAATTTTTTTTTGTGATCCTAAATTAAGCTTAGAATCGTATTTAAATGCGTATTTACGGAGATATCGCTGTTTAAAGATTTGAGTTGAAAAAAACCACTTTTTGGGACATTTTTCGAAATTTTTTTTTGTGATCCTAAATTAAGCTTAGAATCGTATTTAAATGCGTATTTACGGAGATATCGCTGACTAAAGTTTTGACTGGAAAAAAATCAAACTTTGACTTGAAAAAATCAGTGTTTAGGCCATTTTTCCTAATTTATTTGGTGATCCCAAATTAAGCTTAGAATCGTATTGAAATGCGTATTTACGGAGATATCGCTGTTTAAAGATTTGAGTTGAAAAAAATCACTTTTTGGGACATTTTTCGAAATTTTTTTTTTTGTGATCCTAAATTAAGCTTAGAATCGTATTTAAATGCGTATTTACGGAGATATCGCTGTTTAAAGATTTGAGTTGAAAAAAACCACTTTTTGGGACATTTTTGAAATTTTTTTTTGTGATCGCAAATTAAGCTTAGAATCGTATTTAAACGCGTATTTACGGAGATATCGCTGTTTAAAGTTTTGACTTGAAAAAAATAATTTTTTGGACCATTTTTCGAAATTTTTTTGGTGATCGCAAATTAAGCTTAGAATCGTATTTAAACGCGTATTTACGGAGATATCGCTGTTTAAAGTTTTGACTTGAAAAAAATCACTTTTTGGACCATTTTTCGAAATATTTTTGGTGATCCCAAATTAAGCTTAGAATCGTATTTAAACGCGTATTTACGGAGATATCGCTGACTAAAGATTTGAGTTGAAAAAAATCACTTTTTGGGACATTTTTCGAAATTTTTTTTTTTGTGATCCTAAATTAAGCTTAGAATCGTATTTAAATGCGTATTTACGGAGATATCGCTGTTTAAAGTTTTGACTTGAAAAAAATAATTTTTTGGACCATTTTTCGAAATTTTTTTGGTGATCGCAAATTAAGCTTAGAATCGTATTTAAACGCGTATTTACGGAGATATCGCTGTTTAAAGTTTTGACTTGAAAAAAATCACTTTTTGGACCATTTTTCGAAATATTTTTGGTGATCCCAAATTAAGCTTAGAATCGTATTTAAACGCGTATTTACGGAGATATCGCTGACTAAAGATTTGAGTTGAAAAAAATAATTTTTTGGACCATTTTTCGAAATTTTTTTGGTGATCGCAAATTAAGCTTAGAATCGTATTTAAACGCGTATTTACGGAGATATCGCTGTTTAAAGTTTTGACTTGAAAAAAATCACTTTTTGGACCATTTTTCGAAATATTTTTGGTGATCCCAAATTAAGCTTAGAATCGTATTTAAACGCGTATTTACGGAGATATCGCTGTTTAAAGTTTTGACTTGAAAAAAATAATTTTTTGGACCATTTTTCGAAATTTTTTTGGTGATCGCAAATTAAGCTTAGAATCGTATTTAAACGCGTATTTACGGAGATATCGCTGTTTAAAGTTTTGACTTGAAAAAAATAATTTTTTGGACCATTTTTCGAAATTTTTTTGGTGATCGCAAATTAAGCTTAGAATCGTATTTAAACGCGTATTTACGGAGATATCGCTGTTTAAAGTTTTGACTTGAAAAAAATCACTTTTTGGACCATTTTTCGAAATATTTTTGGTGATCCCAAATTAAGCTTAGAATCGTATTTAAACGCGTATTTACGGAGATATCGCTGACTAAAGATTTGAGTTGAAAAAAATCACTTTTTGGGACATTTTTCGAAATTTTTTTTTTTGTGATCCTAAATTAAGCTTAGAATCGTATTTAAATGCGTATTTACGGAGATATCGCTGACTAAAGATTTGAGTTGAAAAAATCACTTTTTGGGACATTTTTCGAAATTTTTTTTTTTGTGATCCCAAATTAAGCTTAGAATCGT